>OZ010580.1:52248585-52298585 GCA_963932145.1 Acanthosepion lycidas | reverse complement strand
TTTATTAAGAGAGTATTGGCTTTTTTGATGAATGAAGATACAAGTATAATTCTAATTTATATATAATTATAAGCATAATTTTTATGTGGCAAATTGAAAGTCGGTTAAGGTTAGGTGGGGGTTAGAGATTTCAGTCCGTTGATAGTGACTTCCTTTTATGAGGACATGTCATCACAGTCTTCTTTTTTTTTTTATTTTGGGTTACAATACAATACATTAGCCATTTATATTTATTTTTCTTGTATTCTAAAACTACATCAAGATTTTCTTAAAGGTGTTTTCAAATATGATTAAGTCATATTTATATTTTTATTTATAAAGATCTAAAATACTATATTTATTTTATTTACTAATAAACTATATATGGTATTGTAAAATTAAAATATTAGAATTTATTTATACATTTATAAAATAATTTATTTATAATCAAATAATAGATATATATTTATGCATATTACTTTTATAATTAATTATTTTTGTAAGGAAAATATGAAACAACATCTACAAAAAACTACTATTTCATTTCTTTGAGTTAATAAATTTTCATTTTTCAGAAACTTAATATATAACTTTTCATGTCGGTGCAAAGGATATGGGTCATTTAAAGATCTACATGTTCTCGTTTTTTCATTAGTTTCCATTTCACTGTTGGTGTTTCATTTTTCTTTTAAATGCCAAAAATATTTGGATAGGGATGTTTGATTGCAATACTCAATATTATTGAAGGAACTCAGATGTTGTCTCCATCTTAATTTAAATTCATTCTTAATACATCCTATATAGAATTTCTCAACATTAGGGTTCTGAATAGATGAGATAGTGCATTGGTAAACTACGGATTCTGTGTGGTATTTATTATTCAAAGGACAATTTTCAGAATTTCTTCAGTTATATAATTTATCTTTACTATTGTTTATTCTTATTTCTGGATCACTATTTCTTTGATTCTGGCTTAAGTATGTATTCAAGATTTTGTTGCTATGTATTTTTATAATTTTTTCTAAATTTTTAGTACAACTGTAACTTAATTTAGAGTATTTTTATTAAAAATTTTGTTAAGTTTATTATTTCTAGGAAAATGTTTTTTAATTAAAACAAGAAATTTATGTTCTGACTACTAACCATTTGGTTGAATGGGGGGTGTACCAAATGATTTTTCTATTTCTATTTCTTCTCTGGTTTCTGTTATCATTTTTATATAATTGATGTTAGGGTATTAATAGCCACTATTCTTTAAAGCTTTATTATAAAAATTACTGTGTTCATAGAATATTTTTTCATTAGCAGAATTTATACTTATTCTTTTTTCAATAGATGAAGGTGTATGCTTTATGGAGGATGATTTGACTTGGGGTGTATATATAAAGGATTAGCATTAGGTTTTTTATAAGGTTGGTATATATTATTCATTAAGTCTAATGTTATATCAAGGAAGTTTACTTTTTTAATTTTGTATTAATAATAACTTTCAAATTTAGGCATTTAAATTTTCATTATTAACTTTTTTAATCTTATCAATTTTAAAGTTTGTAGACTTCCTTACAACCATAATGCCATCATCCCTATACAGTTCAATATCTTTAATATTAATTTCACGGCATGCACTTAGATTATATAATATAAATAAACCAACAAGATTGGAAGACCCAGCAGAGTCCAATGATCCCATTGTGATATAAAAATGGTCTTCAGAATTTTTTATCCATTGGTTGCCATTATGAATGAGGACATTTTTTGCATTCATAATTATGTTTCTTTCTTCCTCTGATAGGTCATAATATAGAGTAACAAATTCCAGGACAGTCATGAAAAGTTCCTTTGATATTGATGGGTAGTATTCTTTGAGAGTGAACTGTATTAGGGTACAATTTGATTTATCTTTAATATTTGTAAACCAATTGGTGACTTCTTTGGTATTAATCCATTGTGTTAATCCCAGGTAATCCTTTGTTTGTTTCCAGGATTTTTTTTTACTAATTTTACTGATCTCAGGCTGGGTTGGATTTATAATTCTGGTAGTAGGATTAGCCTCAAAATCAGGTTTATGGTCCTTGATGGTAATATAACAATCTTTTTTGGTAAGTTTACTTACTCTATCACTAATTTTTAATTTACCCATGGTTTTCTTACTAGTTACATTTATAATTTCGACCATATTACCATTATTATTAGCTTTTTTATAGTTCTTTGTTAATTTTTTTTTAACTAGAGTGTTATAGTCTTCTGTATCTAATTTGTAAAAATTTCCAGTTTTATCTGACTTCACTAATACTTTATGTTTCATTTATATCTTTTATTATTTGGTCCAGATGTTTTTGGAAGCAATTTTTCTTTTTGTGGAAAGAGATATTGTTTACTATATCAAGTAAATTCTTTTCAAACTCAAACAGCCTTTTGATAAATGGTGCTGTTTTTTTGCTACTGAAGCCATAAACATCAGGTTTATTTGATGAGTTATTCCTCCGAAGAAAGAAGTGTGCTCTCCATCTCATCTCTCTTATTAGCTTCTCTGTTATTTGTATTAATTTCATGAAATAATTCCTTCTGTTTGTATTTGGAATGTTCTTCAGAGAAATCCCAAAATTTATTTTTTTTCCATATTTTTAAGATTTTATAAAATAAAGGTTAATAGTGTTATTGTAACACAAAATAAAATAAATAAAAAAACTATGATGACACGTCTACATAAAAGGAAGTCAGTATCAACAGACAGAAATCTCTACCCACCCCCGCCTAACCTTAACCGACTTTCAATTTGCCACATAAAAATTATACTTGTGTCATTATTCATCAAAAAAGGCAACATCCCCTTAATAAAAAATTCTGAATTCTCATTACCCCACCAACTTAAAATATATAATACAATTTAGCTTATAAATAGAGTAAATCAATTTTTTTAAGGTTATTCTCAGGATTGCTTGAAAATGGAACTGAACTTCAAATTTTAAGTTTAATTTAAGATTTAAGTTTTGAAAGAGTAATTCCTGTGGCATGATGAAAGGATTGACTGAAAAGATTCCTTAAGGAAAATAAATAAAAATACGTTTGTATATTTTTAAAACTGTGTGCGTGTGTGTGTGCATATATATATATATATATATATATATATATATATACACGCACGCATATACACACACACACAGAGTATAAAAGATGTATTATATTGTGCATATAAAGAATTTTCTTTCAAGATTGCCTAAAATAGGTTTCCTCACATTAAATTTATTCTTTAAATCTTCAGTATCTTTTAACAATTTTTTCTTCTGTTTATAAATTTCTTTGACAGTATCCATGATGGATATAACTACTATTTTGTTGCCTCTATCTAGTCAGGTAATTAAATGAAGGATTGGATTACTTTTATACTCACTCATTCTCTTAGTTATTATTGTGACAAGACTATGATCTAGATGACTGCCAAGGAGACATAAACAAAGTACATAGACATGATTTTTAAGTCATTTTGTAAAGGGGAATTTTATGGTACTGATTATTTTTTGATTTCTAAAAAAATATGCACTCACTTAGTCCTAAAATGAAGCTACTATATTTGCACAATTTATTTCCAACTCTTCCAATATTAAATCTATTATTTTTCAAGTGTATTGAAGTATATTTCTGAAAACCAATGATGAAGTATTAAACAGATTGGAGCAAAAATGTCATGAGGCTGTATAAACTATGAACACTTTTCATATATTTTTTTTTCATATAAAGCAGAAAACTGATTTGTAGTAACATCTTAACAAAATAATAAAATTTTTTTAAAGATTAGCATAAAATTCCTTGTTTAAATAATATTATTCATTGATCATTAAATCTATGTAATTCTCCAATAAAAAAAATAATCACATGAAATAACAGAAAAATAGCAAAATTCAAATTTACAATAACGATAGCATACACTAAACACTATTCTAACTTTCCTGCAGCCATCAAAAAGATTGCTGTTCCTTGTCATGTGAGTCTCAAGCTGGCCTTAAAATTTATCAAAAGCACAAACATAAGTGCATCATGGATGGAACATGCTATTGAACCCTGATATCTTGAAAATGATGAGAGTCCATCATAAACTTCAGAGGCAGAGAAAATGTTTACCATCTGAATTATAATTGATGCTAAGATAAAACACTTTTAAAATCATATATTTTGTGAATTTGTTACAGCTAAAATTTGAGAATTCCAAATTGAGATTTTTTCCTTTGTAAATTTTTGTATGATGAAAGTGACCACATCATTTTTCTTACATGAACCATTTTTTTTTTAATTATATTTTACATCTATCTTCTTAATTTGATCAAATGAATTCATCATTGAAATCATTGCATCCTGTTGTTTTTCTGTTTATGCAAATCTCATAAGTCTTTTTCTTTTTTTTTTGACTAAGAATTTGTCAGTTACTGGATCATTTTTCAAGAAATTTTGCACATTTATGAAAAGGGATGTTTATAAAAATAAATATTTTAAATTGTATATTTTGTAATTTTAGTGTTTGGTTCAAAAGTCACATTATACACACATAAAATAACCAAATACTATTGTTGTAGCATACCTACAGATGATAATGGGTATTCCCTAATTCCCATAAATACAGTAGTGAATACTGTATGTGTGGGTCAGCGGTCTTCAGTTGGAGATTCATTGTGGAATTCACTTGACTTACTTCTAGCAGTTGACCACATGCTGCTGGTGAATCTTATGTGTTGTTCTTGTCCTAAGCATTACTGTTCATTACCAACCTTTGGGGGATTATTCTATTCAGTAGCCTTCCCTAGGTTACAACAACTATATATATATATATATATATATATATATATATATATAAAATCGGTATTAGTAAAACTAGAAAGAGGTAATTTTATACTGATAAGCAGTTATCTTTTTACATTTCTCTATTCAAATCTAACCTATTATATGTCAATAGTATTTAAAATAATTCTAAAAAAATTATTGAATTCTAAAACTGATTTTTTAACTAAAAAGTTAAAAAAATCAATAGATAAACTCTGATACCTCATTTATATTATATAGTGAATATTGGAATGTTTGAAATCTTTTAGGCCATAACTAATATTTCTCTTAAGTGTTAAATTATCAGGAATCTGAGTCTGTGTTTTCATCACCACCAACTGGAATTGCCCATGGCTGAGAAGGAAATAAAGCAGTAGCTGAAAAAAAAAAAAAAAAAAAAAAAAAAATCAAGGTTAATTCAGAAGAAGAAAACAATGAACATCCAACTTCTTTATATCAGCATTTCTTAAAGTTTCACATTTTTTTCCATCTCCCCTACTCCTAGTAAAATCATATAGAAATAAATTAACCAAATTCTATTATTGCAATTGTAATTATTAAAATTCTGTCTGTATTTCATGTATGGTGCAAAAATAAATCAAAATGAGCATAAAGCCAAAAGAAACTGCAAAACATAGGTTTGTTAAGATCTCAATACATTACACACACACACTGACCTAGCAATTATAGAAAAACAACAAAGGATGTTTGATATGATTTTGTACTGCAAGATACAGGGTCAGCACCTTGTTTTGGTTTTCTTTTTATCATTAGTACTTTCATTATATTTTTTACATGCAGATGAGGTTATTATACTTGTATTTTCTACAACACTCAATAATATCAACTATGAACATGGCCACAATGTGCTGACCATGTTTGGGAAATAAAAAAGCATTACCACCACTCTAGAAACATAAAAAAAAATCCACACATCCAGTTAAAAATTGAAAACAAAAACCTTGATAATGGCTAATAGAATAGCCAAAAGTGCTCAGATATATAGAGCATTTGGACAATTTTTTCACACTTTATGTCCAGAAAAGAAAACACTTATCGGAACAAAAGAAAAATTAAATAAAACGCTTAATTGCAGTACCTTGTCAGTCTTCTCTAATGAAACTTGTATAAAAGAGGGACTGCTGTCTCGCTCTCTCTCTCTCTCTCTATATATATATATGTGTGACAAATATTATCGGTAGATATTGTTTACTACTATCATTTGGACTTGCTGTTTTTGCTTATTTCCTAGATAAGTTTTTTGATTTTTACAGTATTTAATTACATTTTGGTTAGTACATTTAGTTTTGTTTTCTACAACAGTGAAAAGTATAAAAACACCATAAACCTTTTATTCCCATTCAAAAATACATATCCTTATATATGTAATATTATACAAGCATAAAATAACATAAGAAATAAATCATTCACTCACATTAGTAAATATATATGCATACAATATCATGGTTTATGTGTAGACGTCCAAAAATCTAGATAACCAGACTCCAAAACAAAATTAGTATCATTACTGAGAAGACCTTCAGTTTTTTTTCAGCCATGATTAACAATTGTACTCTCAGTGAGGCTTCTTGCCTTGAATGTCTATTGGGACTCAAGTAGAACTATATACAATCCATCACTAAAGATGTTAGAAAAATGCTTGGTTCTTGTACTATCCCAGTTATCTTTACAAGCATCAGATCAGACCAAAAATGGAATATTGCTGTCATATCTGGGCTGGAGCTGCCCAATCCCCACTTTCCAACCCTGACAGAGTATAGAAGCACTTACACAATTTTGTGGTGGACGAATTATTTCCCCCATAAACAAAACATTGCTAGCCTCTCACTACTCTATCATCATACTTATGATAAAACCCAGGTTGTGTGTGTGTGTGTGTGTGTGTGTGTGTGTCTGTACGTTTATATATTGAATTCAGATTTCCTACATTTTTCAACCAATTTCAACAAAACTTCACAGGACTACGTAAAATTACCTTGCGGTGGTTCTGACAGTGCCAAAAATTGGAAAAACACAATTGTTTTTACACAAAATCAATTTGAAAACACGATTAAGAGGCATCGCTGTTGCAAGAATGAAAAGGGGACAACTCATATCGAGTTATGCTTATTATAAAACCCAGGTTCTTTGTGTGTGTGTGTGTGTGTTCCCTTATATATGGGATCAGATTTCCTACATTTTTCAACCGACTTCAACAAAACTTCACTTTTTTTTGTCAGGTAGTGTTTCTTATTGTCTTGCACACTTTTTTTTCTCTATTTTTACATTCAGAATGTTTTAAAAATTCCATTTACAAGACAATTGTTTATAATAAAATTCTATTCAATCGGTAGACTCATAACAATTGAAAACAATGTTTTTGTTTGAGTTTGGGTTTGACCAATTCGTAAAAAAAACAAAAACAAAACAAAAAAAAACCTAATTAAGACATGCGTGTCCGTCAACCTTAAACAATAATCGTTGTCAATTTTATTTTTCAGTTTTTATGATGGTCGATACTTGATCTATCTCTTACTGTTACATCCCTGGGCAACGCCAGGCTCTACTGCTAGTTATTTACAAGGCAGATGTTCAGATGGCAGATTCCTTAGTTCTATTAGTTCAAACTTTTACAACTAGGACCCACCCTGCTATGTACACAGGGTCAGCATATCTTCATTCCCTTCATATCCCATTAGTAAGAAGGGAGTTTCACACAGACAGCTTCTTCTCAAGAATTTTTACTTTGTGGAACAAACTTTTGAAAAGAAGCTTCACTAATCACTACAATCTTGCCGTCTTCAGATTTAGAGCCAACTGTTATCTATCCTGCATATCTTCATAATATACATTTCTTGCTTCCTCTTTTTATTCACTTATTCAGTAACCTTCTACCTTGAGTAACTCTTGAGCCTTGTATTTGAAGAACAACAGTATAAAACATGCAGATACATTCACTCTTATATAATAGCTAAAGTATTTAATAGAATATATTCAAAATTGCTTTGCATCATATTACCTGATTAAAGTAGTATAACTTGAAAAAAGATAACATAAGATTAAAGACTTCAGAAAAAAAAACAAATATTAATAGGATCACAACTCACAAGTAAACTCATTAAATACGAAACTCACAAGGTGGATCCCGAGGTGTTCGTGCAGATTGAACTCTTGGTGTCTTTTTATGCTGAACAACTGGTGGTGGTCTCTTCACTGAGTCTGCAAAATTCTCAGCTGTTTGGACAAGCATTGGATTCATGGTGGTGGTTGTATTTAACAAATGATCCGTATTGCTAGAATCATGGCCAGAAAAAACAGTAGTCCTGTCTGTTGAATTTAACTTCTGAAGTGTAAACAAATAACATGTATTAGGTTAGCTCTCTGAAGACATTAATGAATATCTTAAGTTTTGGCACTTATATATACATTTCATCTTTTTGTTATCTATATCTGTAGGTACATCAAGAAATCTGAAGCATAATGATGAATATTTTACAAAAATACTTTTCAACATTCTTTGTCAATTCACTTAATTAAACAGTGAATATTAATCATTTAATTAAACATTATACTGTGAAAATTTCAGATCAAAATTCAATAATTACATGCAAATCTATGGATTTATTGACCAGACCTCATATACATGTATAAATGTTCATCAAAATAAGTCTGTATTGCTAAATAAAGTTTACTTTTTCTAAATTCTTTGTAATAAATCACATAAAAACTTATCCCTCATAATTCTGCTTTAATCTAATATATACAGATTTGAAACTGTAAATGTGAGTTTTGTTTGTATAAATTTGTTTGAGTACATGTAAATATTGATAAAGTAGATATATTTCAAACTATTAAAATGTAGTATATATGATATTTATTAAAGAATTAATGGATTTATATTTAATCCAACATTTTCATTATTTCAAATGTTATTATAGTAGATACAAATATTTGAGATAGATGCTCTACTGGTCTGCACATTTGAGAAATCTTAATAAAGAAAATGTGATCTATGGCAGAGACTAAACCTGTGTCCCACTTTGTAGAAGAAACCACCATTTGATTTAATGTGCTTTATCACTTGGTTACAAAGAGCATCACAGTTCAGCCAGGCTCTTGCTAATTAATTCTTTAGAAATTGCTTTGTTTACATTTTGGATATGAAACTGGGATTTTTGAGAAAAATATTTGAACAAGGAAGTGTGCTTTCCTTAAAAGGGAATATAGAACCTTGTTATGATGTTCTCTATAGTCGAGTGGTAAAGCACGCTGGATCAAATGATAGTCTCTCCTACAAAGCGGATGCAAGTTCAATGAATGAAAGACTAATGAAGGTTATGGAATATCAAGGATTCCATATCAAGATATAAAATAACAAAATAATTTATTCAGGTAGATGGAATATTGTGTTAATGAAATATTGACAGTATATGAATTGCATTGTCAGACTTTAAAAATAAGATTTCAACTTAGATATATGAACAATAAATAACTTTTCAACATGTTCACGATATATTTTTATATTCACACATGAAAAATATTGGTTTAAATTGAGTGGGTTTTTTCTGCTGGAAATTGAATCTCAGTTTCTGGCATGATATTGGGTTTCTTTATAATACTGAAAATATTTATTGCCTGCCTTAGAGTTTCTATATAAATAAATTTTAATAGTTTATAACCATTAAATTTGGATTTCTTGTGAAATAAAGTACTTTTTCTCGTAATGCTGGTCCATTAGTCAAGATGAAAAAGTAAAATTTTCCAAATTATCATATATAAGCACAAAACTGCTGATATCTCTAAAACCAAATTTAATAACCTTTAAATGAAAATATGATTTTGTGACATAGGGTCATATACATATATATATATATGGTGTGTGATATCAAATATCATTTTATTGTAAAAATACAACTTTATAAATGAAAGAATGATAATAATGTTCACCTATACAAATTTCTTATTCTTTTTTATTTCAATTTATACAGTGAATGGTTTATTTTATGGACTTCCACTCAGCTGTTTAAGTGTGGTGATAGAGAAATAAATAAATAAAAATAAATGATAAGAAGACCAAACTTTCACCATCTTTAAAAATAGACAGGTAATAAAAATCACCAGGCAAACAAAACCATACTTCAACCAACCAATCAGTAAGCTTCCATAACTAGGATGGCTACAAGACAATGAAATGCAGAGCACAGTTTTCAAAGTGGATCTATAGATGTGTATATAAACATATGGAAAATCAACCAAAATCAGAATTGATAAATAAATTGTTATTCTCTGATGTTGCAGTCATGGTAACAAACCCGAGATGAAATACAACCTTTGCATGACTAGATGGTGTATTTAGATGGCTAAACCATCCTTGCTACATTGAAAACAAACTTACCTTTCTTCACCACTTTGTCAAATGGTGGCTACTACATTTGAATACATACATATACATATATATTTACTTTTTCCTGGGCTCTTCCTCTAGTATGCACCAAGACTTCTACACTTGAAATTTCAACTATCACCTTATCCTTTTGTATTATTATATTTTGTTATATAAAGATTTATTTTGTACCTGTCAACACACTGTGCATTTTTTAATCATTACACAAGACCAATATATACTCAAACCAATGATATTGATTAATAGTGGGAACAACTCAACCATAACTGATAGTCTCCAAACCTACCATATGTTAACAACAAGAAAAAAAAAAAAAGAAAAAGAAAAGCACTGACCGAAAGTGATTTTGACCGTTGGTTGTACTTAATGGTGTAAGTTGCATTTAGTATCTGTTTACTAATGGCAGAAAGGTTTGGTTTTTCTGTTGTTTTATAGAAATCTTCTTTACAACTGAAAGATGACAAATAATGAATGTGAGAAGATTTTCTTATAGTATCTCAGTCTTCAAAGCAAATGTAAAAACAAAATGAATGGAATTCTAAAAAAAAACATACAATTTCATAAAAGAGCAAAATGAGTAAACATTACAAACGATAAAGGAAAATTTTATTTTACAATTTCACAAAAAGTGATTTTGATTCAGAACATTAGATCTACATTTAAATAATTTTCCTGGCCTCACTATTTTCATGCATGTGTCCAAAAATAGATTTGAAATAAATGAAAATTAAAGTTAACAGAAGCATAATCTTTAAACAAAATATGAAAATGTTTTCGGGTTAATCATTTTCAGTTTTAGTTTTCAATGATCAGAAAAAAAATGTGATAAGCAATGCCATTAATGGTACAGAAAGCTACTGTTTTTTTTACTGTAAAACTTTGTAGGGAATTTTTAATAAATTCTATTTTGATTTGCAACTTTATTTTGTTTTTTGTAGCATCAAAAGACCTGATAATGTGATAAACCTTAAAACTAGGCATTGTAACAGTAGCAAATAAACATTATCATTATACTCTAAAACAAAGGAAAAAAATGAGCACTTTGCTGTATATAGCAATCAGAAGAATTGATTGATTTATTTTTAGAGCTTATCAACCCTTTGTGGTTATTTTTAAAGTCAAAACTTTGATTTTAAGAATAATACTTTTTTGTTAGTGAATATTGCATTAACATTTTTTAAGAATAACAATAATTTTTCCAGATATAAGTTCTGCTAGTTAACTCATAGCTGGGGAAAGGAGAAGGATTTGTATCTTTCCAAAGAGTATTTGTATTTATGTGAATATAATGAACCTGACTGGAATTCAAATTCTGCTCACTGATTTCACATTCCAAGCCACTATACATTACATCACTCACATATAGCCAATTAGAAGAAAGTAAAGCTTATAGATACCTCACTGTAGAGATTTTGTTCACTCAATTTTAATTCAGCAGAGGCAAGACTATTTTTGCACCTTTTACTCCCTTTTTGCTAAAATCTAAACTTTTGTTTTAAAAACTCAGAACCACAAAATATAATACTTCAGTAAACTACATTATAATGTTAAACAATTGCTTTAAGGCCTTATGTGACTTTGACATAAAAAGATATCAGGAAGAAATATATCATTTCAGTAGTAAATTAATGGGCTGACTTATTTAGAATATGTAAATCAGGGAGCAAACACTAGAGGGTGGGGAAATCAGCAAAGTTTAATCTTTGTGCCCACAAAAAAAATAAAATAAAAAAAATGGCGTGTCAAAAGAATAATTTTTCCCTTGACACTTCTATTACAGTATACACCCTTCACTCCCTCAACGATGTTTATTGAACCCAAACTCATGAAAGTGAGTTTATACTCTTTCTTTGTTCTTGAGAATTGACAACAGAAACATGAAACACTATTAAATTGTTAGTTTCCAAGAATAATTTTATATTTAGAACATTATAAAACTATGCACACCAACTAATACAATGCAATGTTTTTCATTTACCAATTTATAAAGAAATAAATTGGAAAACATTTTTTATTCATAAATTTAGAAAGAATTATTAAATCATAAAAATATGTGAGCCAGCTATAATAAAATCTTTATTATTTACCATTTTATGAAGTTTGAATTGATCGGCAGTTCACCATAGTTTTACCAACCATTCCAAAGAACACAATTCATCAGCTTTGCCAATTGCTCTAGTCAAGTTGCTTAGTATCCACTCTTCATTTTAGATTTTTTCATCAGTCAATACTTAGCTGACAATAAATAATCTATTGGCAAATTTTCTAGATATTTTTTTTTTTAAATTGTCAAAATTGTTTTACAAAAAGAGATGGGAGGGGAGGTAATTTATAATTGCTGGAGTTTCAGGCCTTGGATTTGTATTGATTAGATCCTTGATCTTAGATTACAATTATAAAAAAAAATTGGAAAATTGATACAAAAAGTAATCTGAAATATAAAGTAATTTGAGAAGAAAATGTATAATGCCTGGGAAAATCATGTTTATTTAAATTTTCTTGTTCTATAGTTCATAGATATTTTCATAAAATTATGAATAAAAAACTTGTTTTCATAGTTATTTATTTATAAAATAGTTAAAAATTATTGCTTTGTAGTTGGTCCCCATACTTTGATAAATTTGTAGATTTTTATAAATTTTTTTAATAAAAATGTTTTCAAATTCATTTCTTTATAAAATGACAAATAATAAATATTGTATTGTACTTAGTCCATATATTTTTATAATATTATAAATGAACATTGCCTAGGGTTGTCTTGGTAGTATACATTAATAGTGTTAATAGAAAAACTCCTTTTGAAACAGATTTTTTTTTTTGAGCATAAAAGATAAACTTTGCTAAAAAAAATCCTTGTCACCATCCATTGTTTGATATTTGGATTCCAGTCTTCATGGCTACATCAATTTTGTACTAAAAGTTAAGCACAAATAAAAAGAAATGTAATTCTTTACCTTTTAGTGTAGTCATCGGTATTATCCAGATAGTTGTAACGGATCATATCCTTTGGATGAGGGTCTGAACCTCTCCAAGGTTTCTTGGTTTTCTTGGAAGAAAGCTTAGATGTGTTTTGCCGCTGCTCTCGTTTACTGTCTAGTTTTAACTTTTCTAATTCAAGATCTGGAGATGATGCCTTTAGAGATAAAAAAAAAAAGACATTATATAATTCTCAAAACCAGAAAGTTGTAAATCAAAAAACATTTGTAGATAATCAATATGTAATTAACAAAGAACATACCACAGATTTTAAAACTATATTTTCATGTTTATTGATATAATCTTGAGAACAATATAAGCAGAAATTAATCATATAGTTTATATATTTGAGTAAAATACAAAAAATTGCACAATATAAGTTGAAATATATAAAATAGATGAAAATGTTAAGAGATACAATGAGTTAAAATGTAATTAATGGTGAAAGGGTTCTGAGCTGAACTAAATTTGAAAACTGATATTTTGTTCTTGATTATGAATTCCAAAAAGGAAGATTCACATTGTGAATTCCAATTATAATTTTCTAATGATGAAGTTAATAATAATCAAAATATAAGAAAAATTAATTACAAATTTTAATAGATATCATAAGTAACAAGACTATTCAGTCTTGTTACTTATGATATCTATTGAAATTTGACTAACTAGCCTCTTTTTAAATAATAGCTTGAACACAATTAGATTTTCTAAAATATTTGATTAATAATTAAATTTAAATAAGTAATAAAAATACATAGAATTACTTTTGTTCTAAACAGCCTCAAGCTCTGGATTTGGTCCACATAATGTCTTTTCCACACACAGGTTTCAAATGGAGTTGGAAGGTGGGGAAGATACCAACCAAAACGCACACATTTTGGTAGCCATAACTGATCCAACTCAGACAACTGTTTCCAATACCAACAAACCTGTTAAAAAAAAAATTTAAATTACTAAAAATTATTTGTTTGCTATCAACATGTATAAGTAACTCAGAACTATATATGAATTACTGTTACTTTTAAAATATTATCAATATTATTTCTAAACATATCAGAAAAATATTAAGTTTACTTTCTAATTTTACAAGTATTCTATATTATATAAAGAAATAAAGACTCTTTCAGGTAAACATCTTTCTAAGTAAATAAAAATATCAATTTTTTTTTCAACTGATTAGGAATGCATGGCTGTATGTTTATATTAAATGCAATAAGCTACAATACTAACTGGAAGAATTAAAAAAAAAAATGTATACCAAAGATCAATATAATGAATATCAGATGAATAATAGAAAAAGTTAAAGGTTTTATAATTAGCTGTTTCTGTAAGATCAGAAAAAACTAACAAAACTCCACTAGATTCTCTTTTTTATAAAAAATGGGAACTGTACTTAGCTCTATCCCATCCTTTATAAGTCGCAGTAACTTACATATATATATATATAATAAGACATAAATTTAGCTACTGCACTAAACCAACACTATTACTGTTGGTTATTATAATATGGTTTATCTATTATACATTAACAAAAATACAATATTAGATTTCTCTGTATCTTAACAGTAGAGACCAAGGGAAGTAATCACAGTTATATTAATTATTTAAAGTCTAGTGTTCTGTTGGAACCCCAATTCTTTAACTCAAACAGATTAGTCAAAAATACAGTGTAACCCGGATATAAGAGAGTTGTCGGGACCGGAGAAGAAGTCTCTTATATCCGGGTTTCTATTATATCCGGGTTTGGTTATTTTGTTTAGGTAAGTATGGCTCTAATTTGGGACCAGAGAAAATCTCTCTTATATCCGGGTTACACTGTATTAAGGTCATAAAACATCTTTTTTGACTAATCAGAAAAAGGTTCACAGTTTTCCCAGCAGTCATTTCTTAACTACTGTCTGACCTTTTTTTCTTGTAAATGTTAAGGCTGCCATTACAAGAACTCAACTTAAATGATAAGATAGGGTTTCAAATATAAAACATCAGTCCTTGATTTCTACTTAGGTCAATATGATTATTTCATTAGTTAGATATTTTTTTACATTTTATTTTTTTCAAGGTGTCATCAATTTTAACACATAGTTGATAGCTTCATTGAATTTGTTGAAATCCTTCAAGAATATTTAATTTTTCAAAATTGTCTTATTTAGAAACTATATTTTTTTAATTTCATGTATGAAATACACCCATGCAAAAAATGTTTTTTTGTCTTTCATGAATTTAATAATTAAAAGTCCTGCAGAAAAAAAAAACCCAACATGCTAGGTATTAAGATATTTTTAGAAAAAAAAAAAAAAACTGGCAAAAAGCTTTTTTTAAACAGTCTAATAAAAAGACTAAAGAAAAAAATAAACTGAAAACTTTACTTTAATTATGGGGTCTTTAGAAAGAGAATTCATTACAAAAAGTGTTGGATATATTGGGTGTAGTATGTTGGATTATCACCCTTGACTAAAATAATATGCAGCATGATTTTTGAAAGGCTCTTCTTTTTTTCCCCTTTGACTGGGTGCGACAATACAGACATTTCTCTCTCTCTCCCATAGAACACACAGCATTTAAGTACTTCAGAGACTTCAACTGAAGATGGTGTTAAACTACCATTAACTTCAATGATGTAGTACATTTTGTCCTTACTTTTTTGTATTAGCTTGGTGCAAAAATAATGTCGTTTTCTCACATGTTACTTTTATATATGATTTCTGAATTAATTCATTGATATATATAGCCATGTTATATATCATTTTGAAGCGCGTTTTTCGCTCTATCGAATCGTGTTATTCGTTACCATTCTCAATCTCTTCATTCATTTTTTTGCAGGCTTTTCGACAGCATGGACAAAATTCAAATCCGCACGATTTTCTTGTTCCAGTTCAAACTAGGCCGAAAAGTTGCCAAGACAGCTCGTGGTATCAATGATGCGTTTGGCCCAGGAACCACTAACGAACGTGTGGCACAACGGTGGTTCAAGAAATTTCGCAATGGTGACGAGAGCCTCGAAGATGAAGATGTTTGCGGCCGGCTGACTGCGCTTAATAACAAACATTTGAAAGCCTTAATTGAAGCCGATCCTCGCAA
The DNA here is from genome assembly GCA_963932145.1 of Acanthosepion lycidas. Lineage (NCBI taxonomy): Eukaryota > Metazoa > Mollusca > Cephalopoda > Sepiida > Sepiidae > Acanthosepion > Acanthosepion lycidas. The sequence goes on along the minus strand of OZ010580.1, from coordinate 52,282,336 downwards.
AACCACACGAGAAGTTGCTGTTGAACTTGAGGTCGACCACTCAACAGTCGTTCGCCATTTAAAGCAAATAGGGAAGTAAAAAAAGTTGGATAAATGGGTGAACAATAATCAAAAAAATCATCAAAAAACGACATTATTTTTGCACCAACCTAATATGTTTTATTAATTGCTGTTTGTTTAAATTCCATGTATTGTTTCTATTTTACCTGGGATTTGAATGTGTTTGCAAAATATTGTTTGCAGGACAAATAATACCAGGAGTCATAAAATGATAATTCGTTTTGCAACAAGTACTTCTCGAAACAGAGAAACTTTCTTTCCGGTATTGTGATTCCTCTCACACACACTTTTTCCTATGTTGATCACTGAGAACTGAACAGTCTTCACCCTCTAAAGAAAAATCATTAAAACTTTGACTTACTGTATCAATGCCTGAGTGTCACCTAAATATTGATAATGAAATAAAGCTTCAAATTCACTTTTTTATTGTAACAAACTCCAATGAACAACAAAACAAACAACCTACCATAAAAAACTTCTACAAATGTACTAAATTATCAGATTGACTGTAAGATAACAAAAACGCAAAGAAAAACCTTATTTATTATTCCAAATAAATAATGTTGTTTATGTTAGGGGTCATTGTTTGAAGTTGAGGTGTTGTATATTGGACAAAAACTAGAAAAGTGTTGAATTGGAAAATAGACAAAAATAAATAGTGAAACAAGATAGAAATTTTTATTCTATGGTAAACATTATTGTATACAGAAAATTTCAAGGATAATTCCTGAAAGAAAATGCAAACTCAAGGAATGTTCTTAAGAGTCTCCATAAAGAATGAAGGAAAAGTTGAACTTTGTTGGTGAATTAGGGAGTAAGTTATGTGTATTGTCTAAGCCACACACTCCCAGTTTTTTTCTTAACAAATGCCCAAATGAATGTCAAGTGAAAAGATTTAACACCTGCTACAATAGTATGGACATGAGAAGTTACATCCAGCATTTTATTTTTGTACTGAAACATTTTTGGGATAAGAATTCTTGATATAATCCCATTCACTAGAAAATTTTGGTGAGAATAATTGATATATTCTGTTAAGTGATTAAAAAATAGAGGGGAGAAAAAGAGAGAAAGTGATTGTGAGACAAAAGAAACTTACCTGAGCACAGCGGCACAAACTTCGGGGATCTAGAAATGAAAAGATGTAGAGAGTGATGACACGAGGGAGAATTCGAGTGAAGTCATCTTGGTTGGTTGGCAATCTGCTGTTTACAAATTGGTCCACATACCTTAACTGCTTCTGAGTGCATAGCTGCAGCAATGATGATAGCATATTGGCACGTTGCTTTTCTGACCATTTCTCAAACTAGGCAATGAGAAAATCAATGAGATTTTTAAAAATCAATCAGTAATTATATTTTGATAAGATAATAATAACTTAATGTACATTTAAAATTAGTAGTGTGTTTTTAATCATTCAATCATAGCTTCGATGTCAATTCTATAAATATTTTCATGGCAATTATTCAGATAAACTTTCCTCTCTAATACTTTGACATGACAAATTTAAATGTAGTACTAGATTGATAGTCTTCTGTCTCCTTGAACCCAGTTCTTTTGTCTTCCCTCTTCAATAACATTTTCTCAGTTTCTTTCATTCGCACTAACCGCTTACAGCTTAGTGGCTTTATCGCCTTGATGAAATGATTAAAAAAATAATTCAGTTAACATTAAAATCTTGAGGAAAGACATGTATAAAAAAATAATTCCATCTGTACAACTGCAGGCATAATTATTAGGTTGTTCAGAAAAGTAATATTACATTTTAAAAGAGTAAACAAACACGGATTCAAATATAATTAGAGTTAAAATTTATCAATCAATTATGTCTCTTTTTCTTTACTTTTTCATTAGCAATTACAATAGCCCAATGAAAACCTATTTGGTCATTCCTCACTGGTAATATTCTGGTATATTTTATGGAAAAAATAATGAGAAAAAGATTTGAACTGATTTCTTTTTTTAATTTCTGAATGCCCTGGCATTAAGAAAATATTATTGCAATTGGAACAAATGATAGCCCAAAGGTGCTAAATAATGGAGGATAAGAAAAACCTTCCAGTCTAATGACTATTTTCTCCTGGTTTCATTTTGCTGAGTGAGGCCTTACATTGCCATTCTAGAGGATAACAACCATAGCTGCACATTTCTGGTTCAATGCATCATTGATACATTGAAGTTACTAACAATAAATGTTTGCAGTAACTTAGAGCAAAGATACCTGTCATGTTTCATCAGAGGCATAGTATAACCTTTTGTAGTTCAATTCCTGGTTTCATTAATGGGATCACTTTAACATGGGGTTAAACTATTTTTACTATTATTTATTTTTCATCTTTAACAATCAAAAAAAATGTTTTACAAAGTCAGCTTACTGTTACAAGTGATTAAATGATGTGCTCAATTCTCTGGTGATAAGTCATGGAGGGCACAGATTTCCTTCTTAGATTTCTTTCCAAAGACTTCTTCAAGTCAAAAAAGACTGCTGTCAGGTGGTTCTTTTTTATGAAGGCTTCCTTTATGAATGTTTCTAAGTGGACCATTTGATCATTAATGTTTCTTTTGTTTTGGAAGTCATAGTGGAAATCTGTGATGAGGCTGATGATTTCCAGAAACCAGGCCAGTCTGTTTTTTATAACATGTTCATGCTTTTACAGAGGCAAGCAGCTAATGAAATGGGTCGATAATTTTCTGAATCTGTATAATCTTTACCGAGTTTTGGGATAGGGTTTACAGTTGTCTGTCTATATAATTAGGAATTTGCTTCTTATCTATGTATTGTTGAAGGTATTCAGGATGTAATCTAATGATTTTTCTGATAATTGTTTCATAAATTTATAACTTTTCAGAATGACAGCAGTGGTATGGGATCTCTTGATTGAATTTTTAAGCTATGCTAAGGTGAATAGTTTATTATAGTTTTTTTTGATTTGAAGCTTATTTTTAATTTTTCAGAATTATGTTTGATGCTCAAAAACTGTTGATTGCCATTCTTACTGGAGGATTTTTTTTTAAATCTCTGAGCTAGTAAATCTGCAACATCCTTTTCACTGGTTGCTTTGGTGTTGATTTTGGTAATATGTTTAGAGGAGTTGTTTGTTTTTTCCAGAGAATTTTCTTATGTCTCAGACCTTTTATTTTATAGAAGGAGTTCAGTTTACTTACATATTTTTTGCAACATTCTTTCTTGGCTTTTGTTGTTTTGTGTTCTTTTGCTCTATATAGTTTGAAGGAGATTAAACTGGGGGTTGTAGGAAGAGTGTTGTAATGTCACTCATCATAATCTTATGGCCTCTCTGCAGGTGACATCGAACCACAGGGCCTGTTATATTTGTTTGGAATTTTGAACTTTTAGATATGCATTCCTTCATTATGGAGATGAGTGTTTCTGTGAAGTGATTTGGAGAATCATTAATATTGTCATTTGGGATTCATTTTTGGTTAACTTTTATCTAAATTCTTTCCACTTTGCTATGATTAATTTCCTGTGAGGAAGATTTTCAACATTAGTACTGTGTTTTTTAGTATAAATGGAAATTGATCACAATTACATGTTGTTATGTACTGTCCATTTGTAATTAAGGAAAACTGCAATATTAAATAAAGTTAAATCTATAGCTGGATAGTTGCAGTAGTTGGGCTAAAATATATTTGGGATTTCTTGATAAAGAAGCATAAATTATGATTAAATTATTATGATGTTTTGTAAGGTTTTGGTTTGTGTTCCTATATCCCCGTGATATTGTGATTTAAAGTCACCTAGTAAGATGAAGAATTTAGGAAAATTTTCTTATAGTTTGTTAAGCTAATTTTCATTTAAGAAATGATGCATAGTTTCAAGATTCATTTTGCTTTTACTATGTCCATCCAGTAATGTGCATGTAATTGTACTGTTTGTAGTTTGTTTTTTTATTTTATATTTGTGACACTATTTTGTTGCTGGAAATAGAAGGAACAATACACTAACAGACCCCTGATAAATAAGAAGGATTAATTAATGAAACCTGTGGGAAAAATTGAAGATTTTAATTCTAATTATAGACAGCCACCTGAATTGTATGTCAGGGTTTCAAACAATGAAAAACATAAGGTGGACATGGATTTGAACTGCGGCAAGCCAAAAGGTGAATAATGATTGAGGCATCACACACAGCTGTGAATGGGGAAACTTTATTTTCATAAACAATGAACTTAGAATTAATCTTTCCTGGTCAGATGTTGGCTGAGGTAGTAGGCGCAGATGAGACACCAAGGAAGGTGGAGGAGCCACCCACGCTCACTGAGGAGGATTAGTGGGAGATCCTAAGAGAAAGCGGAAGTTATCAGGCAAAGTGGTGCCTGCAACCATCACACATGGAAAAATTCTCCAAAATTATGAAGTAATTTAATTTTCAGCAACTAAACAAGGCAGATGACAACAGGAAGAAACACCAAATTCTTCAACTGTGCCGTGCCCCATGCTGGTTTGGGTGAACATCAATAAATATGAATGCCTGAAGTGAGATCATCAGATGGAAGAGAGTTCATTCCAGCCACTGGTTGTGATACACCCCACATGATTATCTGCCAAAGAGAACCCCCGATTTCAGCCTTGTGCCAAACTTTACCAAATCAGCAAAACAAACTTTACCAAGTCAACAAAAGTGTCACATTCAAGTTAGAAATGAATTGGGTCAATAATTGTTGCATGCAAACTCTTGATTTAACCAATTACTGTATGAAGGACTTTATATAAAAACAGTATTTAATATTTTTTTGATTGATTAGAGTTATTTTCTTATTGTGCATCTTTGACCAGCTTGGACCAGCCCAATACAAATATACCATATGAAGATTCGTTCTTGGATGCCTTATGATCAAGCAAATCACAACATGGAATATGGTCAGGCCTGGATCGAAGTGATCCCCCCACCCATCGATCAACTGCAGGTATTGGACGTCTTGGATGACCAGGAAGGCATAGGGCGACATATTGATGTCCCTGGCTTACTTAACAAAGGTTTCTTGAAAGTAAATAATTACTGCGTATAAGCTTTTAGTTCATTAATGTTGGATTTTGCACAGAGATAGTGCCACTGAGTGATAACCAAAACTGCTACAGAATTTATCCCATATGTATTCAAGTTCAAATAGACATTAAGATTAATATATAAACATTGTTTTATATTTAATCACAGGCAATTAATTAAAATGTCCAACAGTTGAAAAAATTAAAAATAAGTAAAACTGGACACTTTCTATTCATGTTTGTGTTTTGAAAACTGGATGACTATTCTTTATGTTAACCTGTTGTAATTTAAGTGCTGAGCATTTAGTGAGAAAATTATAGTTATCTCCCTTGTCTCATGCGGCAAGTTATTAGTTTGTTCACATATACTCGTACAAAACAAACTTTATTACGCAGTGCAAATGTCTCAGAGCTTCCCATCAACAGAAGTTACATCATAAACTGTTGGTGTAAGCAGTCTCGTCTTTCTTCAACACAAACCACCTAACACAGGTAGCAACCACATCCAATAATAACCAATTAAATTGGAGCTGGATGAGATCACAAGAAATTTTTTAAAAAATATCACTTTACTTTCCATCACAAGCAAAATCTTTGTAGTGAAATGGTACTACAATATTGTAATAGACAAGGTTGCTGTTGGTCACCAGTTTGCAGTGAGAAGAGTTACAATTGTTTGCTGATTTTCAATTAAATTTTTTCAAAAGAAATGGGTTCAACATGAGGATTTTTATACATATATAAAGAACAACACAGATCACAAAAGAAAAAGAAAAAAATTATATTTATGTGTGTGTAGATAGCTTAAAAAAAGAGAAAAACATTTATATGCTTTGTATGTATTTGCTCTCAATTGGACACCAGTAAACTTTTAAATATTGACCCAACCATCCTGTATAGAGGGCACCAGGTATCATTCACAGCTACTTGATTTTGTCAGATTGATGCAACATAATGTTCACTTCTATTCATGGTTTTCATGAGTGGTTAGGAGCCTTGCAATATTCACTGTAGCCACAGTTAGAGAGACATCTATGCTGTTGTTGGTTAATCAGGCTCATATCCTTAAAGTTGATGAATTTGTTAGTGAACTGGCCCCGATAGAGAACTTCCCTGAGTTACAGCCCAAGTGACCAAATTCTAGCATTCAGTACTCACATGGCTATAGAAAGGAAAACAAGAGATCCATCCACCAGACAAATCACTTTATAAGAGTTCTTCATGTCCTGAACTATTTTTTCTGTGGCAAGATTGTCATTTGGGTTTTTGCTGTATCCTATTTTGATTGAGAAATAATGATAGCACAAAATCTCATTGTTTTCAGGAGCCTTGAAACTGGAAGCAGAATCTGTTCTTATTGTTAAATAGGTCTTGAGAATAAACTCTCACAATGTTTACTTCAGCTCATCTGGTATGAGATGTGTGACAGTGTGTGAACAGACACAATCATGAAGAACAAGTTCCTCTTGATTACATCAGCAGCAAGCCTAAGGCTGTGAGTACATGAAGGAACTTTGCTGGATTGTGGTACAGATACAAGTGAGTAATTCCTTAAGGATGCAATACCCACATAGCTTACAGCACCTGGTATTCCCAAGTGGTGACCACAGAGAAAGAATTTTCCTCCTCAGTTGGCATATATCATGTTGCCGATACTCCTTTGTGTCAGTGACAATCTATAACTGATCTGCTGGACGAGGTATGTGTATAGTTTTGGCTCAGGTAAGGTGTCTCTTTTCTGCAATGAAAGCATCCCATAAGCTGCTGAATCAATCTACTAGTGGGTTGGAACAAAAGTTCATAATGTCTTTAAATGAATTTCAAAGACAATATTTAGATATTTGTAAATAGATTTACACAACTACATATGGGCCACTTTGTTCCACTACCTTATGCCATCTTTGAGGCAACTTCATCCTCCCAGAACTTCGTATCTTTCTGGGTTATGAACATGTAGTGATAGAAAAATAAAAAGATCACTATTTCAAAAATAAAAATATAGAAAGCTAAAAGTTGGCAAACCATTTTGATTTGCCATCAAGAATTAAAAACAAAAAGATAAGGAAAAAATAAATAAATAAATAAATAAATAAAAGAGGTCAAAATGTAATTCCTGAATGTATTAGGTTGGTGCAAAAATAATGACGTAATAATGTCGTTTTTTGACGTTAAAAAATACGTCAAAAAACGACATTATTACGTCATTATTTTTGCACCAACCTAATAGATAAAGAAAAAGAGATTGTCAAATGAGTCATTTCTGGAACCAATACAAAATAAAGAACAATTTTGGAATGAATTCTAATGTCTTAAAAAAAGTGTTAAGACAGAAAATGATGGGCAGGCAAATGGACTAGGTCACCCACTGAAAAGAATTTCATTCGTTGTCCCTTACCCTCAAGCTTCAGACACCTAAAAATTCAATAGAATTACTACTATCAAGAAATACTTACATACACATTAACAAAGACTGTTCTCGCTCTCTCTCTCTCTCTCTATATATATATATATATATATGTATGTGTGTGCATGCTAAGGTCTTAAAGTTTTTCTAGATAAGAACTTTCTGATAGGAACTTATGAACTCTTTGAATATTATTGTATATTTTATTTTGAGAGATATAAATTTTTATCAGTACATGCAATATATATCTTTGTATTAATTATCTTTGCATGTATTTTTAAATGACATAAATTGGTGTATATTTGGATTAAGGATGTTATCCGAAGATAAACTCCTGTAAACAAGTAAACCCCTATCTTGGTGACTTCCACATCTAAACAACAATTTTTAGACCCCCAACAAACATACATCATGGTGCCAATTTTGTCTTGTTTAACAAATCTGTCAGTGACAATCTTGATTTACTGGACAAGTATATGTACAGTTTTGGCTGAGATCAGCTGGCAGTCTTAAGTTGATTTTTGACAATGCCATGAGGGACTCTGCACCAATTGAAAAGCAGCTCCTTCATATTGTTCCCACCATAATATAGGTCATCAACAAGCTTTATCACATATCCTTCTGTCAGAAGGTCACCTAATATTCTGAGCACAAGTTCCTCCAGGACTATTTCTGAACCCGGAATGCCCGTGACACAGCTGGTATAGCTGCACGCACACCTGAAAAGGGTGACAACACTGCAATATTTCATGGAATCCTTTGCCAAGGGAATGTGGTAAAAGACTCTGGTAATGTATGTCTTGATGATCTGCTTTGACCCAAGATAAATTCAAGAGAAATATTACAAAGTGTTTGATTCAGTGTGTGACCCTCAGAGTAATCTTGGAAAAACTGGGTTGCTCATCAAAATTTCTTAGCATGCACATCCAGTTCTATGAAGTGCAGAAGGAATTTCTCCAAATCCTTCCCAATCAAAAACATCATCAAGCAAAGCTATGCACTGGCTCTTTCACTATGGTGTTGAATCAGACACAAAGGAAATGGATGATAAAGACAATTTATATCCACACTTGCAAAAATGGCAAACCCATTCAACCTAAAGCTTTTACAGAGTCACATGAAAACTTTGGTACAGCTTGTCAGAGTTACCATGGATTTGGTCACTCACACAAAAGTTTCAGAAGTTTCGAATGTGATAGGATGGCCATGTGGCAAGCACAGAAAAGTCTTTCAAACACACTCATACCCAGGGCACTAGTTTGACAGAGAAGTGGGGCTCATTGTAGAGATATAAAGACTCTCTGAAAATTATCTCAATGTCCTACAGATTAACCACCATCAGTAGGAAATAGAAGCATTGGACAGAGAGATATGGCAGTACAAAATTTATCAGGCAACTTACCTTGAAGAATCAAGTCAATAAAAACAGGCAGTTTTGTGAAGTAAGAGCCTTCACAAGCTAGGCTCTGCTATTGTTGTGGTAAAGCATATTTATCCCATATGGACTTCATTTACAATCTAAAAGCCTGTAATGAACATAGAAAACCTCCCCAAATCTTTCTTTGAAGCCAAGCCATAATAATAATGCTGTATACTCTAAGATTGTTCATTAGAGTTACACAGATGAAATTTTTAAAATTTTCTTGTTTGCAGTAAAACCATGATGGGACATTTTGTTTTTTTATAATTCAAGAAATTATGTTTGCATATTTTCAAATTACTACATAATATTTGTACATACTATTTAAATGTGTTTGATGTTCTAAAGATGTGTTCTTAAAATTTAGAAAAAAGTAGTAAAATTAAACAATTTAAAAATCAAATTCCATATTCAAATGTTGATGACTATAAGCAAATTGTATCTTCCTCAGACATCAAAAATAATTTTGTGAGTTAATCATTATTAATAAAACCATATTTTTTTTAATGTCTTAAAATCATAATTCAAGAAAGAAGAAATTTAACATACCCATTTCTCAGTCAACTTTTTTCTTTCTTCAAATAACTGAAATAAAAAATGACATATGCTAAATATTTAAATATTTCAAATAGTGGGTCAGAACCAAAGTTCATAATGTTTTTTTAAATGAATTTCAAAGACAATATTTAGACATTTGTAAATAGATTTACTCAACCACATATGTTCCATTTTGTTCCACTACTTTTCACCATCTTTGAGTCAACTTCAGAGAATTAAACTTTTTCCTATTAATAAAATTTTACAGGGATTGGAAGTTGCTGTTGTGGCATTGTCTGTACTAGAGTAAACATGCTGTAGAGAGTCAAATAATCCAGAACATGCACTTGGAGTGCATTATCTTACAGGGTTGAGAAAATGATATAGAAACTGTCAAGGTCTTTTATAGGATGGGTGACCAATTCTTGATGATTGTGCTGGAGGCTACTGGATTATAACTAGGTTTTTTCAAATGGATTAACCTGTTGTGCTGTTTAAACTGTGATGTGGTTGAATGAGAATTGGTTGGAAACACATGCAATATTGCAGTGGGTTTAACAGAGTTGCCATCTATTGCACTAACTTTATATCTTGGTATGGAATGCTTCTTGTAGAGACTAAGGGATGAGACTGTTACTGCATGAAATAGGCATCCTTAGCAAGGCACAAACCAGGGTGTCCACAATATTGATAATACTACCATATTCATGTCCTGAAGTGATGATATAGAAATGGTGCAGTAGATGCTTGAACAAAAGCCAAGGTTAACTGGAAAATGTCACCTGATCTGCTGATAGCTGTTTCTTTTCTGGAGCTCTTTGGTTGGACAGACAGACATGTGCATTCTTGAAGTGTATTTTGGATCTGATGTCCAACTGGATAAGAATTGGTCACAGGTGCTGGCAAAGATCAGAGTGTTGGTAACAACTTGGCTCAAGAGAAGAATATCTTTGAAAGGCAGAATGAAAGTGTGATGGATGTACATTTTCCTCTAATTGACTATAATTCTATCTGATACCCTTCTTCAGTGTCCATTTTGAGGTAGTTATCAAACTAAGAGCTTGCATAATGGCATTGCATACATGTATGATAATATGTCATCACCATGGTCTGAAGGGTGTTTCTAATAGTGCTCGGTATGACTAGAATGCTGGTATGGTGCATGTAACTGAAGGAAATCAATGAGAATGGATCTTTTTACCCATAAAGATCTGATCAATTTCTTCAAATATCAGCTTTGATGAAAAAAGTTAGAATTCCATAGATTTCAGCAAAAAGTGAAAGTAGCAAATCTGCTGTATGCGAAAGTTGCCAAAATTGATTGGCTTTTCTAGAAACTGTGTCCCAATTTATAGTTCCCTTTGGACCCTTCACTGGTTTTATGTACTCTTAGCTAGATGAGTGAATAATGCCCTTGTCAGAGTTAACTACTCCTTAATTTCCTAATTGTTCACTAGGGGACGCTCTCCCTACACTATAAATACTAGGTGATTTCTTGCCTTGTTCTCTTTTTCATTTCTTCATTTTCAGCCAACATCTACAATGTAAGCTCTTGCAGAAGATTGCGTCTTCCCATTTGTGGGAGATGCCATTAACATTATACACACATACACATACGTACGAAAATTCACCAAAATATAAACTCCTTACGTTTACACACCAACACAAATGTTAATGTCTATGTCCATTGTAAATTTTGTTGTTTAATACATATACTTGTTTGTACCTATATATCGGTCTTGTTGGTTTTCTTTACACTTCTTTATGGTGGATTCAATCTCTGACTCCATCATATTCTTGTAGTTGGACCTTCTTCTAGCAGGAATAATAAACACATGTGTTCCTAATTTAACAATGTGTAAACCTCATGGTCCACTACACCCTCTATACATTCAGTTCCTTTTAAAGATCTCAGATTTAAAGTTTTCAGCTTTCATGTTTTCATCTTCAAAGGCCACCATTTTGCATTCATTGTTGATTTCACACATATTCCGCTCAGTAAACATATCACTTGTTTCAGAGAGTGGATTATCCACTCCTGTAAACAGTAGGTGCTTTACCTAAACACAAATATGGAGGTATCCATACTAACCCTAATTTTAATTAGTTTGCAAATTTGGAGGATTTATTCCCTTCTGGTGTAGGCCCCATAGATTAAATATAGCTTTTTTGGGATTGCAAATTTTGTATTTAAATTTCTTTTGGTTAAAGATAAAATATAGATGGGTCATGAATAGAATGAGGATAGAATAATGCAGACCAATGTGCCAAACAAGTTACAGTTGTAAATAAATTTTTCAGGCACTCACATTTTTTTGCCAAATATCAAAAATATTTGAATGAGAAAATCTCTTTCCATACTTGAAGGAGGCTCAGATATGGCATACATTTGCATTAGAATGGCCTTTAACTATGCAGCATACCCACATATAAGATAGGAAAAATGTATCTGGGCAAATCTTCATAAATGGGCTCTACAAGCAACTTCAAGTGTCATCATATCCACATCAGACAATTGTTAATGCAAGGGGATTTAAATGGTTTCATTACTTTTCTGATTGAATGAATGGAATAAGCAACTCAAATCTTTAAGAAGGTATTTTATGAAATCAAGCATCATCATTTCTGGACATTCTGAAAATTTTAAGTCAAGATCATTTAAATCTTTTGTTTCCTATGGAGAAAGAGTGTATGATGCTTTTTGGGATACTGTTACAGAATCACTGAGAACATTTCTTTTGTATATCTTCCAAAATTATCCCTATGAGTCCTTCTTCTAGAGTAATATCAGTCATAAAAATTTATAGGAAATATAAAATCTGGTCCATGAACTTTGTACTAATCTCTACAATAAGATCTTTCTGGATACAGTTTTCTCACCGATATAACTCTTTTGGTTGGTATGAATTCTAATATAATTAAAAAGTATTGGCATTTTATAGATGAGAACATGACAATTCATTAAATTTGCTAGTTATAGACAGGGCTAAAATACATTTAATTCTATAATACTTATGTGTGCATTTGTAGGATCAGTAATTTATTTTTTAATTAATTTTATTAAAAATATCAAAATATAATAAAATGAAAATCTACCCAGTACAAATTGTCAATAACATATTTAGTTTAAATTTTTTTTTTTTTAAATGAAAATATAAAGAGTAATTCAAAAATGTTTGAGTAAGATTATCTTTGAGATAAAATAAAATAAAAATTAAAAAAAAAAAAAGCAGCGGTTTTCATGAGAAATTACCATAAATAAATGTTGTAAGGAATTTACTCCCCCGCCTTTTTTCACGCCAAGGTTGGAAAATCATAACAAATACACTTGACTTGTAATACAAATATTTCCAAACACTAAATGTGTTAATTTAAGGTATAAATTATTTGCATTTTTAAACAGTGATTGATTGACCAAGCACAAATAAATACTTGCTTTTTAAAAATTATTATGACTTCTACTCAGAAATATTTATCTACAAAAAAAATTAATTAGTTTTTTGATTTGATGCAATGTTGATTTTTGTGATATTCAGAGTTAGAAACTGTTTTTCTCTAGATTGCCTTAAATTAATTTTGAATAATTTGACTTAAATTCCTAGATATTTTCTATTAAAAAAAAAAATCAATAAATTAAACTTTAAAGTCCACTTTTTCCTTTAAGGTCACCCACACACAGTTTCTCTAACTTTTTCTCAGATCCGTTTATGATCTTTTTTATTTTATTGAAATTTTTAAATTAGGATTCTATTAAAAAATCTTAGTGTAGTTTTTGAAGGCGTTTAGTTATTTCGTTAAAAATTTTTATTTTCACGTTCGATATTTTTACAGCATTTAAAACGACAATAATGACAAAAAAAGTAAATAGTACACATTACTTTTCAATTGCTATAAAATTTGAATTATATATGGTCTCAGTCCCAACGCCCTTTTTATAATGAGAAATAAAATAAGATTGAGTAATCAATTGAAAATAAAGTATAAAAAAAAAAAGTAATGCCGACTTGATTTTTGTTGTATTGAAATAATGATGACGGCAACATGCTGTTGTGACAAGTGCGTGTCCTTAGCAACTTACCTTGTTATTCGTTTCTCCATTAGTTAAGGGAGTCCAAGAGCTTTTGACTCTATTTTTAGCTAATGTAGACATTTCTGAGTTGTTTAATTTACAATCTTAATTTATGTATTGATAAAAAAATACCTTTGATATGCTAAAGTGTATTTGCATAGTTTAAAATCAATGACAGTTGATACCGATAGTAGCCATTTGTAAATCAATTTGTCACTATGAGATTTTAGATTTACTGACACATTTAAGGGAATACGTTTTTTTTTTTTAATTTTATATACACGCATCAATATAAAAATTAATTTAATGTGATTTCAATATAAATTAATTAAAAAATAATTAATACTAAATAAAAATTAAATTGCTTTTAAAAAATCGGACGAATGAAGGCTTCATTTTCATTAGGTTACGTAGTAAATATTAATACAAAATTTATTTACATTAATTTTTAGTCATTAATTATTATAAATTTTTTATGGAAATTAAAAAAAATCAATGGTCACTTTAAGTGTGATGTTTATTTCTTTTTAGTTATAAGTCGAATTCTCGGAATAACGTTTTTTCTGCGGTATTCGATCCACCGGTTAGGCCCAACATGGCCGAGTGATGAATCTGGTATTTTCTTTACTGTTTGCCAAACATTTAATATCGTTCAAAATAAGTGAACATAAGTTTTTATAACACAGATATTTTCAACTGTTGAATTCAACACCAATTTCAGTGAAATTTTAACAGAGGAAGGTAAGTTAGGGATTCCTTGGCTTACTTTTTTTGCTAATTTTGTTCTAGTTTCGAGTGGAGTAGCAAGGTCGGTCTAGGCAAATAATGTTAATACTATTATTATTACATTTAGATCGTAATGACATAGCTACTCTCACCTTTTCTCTCTCGTTCTTAACATTTTTGGTTATTATTTTACGTTATGCTCGATGATTTTGCATGTTCTTAAATAAATTATTTAGATTTTTTTTTAATATTTAGATTACCAATTACACGTCTTTTTAACCCTAACTCCTACCTTACTGCTGCTGCTGTACTTAAATGGTGATGTTGTTAGTGGTACATGAACATTGAACACCACTAAAAAAAAAAAAAAAAAAAATAGTAAAACTTGCTAACAAATTATATTAAGAAGAAACCACAATTTCCTGTGTTTTATTTCCCATGATACGTTGACATATGTTTAAGTTATTTCTTTTTTTGCGACAAACGATTTTATATCGTACATTTCACTTCAGGAGTATTTTGTTTGCTGTTAGTGTTTTCCTTTAACCACGCTTTCGTGTATTTAATCGAATTTTAAAAAATAAAATCTATTCAAAAATTATTTGGCTAACTTTAAAGTCAATATAATATCTAAATTAATCGAAGTATTGTTTTTCATTGAAATGAGCTACTAATTGTAAAATAATTTTTTCTCAATTCCATAATAATACTGTAGAAACAACAATTTCGTATAATAAAAATGCAGACGCTTATCAACAAAAACTGGAGCTGTGTAATTGTTTTTATTAAAAGTTCTGACATAAGTAATAGATCCTTATAAACCCCGCTTTGAAAGTAATAAAACAAGTTCTCAAAGAGTAAAGTAAACATTTTAAAAAGTTTTCTGCTTCTTTTTTTTTTTTTTATTTGATTAGTTTATAATTGCAACTACTGAAAAAAAATGTGAACATGTAAAAAAAGTATCCCAGATGTTGAATTCATTCAAATCAATTGTTACCGCTTCTCGAGTAGTCGTTAGTCTCTCTCTCTCTCTAGCATAGTCAACTCATGCTTAGCTTGTTACCTCCACAATGTCCATTTTTCAAGATTTTTAGTGCTTAATTACTCACAAGTGAAATGCTTACGTAATTAGTGTCATTTTTTGTTGTTCAAGCTTTGAAAATGCAGCTTACTATTTATTTTTGCAATCAACTATGTGAAATTATCTTTAAGAAAATTTTGCATTAAAAATCTAAATATTTTTCTTTAAACAAAAACTTAATGGACAATTCTCTTTTAAACTAATGATTTGAAAGAATACATATTTTTCTTTTTACTATGCATTCGTTTCTTTTGTAACTGTTGCTTAAACTTTTATCGTCACACGTGTTTGTATGCACGCACGATCGTTTTTGTAACATTGTCATTTATTTTATTTAGAATGATTTTTTTTTTTTTTTTTTTTTTTAACTGGGTGTGTGTTGATTTGCAGTGCAATGTGCGCACATGACTCAACGGGGCGAGAGAAAAGAGGATGGATTTTAGAGAAGAATCATTGCATACTGCAGTCATCAAACGACGTTTCCAGTAGTTGGAAATCGTGATGATGATGATAGTGGCAGTAGTAGTTAATACTTGAATTTACTAAGTACTACGTCTGCATATGGCGAGTGTCACGTGATCACGTAGGCACGGGTAGAGCCTCAAGAAAAAATTGCTGCTACTACTACTTTACTTACTACTTCATACCTTCAGTGTACTTTTTCTCCGTTACTAGAAATGTCGGCGAGTTCGCTGTTAGCGGCAACGCCAATATTTTTAATAAACTAAAGAAAATTATAATTTCCTACCGTCTTTAAATCATTATTGCCATTATCACATGACTGTCTACCTGATTTTTAGGTTTTACTTTTATCATTAATTTCATTAATATTTTACCAAAATTCCAATTGTCCTTATTGAAAGTACGACTTGACGCAGTCACTGAGTCAGCTGCTACGGGGAGGAAGAAAGTCGCTGACAGTAAGATGCTGAAAAAAAAAAAATGTTGTTTACTTGTTGCTTTTTCTTTTCTTTTATTAATCCATCACCTAAGTTACTCAAGGTTTATGAATTAAATTCTTTACTTTTTCGAATTGCTTATACCACGCACATTGTCTGCATACATTTTTGTCCAAGTATCTAACTTTAGTTGTTTCTTACACTTAGGTGCATCAATAAAGAAAGCTGTAGTGGAGCCTGATAATAGGGGAAAAAGCTTTTGTTTTACAAACAAGAAATCTTTTTCAACATAATCTCCTTGTCAATGCAAGCCAGCTCGAATGTGATGCAATAATTAATAGAATTTTCATATTCATCAACAAATAAGAAGTACGTATCAAGCGACGGACTTATTGAAATTGATATCCTCTCGTGTTTACTTTATCACTGGAAAGTTAAAAAGCTTTATTTTCATTTAAAGAATATCTAATTGTATTTTTCCTTTTCTTTAATTTACCTACTTAAATAAATTCAAACATTTTCTTTTTAAATAGGCTAAAATTAAAAATCTGAACAATTGCTATTTAATTTCAAGAATAAAGATGATCCTTAGTATCCTTGCTATTTAAAATGTGTCTACTTATGGTTATATCACGTTGCATTGGTAGATGCAAGCATTAAAATCGGAATAGTAGTAAAAAATAAAAAAATATTGGTTTTGTTTGAGCATTTTTGTTTATTATCTGTTCTCCATTCAAGTATTAGGTTGGTGCAAAAATGTCGTTTTCTCGCATAGAAAACGACATTATTTTTGCACCAACCTAATATTAACATTTTTTTATTATTTCTTCAACAAAACTTGAAAATCTGAGATACTTCAAGAAGCCTCCAAACCAAACTAACCTCTTTTTTTTTAGTCTTATAAAAAATGACTAGTAACTCTTGAAGTAGCTACTAAAATATTTCCTGTTACAATAAATTGTCTATATGTCAGTTCAGTTGAGAAGTAATAAAACTTCAAGAGATTAGTTTTTTCAACTCTTACAAATTAATTTAAAACCAAAATAGTATTTTTCATTGTACATTAATGACTGTTGATTCTTGTTACGCGCGTGCGAGCACAAACACACGAATTTGAATTGTACAATGGTTTTTCTATTATCTCTGCATCGCAGAATAATTTTCTTGAAAATATTAGGTTGGTGCAAAAATGACGTAATAATGTCGTTTTTTGACGTTAAAAAATACGTCAAAAAACGACATTGTCACGTCATTATTTTTGCACCAACCTAATAGTTACTTTTTTTTTTATCCCTATTCAAAGTATGCATCCATTTAAAAAGGATGAATTTAAACTCGTTTTTCTTTATTCAGAACTTTCAAAAGTTTTTTTTTATCAATAATTGTATTTCATAAACATTTTTTTGTAATAACTTTATGAATATAAAAATGCTGTATCAGCAGTTTGACAGTAAATGTGATATCGCTGGTTTCAACTATTAAGCAAGGTCATCTAGTAATTTAAATTCCTTTTCATTTAGGACAGGATCGACATGTCAAAATGTCTTCGTAAACTCTGGATATTTGTGTCAATAGTGTACATTGTACAATGAAGAGAACTAAAAGGCAGGTTTTAAATTAACTCTCCTCAGCTTTTAACCATTTGTGTAGAATAAGAAAAAGCTTTAATTTAAATAGTTAAAATTGGCCTAGCTAAAGGAAGAATTTGGGTAATCATTACATTGGACAGTTTTCTTGCTGATCTTTAATTTCATTATCTCAACACTAAAGGAGACTAGAGGTTTACATAACAAAGAAAGCATGACCTGGCATTTTATCAGTAATTATTTTTCTTTCAACAAAAAGAAATTCATTACAGCTTAAAGAACTTGTCTGAAATAAGTTTTTTTTTCTCATTATCATTAGATATTAGAATTTGATTGTTAAAATAAATCTTGAAAACAGTGGACACTTTCATAGTTGAAATTTAGTTTTAAAAAATGTGTTAATAAAAGGGACTATCTTGCTTATCTCCTTATATTATTTAGTGTATAATAACATTGTCATTGCATAATGACCATGTTTAAGAAAATAACATAAAATTAGCATTTTTATTGGTAATGACAATTTATTGTAAAAGGATTTAGCTTTATACTTAACAGTATCAATATTCATGGGTGAAAAATCAAAAGGTCAAATGAAATTATCTTTGCAGATTTTAGTAAGCATTCAAGATAAATTGTGAATGCATTTTGATAATTTAGTCTCAAATTACAATTGTTGATTGTGGTTTGCTTTTGTAAGTGATTTTGAAGAATTTCATTGTTAATTGACATTATTTTTAGGTTTGCTTTCTTAGTTTATTTGTATCATCAGATATTTTGGAAATATTTCTAAATGATTCACTTTTATGTGTTGGATATTGTTTGCATTTTCTGTTTAAGTCCTTCATTTGATTTATGTTTTTTGGTTGATTTTAGTAGTATGGCTTTTTACTTGGATAATCTTAAAAAGCATTTTCTTTTGATGAAAATAAAATATTGTATGATTTATTTCTGCACATAAGTTCATAAATATATTTTTTAAACAATCTGTTATTTAGCGTGAACAATGATAACTTGTGTATGTGTTCTATAATAGAAAGTCAGAATGTTACATAATTGTAGGCAAGCAAACTGTTTTACACATCAAAGATTAATGTTTGTTTAAGGACTAGCCTTAAACTCGTATCTGCCATTTATCACAGAAAGCTGATAAGTTCTAATGCTTTTCTTCACAAGCAAAACTGTGCCAACTACAAGAGAAGCATAAACAGCAATTGGAGAACTAACATCAGCAGCAGTGGCAACCATAGTAGATATTTATACCACTTTTGGTGAAAATGTAATGTTAAGTTTCTTCCAGATGTTGCAATTAGACAGTACCAAAGTACCAGATGATGAGTCAAGCTGTAGATCCTTTACAATTAGATGACTGACAGAACAATTCATTTGGGCTAATGAAAGAGAAAAAGAAAATAAGGAAGTTTTATGCAGCCAAAAGAACTTCTAAATAGTCATCTGGAATTAGTACATACTACATGACTATAATGAATTTTATGTGTGTCTGACAGAATTCTAGGAAGATGATCTTTTTGCTTTGAAATCAGTTTCACATTTGTAAGAATTTCTATTCTTGTAAGTGTAACTGATGATGGTAAAATCTTGGACCTGACATTTTCTTGTCACTAAAGTCAACCTGCAGTTGTCTATATCTACTAATTGCTAATTTATAATTTTATAATTAGTTGTTACTTGTATTTTTTGTAAAAGTTCAAGATGATGGAAAATAGATGGTTTAATATTTGGCATATTATATAGGTGCTATTTCTAGGTTTGTATAAGCAAGTATTGAGTTTTTGGTTTAACTCGCTTCTCAATATCTAACCAAAAATCATTATTTTGGAATCCCCTCTTGGACAAAGAACATTCCACCAACTACTCATTTGTAGAGTTGTTGATTCTTTCAAAGTGTTCATCTCATCACCTTTTTACAAAAAGGTGATCAGGAATATAATTTCATTTAACATCAATGTGTATTTCCTTTTTAAAAATTTAAGCAATTTCCAGTGGAATTACTGATGATAGTTTCATTTTGGTGATACTGTTTTTACTAACAACAGTGTCTTTATATTCAAATAGTAATATTTCTTGGTACAAAACATGGGTTAACTTTGTTTATCAATTTCTGTATTAATCAATTTTGAAGTAGGCTTACAAATATACTGAAGCTGTTATTCTTGGTGCTTAAAGCATACAAAATCTTCTTCCTTCAGAATAATTTCAGAATATTAAGCATTTTGGTAGTAGCAATTTAACTTTTGAATTATACTTTATTTCCTTTTAATGGTTTCAGTTAAGCATCACATGAATATTATTTACCGTTTATGTTGAAATCTTTTTTACTTCCAGTATTTGTTTTTTATTTAAAAGCAGAGCTGGCATTGATCATTTTTTAATTATTGAAGAACATTGCATGTGAGCAATGAGTTTAATAGTCTGTAAATGCACTTTTGTAAATCACCCAATGCTTAAAATGATGCTTTATGTACATTAGTATTGCATTACCTGTTGATATTATTTTTAATTTTTTAATTTTTTTTTAATTTTTTTTTTTTTTTTTTCTTTGTATTTACAAAATAATCTATTGAGCATGTTTATATGCGACATCTTGACTGATAGCAGAAAATTATTAATTAGTACCACAATAAACTGAATAAATTCTTAGCAAGTTTGTTTTGTTTATTGAATATAAGGATAGTTACTTTAGGACATTAAATGACTTGATTAGGATTTAGGTGTATCCTTATTTCTACTAATAGTGAAAATTGTTATCAATAAAGAACACCAGTTAAAACTGAAATATATTAAAAATACTATATTGAAATTAAATTTAAGATTTGTAGTCCAAGTACCAAAAATTATATATGAGCAAACCATACTTAAATTTGCATAATGAATTAGCTTTTAATTACTTTCCAAATTAGAAAGTACACTAACAATATGATTTGGTTTCGAAATTGACTAAGCCCCTTTTTTCCAAATATTTGATGCTTGGTCATTTTGGTTAGAATTTGGGAAGTGAGAACATTTCAATACCTTCTTGCAGATGATATAGATTTCAAGTACTCTAGTGCCATATATGCAACAAGCCTTTATTCTTGCTAAATCAAAATTAATCCATATTCTTTTTGCCAGATGTAACTGTCAGTATAATTTGCATGAGCAATGAATTGCAGCAATTAGTTTGTCTAATTGAATTTCCCATGTAATTCATAAAAAGTACACTGAAAGTAGAAATGTTTTGTTTGAATTCCTTTTATCTTTTGTTCCTCTCAGGCTTGCTCATTAGTTGTTGCTATTTGCTTACACAAGGAAATATTTACTGCTGAAGTATTCTGGTCTCATGCTTATTGTTAGCAAATGGAAATTAACAAATATTAACATTGGAATGCATTTTAAGATTTGTATTTGGAAAATAACTTTGATAAGTGTCAAATTTTTACAAACTTATTTAAACATTTTTTTTATTACACAAAGTTTGGTAGGTTTAACAAATATATGAAAATATTTCTTCAATCAGGAGAAAGTTTGAAGTATATAGATTAATTTGAATTAATAAGGATTTTGTCTTTAAGATAATGTAGTTTATAGAAAAAAATGTAGTTTTGTTTATCAACTTATAGCCAATCAATGTTTACAGTAAAAAAAAATGGGTAAATTGTATATATTTCACAAGTATGGCTTGGTGGTCAGTGTAAGAATTGATGATTAAGAATTCATGGCAAAGTATGAAATGTTAGTAAAACTAGTTACAGTTCTAAAGTGGTTGTGAAATTGTTAGGAAAATCAGTATGCACTAATTGAAAAGATGAACTTAATTCAGTCATCCTGACTATAGTGATAGTGTTTGGGCAAATTTAAAGAGACTTTTCAGACTTATAAATTACACTTTTATGGTAACAGGGCAACATTTTCTTTACATGGAGTGATTAAATTCATACTTTGATAAATAAAATTTCAGCTTTTTAATCATTTTAATTTAGAAATTTCCATTTAAGATATTAAGTTAAAAAGTGAACCAGAGTAATTGATTAAAATATAGTCATGTTCTAAGCAAGAGAAAGAATGTCAAATGAAATAGAATTGTAGTAGTATGTTGAAAGACTATTTTTAAAATAATTCTCAAATGTGTAATATATCAATTATTTTTCAACTTTTCCTATACATCATTGTTAAATTAATTCATTATCATTCATAAAGGCTAAAGTTATTTTCTCCTTTTGAATTTATTTTTTGTATATAACTTTTTTCTTTTTTTTTTTTTTTTTTTTTTTTTTTTAAGACATTTTAGAAATATCCAAGATATAATAGTAATAAAATATGAAATCATGACTTTGAAAGAGTTAGTGTTTTTTTTTTTTCTTTTTTACACTTTGTTATTGATTATACAGAAATATTGTTTGAGATAGGTTGCTTTGTGTATTGATTAGGCTTATAAGATGAAAAAGATTTATTTCTAATCTGTATATAATATTGATTGCTTTGGTCATTGAAAAGCAAAATTTTCTGGTTTGTACCTGTTATATTTTTCATATTTATTAACTAATGGTATTTATACTATAAAATTTTGCCCTGACTTTTCAATATTAATGACTAGAAGAATATTGACAAGAAGTTTTAACATTATTCATTATTAAGATTAAATGGATAAGATTGCATAAAGTACTAAAATCTCTTGTAGATAATCTGTTATAGGTGCTGAAAAAAAAGAACTGTTTAGAAATTCAATTTAAATAAAAAAATACAAATTTGAAGCTCTGTTACATTGAACAAGTTAATTTTTGTTTGGGGAAGTTTTTTTTTTTTTTTTTTTTTCACTCACAAAAGTGTTTAAGTTGAATGCTGTATCTACTTTAAAAGTTGTGACATTACTAACATATTTTGCCATTAAAATGTTTTTTGTTTTTAACGATGCATTTCTTTTGGCAATTTTTGATAGAATTGGATCCCCTTTCAATGAATAATTACTAACTTTACAGCAACCACAGCATGAAAAGCTTTTTGCAAACTTAAGTTAGTGATATCTTTAACAGGTTACTTTCAGATTGTCAACTTGATCTCACAAATATTTCTGGATAATTCAAATGAAACTGGTCAATTTAGACTAACCGATTACTAAATTCTCATGACTTAATATTTTAAAATCTATCCTTTTGCTATTTTGACCAGATTTCCTCTTATTCTTAAATTCTGATTAACTTTGTATCTTTTTATTTAAGAATTTATTTAATCATTGAAACCTGGTAGTCTTAACATACATCTTGCCTCTCTTATTAAAGAAATATGCTTGACTTATTTTTCTTATATAATATGGAACTTTTTCTTTGGAAAATCTATGTATATCCATGAGACAACAAAGTCTGCTTTAAAAAAATTGAGATTAATCTATAATTAATTCAACTTGGATCAACTTCTAACTGTATAAAGCCAAAGTAAGCCTACACTTCTCATATAGAATAGTTTCTGCATATGAGATGCTGTCAAACAAAAGGTTAGGAAGTCTCTTCCCCCCTTAGTACTGGAAAGTATGATAGCACTGGACTTTAGAAACCTATTTTCCTGAAAAATTGTTTCAGGAGAAAGATTTTATAAATTTCAACTGCTCAGTTAATGAATGGTGAGTGTTTCCTTACAAGGAAATACTAATATTACTATTAACATTTAAGAATTGTCTGTAGAACAAGGTAATCAAATGCATTACTGTATTTCCTAGAATCAAAGATGTTTTATTTATTAGAAAAAAAATTATCCTTTTGTTTTCAGGTTTTTACTAAATTCTAGTGAATCTAGATATTCTCCCATTTTGGTGCAATCCCTTATTCCCAATGAAATCTGAATCTTTTCTCTCAGGAAATCTGGTACCATTATTTGATCAACTATAACCAAATGGTTACATTACTATTTCTACATTACTTAGTGTTGTTTTTATAGTCTGTAATTCAAGAAATGTTGAAATTGCATGCTTTTCTTCATGGTTGGTATCCCTTTTTTTAATATCTAGCAATTAAAACTTTAAGCTTTTCATTATATGTCAATATTTTCTTGAAAAATTGACTTTATAACAAATACCTTAAAAATTAAACAAGTCGTTTTAAATTCTTCATTCCTTTACCTCCATCTTACATTTTTCTAAATTTATGTTAATTTATTTTTATAGAAAAAAATTTTTTGTTTTCTAAGGGTAGCCAGTTTGGGTAGAAAATCAATATAATTTTCATTAGTCTTTTTTTTATTACAAACCTAATCTGCTTACTTTTTGAAAACCAATCTGAAGGATTTTTATAAAATAGAAAATTCTCTCTCTCTCTCATATTTTTTTTATATGAAGATTAGTTTTAGATATTTAACCCATTTGTTTTATTCTATTGAAGACTGACCCTGGAACATGTGGCAATAGAACTTCTTGGAATAAAATTTTCTATCTGACAAAAAGGGAAAAAAATTATTCCAAGGAGCTCTTTTTTACATCACCTTTCTCTGGAAGTTTTACTTTACTTTTCACTTTCTTTAACTAGCTATGCCTATTTCAATAAAAAAATTACAATTCTTCTACAGTAACTTTTATTTTAATATTGGAAAAGTTTATGGTTGACCAAGTACATAACATTTGTTTAAAATTATCTTAAATTACTTCATGTTTATTGGATAAAAATTTTGTTTTAAAAATGTTTTTACTTTGCATGAAATTAGTACAAATTTTGTTTAAGATGTCAATTTTTTTATGCATTATAATATTCTTTTACAAATGTTTCATAAGTGTTGATGTTACAAGAATCTGTTCTCATATATTAGAGGCTATGTCACTTAAAGAAAAATCAATTAGAGATCATTTTTACTATGATGTAATCTTTCATTCTACACCTCCTGGCTTGTACTTGTCAAATGTGTGTATAATAAAATGATGATGGCACTTGAATCTCTTCAAGCAAATTTCATACTAAATTTGTCAATATTTTCCCTTATCCAGTTTTATTTGTCTGAAGATTTTAAAATTTGTTCTATAAATAATATTTATATTTTTATACATGCTCATTGTTTGTTCCATTTTTAAAAATTCACTCATTGCTGTTTTTAACAAATTTTTTTTTTTTTTCTTGTAATTTCTTTTTTTTTTTTTTTTTTCTTACATGTAATTTCTTTCTTTTTTCTTACATGTAATTTCTTTTTCTTTCAGTGCATTTATCATGATGGTTCCCTGTTAGACCTATTAGAATATTGTTATAAGTGGTAAGTTATTTTTTGTATTGATAGTTGTGATGGAAGATGATTGTAAGATCACCAATAGGTTTAAAGTTGGTGTAATCTGGCTATTTTTATTTGCATTGATTACTTAGAATGTTTGGCTTGTCTATGTATCTTCTCTTTCTCTCTTGGTAATTTATACACAGGTAGTATTGCTTGGTACACAAATAAAACAGCAACCAGTCATGCTGCTGATAACTCTTTATGTTGGATACACAACTAATCATTAATCATTTGTCTTGTGCTTCAGTTCAATGAATACAAATGAGAACCTTTTAACTGTTGTATGATGATTATGCTTATATTAAAAATAAGGAAAATCTACTTACTCAATATTAATAAACATTATATAAAGTTTGATTTATCACATAGCTACTCATTTTCAAACAGATCTTCATTTAAAAAAAAATTAAATTTATGATTCATGTTCCTTCGGAGAGAAGGATTGAATGTGTAGAGCATATGTTGCTATTAATGTTAACTTTCCATAATACATACGTGAACATGATTGGCAGAATAAAGTTGTTTTTTTATTATATGCTTTTACATGCTGACTAGTATAATCATCTAGGTTTGCTATACTCAATGTTTTGGCCCTAGTATCTTCTGGACTTTTTCAAATGTCTGTTCTACTTTGTAATTGTCTCAGAATTTTGAACAAAACCCTTTATTCAATCCACAGGGGTAGATTGTTCTGCCTTTTACTTTCCATGTATATGGAATGTCTCATATTAGTTCATGATCTCTAGTCTATTCACCCCTGTGTCTTCCATCAAACACTAAAAAAAATTCCACAAATGGATTGTCCAAAAGACATATGCCTAGTGAATTAAAGTGTTGGTTCAAACACATTTGGTTTCCTGGTAGTTGTAAGTTCCATCTGTGTTAGGTTGTATAGAAAAATCAGCGGAAGAAAAGGACAAATGACACAAAGACAAGCAGATGAGAGAGAACTGATAAGAAATATCTTCTAAGCATGGAAAGCAGAATGAGAACAATTCATCCCCATTTGACTCAAAAGTCTGATTAACATTACCAAGTATAATAAACACTTAAAGAAGGCTGGGAGGGTACAATAGTTGAAATGTGTTTATAATAACTAAAGTGAGTATATTAGTTCAAATGAAAAAGCATATAATAATTCTTTGTCAAAAATTTTGACACAAATTAGTTGTATCTTTTTAAAGATACAACCAAAGAATATTATTGACCCTATTGTTTTTACTTTTACCCATTTCACTCATGGTTAATTAAATACAAAGCTTTCAAATTTTAACTTATGATTTAAAAGAAAAAAGCTGACTTCTATGTTTAACTTTCTTGACATTGTTTTGAGATCCTCTTTCAACAGTGAAAGAAATAGTCAGGTGTCAAGTTATTACCTTCAAGTATGTTAAAGGAAATCTTCAATTAAATCTTTTAATCCTTTAAAATAAAATTAAATGTTTGAATAAATTCAAACTGCTTAATACAACAGCTAATTCTTATTCTGAAATAATTAAAAATTAAAACATATATTCATTGCGATAGGTTAACATTATTATTTATTTTTTTTAACTTCAACCAATAATTTTGCTCAGAATCAAAAGGTAAGGTTAGAGTTGTTTCATTGTACATGTGCATATTTTGACAATTTTGTTTATGAAATAACAGCTACCTTCATTTGGCCCCACTTCTATGTGGACATTTATCAGTTGCCAAACTGTGTGTGTTAGATATATATCACTGGTTTTGCTTTATTCATCCTGTTGAAACACTGGTTTCTGTATGATCACTAAAGTTAAGCAAGTCAAGCCTTGTCAGTACCTAGATGGGTGATTTGTGTGAGTGGTGTAATGGATAATGGCTTGGAATTGTTAGAGCAGAATTGGGTTTGTTATATTCATTTACACACAAATACCCTTGGAAAGGGTATGAATCCACCTCTTCTCCCCACCAGCTATAAGACTTGTATCACTAAACCATTATTATCTGCAAAAAAAATTAAAATCTAAAAATATCTTCTGGCTTTAAATGACCTGCAAAGAGTTGGTAAGCTGTAGAAAACCAACCAACCAACCAACCAATCAAGTTTTGCTAAAACAACTTAGAATATTAAATTGCTTCTTATGAGAGGCCACTATTTACATAAGATACTTTTGTCAAAAATATTAATCTTTTTTGAGTGGTGAAAGATATCTAAGTGTAGGATTTATTGGTTTTTAAAATGTCTAGCAATAGAACTAGTAAGAAAATGCTAAAACCAGGAAAGCTGGAAATATTTGCTATGAGATTTTTTTTTACTGTAAAAAAAAAAAAAAAAAAAAAAAAATGTTCACATTTTTCTTAATGAAATAGGAAGATGCATTGTGTACAAATGTGAAGTTCTCAATTTTTCAAACTTCATGCACATACTTATTGTTGATAGATTTGTTTCCTGTCACGTTTTAAATAGAAGCAGACTTTTACTGAACTTTGTTTTGAAACCGTTTCAATTATGAAAAAAACTTTTGAGCAGAATTTTTAATTTTGTTTCACCAACTTCAGTATTATAAATAAATGAATAGTAGCTATATGAAAATTTATTTGCAAGATAAACCTGTTCATGAACTTTTGCTAAAAAAAAAAAAAAAAAAACATTCAGTATTCTCTATAAGATTTATTTCAATTATATTTTTATGATTGGTTGGAGAATGTGATATTTATAGAATCACTAGTTTTTAACTTTAAAGGGATAAATCTAAAATGTTATTAGTTTTTAAACATTTTTGCATTGAATAATCTGAATATATTTGCTTACTGTAAATGAATATACTAAACTATCATGTTTACTACATTTTCTATTTGATTGTACTTTAATCATGTAAAATTATACTCTTTTTATCTTGTTTGAAATTGATATTTCTGTCAATGTAAAATCATCAAATCGTATACCTCTAGTGGAAAATATTCTAATATTCTCTGCCAATTCATTTTTTTTTTTTTTTTTTTTAACAATTACAACCAAGATTTCCTTTGATCCCTAGTTATTTTTCATTTAATTGTCCCTATAAAAAGAGTTATCAATTTCTTTTTTGCTACTTTAACATTTTTTATGCGATAATAATCACTCTTTCATGCTAAGAATTAAATTCCTGGTCACTTCTACTGTATGTTCAATATGCAATTGTACAGGGTGCAACAAAAATACCTCGTACATAATGGCATGCATAATTGTTTACAATGGATGAAATGTGCTATGTGACAGTCAAATGATAAATTCTAATTCAGTTGAAGTTTTGAAGTTTTCCATTTTCATACATAATATTTTTAAATGATAGAAAACTTGCTATTTGTCAAATGTGATTTTTGAGGGAGGAGGAGATAACATCCAAATAGTTGCTTTAAGTCCTATATAAAGATTTAATACTTCAATTATTTTTGAAAATTCAATTATTTGATTTTAAAAACTGGTTACTATTGTGTTATATGAAAGTCACCATTTTCCTTTATCTTTTATTTCATATTAAATTTTATACAAAAACCTTTGAAAAAAATTTTTTCAATGTTAGAAAATTACTTAAGCCTATCTTGTCTCCTGTAATTAACAATAGTGGATACACTTAATTGATGATGGGAATGTTTGAGATAACAAAACAATTTTTATGAACCTTCCTTTTTAATCATGGAAACATTAGTTGTATGTAGCATTTTTGGAAACTTTTAATTTTACAGTCTTTTTTTAATTTTTTTATTTTATTTCTTGTAGTAAACCCAATCCAACTGCTTATATCAATAGTATTGGTTAAACAAACTTGTGTATTTATTAAGTCATGGCCCCCTACATTTATATTCATGATTAGCACTTAGCTTTCAAATATCATTGAAGCATATCACTATATAATGTGTGTGTGTGTTTTCATGAAAATTTGTGACTAATGTATTATACTTATATAAATTCTATGGATTTTACAAGGATGTACTGAAAAGTTCTCATGTCCAAGTGGCACTTCCCAAAAAAACTTTTTTTACATGAGATTTTCGGAAGTGGGTCAGTCCAAGTCCTTTTTCATCAACTTTATCATACTAGTTTCTCTTTCTCCACTGAATCAAATATATATATATTTTTTTAATTATTCGGGTGATTATATATATATATATATATATATATATATATATATATGCACATATACACACACACACACACTTTTATAAACAAGACAGGATTGAGGCTGAGATAATTCCAAAATAGTTGTTACTGGTGGCTTGGTGCCCAAATTGTACAGGAACTGTTCACCTTCTGACTGGTGGTATCAGTTACTGGAGAAGTTCTTGCCAACTTTTATACTAGTATTTTTAAATATGTGATGCTTGTTGAAAATAATGAAATTGCATGTATTTATGATGAACATAAATGGACAATAGATGCAATATCATTCCTCCTTTTTGCAAATAAACGATTTCAATGACAGGAGGATAGAGTTAATTATTGTAAATCTAGAAATAAAATAATCAGCTTATTTTACTTAGTCATGTTGCTCTCATACTCACTATTAAATGGAATTAGTAAGTCTGAGCAAACAATGTGCAATGATTGTACTTGTTTGAAAATTGTGATGTAGGAGAGTTCAAAATAAATAATGGGTCAAAACTTGTATAATAATCTGCTATCACAAAATACATAATAATAGGCACCTCCAAAAATTTTCTAAAAAGAAAAACAAAAGGGCATATACCATGATGAAAAAAGGCCCCAAACCTGATAAAAACAATGTTTTATCATAAAAATATTTATTAAGACCAAGGTATTTTTGATTATTTTGATTAAATTTTTTAAATCCCTTCTAACATGTTCAAAATTTTTTTTTCTTGTCATTAGTATGGGTAATTTTAGATTTTTTTTTTTTTTTTTTTTTTTTTTACATGATTTACTCCCATGTATTTAATTTTGAAATTTTGAGAAATTAAAATTTCAGCCTCTTCGTATTTGTATTAGTTAAATGCATAACTTGGAGAATTTAAATCATCAGTTTGTTTTTGTCAAATAGAAACACCATTTACCAAAAATCTGCTCTGAATCATAAAATAAAAATGCAATAAAACTATTTAATTATTTGATTAGAAAAGCTTTTAATTACTTTTATAAATTAGATATATTAAGGACACTATTGTCTTTAAGAAATTTTTTCAATGAATAATAAACTTTTACAAGAATTGTTTTCATTTTCTTTCTTTTTTTTTATTAGAAAAATTTATTGAGATTTAAATCTTAAGATTCTGTATTAATTTCATCCTTTTAGATTATATTATTATTATTATTATTATTAAGTGAAAACTATATTTACTAATCATATAAAGAAAAGCTTAATACAAATCACCAAACACTCATATTTTAAAAGAATTTTAGCATGTGCATAAATGTACCAATTTTTGTAAAACCATACATAACATTATCAGAAAATAAGAGTGATAACTATATAGTAAATTTAAAGCCAACACTTCTAAAATTCAATAAAACATTAGATTATGGAGAATATTTTCCAAAATTTTTAAGATTACTGAGTATTTAAAAAAAATTATATAAAAAGGTGATCACGTCATTTTCTTCAATTATGTTTTAAAGATAGTCTTCATAGAATAACATTAGACCTTATGTACAGTATATGCATACAAAGTTTCCTATTTTGTGACATAGTAACAGTTGTAATGTTGGTATGTTGGCATGTGGGCATGAGGTGCAATGCATGTTGCAGTAAGTGTGGAGATAGTCCAGTGCAAGCAGGTTTCATACCATGACTGTTTTTGTCATCAGGCTTTCAACATGTCAACACAGCTACTGCCTGGTTAAAAAATCCATTTCTGTTGTTTTAACCTTCAAGTAAATTTTTATTTCAAATCAGATTTAATTACACTTGAAATTGGGTAGTATTCCTCAAATGAGTTTTCAGAAAAGTATATTTTATTTTTGGAAGATAAAGAGTATTACATTGCAATGATAGATGACTAAAAAAGAATCAGCACTAATCAGCTATTTTAGAAAAAAAAATTCCTTCCAGTCAATTTAACTTGGTTTTTGAAATACAGCAAAGTATTTTGATTATTAGAAATATTAAATTTAATTTATTAACTTGAAATTAAAACTAAAATAAAAGCTTCAAGAAAGATTTTTCATTTTTAAAAATTCATTTTAAACCTTAGATATCACATTTTTGTAGCGGCCCCTACATAATAATACCATATATTTTGTGATGGCAGATTTTTTTATCATATAATAGATTTATTAAGAGTTTAAATTTATCAAGTTTGAAATTTTGTCTTGATTCATAAATAAAATCAGACAGAGCAAAATTGTTTTTTTTTTTTTTTTGGGAGGGGGGGTTAAATACAACACTTACCTAAATATTCATGCTTGTTTGGATTCATTTATGGTTTTCATATTGTATATATACCCTGGTTAAAAATAGCTGGATTATTCATTTTGAACATGACAGTAGGAGTTATTTAATTTTTACTTTGAAAATAAAATTCTATTTCCTAAGTTTATTCACTATACATGGCCAAACTGTTTAATGTAGAACCCTCAAATTTGACATGCTACTTATTGAATTTAGGTAATCCGTAGTGGTTGATATGCTTCTAAACAAAATCAAACTAATTATATTGTTTGGTTAATCTGTATAAACCAAAGATTTTTAAATTGGTAAATCTCTTTAAGCATCACTCAAATAAATGTTTCTCTCCAAAACTAAAATTTTTCACAGAATAATAAAATTGAAAGTAAAGATCAAAAATATAATTAAGTAATCTCTTTTCTGTAATGTGAATTTTATTTTGTGTGCTTTGAAAAGGTAATTTTCACAGAAAAATCTTTCCCCACCTCCATCTGTAATTCAGGTCTTGACCTCCTCCCCAGAATAAACAGGCATTTCATCTTTTCTTTGTTTCATTGAAATGGTACTCTACAAAGGTTCTCGCATTGTTGCCTTGGCCAATGCAGATTTGATTCATCACTGAATATCATTCATCCACACTCTGATCGCTTCCCTGTAGTGTACTATAACCTTGTTTTCTTCTGTTATTAGTGCTTTTTTTCACTTGCCTATACACAACAGAAATCCTTTTTCATTCAGCCAATTTGTTACAGGTCTGTTACTGTGAATTCTATTCCCTCCCATTTCTTTGAGTTTTCTACCCTGATGCTTTGATGTCTTATTTACTCATATTCTTTTATAACCTTTCCATTTTACTTGCACCAAATTTTAGACAAGACATCTTTTGCCACGCTTAGTGCTAGATTTTCTTCTTGAAGGAGTTTTAATAATCCTTTCCATAATTGCAATTAACAACTTTTTGTTTTAGAGTCAGGCTTCCTTTCAATTAGCCAACAATTCATTAAGGTCTAAAATCACTTTTGTAACAGCAGATTAATTTGTATATTTAGATTTGTGCTTGTATATATTTTAGAAATGCAAATTACAAGGAGATTCAATTTTTTTCTTCTACTTGATCTGAAAAAAATATGCTCTTGATTTAAATAATTTAATTAAATTTGTTTGCAGTAAATTTAATGAACCTGGAATGTTCAGCAATGCTGCAAAAATTGTTTTGTCTTTATTGCAAGTAAAACACTAGGTGAATCTCCTAAGGGTGGTGATTACATATTTTATTTCCTCAATTTTCTATTCACCCCACTTCTCTCTTTTTTCTTCTATCCTCTTATTTTTCTTCCAATTCCTTCCCACTTATGCTTTCTGACTGAGAAACCTACATAACTGATTCTATCTCAAAACAGCTGGGGATGGATACTGCACTCTGATCCTTTAGAAAACTAATGATTGGACATGCAAACAAGTAGAATAGTAGTATAAGTTTCTGGATGAGGGGTTATCATTATTTACAGTCGGACTAATGTTCTCATCTTTTGTTTATCACCACAACTTTTCAGCCATATTTTGTTTCATTTTTTTCTTTTTAAGACCTGCTCAGTTATTACAGGCTCTTTTCCCACTGAATATGAATCTGTGCTACCGTCCCAAGAATAGAACTCACATTTACTATACCACCAAATTCATGAAACAACGCTTTAATCTTCTAGGCAGTAGTAGTAGTAGTAAGAAAGAGAAGCAGCAGGGAAAGAGGTAACATGTGACAGCATGGCAGCAGCAATCAGAACATAAGGTTTAAGGCTTCAGGTTTCTCCTAGATGATTAAAGCATTGGTTCAGGAATTTAGTGGCATGTAAGTTCAATTTTGGAAATACACACTCCGACTCCGTGGAATTGAGCAATACTAAAGAACAAAAAAAAAAAAAAAAAGACAAGTTATCCCTAGTAGAACAAGAAAAATCTCCTCCCCATGGATTAAAATAAAGGGTTCAGCTCAAAATTCCCTGTATGGTACCTGGATTGGCAGATACCAGAAGAAAGCTGGAAGGCACAATTGCCAAAACATTGTGGTAATAACAACAAAAATGAGGATGTTAGTCCAAATGTAAATAAAAATAGTTAAGTTGCTTAACCATCATTTAATGATTTCTGGCTAAACATTTCTATAGCCTGGCAGGCAATTGTATTTTTTTACCTTAAGCAGAAAACATTACGACTTGTGGACAATTAAAAAATAATACTGTTTGATGAATTCTTTTAATGTTAAATAAAAGCACTATAGCAGTTGTGATGATTATTCTAGAAATAAGACATTAAAGAGTAAGCATGTTAGACAATACTGTTACGTAACCAATCTGTATTTTATAATATTATATAAAAAT
>OZ010580.1:52143585-52246085 GCA_963932145.1 Acanthosepion lycidas | reverse complement strand
ATGTAGTACATGCATTCAGAACATTATTGTTAAACTATGTTATCTTTTCTGCAATAGGAAGGTGATATATTGTTCCAGCAGTATAATACCTGCCCATTTGATGCCTGTACTATGTTACATACGGGATATTTGATAACTTCCCTGGCTGGAATGATTACCAGACCTGTCCTCTAATGAATATTTGAAATCTGATTGAATGAGACTTGACTTGTGTAGTTAGTCCACTTACAACTCTTGCTGTATTGCATCGACAAGTGCAAGAGACAATAAATCACAGGATAGTACTTCACAGCTGTACTATTGTATGCATGTGAGAATACAGGACTTTTAATGCCCAATGAAGATATGCAATGTACTAATATGGGGTCTATGTATTGTTCATATACTCCTTATTTTGGAAGCTGTGTATGTATTGATCTGTAGATGTGATCATTTGCTGTTAACCAACTCTGTAAATTTAATCTTGAGTAAATTGAAACATATTTGAGATTAGTGTATATAATTTTTTAATATGTCAAGTTTATAAAACTAGAGTTAGCAAGGTATAAATGCTGAACTGCTATATAATAACAATCATCTTATATGGCAGTAAATGCTGGACAATTTCCTCACAAATGAAGTGGACACTTGAGATAACAGATGTGGTTCTACAGAAAAATGTTGAATACCATGGATAGAACAAGGAAGTTTTAAAGAAAATGGAAGC
Source organism: Acanthosepion lycidas (assembly GCA_963932145.1). Taxonomy (NCBI): domain Eukaryota; kingdom Metazoa; phylum Mollusca; class Cephalopoda; order Sepiida; family Sepiidae; genus Acanthosepion; species Acanthosepion lycidas. The sequence continues at coordinate 52,245,379 of OZ010580.1, read as the reverse complement.
AGAAAAGACAATGAGCTATTTTTAATTTTTCAAGTGTATAATGGGGAAAGAGGGCTAGGAGAATGTGCCTCTCACAAGACATATTGAAGGCAAGTGGAATAGAAAGAAACCTAAATAACAAGCTTATGTAAATGGATGACAGAACAGGTAGGATAAAAAAAAACATTTCTAAGAGCTACAAAGGATAGGAAGTTGTGGAAAGCCATGATTGCCTACACTCTGAAAGGACACAGCAATTGATTTTTTTTATAGAACAATGAGTGATAAAAATTTTCTATTATGCTTTTTAAAAAATAAGATTATATGCAGTGATATTGTGAACACCACCAGATGGTTCCTTTTGAAGTTCAGTTTTCTAAGCGTCATCTACTTTGACTGAAGGGTAGCATGGAAGGAGTGGATGATGGGTTTTTGGAGATAAAGTGGCAACAAAACCGGAAGTAGGTTATATCCTGATGTTGATCAATATTAAGACATACTTGAGTTTGGGGATAGTTCTAGTCCACTCTTGACAGGAGATGAACATGTCTGTTGCATGGTTCCTGTACTGTTCATTTGTATTTCCAGCCACCTTTGGATGACTATATAGGCAAGGAGCTGAACTGTTAGACCAACATAGTTGTCCAAAATATCACCTCCCTACCCACCCAAACAAGTGCACAAAACCTGAATAAAACATCTCTTTATAATACAAGAAATGTGATTTGCATCCTTTTTCCTCGACATGGCATTTGTCTTTCATTGTGTTACCTTGTAAACATTAGTGGGCCCTTTTTCAGCTTTTGGTGCTTATCAACAAGAACAAGAATCAAAATGCAATGTGGAGTAATCATTGGCTGGTCAGTGGAAAGCTTGAACAGGGGTCATGTATGTTTGCAGCAGTTACTTCTGGTTTCATTGATATCTCATTACAAATATGTAACATTGAATATTTTTTCCTTTTGTATGATTCTATAGAAACTTTGGTTAATATGAAAACTTAAATTTTTATTTTCATTTATTTCATGATTTTTAACATTGCAATTTTATTGTAGATAATTGTTGAAGGTAACTTCATAAAGTTTGTATTTTGTTTGGTAATTCTATACAAGTTTTTTTTATCTGCCAGCTGTTTAGACACTAAATTAGTATAGACTTTTAATAAAATTGTGTATTTTAAATATCAGTGAATTCATATTTTTTATTATTAATGAAAATATAGAATATTTTAAAATTGTCATTTATATTCAGAAAGTAAATTTAATTTTGATAGTAAATTAATTTTTTTATATTTAAGAAAAAATGTAGCCACATTAACAAAGCAAAAAGTTAAGCTTTTACAATTTTAGGTATTTTGATTTTAATTTTAGCTCTTCTTTTTTTTTTTTCTAATTTTAATCAAATTTTAATTTTTATCCAGAAGCATTCTTACTTTTGTAACTTCTTTTTTTTTTTTTTTTTTTTTTTTTTTAAGTATGAAATAAATTTATTTATAAATATTTTAACATGATTTTATTATTCTAAACAATAGATGAACCAAGTAAAAAATTTGAACTCTGAACAAGATCATGACTTAGCATTCTTTCGTGACATGATTATTCTTTCATATGTGATGACTCATTACTCAGATAAGTTTTAGTTGAATTACTGATCAGATAAATTGAAGACTGAATTTGTTCATGAAACTCAACATTTTTTATTATTCTTTTAATACCGGTACTAGCTTTTCAAACTGATTTTTCCTTAGGTAGGTCAATTGATTTTTTCCCCCTCATTTGGTCTCTACAATAAAAAGATAATGTTGATCCTCCTGGATATTGTTTGGTTTATGTTGATTTATCCCAACTTGTCTATTTTCCAAGGAAAACTAATTAATATCTAATTTATATTATGTGTTACAATTGGGTCATCTGTTCTGTTCAAGGGCAGAGGAAGTGCTTAAATCATGTGGTATTTCAGTTAATCTACATAGCAAAGAATGAGTTATGAGTTCTTAAGCAAAGAAAGCTAAACATATTAATCAAAAAACTTGTAGGATACAAAAATCTAGGTAAATTATTTTTTTAATCTTTTATCACCAGTATATTAAATTTAATACTTTGTGAAAATGTGATGAACCATTTTTAAATTTTAATTATATATAATCTTTAAGAAATATTGATGTTGTATCTGAAAATATGAAGTAAGATGTTTTTAATCATAAAAAATTCAATCTTTATTTTGTCAAGTGGCTTTTGTAGAATAAAATGCAAAATATTTGTAAAAAAAAAAAAAATTTTTTTTAGACTTCTGCAAAACATTGTTTTTCCTTTGTTAGTGTGTGTATGTAGACACACACAGACACACACATTAGCTCTGATATTGAGCACTTTACAATAAGTATTGCACACACACATACATACATACATTATATATATATATATATATATATATATATATATATATAACTATTCAATCAGAATAATCTATAATTTTAAGATTAATTTAAATACCTCATATTTTTCTTTTGTCTGTAATCTGAAGGGAAAGTAAATGTTTAAACCTCATATTTTAGATTTTTTATATAGATAATTATAGTGAATTTCCCATTTATTTTTATGGAATACTTTGTAGTATAAGTAGTATTAGATGTGCTACACTAATTCCCACCCATGCACTATCCCATGGCTATATTCCCTGATGTTTAGAGCTGCAGTTTTTCTTTTTTGTTTTACCCTGAGTCTTTGGAAATCTCTAAATGTTTTTAAAAACTTAAAGAAAATTTAATTTGCTATTTTGAAATTTATTCAGTATTGTTATTTTAAATGTTGAAATTTTGTTAGTTTTATTGTATAATATTTGACACAGTAGCGATAAATGTTCTAGGTTATTAAATACAGATTTTATACAAATATTGTAAAATTTTATTGGAAATATTTGACTATATTCACTAATTTCAAATATTACTAAATCCTTTACATTGTGCAATAACATTAATCTGTAGGAAATGCTTTCAATGAAATAAATTGAAAAAAAATCAAGGGTTTTATTCATCATATAAACGCTTTTTTTTTTCCTAAGTCATCTTTACCAAGTAAGCTTTATAAGTACATTCTTTAGTTTTGTTGCAACTTTCTAATTTCTTTTATAATGTAGGCAAATCTGTTTGATGACATCTTCCATATTGATATCTAAGCCATGTTACAAAATATTATCAGCTAAGAAAAATTCTCTGTAGAAATATCTATTGTGCTTATCTACAAATACTTTTATAGATATTGGTTGGCCAGAACTTTCTGTATTGTTTGTTAGATGGCATTACAAGTGATTAGCTTTAACTTCATTCAATTAGATGACTTTTTTTTTTTTTTTTTTTTTAAGCTCATTGTGTTTTCTTTTAAGAAAAAGTAAAAGGCAACTTACACAGAAAAAAATGAACAGTTTATGAAGATTCTATGAATGATAGAAAATATTAAAATTGTTTGCTAAATTTTGTGCTGGATGCTTTGCAGTTTCTTAGAGAAATTGAGATCAATAGCAATCAAGTTAAGACATTACTTAAGAATAGTCTGCGTTATATAACATGGGAGATAGCCAACATTTTGAAAATATCCAAATTGAGTGCTGAAAATCACTTGCACCAGCCTTTGAATTTATTCTGGTCTTTTTACAGAATTTTTTTAATAAAAAAAAAAAAAAAAGAAATCTGTTCTCTGGAGGGCTGCAAAAGGCACCAAGAACAACAGTTTTTTTTTCTTTTTCTAAAAAAGAAAGATAAAATTATTCTGAGAGAATGAAATTATGAAGTTCTTTGAAAGCTGGCAGATTAGGATGACATTGTAAATGTTGTTCAATAAAGTTATGGGCATGAAATTCATTTTCTGATCAAATATTTTTATAGTTTAGTGAGGAATCATATCTCTACATCCTAATTTTATTTCTTGAATTAATGTTAGGTTTTGCTGACTATTGTAATTGATAAATAATAGGGATGTTTTTTTCATTCCATGTATTTATTCAGATTGTCTTTGCTTTTAGCACATTTTGACTATCCTTGGGTTTGTTTTCTTTTCAGTCTAAAGAGTTCACTTTCTATTCATTTTTCATCTTTCCAAATACTAATTCAACAGAATTGTTAGGAGCAAGAACAAGAGAAAACAAAAATAACATGACAACTCTTCATCTACATTTTTATTTTCTCTTAAATCTAGTTATGGTCAAAAACTTAAAATAATGAGAAAAATTTACAGTTCTTTCTTACCATTTTTAGTTTTAAATGATTCATACTTTCCGATGCTTAAATTTTATTGCTAGTTATTATAATTTTATGAAAAAGTTTTGGAAAAAAGTATTTATAACTCAAGAATTGCATGTGGAGTGTGTGTTGAGTTCTGAACTTTCTGTATGTTAACTAATATTGGAAGCCTGCTACTTTTTTCTTTTTACACTCGTTCTTGAATCAATTTTATCTTTTAATTTGAAATAACAATTTACATGTGAGGAAACCTGAAAATTTCTTTGCATATGTTTTTCAAAGCTATAAACCAATGTTTTTCAACCTCTTGTATCTCACAATACACTTGAACCTATAGTTAAACTTATGCAACACACTTAAATGATGATAATCAAAAGAGTATTCTTTTTCTGATTTATTTATTAACACAAACAAAACAATTTATAATTTGTAGTAAAAAGATCACTGGGCAACTAAAAAAATTTTTTAAGTTGTCTGTTTTTCCAAATGATTTAGGACAATTTTTCACCTTTGAATCAGAAAATGACATCCATTATTCTCAATCAGGTCATGTTTTTGTGTCAAGTTGAGTTTTTAAAAATCCAATCTTCTGACTAAATCAATTACGTTTTTATGACATTGATTGAATTTTGTTAATAATTCTCATATAAGTTTTTAAGAGAGAAAAAATTGTTTTGTTACAATTTATTAATTAAATGTTACATTCAATTGTCTATTACATCACCATTGTTCAAAATTCAGGGCTTGAAATTCCATTTATTCAAACTTTTAGAATGATAAGCAACAGGGGTGTCTCTCTTGAAAGTTCAGCAGAAATCATCCATCATGATTGCATCCTTGATACCTGGTCTCCATCTCTTTCATGAAATTTCTTCCCCTGTTCATTGCGCATTGATCCCAGATTCTCAGGAAACCAATATGTATCTGAAAATAAATAATGCATTTTGATGCTCATGTTGCATCTGAGGTTTCTGAAAGCAGTCAACATATTGATGACAAGTTCTATGTAGTTTCTGGGCTTGTTGCCAAGAAAGTTCTTGATGACCAGAACAAAAGCCTTCCATGATTCCAGTTTCTCTTCATACATTGAGTTTTCAAACTCTGGATCTCTGAGCTGATGGATTTGAAGACCATCAAAGATGCCAGCCTTGTACATCGCCAATCTGGGAAAAGCCTGGCATAAGTAAAGCATCCACCATCCTTGTCCAGAATTTTGAACTGTTTGATCAAGCTGTGATCAAGCAGCAGTGGGGAAAAGTATCCTGTCTCTGGCCACCAGAGGCTTAATGATGATGATGATCGTTGCTCTGCAAGGGATCAATTCCTCCTATCTCACATGCACAGAAAGCATGGGTAATTGGTGAACTCAGACTGTTGTCCCAACAAAAGTTCACCATCTTGAGGTCAATGCAAATAAACCATTCATGCTGATCATAATGAATTTTCTCCAGCACCTACTTCACTGCTTCATATTTCTCCTTCAGTGTAATCAAAGGAGTGAGGGGCACAGAGGCAAACTTTTTGCCATTGTGCAGCAGAACACTTTTCAGTGATCACTTACTGCTGTCAGTAAACAGTCTCCAATCTTTGGGTTCATACTGTGGTGCTCCAATTTTGTGCAGAAGCTGTGCAATATCTGTACAGTACACAAAGTTCTATCTTTAGAGAAAAAACTGAAGTACTCTTGATGCAAGTTGCAATAGAAGGTGATGTGAGCACTGTCAGAGAGGAGGATTTTTTTTTTTTTTTTATCTTCAATCTGGATGCCAACAGTTTGGCAGAGGGCTTTGACAACCCGAAATCATAAACTAGATCATTTAGTTCCTTTTTGAGGAAAAAGGATGTGGAGCATTATCATCAAAAACCACTTTTTCTTTTCTCCTTTTCCTCCTCAATGACAGGAACCTCTCTAAAGACAAGTTTTGGAATTTCATCACAATGAACTACAGGATGATATGCTGATTGAAGATCAGGATACTTGAGGCTGCTCTGTTCTTTCAGTTGATCCCATCAATAGCACAGAAGTAGCAGTCAGTGCTATGAGAACCATGAGAATTCAAAACTTCAGACAACTCTTCTTGGTCCACTGACACAGATATTCGGTACATGTCTTACCATGTGTGACATCCAAGCTTTATCCTGGTCATCAAGTTTAACACCAACATAAAGTAAGTAAGCATGCTGTATGATTTGACTGGATTCCTGTTAGAAACAAATGTAGCAGAATGTGTCAGGCTTATTTTTACAAGATCTTCTGGTCACAGACATTTCATTCACCTGTAAAATAAAAATACTAATTAGACATAAATTAGTGCTTTTATCTCTTCAAAGTTTATTTCAAGAAATGAAAAAAAAAAAAAAATTTGCATCATATAAAGTGAAAATACCTGTACATGTAGTAGGAATCCTTCTAAACAGGTTTTTAGTTAAATGTTATAATTATATTATATATTATAGCAGTGTGTTGGGATTCAATGCAGTAATATAAAATGTTGCAAGACTGCTCATAATTTGTCTTTTTTAAAACAATCTCACAGCATTTATTTAAAAAAATTAACTTGTATAAAAACACAATGTAATATTAAGAAATAACATTAATTTTATATAACAAGAATTCAAACTGGAATATACAATTGGTTCAAATGTATTGAATGAGTAAGAGTAATGTCTTTTTTCTGCTTGTTAAACAAGTACTGGTGTATAGTACAAACTGTATTGCATACCTATGTGAGAAAGGTGAAATGTCATTACTAGTATGTGCATGTGTACATAGTAGTAATGGGTATAAAGGAGATAAATAGAATTAAGCTCTTACAATAGACATTGCCAGTGTCTGAAGGCAGTCCCTTTGAGGTTTGGTCAGTGCTGCTGAGTTGTTTCTTAATAGTGTGTGTGTGGAAGTGAATGAAGTCTTAAATATCAGCAGTTAATGACATGGCCCTTAGTGGAATCTGAGAGACTATATCGTTGAGGTTTTTATACAGTTATTCCTGAGAAATTGGCTCCTGGATTATATAATTTTACTTATTCATAATTCTTCCTAAAAGGTCACGTGGTATGCTTACTACTATGTCTGCACACGTGGTATACCTAAATTATAATGACTAATAAAATAACCTTTCTGATTTGTATTCTATGTTTTGGTATTGTACAGTTTAATTGGTGTTTTGAGATGTAAGCAGTTTATTGCATGTTATTGGTTTATAAATATTTTGGAGGTGTTGTAATATTTATGTAGCTATTTTTGGCTGAAAATATTTCTGGTGGGTTAAAATTAATAAGTTTATAATTAACATAATTAGTTTTATTGTGTGAAATATGTTGCATATTTAGATATTTTAATGGATATAACACTGTAAACAAAAACTTAAAAAACATCATGTGACCATAGCTCAAAAAGTTGACCCAATTGAGCAAAACCAATGTGATCTTTCAATTCAGCACATCAAAATTGTTCCAAATCAGCTAAAAAAAAATTTAGACAATAAATTTGGTGTTGACCAGTGAATTAAAATTCTTTAAAAAAAAAAAATTTTTTTCTGTTTCTTATAATTTAACATTTAATGAGATATGAGCTTGACGTTTTTTTTTTTTTTTAGAATATCTTCTACACTTCCGGACATAGACGGGGCTTCATCTGTACAAATACTTATGCAGGAATCCCAAGACAAGATATTACAATTGAAGTAATTATCGATCAAATCGAAAATATCTAGGCCCTTTGTTGTTTGGAGTGGTCGACAAAATAAAAAACGTTCTATGATTTCTTCTTTACAAACAAATCTACTGAATGCTAAAAGTTATGGTTTACCACTGTGATATCAGTAGATTCATCCAACTGAATTGCAAACATGTTTACTTTGAGGTGAGATATTACTTGAAATTCTGTTTTTAAAAATCTTCGCAGCACACCTACAATTCTCTCAAAGCACACCAGTGTACCACAGCACACCGGTTGAAATCACTGATTTAAACAGATAGAGCTAATAGTTCCAAAGTTATAATGATATATTATTTACATATTTTATTATTTTTTTCTTACAAAGTATTTCTTTATTTAATTTGAAATCTCTTGTTTCAGGTTGTCCCTAGCATATTGTCATGTCTCAGATGCTGAAGAATAATCCCGGAATGAAGTTACCTACAGCTAACCAAGGAACTATGCCAGTATCTCCTTCAGGTTAATACTATTTCTTCATGATAATGTCAAAAACACCCATTTGTTAGCAGTTTTGTTAAAAGATGAATACTTGATCTCTATATTTTGTTACCAAATAGTGTTATCTTTATTCATTGAAAAAGCATAAAAATGTTGACATTTCCTTAATGTAAAGTATTACACTTTCACATAGTTGATTATCTTAGAGTAATGTAGGTTAAAAGCCTTCTGTTTAATCTGCATTTTTGTAAGAGATATTCAAAAAATATTGTTTAAATGTCAAAACAGAAAATGACTCTGCTTATGGTTCATTTCAAAACCATTTACCAGATATTCATTCAATATATATAACTTGAAAGCCTGTAAAGTATATTTAAATATTAAATCTTTATCAGGGCTTAATATTAAAATTGTCCTGTTATCCCTAGGACAATAGAACATTGGTTTAGGATGTATGGGTAGTTTTTTTGAATGATAGAGGACAATAGAAAAACTTTAATGTTCTATTAAATTTATTCTAAAAGCAACTAATTTCTTTAAAAACCTTTTTCCTTTTTTTTTTTTTTTTTTGTTTCTGAATAGTTGTGAAATGTACTAATATTTATATAAAAATGAATAAACAGTACAATTCTTGGTCTGAGAAAAGTAATTCTGAGCATCAAAATTAATAAGAATATTATTCAAGGTGATTTAACATTTTAAATAATTTGTTGTTTTTGTTTTTTTTTGTTTTTTTTTTTATAAGAATTATAATAAAATTTAAATTTGTTTTTGCATTAATCATTTTTAAAACTTTGATATTTTAGCTTTTATTTTTTTCTATAAATTTTAATGGTGTTTTGTATTGCTAACAACTATAAGTTAAAAAAATATCACTTTGGAGTGATTTAAATTTTTTTTTTTTTTTTTTTTTTTTTTTTTTTTTAGTATGATTTAAAGGTTTTGGAATGTTTCCAGAGCAATCATGAAAAAAGTTAGTTTGAAGTCCTGCTCTTTCTCATACACTGTGATATAACTGAAATTTTGTTTTATAAATTGTCTAAGGATCAAGTTAGCATTTGAAGTATAATTAATATTAACTTATTGTTGATTGGAATCTAAGTTACATAAATACAATTTTTTGTCTTTAGCCACTAAATGAAATAAAAAAAACTCATGAATAAATTTAATGATTTAATGGCTTAAAAAGCATTTTAAGTTGCCATTTTCAATATTATTTCTAGTGTTAAATATTATTGCAATTGCATGTAACCAGACTACAACTGGTGATAGTACTTCACCTTAAAATAGTTATTTAGTACTGAAAATGAGGCTTCAGATCTGCTTAAATGCTTTATTTGTTACAGAGCCTCCCCCATGCTTTACTTTTGGTATGATACAGGGGGTTGCAGCTCTTTCACCAGCTCTTCGCTGCACATAGACTCTCCTGTTTTACTTAAAGATTTTGAACTTTGATTTGTCAGTCCAAAGGACTTTATTCTACTGCTCTATTATCCAGTCTTTGTGTACCTTGGCCCACTGGAGCATTTTGACATTGTTTTAATTCCTTAACAGTTGTTTCTTAACAGCAATTCTGCCATATAGGCCAGCTTCACAGTCTTCTCCTCACAGTGGATATCGACACATTTTTTTTCACAACATTGGTTCAGTTGTGCAGTAATGTTTGGTTCAGTCAGCCTTCTGTCACACAAGCTGGTGACATTCTTGTTTTGTCCCATTTCCTAACAGTATAGTCCACTGTAGTTCTGGTATTTTTATATATATTTTTTTAATTTCTTTGCTTGAATATGTATTTTTTTTTTTTTTTTTTTTTTTTTTTTTTTTGAGTAATGATCTCTTGTCTTTGTTCAAGTGTAAGTTCATGTATTTTGAGCATTTTGTTGAGAAAAAGTTTTCATCCCGAAGAAAGTTACAAAATAAGAATAGCAGATTTCATTACTGGGCAAGGTACATTAGCAGCATAGGTAAAACAGGTAGTATCTAATAAGCAGTAATTCAACACAATATAGTCTAATGTGAGTTCAAGTGGTGGTATAATGTAACTTTCGGGAAGCATTTTATTCATGCTCAGTACTAAAGAAGAAAAATGCCTTCAAGTCAATTTTACAAAAGATATCTGGTTATACTAAGGACAAAGTTACTGAGGAAGACTTGTATTTAGCATAATAAATAAAACCATTGTGGTGCTTGTTTCATTAAAAATAACACTTTTAGGATGAGAAATAAAAAATTTTTTAGGGTCACTAAATACTTTTGACTGGTGTGTGTGTGTGTGTGTGCGCGCATACACACACAGTATTTTTGATGGTGTAGGAATCTTTATACATTTTGTATTTTTGGTGGTGTTTCAATCTTTATGCATTTGATAGAAACTTTTTGTTTTGCTCCAATTTTTTTTTTTCTTTTTTCTTACATAAAATTTTTTTATGTAAAAAAAAAAATGTTTCAGTTGTGAAAACAAAATGTATATAATTGTAATGGATTTAAAATTTTGTGATACTTATTAGGTTGGTGCAAAAATAATATCGTTTTTTGACGTATTTTTTTACGTCAAAAAACGATATTATTTTTGCACTAACCTAATATATAAATTCACTCCAAATAGTTTAATTGTATTTTTTCTCTTAGACATGTAAACAGATCAAAGAAAAGTAATCATAAAACAGAATTCAAACCAGGCTGCAATTTCTTTATAACCTGCAAATAACCAGTTAAACTGTATTAATCACTGAATTTTCTGTTAATATTTTTCAACTTTGTTTATATGGACTGAATGCATACTAATCAATTTATTAAAAAAAATTTAATGGAGAAATCTTGTCTTTACAGTCCTAAACAAAGGAGGTATGATTGGCTCTGGCCTGATGTCATCACTACCAAGAACAATGGGACAATCGTCACTGCTCTCATCCACACATTCATCATCAAACAACCTGCTGTCAAGTACACATGGACTGGTGGGCAGTGGAGGTCCCCATTCCAAATCCATGGGGAGTGCAGTGGCAAATAACAATACCACCAATGCTACCAATAACAACAATGCCACCAACAATAACAATACTAACAACAATGCCCAGGTTTCTGGCAATTCTTTGTCTAACCAGGGTCACTCATCAACAGCATCAGTTGGATTTGGGGGTGGGGCAGCAACTGGGGCTGGGGCAGGTGGACACACTAATGAAGCAGGTGTTGCTGCTGTTGCGACTATCACAACTGCTCTCTCTTCATCTTCCCAGTCAAACACATCTGACCCTTCGCAACAGCAGCAACAAAATTTGGCAAACACAAAAGAGAAGACCCCAATGTGTCTTATTAATGAGTTAGCCCGTTTCAATAAGGTAAGTCTCTCTTGACATGTTTTACTATTATATACCTCTGATAAATTGAATACTGGGTAATTACATATCAGATAGAAAAAGTTTAAAATCTATTATACTATCATTAATGCTACATTTTGGTGACCCAGTGGATAAAAAAAGAAAATTATTTTTATCAGTTTTGTGTTGTAGCTCTTGGGATATGCTGGACTAGTAGTTGATTCATTTATTTTTTTCAATGAACGTGTTACAGGGTGTGGTTGGTAAAGTGTCACCATTTTATATTAATTTTGCGCATGCCCATTGTTTTTGATTTTGTCAACTGCACAGTATAATAAGGTCAGTTGGGCACTGTCTGTGAGAAAAATTCACTCTGCCAGACCATTAGACCAAAAATTAACACAGGAAAAGGAATGACTTTGATCAACATGTATAAAATCTGAAATAACTTTAATAATTATATCTGTCAAAGTGGTTCTGTATAATATTCTTAGAACAATTTTATAATTCTTGTGTCTATATGTAGAATATACAAAGTAGGCCTAATAACATGACAAAATTAACCTTTTAAACAGGTTAAGCAGATATTTTTTTCAAAAACTTTAATATTATATATCCATACAATATTAGGATATATCAATTAGTATTAGGTTGGTGCAAAAATAATGACGTAATGTCGTTTTTTGATGTATTTTTTAACGTCAAAAAATGACATTATTACGTCATTATTTTTGCACCAACCTAATAACATGAAAGTATTGAAAAATTTGAAATTTTTTTTTTTTTTAATTAGCCATATAAAATCAGTTATTTGTTCAGTATCTACTATTAATTTGTAACAACATATTCTTTTAAAGTTATTAAACATAACTTAAAAGAAAGTTTTATATGGTGCTAAACTTCACTGGTCTGTGGTTAAAAAAGAACAAAAAGTTAGGTATTGTGCTTGAAATAACTCCTGTTATTTGGAATACTGTACCTTGCAGCATAGTAAAGGGATAGTGTGTCTTGATTTTATTTTATATAAGTGATATGTTTCAGTTGTAGTTGATAGTTATTTTCTATAGCTCAAGAAAGGAAATTGAGTAATGTTTTGACATGTGAGATCTATTTTTGGCTCTCATCTTTGTACCATGTTTCTGTTATAAAGTGTAGATTATTCTAAATTCAACATCTGATCCTCTAAGTAACTAAGTAGTTACTAGTTAAGTAACTATTCATCTCCTATAGATATTATTAGCTTTAGAGTATAGCTTGTTTCCCTCTTTTGAGTTTGCACAGGCTACTGTTGATGATTTTGGTCTAAGCATCCATTTGAGAGTTTTATTGCTGTTGGTCAGACTTGAATTTCTCTTGTTAAGTTCACCATTAATCCCTGATATTGTGCGCTGCTTTTTGAATCACAAACTGACTTTTCTTTTTTCTTTTTTTAATCTCTTTTGGGTTAACATTTTTCTCATTCCTAGTCATTTTCATTAGCCCAAAGATGAGTTTTACATATAACCCAGAATATTGGGAGAAAAAATATGATCTTTAGTCACCTTCCACTAACCATGGTATTATAGATGCAAAAAAGTTTATTAATAGTTGGATCATGAATTTTACCTATATTTAAATGTTTGTGTGGGAAAACTGCTAAGTGGCGCAATTTCAATTTTAAGGCAATTGACAATTTTACTGTTACCATTAAAATAATCAACTCAGCAGTTTGAATCATATGCCCAAACATCAAATACCTCCTTAATATCATGATTATTAATTAAATGCAAATTTTGGGACTTTGACTGCATCATAGGTTCTTTGTGAGACTGCTTATGTCTGGAATGAGTAGATATTACAAGATGTATCAAATTTTATACCCATCTGGAGTAAGCAGAGACATTGTTATTTATTAAACCTATTCTGTGTTTACCCAAGCACCTCAAAGTTCAGACAAACACTCAAAAACTGCATCTCATTATTGGTTACTTCATGTTTTATCAGTACATAAATATTTATTGGTAAGTAAAGTTTTTATAATGAATGATGGCGACATCTATGTGCAGTTAAGATAAAAGCCAGGTCATTCTGCACAGGTGTTAATGAACAACTGCTATTTTTCTAAAATGTCTTGAATTTCAAGGTCTCCATTAAATGGGTTTGAAGCTTTAAAAGGGGTTGTAATGCTGATTTATTAGAGAAATGTTAAATATCTTCAGAGCTTGAAAATATTCTTGAAATTGCAGGGTACTACTGAACTAAAGTTTGTTGAAGATCTTGGGCAACTCAATTCAGGTCTGATAAGTGCAAATGGAGGACTTTATCAGCCCAGTCATTGTGCTGTTTTTGTCATGCTATGACATTTTAAGCATTGTGACAACCAAAAACTGTTGAAATGCACAGATATAAAGTGATAAAACATGCGAGACCAATCACTAAATTTAATCACTCCTTTAAATGACAGCCATAAAGAAAATTGAAATGGACAGCAAAATATATGAAGACTTGCTTTTTTCCTGCAGTTCTACACTGACAAATTCTGTGCTATGCTTGATAGACCAGACAGTTCAACGGTTTAGCGGCAGAAACCACCCTTACAGCTTTAGACATCAATAAAGCTAAAGTGGTGTGTTTGGAAAATCTGATAAAATTTATAAAACTGTTGCTGCATCATAAGAATAAAATGTAGTCTAAAATTAATATATATATATGAAATATTCTACAGATTAGTACTGATATTTCCATGAATTCCATCATCAGTTTTCTAGAAAATAAAAGCATCTAATATATATATATATATATATATATATATATATAATAAAAAGATTGCTTTTAAATGTTTTCACTTTGAAAAAAAAACTCATTTAAAATTGAACCCCCTGAAGAACAGAAATCTTACCAGGAAACTTTGAAGTCGGGGTAAAATTGATATTTAAAAGTTAAGTAATCTTTCTTTTCTATATTTTCTTTTTATATATAATATTAATGCTCTATTTTTAATATTATTTTAATGTTTAATACTGAGCACTATATATTAAAAATATCTGCTGTTTCTTAAATCTTATATATACACACACACAAAGTCTGTTTACATATACCTTTACAAAATGCATTTAAATTCAGTATCCCCCCCCCCAATCATGTTCCCAGTGGTTGGTAGCATGGCCTTTAAATTGTTGAACTAAATGTTTTTGGTAGTCTTCCACAAGCTTATCAATAAGCTGATTAAATATTTGCTCATTTTTCCTGACAAAAACATTGTAAATAAGTCAGATTTGTAGTTCTTCTTGATCCCACATTATTTTCTGCTATGCCAACACATTTTTGTTATTGGATTGAGACTAGGGTTTTGTGATGGCCATTTTAATATACTGACTTAGGTCATTTTGCCACAACTTTGGTAGCATGCTTGTGGCTATTGTGCATTTGGAAAAGCTATTTGTAACTAAGCTTTAACTTTTTGACTGATGTTTTTAAGATTTTGTTTCAATATAACCATATTTTCCTTTGTCATAATACCATCAATGTTTTGAAGTGCACCAGTCTCCTGCATTAAGGCATCTCCACAACATTTTGTTGCTACTTCTGTGCTTCATAGTTGGGCTGATGTTCTTCAACTTGCAAGACCCCTCCACTTTTTTAAAACCATAATCTAGTATTTTATAGTGGTTTTGAAATGGTGGTTTCTTCTTTGCTGAGCATCCTTTCAGGTTATGTCGATATAATACTCTTTTTACTATGAGTATTGATACTTTTGTAACTGTTTCATCCAGCATCTCACCAGAGTCCTTTGTCAGTCTGTGATTCATTTGCACTTTTTGTAGCAAAATACATTTCTTAGGAAATAGAACCTGTCACATTCCTGAGTGGTATGATGACTCTGTGACCCTTGTCATATATACTTGTGCACTATTGTTTGTACAATTATACATGGAAATTGCTCCCAAGGATGAACAAGACTTATAGATGTCCAGAATTGTTTTTCTTGATATCAAGTAGGCCTTCAGGTACACCTCCAATTTACTTACATGATGTCAATTAGCTTATCAAAAGCTTCTATGACAATGACATTATTTTTTTTAAATATTCCAAGCTGTTTAAAGGGACACTTGTCATAGTGTAATGTAAACCTGACCCACTCAGAATGGGATGATAGAAATAAAACCTGGTAATAAATCTATTATCTTGACTATCATTCTGACACTTCATGTTCTTATAGTAGTGATCTTAACTGACTTAAGACAAGGAATCTTTATTAGGAGGAAGTGTTATGAATTATGCAAATGTTTGGTTTAGGTGTTGCAAACATCTGACTTTTGAGTGTCCACAAGATTTATATATAGATATAGAGTATTTATAAATATAAATGTGGACAGAGAAAGCATAGTGACTCATTTTCATGCTTTAAAAGATATCATCAAACCATCTGTTACTACTCTTTGTCGAGCGACACTCAAAAATAATGGTCTTTTGGCAAACTAACATTCATAGCTTAAAGAACAATAAAATACAACAGAAAAAGCATAATATGGTTCAACCTATTGAACAATATAAATACAAATAGGTAAAATACTTATCACTCATTGACAAACACTTCCCAAATTAAGCAAACTACACAAAATATTAAAAAATTTGCTACAAATCATGAAATGCACAACAGAAAAATCACTATCATCTATAACTGCCTACAAACCAATGTAATATATGAAGCTTGTCTAAGATTCAAAAGAAACTCAGAAAAAAACATATATAAATAACAGAAACTACTCGCACAAAACATCATTTAACAAAAATATGCAAATAACATGACACTATCAAAACATAGAATCTCAAATATATAAAACAAAAAACACCAAAAATAGCATGGAAAATAACAAAAAAAACACACCAGCTTACTACAACACCATCTAGTCTTTGCTTAGAGGAGAAAATAGCAATAATCACCCTTCTAGAACAAAATGAACAGTTCATTTCCAAATTCAGACACAAAAACAAATTCCTACTATACTACCTACAACAGCATCACATCTCAAAAGACTAACTAATAACTCATAACTCATAACCTAAAACTTTATTTTAAATGCCAAATTATATAATTGAAGAAAGTTTAAAAAATAAAAAAAGACTTAAGGTCAAGACTATAATGTTAAACATTTATCCTACACAGAAAAAACTAGTGAAAACTGGTCTTCCACTTTGCATAAACTCCAGTGTTCTATATATTGAATCCGCACAAATAATAGCAATATATGGTTCCATGATTGCTTAAAGCACTAATGACTTTGGAAAAGGCATGAATCCATCTTCCTCTATCTATGAGTTAAATATCGAGCAAACTGGATTCTCATATCTTTTAATGGCTGCTGGTTTTGGAGAAGAAAAATTTTAAATTCAAAATGTCTTTCCAAGGAGAGCCATGTTTAAGTGCTTTTAGTACTTTTAGGCTTTGATATTCTGAAGAGGTTAAACCAAAACAACAAAAGATGAGGAGGACTGTTTGAAGATTTCATGGTACACACAATTTCTCTGTTAACAGTTCTGAAAAGATTGGCTGGTTCTATAGAAGCCTTAACCACCATAATTATCTGTGTGGGTAATCTAGCAGTTCATTCCTAAATTTACTGTTGAGCCTTTGAATGTCAAATAAGATGTGGTCCATAGTTGTGTGTGTCTGTTTTTTTGTAAGATGTGTTAAGATAATATAGCAAAGTGCATATTTAACTAGGTAACCCATCTCATTAGATTATATATTTTGCATACTTGTACATCTGGGCCACAAACTGAACTCCTTTGCTTCTATGAATTAAGTACAGTAAAAAGAGAAATAGCTTTCCATCTGCCATTTGTGATTGGATAAAGTAATCTGTTTAGTGCTTTATGGTTGTCTGATCATAACTATTGATGTTCTCCAGATGGTTGCCCTGTCTGGGGTATGGCGATAAACAACATCTGCGTCCTGGGTAAGATGATAAACTATGTCTAACAGCAAGGTCTCTGATCAGGAGGTTTTGAGGAGTGTGAAACCAACTCTTAATTGCTGGTGTTCACAGGTCCACCTTGACCTGAAGTGGTAGCACCTGTTAGGGCCCCAACTATGGGTAAATAGCTGACCCCCAAACTGAGGTCAAAACACTATGAAAGTGTAATATATTTGGGAAAAAAGAAAAAAAAGGTATTACCAGCAATACACAAAAAAAAAAAAAAAATTACTAGCAATACATTTTTTTGGGTGGTGGGGAAACAAATATTTTGAAAAAATTATTACCAGCAATAAATTTTTGGAGAAAAAAATTGTTGACACAATACATTTTGAAAAAAATTATTACCAGCGAGATATATACAGGGTGTTTCAAAAAGAATACGCCAAAATCATTACGCTGTTTTTCAGGTCTATAGCATTGTAGTGGACTGAATCGGTGGTTATTTGATAGAGTACTTATCAAAGTTTGTTTGGGTGTCAGTTTCACCGCTTCTGGTGCAGCTGAATTGTGGGAAGATCAATCAAAATGGCGACTCCTCAGCAGAAGGCATTATGCGTGTTCGAGTTCGCGAAACCAAACGCCATTGTCACGGTGCAGCGTGCTTTCAAAACAGAATTCGGCATTGATCCGCCCCATCGTGAGAGCATTCGACGGTGGGTTAAACAGTTTAAAGAGAGTGGGTGCCTGTGCAAAGGAAAGAGTCCTGGAAGACCACGTGTTACAGAGGAACAAGTGGAGAGGATTCATGATGCATTTGAGAGCAGACCACGTAAGTCCGTACGTCGAGCAAGTCTTCAGCTTGCCATCCCTCATACCTCTGTTTGGCATGTGTTAAAGAGACGATTACACATGAAACCATACAAACTAAGCCTTGATCAAGCACTTACTAATTATGACAAGGTGATGCGGAGGACATTCTGTGAGTCAATGCTGGAGATGGAGGAAGGTGATGAAACTCTTTTCACGTTTAGTTTTTAGTGACAAAGCGAATTTCCATTTCAGAGGCACAGTCAATCGTCACAATGTGTACATTTGGGGAACAGAGCAGCCAAAACTGGCTATTCACTTTACTGCAAGCAGATTCGAATGACTTCATTTTTCAGCAAGATGGAGCACCACCCCATTGGCATCTCGGGGTTAGTGCTTATCTGAATGAAAACGTGCCTCAGCAATGGATTGGGAGGGAGGAGAGGTGCTAAAGATCTTACTCTCTGTGCTTGGCCTGTCAGATCCCCGGACCTTACTGTGTGTGACTTTTTCTTGTGGGGTTATGTTAAAGACCAAGTTTATGTTCCAGCACTTCCAGCAAGTATCGAATAACAGCTGTAATCAACACGGCGGACTGTGACATGCTGAGGCATGTTTGGGAGGAATTCTCATATCGGCTTGATGTTGTCCGCGCTGCTGGTGGTGGACACATTGAGCACTTATAAAACATGAAATGAAACTTGAATGTATATACAACACATGTGTTCATGCTAGAGGTTTGTAAATTTTTTCGTTTTTGACACATCAGTGATGATTTTGGCATATTCTTTTTGAAACACCCTATATATATATATATATATATATATATATATATATATATATATATATATATATGAAGACAGAATTTTTACCAGGAATAGGATTTTTGTAGAAAAAATGTTATCAGAAATTTTTTTTTTTTTCATTAAATAACCCATTGAGTTTGATATGCTGTAAAACAGAACAAACCAGACCATATGGTTGCAAATTTAGGTAAGATTACTGAGAAGATTGTGCTCATAAGGCAATTCATAATGCCATGTTGTATTTGAATACAATATTGGGTAGAGGAGTAAAAGTCCTGGAATATCCCCTGAACAGTGGACAGGCTCTGGAGTTAGGATGCTGAAAGTAACATCAGTCAGCTAAATGACAAACTTTTACTTTCATTAATATATATATATATATATATATATATATATATATATATGTATGTAATATATATAGGGTTCAGTGGATAAATTGTCACCATTTTATATTTTTAATTTTGCACATATTCATTTGTTTTTGATTTTGTCAACTGCACAGTATAGTAGGGTCAGTTTGATAATGTCTTTAAGAAAAAGACCACCATGGTGCAATTCACTCTGCCAGACATTTGGAAACGGTATGTTGTACTGCTTGGCATTCACATTGGAGGCTCCAATACGAATATTTCAGAGTGTTTGTGGCAATCCGAAGACAGTGCAGAGGGTTTGGAAACAGTTGCATGAGTCTAATGGTGATTACCAAGGTGTTTGTAGTGATCACTAGTGGTGGCGATGATATGCCTCCATTCATCTTCCTACAAGGCCTCAGAATCAACATGGAGGTCTACATCAAGTGTTTTGAGGAGGTAGTCAAGCTGCTGGAAAACTGTATGGCAACAGGACTCTGCACTATGCTGCACAAGCAGGAGAAATTCATTCATGGTGGTTAGACAAATCTGCAACCACATTGCCCCTTACATCTCCCTAGACTTTTGTGTGTGGGGTGCAGTTGAGCAAGAGACCAACAAAAGTCTTTGTAACACCAAAGATGAACTGAAGGCAAAGTTTATGAAAGCATTTACCAACTTAAACAAGGAGATCATCCAAAAGAGTTGCAAGAGATTCCAAAGTCGTCTGGAGGCAATGGTTGAAGCCAATGGTGATTTTATTGAATAAATTTACTCTAGTTTTTTTTTTTTTTTTTTTTTTTTAATGATATTTTTGTGTAATTTTGGTAATTCTATCTATGAGATGTCTGTGTTATTTTCATTTTTGTGTAATTTAGACCACAATTTATCCATTACAACAAACACACACATATCTCATACACATATATATATATATATATATATATATATATATATATATATATATATGAGAGAGAGAGAAGGAGATAGATGTATATGGAATGGATTAAATCTGACATATTGTTCTTTTTATTTTGTTTAAGCGTTATTTTTGATGGATACTCATATTCAAGTAGAGGCTCTGTTTTTTTAATTAAACAGTATTTTTTAGCTAACTACATCTGCTGGTCTGAATATTCGAGAAATCTTGTCAGAAAAATATGCACCCTCCAGGTGCTGATTGAAAATTGACCATTGCATAATTTAAATACTGATATTTTTTACTGTGGTGTAGTCCATTTATTTATGGTGAGGGTTGTAATGTGCAATATTTTTTATTTCATGGTAAACCTTTTTTAGTTTTGTGAAAAAAAACTACAAACAAAAATTCTTAAGTTACACAATAAGATAATAATTTATGAACAATTTTAAAATTAATTTTTTTTTTTTTTTTTTTTTTTTTTCTCAGTGTAAACTCGTCTACAAATATAAAATTAGTAAAACATCAAGAGTATTGGTTGGTTGTAGTTTTTGTTTTGTTTTAATTTTCTTTTCTATTCTTGATTTGAAGGTGTCTCACATGTACACCTTGGTGGATGAAATTGGTCCAGCTCACAAGAAGACATTTTTTGTGAAACTCAAGCTGGGTGATGAGGAATACTCAGCCTCTGGTCCCAGTATCAAGAAGGCTCAACATGCAGCAGCAAGCATTGGACTGGAAAAAACTGCATACAAACACCCACCTCCAAAGCCTTCACCAAAGAAATTTAATGGAGGTGAGAAGACATACAATCTCATTCCTCTTAATTAGGACATCAGCAGAACAGGTGTTCTTTGCATGTGTATTGCCTTTTTATTTTATTTTTTTGTTGTTTGTTCTTATTTTTGTGTTTAAATTTTTTTTTTTTTTTAATACTTGTGCTATTCTTCAGTTATATTTTTGTTGTAGTATCATTATTGTTTCTTGATTGCACAATTCTTGTGATATTTTCATTAAATTTATTACAAAGGGGCATCTTTAAAAAATATGGAGAATTTTTTATATTGAGTTGTAGAGGGAAAGTTAAAAAGCAATGTGTATAGATCTAATAATGTGTTCTACTTGAAAAGATTAAAATATCACTCGTATTTTCTTCAGAAAATAATGTACAGGGAGATAGATAAATATTTAATGATTTTTTTGTTATAGAATTTCAAACAAATCAATCTAACACTTAGTCATTCTTAATATCATAATCAGTTATTTGTTTATATTATAATCAAATTTATTTCTTAAATACTTTAAAACTAAATTCTTATTTTTAGATAGCTATATAAGCTTACACATCAACCTGATACAAGCCATAACTTTAGTTCCTTGATTTTAATATAATTACTTTATTTATTAATATTTTTAATCCTAAGCAACTTTTAAAATTCCAGTGCAGCATAACTTTTACAAAATTCATTGCTTATAATCAAATATTTTTCACCCCTAATGGAGCTTTTTTTGTAACTTAACATTTATTTTTTTTTAATGTAACCAGTTAATGATATGACAAGTAGCAACAAATTCATTTTGTCTGAAATGTGATTTATTCAGTTTAATATCCTTGGTTAATTCAGAAACTGTTTTTGTCACATAAACAGCTATTATTATTCATTTATCTTTTGCTATCTTTATGAAAAATAGAATGTTTCACGAGAATTTTCATTTGGAGAACTTTTTCAAATATTTTTGATTTGATCCTATATGATTCATACTGATACTATTTCTATGACATACTGAAACTATATTTTGACTAGTTTACATAATTTAATTCCTCTCAAATCTATTTGTTCTGAAAATATAAGACCACTTGTAACAAAATCAGTGACTTTTTTAATCTAATATACTTGGAGTTGGAATTTTTTCCTTTTTACCACTTAATTGCTGTTTTCATCCTGTTTTAACAAATAAAGAGGAAGGAAGCAAATGTAATTATTGTATATCTTTATATTAGGTTGGTGCAAAAATAATGATGTAATAATGTCGTTTTTTGACGTATTTTTTAACGTCAAAAAACGACATTACGTCATTATTTTTGCACCAACCTAATAATGTATAGTTGTTTGTTTTTTTTTTTTTTTTGTTTTTTTTTTTTTTTTTTTTTTTATGCATTTAATACATTTGGGCATTTTTGTTATTTCTAGAATGTAAGCTTTAAATTATTCTGTATATTTGAAATCTGATTTTATAAAATTGTTTTCATGTTCACATTTAAAATTACCTATGGATAAAATTTATTAGTAGAACTAGAATTCAGATTTGTATATAATACCAAGAAAGTTTAGCATTATTTGTCAGATAACATCCTTATCACTAATAATAAATAACAATTAGAATTTTTTTAAAATGGTGCATTTTAAACCTAATGACTTCTCATAAATAATGAAATAAGTTTGTAGGCAGGTTTTTTGATTAACTTGTGTAACATTGGTAGGCTGGATCTTTCTAGTACATGTGGATATGCTAAAAAGTTTTAGTTTAGTGACTTATTTTCAAGGTTGATTTTTATTATTGAATTTCTAATATATAAATTTAACTAATTCTATTAGAAAGATCAAAGTAAGTGCAAGTGTAAATGCAAATCTTTGTTTAATTTTATCTAATGATAAAAAGAAAATTACTCATTAAATACAAAGGTGTATTTAAAAAAATATTTAAGTAAATCCATGTGTAATTTAGCAGCTTGGTAAACTACTTGAAAAAGTTTAGCAAACTTTGTCAAAATGCATAACTCGACCCTATCAATCGATATAATTTGGCTATAAGTGAGAACATGCTAGTGAAAAAAATACTGAAATACTGACCATACATTTTGTTCAAATTCCTAATATTGTTTTCATCCTAAAAAAAAACAATAATTATTCTTTGTCTTTATAAATTATTAACTTATTGACTAATTAGAAAATTTATCACAAAATTGTTTTCCTTACATCAGAACATATCTTTATGAACTTATTAATTAAAAACATTTTCACATTTCCTTGGTATGTAGATTTATCAAAGTTAGTTTTATTGAAAGAAAAATATAATTTCATTGAAATAATTTAATTTCTAATAGTTTCTGCAAGATTTTATGTTGTGATATTTAGTTTACCTTATCTTACAATCTTCTACAATCAAGCTATCTTTGTAAAAGGCTCTCTTGCAGATTTATTGAGAATTGTGCAAAAAGAATTCTTATATGAGTTGTTTAAATATTTTTGTCAAAATTTTGAAATTGTTACTAAAAACTCCATGCCAAAAACGTATTAAAGTAAGGTTCATAAGAGAATAGCAGCTTAATCATTTTATTGGTGGGACTTAGAATATAAATAGATATTTACAAATCTGACATACCTGATTTAATTGGATGTGAATAAAGTTAACAATTAAGCATTCAGTATTAAATTTGTCAACCAGCAATAAAATTGATAGTTTGGTTGGGGAATTCTGCGTTAAAATTAATCACTTTCAGATATACAAGTGATTTTATTTTTAAAATATTTGGGCACAGATTAACATAAAGTAATTACAAAATGTTGACTATTTTTTGTTAATTTATTTTTAAAGTATTATGTAAAATGCATTAACATGATCATGATATTAAAAAGATAAAGCTCTTTTTTTTAATTTTCAGTTCACTACCATTACACTGTTTTTTCGCAAGCAATGACATGTAAGTCATTAGAGTTCCAGAATTAGTCATTGTAATTTCTAAGAAATTCTTTTGCAGCAAAAGTTAACCAACATAAGTTCTAATGAAGCCAAAGTTATGGATATGCAATGTAATTTTAAAAAAAAGAAAAAAAGTCTGAGTACTTTTCTACAAAGTTAAAACTGGTTTCATTTTGGAGATATATAAGACAATTTGGAAAACTTCTATTTTGATGTCGCACCAAAACTCTGCATCAAAAAAGCAATTTTAATTTTAGCAAACTCTACATTTAGGAGACGAAACATGATTAACATTAAGTATATGAGTACTTGATATTTACTTTATCTCTATAATTTTAGAAATTAGATGAACTAATTTCAGCCGAGTTTTTATTTTTATTCATTTATTTTAAGGTTTATATATTCCAGATTGTTTCTGTACAAACAGGTGTTAATCACACTGAAATAAAACTAAATTGAAACTAATATTCAAATTTCTATCATAATACAATTAAAGTAAAAATCCAAGCATTCATATGTGTAACCTGAATCATGCCTTGTCTCACTTTATTGACATAAATTTTTTCTAATGATATGGTTCATTGGCAAAAAATTGATGAAATGTTTTTTCAAATTGTTTTACATATTTATCATTCTGTTTTCTCCTCCAAACATAATAAAATCTAATTATTTCCAATAAACATTTTAAAATACAAATCTTTTTTTTTTTTTTTTTTTTTTTTTTCTAATTTGGGAAAATTTTAAAAAAATATTTTAGATAGAAACTATTCTGCTATATTAGCTTAATTCATTTTTAGTTTATTTAAATCTAAACTACCTTAATATATATATATATATATATATATATATATATATATATATATTAAATATGAATTTCATGTTCATTGTAAAATGTTTTTATAGTTTGTTTATTCTAATTTTAATACCTGATATACCAGATAAGAATAATGTAAGAAGTAAAATTTATAAAATTATACAAGAAATCTATTTGCAAAAGAGAAATATTAAAATTAATATAGAATTTTTTACATTTAATTTTTTAATTTTTGTATTTAAAAATTCTGCTTTTTTTTTTTTTTTTTTTTTTTTTTTTTTTTTCCAGTTATTAATTTGGATCTTTCCTGCTTGTTTATGCTTTATTTTGCCTGCCTTATTTTAGATTTCATTTTACTTTTATTTCCTTACAGATTTTCAGGAAGGCAGATCCCAGTGGCCAGGTAGAGTTTGTTAATTTTCAATTTTTTTTTTTTTTTTTTTTTATTGGTGGTGGTGGGACAGGTATTATGTTTTAGAGTCTTTTAAGTTACTGATGTACAATAACTTGTATTTCTAAACATGAAGATTACTTTGTTTCAAGTTAAACAAAAGCTAGTTATATATTGGGTACAAATTTAATTCAGCAATTCAGATTTAATGCTAACACTGAAATGTTGGTATTATGAGTTCACTATTTCTTTATTTGTACCTCATTTAAAAATTCTTATTTTTGTATTCGAGAAAATGCTGTTACATCAATTATGCTATCAATTTTGTATTCCTATGATTATACATAATTTTTTTTTATTACTTAAAACATATTGTACATTGTTTTACAAACTTTAAACATATTTGTAAATGAAGTTTTGAAAGCATTGTTTTTAATTCTGTTGCCTTTTTTTTATTCCAGCTAACACCATCACACCAACTGTTGAACTGAATGCCTTGGCCATGAAAAGGGGTGAACCAGCCATTTACAAACCGTTTGAACATCGCCTTCCATTCTACCCTCCCAATCCACATGCTTATGATTACAGAGGTTACTACAACCAGAGGTAAGAATTATACAAAAATTTATTATAATTTCTTTCTCTGTTATCTAATATTTATTTCATTATGGCACTTAATGCAAACCTGTTTATGAAGTACATTATATTAGAACATTTCAAAATTATTCAGTGTGTGCATTTTAAGTTTCTTTAATAAAAGAAAAGTTGACTACTATCCTTTCTATTTATTTTTCTATTTAAATAATTTTGTGAATGCACTTATAAATTGCACTTGACAGTCTTAGAAATAATTTTTGATGATTAGATAGAACAGCTCACTTGATTACAAGCTAATATCTAATATTTTTCCTTTCCCAAAAATAATTACTATTTGTAATGCACATTAAAAATATGCTTAAAAAAAATCAAATTATTCATCAAAGCAATGCTTTGAATTTTACCTGCAGCTAATTTCAGTTATATCTACTTGTGAAATTGTGTAGTTACAAATGTGCAATTTCTCTTATTTCAAGTTGTCATGAAATATTTATACTCACTATATTTATATTATTTTCTTTTTTTTTCTTTTTCTTTTTTTCTTTTTTTTCTTTTTTTTCTTTTTTTTCTTTTCTTTTTTTTTCTTTTTCCTTTTTTTTCTTTTTTCTTTTTTTTCTTTTTTCTTTTTTCTTTTTTCTTTTCTTTTTTTCTTTTCTTTTTTTTCTTTTCTTTTTTTCTTTTCTTTTTTTCTTTTCTTTTTTCTTTTCTTTTTTCTTTTCTTTTTTCTTTTCTTTTTTTCTTTTCTTTTTTTTCTTTTCTTTTTTTTCTTTTCTTTTTTTTCTTTTCTTTTTTTTCTTTTCTTTTTTTCTTTTCTTTTTTTCTTTTCTTTTTTCTTTTCTTTTTTTTCTTTTCTTTTCTTTTCTTTTTTTCTTTTCTTTTTTTTTCTTTTTTTCTTTTCTTTTTTCTTTTCTTTTTTCTTTTCTTTTTTCTTTTCTTTTTTCTTTTCTTTTTTCTTTTCTTTTTTCTTTTCTTTTTTCTTTTCTTTTTTCTTTTCTTTTTTCTTTTCTTTTTTCTTTTCTTTTTTCTTTTCTTTTTTCTTTTCTTTTTTTTCTTTTCTTTCTTTTCTTTTCTTTCTTTTCTTTTCTTTCTTTTCTTTCTTTTCTCTTTTTTCTTTTCTCTTTTTTCTTTTCTCTTTTTTTCTTTTCTCTTTTTTCTTTTCTCTTTTTACTTTTCTCTTTTTTTTCTTTTTTCTTTTTTTTTCTTTTTTCTTTTTTTTTTCTTTTCTCTTTTTTTTCTTTTCTCTTTTTTTTCTTTTCTCTTTTTTTTTCTTTTCTCCCTTTTTTTTTCTTTTCTCTCTTTTTTTTTCTTTTCTCTCTTTTTTTTTCTTTTCTCTCTTTTTTTTTCTTTTCTCTCTTTTTTTTTCTTTTCTTTTTCTTTTCTTTTTCTTTTCTTTTTCTTTTTTTTTCTTTTCTTTTTCTTTTTTTTCTTTTCTTTTTCTTTTTTTTTCTTTTCTTTTTTTCTATTTTTTTCTTTTCTTTTCCTTCTTATTTTCTTTTCCATCTTATTTTCTTTCTTTTTTCTCTTTCTTTTTTCAATACATACTTCAACTTTCCTCTGGTGTCTTGTATCTGGTCTTTTTATTTCACTGAGTACATTTTTTCTTTATTCTTTTCAATAAGGGTAGTGTCAAACAAATTTCTTATTAAATGGATGTTAAAGTCTTGTGTTAATAGTGAGAACTGGCAAGACTGGAATATATCCTGGTTGGTTTCTGTTGATTAGTTTCATTGTTGGAATTTGGTATCAATGAAAGAATAGATATCAGTCTCTACTTTGTTGACTGAGAATAGATGAGTGTTTTCAGAGTTGTGTTCAAGATACTATCTTTAACCCATTAATGCCCACTGTAGAATCTTGCAATATAAAAATATTTGGTATTATAGGTTTCTAATAATGCAATGTTTCTATGTATGGCCCATTAAAGTTCACCATCCCAAAACTGGGACAGTGGGCATTGATGGGTTAGATAGCAATGCATTTAAAAATTTATCTTCTACTCTAAAATATGATAAAGAGGAAACAAAGAAAAAAGGTACTGAAATAATTGTAAAGCCCTGAGGAAGTCTGAAGGATATATGAAATAATTTACCAAGTATCTCTCCTTGAAAATCATCTCCTCTTTATTTTTATCTGTTGCTCTTATTTTATTTAGTTATAAATGTTTGTTAAACTTGAATCATTAAAATTTGTATAATATATTTATAAGTATACTATTAGTGTATAATTAAAACTATATTATGATTTTTAAAGATTATAGATTTTAAATAATTTAAAATTAATGTATTCCTTATGTAACTTACTATGTACTTGTTTATTTCAATGTTATAGGTACTCATCTGAGGTATATATGCTTGCAGAATTTCTTTATAATGCCAATTTTTTTTTTTCTTAGTTTTCTTTTTCTGCTTTTCTTTTTGGTTTTCCTGCTGTCATTTTGTTCTAATATTACTCTCACTTTTATTGGTGCAACTAAAGATCTAAAATGGCTTTATTTTTTACTGTTTTGCTATTTAGGATTTAAATACTATAAAGATATCTTTTGACCGAAAAGAGTTAAGCATTGTTTTCCTTATCTGGTTATTTTAACAGAATGAATTATGTGACCTAATGATTTTTTTGATACAGTTTATCATCTAGAACAATAGATTTGTTGGTGCCAGGCTCATTTTCTCAGTGAGCTTCTTTTTTCTCTTTTTTTTTTTTTTTTTTTTACTACCCTGATATTGGTAAGAAATACCATCCATAATTTTATCTGATGAATCATCTCTTAATATTTCTTATCACTCTATGCTGTCTTCATAGTTGTGATTACCTGTTTCAATATATTTTATTTATGTATAAATTCTACATGTAGCTGAAAATGTATAAATTAGGTGATTATTTTTATATTACAATATAATTTGCACACTCTGGTATCTTTATGCAGATATCATTATCCCAAAATGCCAAGGATGTGTTATGTCTCTCTGAAAGTTGGTCACCGTGAATTTATTGGTGAAGGCTTGACTCGTCAGGCTGCTAGACACAATGCTGCTGCAAAAGCCCTTCGAATTTTACACAATGAGCCTCTGCCCAGCAATGACAAAAAGGAAGCCCTGGAAGAACAAAATAATGAAGGTAATTTTTTGTTGCATTGGTGATAACAATTTTAATCTTTTTAATAAAAGTTGTCTTTCATATATTGTGGAATAATTCACCATTGTTAAGCATAATTGACAAAAATTTTCAAACAATAATAAAAGGAAAAAGAAAAAACAGGGCAAAATAATTCTAAGCAAATATAAAATTCAAAAAGCAACAGTAATAAAACAAAAAATTCACAAACTAAAAAGAAAAAGTGTCCATGTGAAAGGGATATAATCAAGTAGTTAAAATGTTCTGACTTCAAGACAAGAAAGAACAAAAATATGGGAAGGAGTTTGAGAATTGTCAGAAAGACATGTATATTTAACACTTGAAAATACAGGATGAGTGATAAATTGCTAAACTAAATTTTAGTTTTTTTTAGGCATGAAATTTGACAAAGACAAACAAGAAAATATCAAGAAAAAAAAGTCATTTGCCATGGTTTTTTTTTTTTTTTTTTTTTAAACCTTTCAATAAAATAAGTATTTCTGTTAGAGATCCAGAATAATTGGTGTAAGCAGAAAGTATGTGTAGAAAAAGTAATAAATGGTAAAAAATAAGTTTTTGTCAAATGGCTGTGTTCTCTGGTGCCCCAGCATCAAGAGAAGATAACCTCAGTATTAATTTATTTTATTAAATTTTTTTTATACTGAATATTGTTTTAGCTTATATTTCTCAATTATAATCATAAAGATTTTCTCCATTTTGTATTTTTTTTTTTTTCTGAATGCTTAATTTTAAGTTTGACTTTGCTGAAATTTTTTTTCTCTCTCTTTCAGATAAAGATCAACTAAAATCGGAAATTAGTCTTGTGCATGAAATTGCTCTGAAGCGCAGCATGCCTGTTCAGTTTGAAGTAAGTAATCTTCTATGTAATTATTAGTTGACAAAGTGGCATGGTTTCATTATTGAAGACTAAGAGAGTATATTGGGATTGAACATTCAAACAAGATTGCATGTTTTGTTAGCTGATCAGGAAATGGGAAGCAATGTTTCTGCTATGGAATACTTTAAGATTTGTCATATGTTTGGAAAACTGCTTTCATTACTTGTAACAATTGTTACAGTGTCCAAGTTGTTACAGTTTGTGATATGTACAGTGAAAATGTATTCATTATTGAATTAACTGCAATTACTTATTTCCAAATATGAACTTGTTTTATTTTATATTTAATGAGTCTTATGTCTATAATTAATTTTTCGGGTTTCTGCTTTGGAATATCTTGTTTTGAATTTGATTTCAGATTAAATAACAAAATATCAACTGTTAAAAAGCAATCATTTATTAACTATATAGACTATTTAATACTGTGTGGAAACTACCATACTTGACAGCATAAAAGACATGCAAACATATTAGAAACTACTTCATTTCAGCAGGGCATATTCGGAAAAAGGTTTTTAGTGTATTTGAGCTATCAGTACATTATAAAAGCACTTTAGCTGTATCCAAAAGCATTATTGTATATAAAAAGCAAGCTAGCAGTACAGCTGAACATAAAGCAAGAAATCATAATAGTGTAAACATAGTTACAGTAATAAAACATTGCAAGAGAAAATAAAGCAAAATATTTTTATAAAAAGCAAGTTAGCACTACAATTGAACATAAACCAAAATACAGTAAAAGAAAGTCGGGGGGTGGGGACATTTAGTGTTCTGTGATAAAAACTTTAATCAGCATCAAAGACTAAAAAAAATCATCACTGATATCACTGTCTTCAAATAATGTCTTCTGTTTCATCAAGCACATTGCTAATGCCAAACATCTTAAAAAAAAAAAAAAATAAATAAAAAAATAAAAAAATTCACAATAATTTCAGTTTTTACATTTTCCCCCAAGATTTCTTCACCCACTGACACTTATGTAGTGGTGGGCCCTATTCATTCTTGGGGTTGGTGGTGGTAAAGTCATGATCTGGATCTCTTATCTACTTATTCTAATGTTCTAGTATGTTTTGCTTAAATGGCTTATTCACAGGTACATTAAAAGTTGGCAAATGGTTCACCAATCTGCTAGGAATAACAGCTAACTGAGTTTTCAATTCTCCAACATTCTTTTTAATGACTTCAGTTGTATGTGGTCTAAACTTATCGCAAACCAGAAGAGAAGTCCTCCCCAAGAGTTCACCATTGCCCATATATGTTGTAACCAGTTTTAGTCTTGCTTTGTCCGTCCAGACAAATAGTTTTTATTTACACTATTTTAGATTCTTTACTACTTAGTTTTTGTTATGTTTATCTTGTGAATTTATATATAACAAAAATTTATAAAATCCTAATATTTTTTTTTCTTTGGAATCAGCTGACATTTTTTATGCAGGGATAAACTCTGCTGTTTCATACACCACTATTACTAACCTTTTGATCATATAAAGCTCTGAATCTTTTATTCCTCTAATCTCCTAGTCTCATTATCATTTTGGTAGAAACAATTCTTGAATTTCTCTGAACTACCACCCACTTCTTTGTCATCTTCAAATTCAGACCAATGTTGGCGCTGTCTTTAGGCAATCTTCTTGCTGTCACCAGACATGTATCATTATTTTTTTCTGTAGCTAGTGGGCCAAAAAGCATAGTTGCTTCTCTGTTCCAAGGTACCTTATTATAGTTTATCAGTTATTTGTAGCAAATGTTATAGTTTAATCTTCTACCTATTTCATTTATAGCAAGGTAGTGAGAATTAGAGATAAAATTAGCCTACAAGAAACCTGAACTTTTAGATGTGACAATTTAAAAAAAAAAATTTTAATGTGTATCTTATAAGCCACCAATTATGGTGAATGTCAAACAGACGAATAGTGATTGCACTGGTATATAACATGAAAGCTTCAAAAACCCAAAATAGCCAACCTTAGCTAATTTTGGGGCACTGGAAATAAAAATGATATCCAAAATTGTTGATTGGCTCTAGATTTCAAGATTTGGTACTTGTGTTACAGGAATATTTCATCAAAATTGTTGTCTTAATAACATTATTATATATTCTCCTAATAAACTAATCATTCTCCTCCTTTCCACACCTCATAACTCAGTGATCTAAATAACTTAGAGATTTGGAATTTCCTAAGAGTAAAGCAAGAATGTTAGGTTCCAGATTACAACAGTGAAGTCTATTAGCTGGTAATATACAATTTCCGTGATTGTCACAAGAATCTAGTCCCATTCTTCTTTGGGAAGTGATTTGATGTACTACAATGAAATCAGTGGTTTTATACAATCACTTAACATCAGTTGCAATCCATAAGAATGGAGGCTGTTCATTGTTTCCTTGAAGATAAGTTTCAAAGCTATCTTGTTACTTGGTAATGTCTTACCTTCAATTCCAGTTGGTCACTGCAGTTCACATGAAAAAAAACTTATGAAACAACTACTGAGATGTATCAACTATGATTAACAACTGTGAACTTTGGAGAGATTTGAAGGTTGTTGTTCTCTTGCTAGGACAGCAAGTTACCAAGTACTGTTATTTTCTTTGTGAATGGGACAGCTGAGACCACATTATATCAAAAGAAACTGGCCACTGCAACAGTCACTGGAACCTAGGAAGAAATATGTTCAGCATCCACTACTACTTAAAGAAAATTTTGTTGCCACATCTTCACATCAAGATTGGTCTTATGAAAAATTTTGTAATAGCAGCATTCAAATATGTGCAGAATAAGTTTCCTGGGATAAGTGAAACAAAGATAAAGGATGATCTTTGTTGATCCCCATATTTGTAAACTTCTTTTAGATGAAAATATCTGACAGAGAAAGGGAAAAATTGCATGGAAAACTTTCAAGTCAGTGACAACCAACTTTCTGGGTAATAAAAGAGCAGAACATTACAGAAAACTGAAGGCTTCCTGAAGGCATACAAACATCTTGGTTGTAACATGTGGTTGAAGATTGACTTCTTAGACTCTCATCTTGCCACCCCCCCCCAAAAAAAAAACTGGGGTTGTGAGTGATGGACATGGTGAACATGACAGTGTAGCAATAGAGAAAAAGTATCAATGTTGGCTGATTATTGTTGAACTAGAGATGATCCTTTTGCAGTTTACAAAATACAAACTAAGTGACATGTGGTTGCTGAATACCTGCATGTATGTACTTCTGAAGAGTTTTCCTGTTTTATTTTATTGAATAAACACACATATTGCCATTTTGGTGTGTTTGAATATTGCTTTGGTGGCCTACAAAGAACAATATTGAAGTAGATTTTGCAAAGCAACATTTCTTGGAGATATCCATTGTATGCATTGTACAATATCCATTGTACTTGTAACTGACTAAATATCTCTAAATCTAGAGTCAATCATCTAATTTGATGGTAATTTTCGAATTCAGCTTGCTAAAATAGATAAGAATTGACACATTTAAATTCTGAAGTAGTCAACTTGTGAAAAATTGTAGGCCAGTGTTATGAAAAGTAGATTTTTACAGTTTTATAAACATTTTTGTTATCAATTCTAATGGAATTCCTAGGTTCTGATATTGTAAGGAAAAGCATACATGTTGCATAACTCTCTATCGATCTTTGAAGCTTAATTTTATTTAGTTTTTCACTGTTGACCCCCACCACCACATCTTGTGCAGATTAGACCAAAGAATACATACATTTATCCAGTCATGAGTGCTGAAATTTTGCTTGGTTGAGCTATAGGCCATAACATGCTAAATTCTGTTTTTCAGGTTACCCGTGAGTCTGGTCCCCCACACATGAAAACTTTTGTGACACGATGCACTGTGGGAGAATTTGTTACAGAGGCTGAGGGCAACAGCAAACAAGTTTCCAAGAAACGTGCTGCCGAATCCATGCTGGAGGAGCTGAAAAAACTACAACCACTTCCTCCTACAGCTGCACGCCCTAAAGCCAAGTCCACTACCAGTAAAAAGAAGAACAGGAATCTTATAAAGGTGTGTTATCAAGACCAATTACAACAGGTATTCAAAAACTCTGATTATGTAAATGTTGTCTTGCCTTCTGTTTTTGTGCAGCATGCTTTTATAACTGACTGATCTTTGAGCTCTAACAGAAGCACCACCAACAGAAAGAAGAAAGGTAGTTCCATTTCTGCATTTAAAAAAAATCTATTCAGTAATGTCTGCCAGTTTGTGAAAGGCACTGGAAATATAGTCATGTACAAGTCAATGGAAGAGGGATGTTAAGTGTGTCACTTTTGTGTGATTTTTAACTTGCAGTCCAATGTCTTATATTACTTAGAAGTATTCATTGATACTACTGATTAAGTCAAACTTGAATATGATTACTATATTTAATGGTATACAATGAAACTTTTTTTTTTTTTTCCCAAAAATATATCTCCCATGCTTTATTTGCAATGTTGTGGTATCCTGTAGGATAATGTTTACTTAAACACTATAGGCTACCAGCATTTATTAGCCTAATCCCATAATACTATATTTTTAAATGTAATATAATTTTTCACATTCACTTTCTTTTGTAAGTGAATGGAAGATATCAAAATTTGACCTAAGATTAATGTATATTTATCTATTCATTAATGGTCATGGAAAATGTTCTGTAATTCTAAATCCAAATTCCTAAATGTCTGTAAACATATCAACAATCACTAAGTTAAGAGTTCATGACTTCAGAGCTAAAATTGGTAAATTGAGTGTATTTAATATTGCTTCTATAAGGATTGGTTCAACAATAGCATATAGTTTGAATTGCATATATTGGAAACATAAATGCTATTTATATTAAAAGCTCATACACCTTCAGTCAACAACAAAATTGTTTGTACACACATCAATTTTGAATATTTTATCCATAGAAATGGATAAAAATCTTACTGTAGATAGAAAAAAATATAATGCCTGTATGATGCCAAGATTTTTATATGTTAATAAGCAGAGAAAAAAAAAGAATATAAAATTCAATTTTCAGAACAATAGCTTAAATACAACAAATGTGACAGGCAAATTATGCCAAATAGGAAAAGACAAAATTATTCATACAGTATGAAAAATAGAAAAAAATTGAACAATCTTCACTATTAATAGTCATTAGCACTGCCTTTCATCTTTGTAACTTGCTGCAATCATTTTCTAAAGTTTTTGATGAAATTTGAACAAGTCTTTTCTGGAATTTTCTTTCATTTTTCAATAGTTACACATTCTAATTCCTGAAGTTTTTTGATCGATGATTTACTCACTTTCAATTCTTGCCATAGATTTTCAATAGGATTCAAGTCAGGACTCACTGAAGGTCATGGTCGAACTTTTATCTTCTTCTGAAACCACACAGTAACTGATTTAGATGTATGTTTGGGATCATATTGCTGGAAATTGCTGACCTAGATGAAATTTTTACACTGATAATTGTTGATTTCCATCCAAAATTTTGATATAGTCTGCAGATTTCATAATTCTTCTTATTGCAATTAATTGTTCAGTCCCTCTTGAGCTAAAACAACCCCAAAACATCGAGCCGCCTCCATGTTTTAATTTTGCCACTGTGTTATTTGGGAGGAAAGCATCAACTTTCTTGATCTAAATCTTCTGTACATCATTATGCCCAAAAAGCTCAATTTTTGTTTCATCACTCTGTAGTACTTGTTCCCAAAAGCAATTTTCTTTGTCCAAAAATTTTTTGGCAAAATTAAAACAAGCAACATGACATAGTTTGTGAAGAGGGGTTCATTGTGGTTGGTTTCCATACAACACATTTGTATTTAAACAATGTTGTATTGTCCAAGTACTTATGCTGATACCCATTGTATCCAAACTTTTGACAGTGTCTTTCAAAACAACTCTTGCATTTCTATTAACCTCACATCAGTTTTTGTGCAGTTCTTGGTGGCAATTTGGGTTTTCTTCCATGCCAAGGCAAATTCTATATCATGCCAAACTGCTTAAACTTCTTTATAACCGACTGTACCATAGATCTAAGGATAAGTAACCAGTTTGAAATAGTACTGTAACTATATCCCGACTTGTTGAAGTTAATAATTTTCTGTCTCAAGTCGACGCTAAGCTCCTTTGTCTTTCCCATCATGTTGTTAACATAAGAATAACAATGGTGACACTATACACCACATAATATTCTTTCCTGGACTTATCACAAATATTCTACTGAATAAATAGTCTAGAAGGCTTCACTGATAAAATAATTATGTAAAGTACTTACACGAGTCATTCCATTTAAAATGATATTTTCTACTGTATGAATAATTTTGTCTTTTTCTATTTTGCATAATTCACCTGTCAAATTTGCTGTATTTAACCTATTGTTCTGAAAATTGAGTTTTTTATATATTTTTTGATTTTTTTTGTGCTTAATAACATAAAAACATGGCATCATATGGGCATTAGATTCCGAGAAATAGATA
The DNA here is from genome assembly GCA_963932145.1 of Acanthosepion lycidas. NCBI lineage: Eukaryota > Metazoa > Mollusca > Cephalopoda > Sepiida > Sepiidae > Acanthosepion > Acanthosepion lycidas. The sequence goes on along the minus strand of OZ010580.1, from coordinate 52,208,937 downwards.
AAAATATTCAAAATTGATGGCTGTATGAATAATTTTGTTAACTGTACATGATTTATTGCAACAAATAGAAATGAAAGTTGAAGCTCTGTTTCAGAACAGCTCTGTTTCTGAATGTTTGTGCCTCCTTTATGATTTTTATATTTAAAAAAGATAAAAAATTCATAATATCCAGTAGTAGCTGTAAATCAAATTTATACTTTAAAGTTCAGTTTCAGTTTTTCTTCTAAGATAGATGAGTAATACTGAACTTAATTGCTCTGATCACAAGCCTAAACATGTAATAAACTTGAGCATGCATATCTATTAAGTTATTAATTTATTTTTTGTGCTATTATCCCAGCTCTGGATTGAATTGTATTTAGCAAATATGTACAAACAGTATGATAATGAAAATATTTTTATGTATTTCTAATATCTGTAGGTTATTTGAAATAATAATGTGATTTCAATAATAAATTATATCTTAAAGACATTCTATAGAATGTTCAATAAAGCAAATATTTGGTTTTCCAATGCCTGCTACCAAAGGACTGACTGATGTAATGTGCTTATCTTGCAAACTAGTGATAATCAGTTTAATTCTTACTTAGTACTCCAGCTGGTACTTTGGTATTATTTTTTTTTTTAAATTCATATTAAATAATTTTGGAACTTTATGCTTGGTTACTTAAAATGTACAGGTGTAGTAACACACATTTTTATAAGTACATGATATGGTATTTGATGTACTGTTTAAGCCGGATATAAGAGAGATTTTCTCTCGTCCCAAATTAGAGCCTGTGTTAGCGTATATAAATTAGACCATACTCGGATATAAGAGACTTCTTCTCCGGTCCCGATAACTCTCTTATATCTGGGTTACACTGTAGTATTATCTGTATTAATAAATAAAGCAATAAGAAATTCCCTTCCATAAGTATTTCAAATAACTTCATAATGGAATACTTCCTAAACCACATTACTTGGTTTAAATACTTGTCCCCAATGTTTGAAGTTGTCTAAAACTGATTTGTTAAATGTTATTCAAAAAATATAGAATGGTTTATGTTTCTAAATCTGGAAATGGACAGTATTTTCAAAATTATAAGTATAAAAATTTAAGGGGTTTATAAACTTCTTTTTAATTTGTAAATATTATCTCTTTTATATCAATTTTTAAAAGTATAGAGCAACTTATTGCAATATTTTTATTTGGCAAGTTTAGCATAAAATGACCAATCAATTAGTTCAAGACTTTTCAACATTGCTGTGTAATTGGACTGAAGGATAATTTACTACTATGGTTTTGTTCAACTACCCATGACCCAATTAGTTACCAATGTTACTTTTTTTCTGACTTCTATTGGTGGTGATATTGGGAAAGCTTTTTTCAAGAAAGTCCAGTTGCATTTGGGCTACTAAATTCTGCAGTGTTTGAAACATTTACATTAAAATCTTTTTATATTGGAATCACCTTTTTTCAGTACTCATTTTCTACATGTTTCTGTTATCTTTTACATTGTTCGGTATACGTAAAACATTTTCAACCAATATAACTTTGTTCTGTAAGCAGACAGTTTTGGATAGTCATAGTAATCTTACCAGTAAAAATAAAGCTCATAAAAGCAGGTAGAAAAATATTGCCTATCCACTGTTATGACCTTTCTCTTTGTAATATTTTTTAAGTCAACCAGTTCTAAGTTATTGTTATAAAATTGTTTCTCTCTCTCTGTATGTGATATATATAAGTATTGTAGGCATATTCATCAACACTGCATGCTGACTGTCAGTTTCATGCCTCAAGCAATCTTCTAACACATGATCTAACAGTCACTCTGTAGTCTTTGTTCCTATGGGAACACTGTATGTCTACAAATTCTCTCTCTGATATTGAGCTCTTTTCATATATATATATATATATATATATATATATACACACACACAGTAGTACTCAACAGCAAGCAAGTTAGGTTTAAGTCTCCCAGTTCTCCATTTAGGATTATACCACAAGATAATGACCTAATGGATTAAAGTGTTGCTTCATGATTTTAGTGACATAACAATTGTGAGTTCAATCCCTGGGCTTGGCAGTGTGTACTTGGACTCATTGGAACCAGTGTGAAGAATAACTGACAGTACTGAATAAGAACTAGACAATATAACAATCTACTCATGTAGGTTAAATAAAGGCTTTAGATTGAAATTCACTGAAGTTTACCCAGATCAATAAGCAAAGATGAAGACAATAGTCTGCATGTAAATATATATAAAATGATTTTAAGATCTAACAATGAGAACCATTATTTATAATACATTATCTGTAAAAGATTGGTTGATAAAACACTGAGCTTGTTTTTCATACAGAATCTTTACTTTCAACACTGGTTGTTATATAAACAGTGGTTAAAATACTGTTTCAAAATCTGATCGATACAAATATTTATCCGGTTTGTAAATATAAAAGCAATAACTTATTGCAAACTTGAATATATTCAGTTAAAGTTATGTAATTTTAATAAATTCAATAAAAGGAAATTTAGTGTAAACTTGTTCAGAAATATAAATATTTTCATTTTTTCAAAAATCTGTATTACTTTCTCTTATTTTTTTTATTTTTTTTTATTTATTTATTTATTTATTTATTTATTTTTTTTTTTTTTCAATAAGAATCAAATATACTAAAAGTGTCTTTTTCAGACACAGACAAATAAATGCATCCAAAACAAAATGTTCAAAAACATGCTAAAGACATATTTATACATTAATCTTAATTCTTTTTGTGCTCTTTTGAGCTAGAAACAAGTCTTTATCAACTCTTATATCTGGTATAGAGGTGTTAGCTGCCACTTGGGTAGTTTAAGGTTTCTTAGCTACTATATTAAAAATAAAATTTTGTCTGAAACTGAAATTTTTTTCCCAAAATAATTGGAGATGGGGTTAATGCTGATATTTTTTATTCTCAGAAATATATTGATAAATTATTGATATAGAATTACATTTGAAGTATACACAAACATAATTATAATTCAAGTTTCCAATAATATAACTTCCAATTAATTTTTGTATTATCAGTGTTTGATAAAGAATTCGTTGTAATGTTGAATCAAAACAGAATCTTTGTTTAAATTGAATATTTTTGCTTTATCCTTTTTTCTTTTCTTTTTTTTTTTTCTTTTAAAGCTTAAAATGTTTATCACACTTTCCCTTCCTAAGCTTTGCTGCCTTCTCAACCTGCTTAATGTTCTTCTGTTGATGGATTTTACTATTTGTTTCTTTTTCAGGTGTTACAAATTAAGCTTATTTTTAAATCCCCAAAAAAAAAAACTTTTTTTTTTTTTTTCGTTACAAACTTTCTTTCATTAAATTGCATATTTATGAATGAAAAATACTTCAGTCTGAGCAAATCAAGACTTCTAATAAATGAAAATTTGTAATGTAATTTTTTTTTTTTTTTTATTTTCGCCTTATAGAAAATTTTTTTAAAAGTTTTATATCTGAATGATAATACACTTTGATGTGCTGGTTAGTGATTTGAAGTTGTAAATATGTGCTGTCATCAAAATATTAAGTGATGTCCTCTTTACAGCAGATGTACTGGGCTTTTAAATAAAATTTGTTAATATTCCTTTTGATTCATAAATAATACCTCTATTTTAACATTTTTGATTAGAGGAAATATGAAGACGAAACCTCAAACCTATGATGAATTAACTTTATTAGTTTTATTTATATACATTTAAAAGTGTAGGTGTCAGTGTCTTTGAAACCAATAAGACTTGCTCTTTGACACAATATGCAAATTTATTTGAATCAAAAGATTAAATTTTTCATCACTCTCATTATTTCACAATTTACTTTTGCATATTATGTACATTGAATTACAGGATATCATGAAATTGGCCTCTGAAAAGTTATACGTAAATGTTTGAAAATAATTTTATTGGATATTATTGAGCAATTAGGTTTGTTGATAATTCATTTTGATATTCTTAAGATATACATCTTTTAATTGATAATGAAATTTTTTACTGAAACAAAAACATAAATGTATATAAATTTGTGATCTCTTTATCTGTTGACAATGATGCAATAATTTTCTTTCCTTATATATGTGATAAAAATATAACTTTATGGTATGCTATATTTACAGGTTAAGTGCTCAATATTAGAACTTATGTAACTATAAAAGTGGACATTGAGGTTCACATCCAGCAGTGACTCTGTTTTGTGCTTAAACACAATCTTCAGGCCACATATATATATATATATATATATATATATATATATTCAGCTACAATTTTGATCTAAAAAAAATGCAAAACTCATCAAAAGAGAAAGTAATTTACTCAGAAGGAAAATTCTTGAGAGTGCCACTATCAAATTTTATCAAAATATAAATCTAGGCCCTAGTTTCTTTCCACTTTCACCTTTCCTGAAAGAATTACTACTTCCCCATGCCAACATGCACAACCAGAAATGTTAAAAAATCAAAAGAAAACTGTTAAATCCATTACCTCCATGTTTTTGAAGATGTACAGCACATGTCTAATAACAATCTAATCACAATTTAAATAATATTCATTTAAAAAAACATTTCTTGAATATTACTTGCTTACTTTTTATCTGACTTTGAATTAACCTTTCAACCACCTGATGAACATTCATGAATGTTCTCAAATTTAAAAGCTTTGATAAACCAATAACATCCTTGCTTTTGTATATAAACATGTTTAACAAAATAAATCCTGCATTGCCTTGATAAAGTTCTTCAAAGTACAAAAGACATCAGCTAAAAATAGTTTTCCTTGTCTTTTATTCATATATTACTGCATTATGTTAAACAGTAACCTAAGTCACTGTTAAAGTATTTTTCTCTGATTATACAGTGTATATACACATTCATAAATTTGAAATGTTATTTTCTATCGGATAGTACATATTTTATACATATATTCATTATTTTATGCCTAATTTTGTTGTTTAGCATTGTTGCTATATTCACTTAAAATGTTAAAGCATTCATAAAAACACACACACACAAACTTTGTTTATTGATGGGTATTAAAGGAGGAGGAATCCTACAACTCAGATGGATACACTAATTATGGGGCAGAAATCTGCTTGTTCTATCTTCCTATCATTGTTAGTACTTATGAGAGGAGTTGGACTGGGAGAATAGGTGAGCTTAGCATTAGTACTTGGTCTAGCTTGACTCTTTGTAGCTGGCCTTGCCATGACTGCTCACTTAATGACTGTGATTTTCTTGCTATCAGGCTCTTTTTGATGGTTATTATCCTGCACCTTTGCTATCTTCTGCCACTACTGATTAGTAAGAAGGGGGGAAGTAATCAATTTGATTATGTTCACTTGTATATGCAAGTAAAAAACACACACGCACACACACCTGTTTAGCAGTCTTGGCCTGATTTTAATCACAATGATGTTGTCTTTGCCACATCATATTTTGGTCATTACTTAATTTACGTGCAGTCATTAGAGGAAATAATCATGTTAGAAGCTGGTCTATTACCTACATTTTTGACCTTGATAGTAGAGATAGGTAGCAGTGTATTTCGTATTAGTGCAACACTTGAAATATAGTGTTCATTTATAATGCAAAGTAGTCTTTATTTTTTTCCAAATTAATGTAATCTTTTTATTACAAACTGTATTCAGACATTAAAATACTCATTCTTTTATGGATATTTTTATGGGTTTTAATATTCAATATTATGAACAAGGTTTGTTTTATCTGCCCTAGGATCAGTATAAATTGTACTCCAAGCTTAAAATATCATCATTCATGTGATGCAATATAACAAGAAAATGTTAAATTTTCAGTGTGACATTACAATGAACTTTTGCAAATGAATAAAATCTACAATTAGTAACCAATCAAAATGGCGTTAACCTTTTAGGTTTAATATGAAAAGCCTAGAAGACCAAAATAAATGATTTAGATTTTACTAGAAATACTCTCATCTGTTTTATGCAAAGTAAAATCCTTTATTTTGAACTAAACTTTGAAAGAAGAGAAAAAGTAATTTTGATAAGAAAACCCAGAATTGATAAAAAGGAAATTCATTATATTAATATAGTTGAGTGACAGACAGGAGACAGAAGATAATGATTCTCTATCCTGCAAAGTGCTTAACCAGGGTGATATCTGCTGGTTGTGGATATAAGTTTTTTGGGTTTTTTTCTCTCTCCAAGAAATTAATGTATTTACTAAATTTTTAATGGAAAACTGAATGGGGAAAACAAAAATATCTCACCCAGAAGGGCCATGTGCAAGATCAAACCAAGTAAATTCAAATAGGCTTCATTGTAGATGCATGATTAATTACTGTTTATCAATAATTAATTTTTGCCCACAAAGTAGGTATTTTACAGAAATAAGAATATTATGTTATTTAGTATAGGTAGTGCTAAAACTGGAAAATTATAGTTATCGCCAGAAACTTTAATTTCTTGAAGGTGGATTGATTATTTGATGCCTTAACAATTGTGGTCCCATTTTGATAGTTGTAGTGAAAGAAACTTGGATTAATGAAATTACAGAATAGACACATTAGAACCTATCAATTAACTGACCAATCAAAGGTTGGAAGTAAGTGTGTGAAATTTGATTGAGATTTACATGTAAATGATCTAAAGCTCCAACCATTTTGGAGGATCTTCCAAGATAAGACATTTGATATTGCTCTTTAGCTGTTGCCACCAGAAGCAGCCATGACCAACATACAAACTGCCAATCCACTTCCCCAACCACTTTTGCGCGATAAACTTATTATAAACTTTTCAAAGCTATCAGAGAAAAGATTTGTCAACTTCTGATTGCAGGCTTGGCACCAAAGTGCCCTCATTGCATTAAGTCAGTGATTCAACAAAGCAGTGAAGATTGATTATTTGTAACCCTAACTGAATGAATACATTATTTTTGGCTATCAGTAACATTACTACATTTTAGCATAAGAGAATGAGACTTTCTTTATGGAAATAACTTGGTCAAATTGGTAGCAGCATAAGTTTGATATAAGCTGTTTGTAACTTACTACTAAATCCTGTAAATCTGTATAAATGGGGCAAGAGGAAAGAACAGCATGCCCACTGTGTGATGAGAGAAGACCCCCTGCAGCATATATTAAGTACAAGGACTGCAAAGAGGATGTTGAGGATGGTATCATAATAGATTATATTGACAGTAGAAAAAGCCTCTTGAGATAACAAATATCAACAAAGAAAAAAAAAAGAAGCATTTTGTGGAAGCTGAATAGAAAGGACAAATTATCACAAAATGAAATTCATACATACTAAACACTACACCCAAGTGACAACTTAGAGAAGAAAGAAAAAAAGAAATTTCTTGAACACATTGAAACAACTTTTTGTCCAGTTATAATTTTCTTGAATGTTATCAGAAACTGACAATATATGAACTGTACCATGGGAAATATTTCACTAGTCTACAAGTGAAAATATAAATATCTGGAATCTAAGTGGGAACTGCAAAAAATAATCCATGGCAAGCCTGGTAACAACCCATACATCTGATGCATAAGATTTGTAGGTAAATCTTTAAGCATAACACTAACTAATGTTGGAATTAATGGAACAACAAAAATATAATTTAAAAAAAAAACAAAAAAACTCAGCAATTCCAGAGAGAGCATATTGGTTGATATAGATTAGACAGTCTAGTGAAGAATGGACAAATATAGGCTTGTCCCTGGTAACACTAAAAAAGTGGTATACCCTAGAGAAAAAAGGTCCCCAAATTGATAAAAAAAATTTTTAATGTGTAAATGTTTGTTAAAATTAAAGAGGGAAGACCAAAGTATTATTTTCAGATTTTTTTCAGATTTTTTTCAGATTTTTTAATCCTTCCTATATATTTTAAAAATTTTATTTAAAAATCTCATTTTTCTTGAATCAAAAAAAATTAGCAAATTCGATTTATCAGCCATTTCTGCCCGAGTTTGTAAACAAAAAATCAAAATTAGTTCAAAAATCAATTAAAATTCAGTTACAGCTTTTTTTTTTTTTTGTTATCTTAGGAAATTTAGAATGATTAAAGTATACTTAATGTAATTTGAAAGAAACATTACTTACTTTTTTAGCAGAAAATTTTTTAAGAGATTTTTCCAACCGTAGTGCTTGCTTAGGTGTGTGATTGAAGGGTGTTAATTGATGGGCGTCAATATATTGATAACTTACGTCAAGGGAATTTATCTTACGGTAGCACAGAAGTGATGTAATTCGTTCTAATTTTAAGTGAACCTGGTAAATTTAAAAAAAAAAAAATAACTTTCAATTTTTTTTTTTTTTTTTTTTTTTTTTTTTTTTACCTTACATTTGAAGAAAAATTTCTGCACTGAAAATAACATTTAAATTGTGAAAAAAAATCAAATTTTACAAGTAAAAATAAAACAGTAACAACATTTTTTTAAATTGAGTTATATTTTATTTATTAATAAAATTAATATTGAAATGCTATGCAATCGATTTCAAATTTTGCTTTGTTGTTAACTGAATGAATGCAAAGTAATTTCTGAAGTAAAAAGAACTTGCTTCTATCTATAGGGAAACAACTCTACCTCACGTGACGTTATTTCAAAGCTGTGCATCCATACTTTCGTTGGAGACGATTTTAAATACAATTTTGGATTATTAAAAAATTATTTTAAAAATATCAACGGTTGTCAGATTTTAATAAGCTTTCAAATTTATGATCTATAAGAAGTAGGGAACATAATGTCATTTCCATAAGGCTTCATAAAGAACCTTATTTTTAAAATATATAACAACATTTTGTCATATTGTGTATTTAAAATAGAAAAAAAAGAAAAAATTATTGTAAAAATTCATTTTTCAACATTTTTTTTTTTTTTTTTTTTTTTTTTCATATAAGAATTACCTTAGTATATGTTATTCAGAAAAGTCATAAAAAGTCTTTTAAATTAAATATTGTCTTAGTTTTATTGGATTTTGTATTTTTACAATTGAGGTAAAAGTTTGGACAATTTTGCAAATTTTTTTACCAAAAAAATCGATCTTCAGAGTTTTGTGCATTTAATTGAAAAAAAAATTCAGGCTTTGAAAATAAATTTTTGAAGTCTTCATAAAATTAAGTTCGAGGGGTGTAACAGATATAAAAAAAATATTTATACCATGGCTTTCAAAAAGACAAACATTTCTAAAATAATTTCATTCATTTGTGAATATGTTCTGAAAGTTTCATTAAAATCCAACAAGTACTTGATTTTTGCAAGATTTTCCAAATCAATGTGTTTTTTTGTTTTTTTTTTTCAACTGAAAACAGTGAAAAACAGGTAATGTTAATATTACCTAATTGTTGACCTAAAAAAAAAAAAAAAACAAGATTTTCAACCTAAATTTAAAATATGCTGCAAATGAAAAAAATTTTTTTAAAAATAATTAAAAAAATACGTTGGTCTTCCCTCTTTAATTTTAACATAAACATTTACACATTACAATTTTTTTTTAGCAATTTGGGGACCTTTTTTCTCCAGGGTATACCACTTTTTTGGCGTTATCAGGGACAAGCCTAGACAAATAACATGCAAATGCCCCCTCAAGTTATTACACTTATGTAATTTTCTCTCTTTACATATATATATATATATATATATATATATATATATGTTGAGGAGGAATAGTGGAGTAATGGATAGTGGCTTGGATTGAGTAATCGGAGATCTGAGTTCAAATTTCATTTGAATCCATTACATTCACTTATATACTAATATCCTTGGGAAAAGTAGGAATCCTCCTCTTTTCGCTCCAGCTATGGGTAAATAGCAGGACAGACTGGGTTCTATAGCCTTGGATAGCAACCTACTGTGGTGGTGGGGATCTGCCTGGTCAGTCATGTATCAAAAGATACATAATCGTCTAAGTGTGTATCATACATGATTCATAACTGACTGATATATATATATATATATATATATATATATATATATACACACACACACACGCGCACATTACAAAATTTAACAAATACCTAAGAAAAATATCAAACAGACTGAGACTTATCTACCAAATAAGAAAAAAAAAAAAAATTAACTGGAAAAGTTTAATGTTATTAAATAGGCAGATGGAGACTGCAGTAACTGTAAAACCAGTTTTCATTGGCTGCATTCCAAAATAATCAAATCCATATAAGCTCAGGCCAAATTTTATGGATTAAACTGAGAGAGGCCAGGAAGCTGACCAGAAGGTGATTACTCTTGGTTGGGTTGCCTGGGAGAGGATGTTCTCCCTAATGACACTGAGAACAAAAATTACTAAAGCTTCCTGTTTACACTGCAAGGTTATTTGAGATGTACATTACTTTGGTTGGTTATTTATTTAAATAATAGATTGATGAAAATCTAATGTAATAGAAAAGATAAATATATTCGAAATTAATGATAATTCGGGAAGTCTCTTCCTGGATTTGAGTAAATATGTCTAGTTTGTAAAATATTTTCTTCATACCATAAGTTGGAGTGGGGGACACTGCTATTTATTGATTTCTTTGTTAAAGCAAATTTTTATTTATTGTGGGGTGTCTGGAAATAAATATTCAGTTATTTATTCAAAATAGAAACAATTTAAATATGCTTTTTTTTTTCCTCAAGTATTTTTCTGTATCCAATTGTGCATTGACAAATTTTCATTAAATTTAGACATTACTTCAATATCTGGAACACTTTATTAAACTATTTAAAAAAACAAAATATAAATAAAAAAACTAATCCATATTTGACCTTTCCCATAAACCTCATAAAATGTAAATAATTTTTTTTTTTTTTTTTCTCTCACCAAACATCCTTGTATGTATTTTGTATTTTCATAACACTTATCGTGTGCTCATTTCTTAATTGGTTGTTGCTTTGTGCCAAAACTCACCTAATCCAAATGTCTATTGATATATCAATTTCAGGCAATTGGGAAATTTCTTACTCAAAGTACTTTTTCCCTCCACTTCAATTATACTTTCTCAGGCATTTTAATTCTATTGGTGGTGTTGCATTTTTGTCACCACCATCACTCACTTTTTTTCTTTTCTTTTTTTTTTTCTTTTATTTTCTCTCTGATCATTTACTTTCATTCCAGATGCAGAAAGCTGATCCAAATTATGGAGTTGGCATTAATCCGATCAGTCGCCTCATTCAAATCAGACAAGCAAACAAGAAGAAAGAACCGGTTTACACACTGATTGCAGAAAGGGGACTGCCATGGCGCCGAGAGTTTGTTATGCAGGTAACAAGTTTTAACTTTATTTCTGTCTTTTTTTTTTTCTTTTTTTTTTTTTCTCTCTTTCTGATCTCTTTAAATTAAATTCCTAACTTGTCAACAAGTCTATTACATCAACATTTCCATTATTCAAGAAACAATGTAATGCTGTGAATTTTCTCTTTCCACATGTTTCATTATTAAGATTATGGATGGTTGATTTAATGTCCCTATATCCATTATTAAGTTTAATTAAGTCTCACGACAACAATCAGCTAAGAAGTACTTGTAAAAGGTGATTAAAAGAATGTTAATGATTTATACCAATTTTTGATTCTTCAGAAAATCCTTTTTCACATTTCACTCAACATACTCTATTGCAATCATGGTGACATGGAATGATTGATTTACTCTATTGTTTGATGCATAAAAATGGCTATTAATCTGAGGACAGCTTTACATATTGATATTTCATTTTCGTTATTTACCTGTGTAAATCTCTTCTGGCTTTAATTGAATAATAGATAATGCTTTAAATTACACAATTGCTTGTGTTAGGTTTTTAATCACATTTTTTTTTTTTTTTTAATATTCAGGTCACTGTTGATGAACACACCTACACAGGTGTTGGGCCAAATAAAAAATTAGCCAAAAGGAACGCTGCTGAAGGCATGCTTCAGTTGCTTGGTTACAGTCGACCAGCCCCACAGCCGGCCAAGCCTGCAATCAAAACTGGAGCTAACTCAGAGGTATGTCTCTTATTAGCCCATTGTACCTACAGGGATTAAATCATAATTATTCCCCTCTTCACATGCAATATAGACTGGAATCTGTAAATTATTTTCTTCTCTTGGATTTTTTAAATTTTACAAGGAAGTAATTGGCCTGGGCAAGAAGGTTTTTAAAGAAAATTTGGTAGTTTGGTCAAATTTTGGGAAGTAAGTTAAGTTTAGAATTTTCAGCCCTCTCTCATAAAATTTACTGAACTAAAAGACTTATTTATTGTATTAAAAATGAACATTTTTTTTCTTTTTATATATATGTCCCAAAGTGTAAAGCATGTCTGCCAATTTGATATACTTGCTGGTAATTTGCTTATTGATTCCCTGTATACACACTGCATTGGGAAAACTTCCTCTGCTTCACTTTCTGTTAAGTTTTATGCTATAATTTAAATTCAGGACACTCAAAAGTGCTTTGCATGCCTGTTGATTATATACCAATATTCTTTATTGGTTTTTGCAATTTTAAATGATAATGCATGTTATCCTAGAAGTAATCGCAAAAGTAATTGGGCTGTAAATACCTTTTTGCAGTATGTTCACATGAGTTCAACACATTTTTACTGCATGATTATAGTGTTTTATAAAATTAGGCAAAAATTTTGTCCTATATATAGGCAAGTTTACAATATTCCCAACAAGTGTCTAATACACTGTCATTTTATTATGCAAGTTAATGTTTTCACAATGAAATTGAGATTAACCAACCAATATTGTTAACATTTTTGGAGTATATTTACATTTATATTAGCAGTATATTGTGTTAGTTTTAGCTTATACATCCTTGATAAACAAAAAAACAATATCATTTTGTGGACACCTGGTTTCATAACAGATTTTTTATCTACAAAAACATAGTAGAAACAAAGATTTGATTAAAACAATATACTCATATATTTAAATAAGTTTTATTTACATTAATATGGATTCCTTGACATTCTAAAACCTTCATCAGTTCATTCATTGATTTGTTAACTTTCTACTTGACTTTAACAATCATAACTTTTATTGTTTCTTGGAGATCTATTTTTGATTCTATCTAAATATTTTCCATTGTCATATATACCTCTTATAATGATGGACTTTTTTGTGGAGTATGTATCTGGCGAGGCTAGAGACCATTTCATTAATTTAGTGTCTTTGAAGCCATTTTTTGATGAGATGGACAGTAGCCAATTTTGTAGACTTTGAAAAGGCATTGTTTTGCATGAATATACTCTTTAGCTTACAGCTTTTTAAGTTTGACCTGTACTAAAAAAAACATCTTGTCACCGCATTTATTTTGAACAAACTTTAAAGGAACCTATAATTTTCGTGCTTTCAATATTAGCCCAAAACATAACTCCACTTTACTTCCAAGTTGTGTTGATTGTCTATTTCCATATAGGACCCAACTTTTAGCCCAGCCATCTGCCCTATTTGAAGCTCTACATTCATCACTAAAGGTTATTGTTGAGCAATCCATTTCCGTATACTTCTTTGCCTAACTTGCATGTTTCTCTTATGTTTATTTAAAGATGGTAATTTTTTATACTTGTATATTCTGCATCTTTTCTCATTACATTTGTAACACTAACTGCTTCAAATACTTTTAATCTATCTCAAATCTCTTATATTTTTAAGCCAGTTTTTGTTCTTGACAAAGTTTTTTTGGATTGTCCTATAATTTCTGTTCAATTTTTTTCTAATTTTTATGTGATATTCCCATTGCTGAAAAACTTTACAATATCTTTTTTCTTGAGTTTGTCTTGTGACCTGCAACAATTTTTATTTATTAAAATTTAAAATAAATATCAATAATGGTACTATTATATCTATTCACTTACAATAGGATAAACAATCTTTGAGTTGCATAATAAAATTTCACACCACCAAATAAGCTGTGTGTATTTAAAAAAACAGATATAAGATGAATATATAAAATGGTATATTTATAAGTATGTACTGAAATTTTTACTAATTTTATTGAAAAAAAAAGATGTTGACTAGCATTATAAAATTTGATAGTTATCTAAAAAATGCAACACAGTAAGACATTATTTATCTGTTAATTAGTTGCTGTCAATTGGAAGGTTTTACATTTTGTTTCTATTTCTTTTGTTTTTAATAGCTTTAAATAATTTCACAACATTAATGATTAGTTTCTTTAAGCATTTTTTGTTTTTACTTGAATTTTTAAGTTTTCTGCAGCATTACAAAAATGATTATTTTCATTTAATATTGTTCAAATTAAAAAGTGATTATAATTCATCATTCTTGGTTTCAATATTTTTTAATATACAGCTGCTAATACCTAATTCCAGTTGATCATATGATGAAATTTTAGAAATAAGATGTGAAAAATTCAAATTTATATATTCAAAATATTTTGAATATAAATGCAGTATGTGTATGTAAGGTTTTTCTTTCTCAATGCAGAGTTCCAACTGTGATAAAAAAGTAACATTTGTAGATGCAGAAATATCTCCATCAGCTACGGGTAAGCTCAGTTAAATTTTTCTCTTTAAAATATCAAAATGTTGCTGCTTTAAATATTTTTCTTTTTCATTTGAAAATCTGTCTTTACTTGTGATCAAATGATCTGTCTGCAAAATAATTTTTAATTTTATCTTAATTTACATCAAGTATATTATCAAAATTATCAAATTAGCCATTATTCAACCTATAATAGGTTCTTAATACAAATGTATTTGCAATCACCTTGAAGAGGAAAAGATTTCAAGACAAATTGTTTACTTAGAAATCAATCCAGTGCTTCTGCTTCCTTTTAATTAAATATCTCAGTTTAATGATAACTTTTTATAATACCCTATTTATTTTATTCTTATTAAGCAATATCTGAAGCAATATCTTGTCATTTTTCCTTTTTCTACTAGGAGGCCAAGTGAATGGTGCAGTGAATGGACGTGTTGGCTGCCAACTTGTTCCAGGACTGCTGCTGGTACCAGAGGCCAACCTGCATTCCAACAAAACAGCAGGTAAGACATTGGTTTTATTTTGAAAATAAAACCAATCGTCAATTTAACTGTTTGGTTAGATTATGCAGTAACTCAAAAACATTTCTGAGGCATTTTTATATAATTACCATACAATTGTTTTTTTGTTTTATTGGAAAAACAAAAACAAGTAAATAGAAAACTTTTGGTTCATAACTTTGATTGGGTAAAAATTTGTTCTACTTTAACCATCATGCTTTTTCTCCGTTTACCCAATCAATTTTAATTAACTATTTTTGCAAATCTTGGCAAATCAAACTTGATACATTTTCCTTAGGATTCTTTCAAAACTAATTTCCATAACTTAAAGTTTGTTTGTAACAATCCATTTGTGTATACAACAAATTCAGTAAAATAATGATTATTATGGACTATAAGCTAAATATTTTAGTTCATTTGAGCTAATTTCCTAATCTTTGTTATTGCTACACTGATTTCAATCATGTCATTTTAGCCACTGTATCCATTGGACTTACTTAGTTGTATTTTTGAATGTTGGAATTTGATCTTAAGGGGCATTCATTTTCCCTTCTGAAGTGTCATGTACATTTAAGTTCTAACATTGGTTAAAATATTGTGATAAAAAATAACAAGCAATGAAATTAATCTGAATAAACCAATATAAAAAGAATACAATATCTCCATCTAGAAATAAAAAATAAAAAAAAGCTAAAGCAAAGATTAAGACATCAGAATCAGAAGTCAATTTAACTTTTTCATCATACCACAAGTCTTTTAACTCATCAGGAGCATAGGTGCACTGTATATTGTATGGCCATGGCAGCTGCATGTGTGCATGTGTTTGTGCAAGCACAAGATAACCTGACAGAATCCTTTCCACTTCAGGCTGGTTTTGTTATTCTAGAATGGTTGCCACCCAAGACTAGGAAATCCAGTCAACCCTGTTATTTAACCCATAGCTCAGGAGAGAAGAAACATTTATGCCTTTCTCAAGGCATTAGTGCAAAAATGAATGCAACAGACTAGCCCAGAATTTGTACTCTGCTAGCTGATTCCACATTCTGTACTAATATCCATTACACTATCCACATATCCCAAACACTTAAGTTTATTTAAAAATAATTTATATTGGTGTTTTGATATAGAGGAATTTTTTAATAAAATTTGGAATACTCACAGTAATAAAATAAAACATCTGACTGTTATTAAATGAAAAAGTATTTGTTAAATTCTCTTTTATCAAATTTTGGGAAGCTCATTACCATTGACCAATCTTTACATTAAGTGCTGCATGGTTGGAAATCTATCATTTTTGTTCTGTGATAAGTCAATAAATGTTTCTTGTTTTCATTGCAGGCCAAGAAAACAGTGGTCTACTTGGTTTAAGTGGCCGACCTATCACCGCAGCCAGTGCTACCCGACCAGAACATCAACTTCGAGAATTGGCTGGTAAGCACCAGATTGAAGTTCAGTTTCATAACTATGCCGTTCAAGCAGATTTTGGTAGCAAGGTAAGTATTTGTTTACTCTTAGTCCTAGTAGGTGGTTCAGAACTTCTATTATTATTTAAAAAAAAAAAACAAAAAAAAAACTCTTAGATACATTGCATATGATAAATTTGAAAATGTTGAATTTAATATATATATATATATATATATATATATATAATTTAACTGAAATGCATCAATTTTCCATTTTAATTTTTGGGATGAGATGTTATCATTATTTACACACGGACTATTGCCCCATCTTTATTACTTTAGATGATATATCCCTGAACATGGACAGCAGAACAAAAACACTCTATCTCCATAGATTAAAGAAAGGGTTCAGTTAAAAATCCTCTTAAGGTTATCTGGATTAACAAGCACCTGATGAATGCCAGAGGTTACAACAGCCAAAACAGTGTGATAACAACAAAGATGGGGACAATAGTACATGTGTAAATAATGTAAATACATCAATTTTGTTTTTATTGGAATTGTGGTTTAAACCATGGCACAATACTTTCTTCCTTTTTCAGAGCTTTCAAAACTTTAGGAACATTTAAACAATACACAAATTAAGTTTGCATAAAGTGGATTGCATTTTAACAAAGGAACATTGATCCTTTACTTATTAGATGAATAGCAAAGCTTTTATCTCTCAGATCAATAACTTTCTAAAAAATTGTCAAAGATATTTTTAAATTAAATGACAGTGAAATATGTACTTTCTTCTATAGAGATAAACTAAATTTTAAAAATTGCAGGTACTGCCAGATCCTATCTTTAACTTGATAATAATAGAATTGGTTATTAACTATCATTGACTCAAGTAAAATCTTACAATCAAATCACTTGCAGAAACTGAGTAATGAAATGATGAAGAAGAAGAAAGACTTCTTGGTTGTATGTATTATCTTCTTTCTCTGCTTCTTGCTTGAATCTCTTTTTATATTCATGAAGCTTATGAAGAGCATTATTCCATATTTTTCAAACTTCATCTTTGTCTTTAACATGTTAGATTCATTCTTCAGCTATCCTTATGTGCATGCTGGATCTAGTTTTTATAATTCATTTAGCACTTCTAACCTTTTTTTTTTTTTTTTTAATTAGAACATAACCTGTGCAACAGAATCAGGGGAGTGAATGTTATTGATGTGAGAATGAATGAAATTGGAAACCAAATCCTGAGCCGCAAGAAGCCTAGAAAATCAAACCATGGTTAAAGAATTCTATACAATCATTGGCTAAAATGTATGCAAATACTTCTTTTGGGCAGGGATGAAGAATCAATCTTAACTTGCATGCTTTTGATCAGCTGAGGTCACGTAAATTCCTGCTTAGACTGCTATAAATTGTGCCATTTTTTTTTTTTCTTTACCATGAACCAAACTGGTTACATCCAAAGGTGAACCAAATCTTGAGATAGCTTCTCAATTTGACTTTCACTGAAAGTAGATGACCAAAAAAAAAAAAATGCATAATTTCTAACAAATTTTGAGATATCTATTGAAAAATTTGATGTATCCTACAAAGCTTACTGATACATAAATAAACAATTTAAAAAATGTGTTTGGGACATGGCAAAATACTAAGCCTACTGAAGTGATAAAATATTGCAAAAAAAAAAAATAAAATAAAATTTTTAGAGAACTGGGAGTTTTTGAGTACAATATATCTGCTTGTATATTGGACAAAAATAATTTTTATATAAAAATATTTCTCATATATACTCACTGATTTATCAAGTTCTTCCAGAACCTACAAAGACATCAATGTTTCCAGAATTTAAAGATTTTTATTTCCATAACCTATAGACAACAATTTCTCCTTTCGTCTTCCCTCCTTTCGTCTTCCCTCCTTTCGTCCATCCATCTTTGTAAAGAATATTTTGAGAAAACTTTTTGTGAATCATTTTTTGCCATTTATTGATTACTAAATCTGCACTTGCTTGCAAAATAAAGTCTTGGAATTACTAAATATTTAAATGGGCATGTTCATTAGGGTAGGTCAATTTTTAAACAAGACTCTTGGACAAGTCTATATAGTTGGGGCATGATATAAAACCACACGCAAAATATTTTATCTCAAAATTTTGATTTTATTTGAGAAAATGAAATTCAAATTAATATCTTGGAGATAGTTGTGGTGTTAACTGAAATAAATAAGCAGACCAGATTATTCCGTGCATCAATTTAAAACTGAGGTCTAATATTTCATTAAAATACTGCAAAAAAAAAAAAATATATATATATATATATATATATATATATATATAATTATGTTATAAGAAATAATATACTTATAAATTTTACTTTAAAATTATTGTGTAATTAAGAGGCAATGTCCACATTCAAATCATAGGCTATGTCAGGATCAATTAAAAACTATTTTAGTTTATTTTCCTTTCTGAAAGAAATTTTGTTCTCAAGGAATTCAGTAAAACCATTTATAAATCACAAACATGTCTTAATTTATTTTAAGTGATAGTTTTATTTCAGAGTAAAAATATACACAAAAAAAAACATCAGTTTCCACTTTGTATTTTTAATGAACTGTATTTAAATTTTGTGGGTGATTTGCCTTTTCACCATTATATCAGCATGTATTTTGTTTTTATTTACATAGAGAGCTTTTAAGAAATATAAGGTTGAAAAAGATTAATTACAAATATATAAATTGACAGGGTAGTTTAATTTAATTTATTATTTCTTAGAGTAATATTTTTCAAACGTTTTATTAAAATGGCTGAAGAAAAATGCATGATAAGGGAGATGTTTAATTTTTGAGCATTTCTTGCTAATTCCTTTCTCTTGGATTTACAGGTTATGGACCTTTCTAACGCAGGTTTTTTTTTTTTTTATAAATATTATAATTGATGAGTCAAAAATAGAGAAAAGACTAAAAGTAATGACACATGGGAAGATATACTGAAGGTATTAAAAAGCTTGTCTGTTTATATGATGGCAAGATTAATAAAGAAACTTCATTATATAAAAAAGCTATAAGGGAAAATTGTAACCTTAAACTAAAAAAAATAAAGGGGCCCAGGATACTAATATTTTCTCAAGAGACAGGAACTGAGACTGGAAAATAGAGTAGTTCCAACTACAAGGGCAACTGGTGTTATATCTTCACCAATTTATCAAATTATTTATTGAAGTATATGCAGTTAGCTGCATACACTTTTTTTCTTAAAGGAGATAGCAAATTCTATAAGCAGCACCTGTGTGTGTGTATATATATATATATATATATATATATATATATATATATATATATATTCTATATGATCCAAAGGATTAAGAAACAATCTGAAGAAATTCAAAATATTGTATTCAAGAACATCCAATATAATGTTTTTGCTAATGTGTTGTATTTGAAGTCAGAGTAATTGGAAATAAGAAAAGTAACTCTTGGAAAAATTCTGTCCATTAGGTAAATTACTCTATTTGGAAATAGACTAATTTATCTGGATTTAATGGATAGTTTTAAAGTTCTATTCACTAAAAAAATAGAATATAATAGGCATGGATTGTTTGATTAAAATAGATATTGATTTTTTAAATTTTTTCAGAAGTGGGAAGCCACCTAAGAAAAGGTTGAATAAAATAGGTCATCAACCTTGAAGCCTTGCATTGGTCAGAATTAATATATCCCAAATTGGAATTTGTGAACCACTGAATATTTTCAGAAAATTAAATTCAAGCATCTCTTATAAATAATGTAAAATTAGAGAAATCAATGTTGAAAGAGTAGTGAAATTAACATCTGAAGTTTCTCATGCTGTTTACAGATTTGAAGCAAGGCATAGACATTCTTACAAAGAACCTTATGTTGTCAACTGTTGTGGACCCAGAATAGGTCTGAAAGAAAACTCGAACTCAGCAATTTAGTGAAAACAGATTATTAACAAAAAGAACGAATACAAAAGTGTTGCATGTCTGACTGACAGCAAAGTACAGTAGTCAACTTGTCAACTGTAGAAAGCCCTCTTGAGAGGCATAATATAGTAATAGGATGAGTCAATTTAGTCCATAAAGGTAGGTCTCATAACAACCCCCTCCCAAGCCTTTACCTCCGCAGGAGTCTCGATATTGTCTCCTGTTTGGATTGATGACGAGAGGGTCCATGGACTTCCACTTTCCTTTAGATCGTCGCATTTCTGGAGCTGCTTGGGGTATTTGAATGTTGAAGGTGTCGTAAATGATATCCATAACTTCTTCTTCCTGGGGAGTACTGTTGCAGTCATCCAACAGTCGTTTCCTGATTTGATTCAGGTGTCCCTTATGAGAGAAACGAGCACCTTGGATTATGTAGACCATATTTCCAATCCTCTATTCTATCGTACCAGGTTCCCAGAAAGATGTTATTTTTAAACATCTTGAAGAATGCTTTTTCCCCTGGGCTGTATTTTTTCATTGGTACGATAGAGGTCGGACCTTGTTTTGTTTGTTTGGGCAGCAATTTATCAAAAACGGATCTCACTTTATGCGCAAACATTATTTCTGCCGGAGATAGTGAAGTTGGTGCGTTAACATTTGGCGTGATCCAGTAAACGTGTAAAAACTGCTGCAGGGCCTTTTCCTTTGGGGTGCTGCAAGCTTTTTTCAGGGCTCTTTTTAGGGTGTCTACGAAGCGTTCTGCTTGACCATTCGACTTTGGGTGATATAGGGGGGTCGTAATGGGTTTTATTTGAAAAATCTCACAGAACTCTTTAAAGTCGGTCAAAGTAAATTGAGTTCCGTTGTCACTGACCAAGCAATCTACTACCCCAAAACGAGCGAATAACTTGTGAAGGTAGATTATTGTTGCCTCCGTAGTGGGATTTTTACATCAGAACACTTCTGGCCATTTTGAATAACTATCTACTACAATTAGATAGTAGAATCCCTCTAGCAGTCCTGCAGTGTCCACGTGGATCCTTGACCAAAGTCGGTCCGTCTTTAGACACGGTTTATGTGTGATAGGTGGTGCTTTTGCCGCCAATGCACAGCCCTTGCATGTGTTGACCATATTTTCAATGTCCTGCGCATTAAACTTTTCATCCTATTTTTCCCCGGATGCCCAATGTGAAAATCCTTCAGGATTCTCTTCTGTAGGTTTTTTGGAATGACGACTCTCTCGCTGTATAGGAGTACCTCGTCACATAGGGAAAAACTGCCTAATGTGTTGGTCTTTCTCTGAAATTTTTGTTTTTGTTACGCTAATGAATTCATCATTGTGGGCTTCATGTTTTATTTCTTGTAGTGTCACAGGAAGTTCTCTTATAGTGCTACACAATAAAGTTTTTATTTCCCCCTCGGTTTGTAGTGAAGTGATCACAGAATCTTCTAAGGGTTCCCTATGTCTTGGAACCAGTCTAGAAAGTCCGTCCGCATGACAGATTTTTTTCGAGGGGAGGTATTCCAACTTGAAGTTGTAATTTAGAAGAATTGTCCCCCACCTCAGCAGTCTGTTTGCTGTATAACCGGGTAATCCATTTTTTGACCTGAAAATACTGAGTAGTGGTTTATGGTCCATTTGTAATGTGAAAAATCTTTCATGTATGTAACGGTGAAATTTTGTGACTGCAGATATGATTACTAATACTTTTTCTATTTGGGAATAGTTTTTTTCCACTGGGAGCAGGGTCCTTGATGCATGAGCGATGGGCTTTTGCATTCCATCTGACATTTTATGAAGGATGTATGTTTCTATTCCATGCAAGCTTGCGTCGCTAGCAACTATGATCTTGAGATTTGGGTCGTAGTGCGTAAGAAATAAATTCGATGTTAGGACTTTGATAGTTTTCTCGAATGCCTCCTGGTATTCGGGTGTCAATTCCCAAACCTTATCTTTTCTTAAAAGCTTGTTCGGTGGGGCACAGAGGTTATGCATATTTGAGATAAACGCTTGGTAGTAATTTGCTAACCACAAAAGGCTCTGTAGCGCTGTGACGTTTTCAGGAGCCAACATGTCCTTAATTTCAGTGGCCCTCTCCTACCGTATTTGTTTATGATGTGACCCAAATATTTGATTTCTTTCATGAAGAAGTCACATTTGCCTTCCTTTATTTTGAAGCCATAGTCTTGTATTCATGAAAATACTTTGTGGGTGTGTTCCCGGTGTTCCAAGTTTTTACTGTTTATGAAGATGTCGTCTAGGTAAGCCATTGAAAAGTCAAGTCCACCCAGCATGGTGTCCATAACCTGCTGAAAAATGGCTGGTGCGACTTTGACTCAAAATGCAAGTCTTTCAAATTTGTATAAGCCTCTGTGTATTTATACATAGTAATTTTGAGCTTTCTTCCTCGACGGGTATCTGGAGATAAGCTTCACTGAGATTGATTTTCGAAAAGAACTTGACTCCATTAAGTTTTGTAAAAACTTCTTCCGGGCTTGGAAGTGGGTAGCGATAATCTTTTAGTGCTGCGTTTAGTCCAGTAGAAAAATCTGCGCACACGTGGATTTCCTTAGACTTCTTCTTTACATACACTACTGGTGCTGCCCATTGGCTATATTCCACTTTAGATAAAATGCCAGTCTCTACAAGTCTGTCTAATTCCTTGTCTATTTCCTCTAACGAGGCGAAAGGCACATTACTTTTTTTTCCTAAATATTGGTTTTTCAGATCAAATTTTGCTGACATTTTTTTGTATTTACCAAGGCCAGCTGAAAAGACCTTGGGTAAGGTTTCTTTTAATTCATTTCTTAGTTTATCTGACTCGGTCGTCAGATTTTCTACTTTCTGACAAAAAGTATTAATTGGCAAATCCCACAGATTGAACTGCTGTATCCAATCTGTGCCAAATAGATTGTCTGTGTTTTTTAACACAAACATTTTCAATTTTTTGGTTGTTCCGTTCAAAGTAACGTTCGCAATAATTTCACCCTCAAACTTAATTTTTTTACCAGTCACTGACCTAGCTATTTTGCCGGTTTTTAGCATGGTTGGTTTATTTAACCTTTTCCAAGTATGTAGGTTGATTATCGATAAATCAGACCTGGAGTCTTATTGTAGCCTAAATTTTTTTATTCAGTATTTCTACCTGCACATACTTTCTTATACTTTTGACATCCAGTTCATCTGTTTTTGTGGTTCTAATCCGGCTTTTTCCTCTTTTCTTTGTTCTGCAATGTGAACTCTTGTGCCCAACTTTATTACAAGTTAGACAGGTTTGAAACCAATATTGGCAATCTTTAAAACAAATGAAATGCTCCACAACGGTAACATGGACTAGGCGGTAAATTTTTCTGTTTTTCATTGAGTTGACGTTTTTCTTAGGAGAGTGAAAATTAATCTTTTTTGGTTTGACTTGTTTTTGAAGGGGAGGAAAAATGTGGTTTTCAATGTATTTTTCTTATGTGTGCAACACCTGACTCTAGAATCATTTTTTACACTTAGATATTTTTGGCAGTCCTTGGCTATATTTTTTAAAGTTAAATTTGGTTCTCCCTCTAATCTGCTTAGGGCTCTACGTCTAATTTCTATCTTCTGTTGATACAAATCCTTGTACGCATTTTAACTATCAATGCGAACGTTGACTAATCTTCGCTGTCTGTCTTGGTTAGGTTTAAACACTTCCACCTTTTGTGGAATAACATTTTGGGGCTGAATAATTCTGTAAGGAGATTTACAGCTTCAACAAAAGTCAAATCACTAGTTTTTCGAGGTAATATGTAGTTCACGAATTTGCTATATTCAGTAGTCTCTAATTTCCAGAGCAGTAGGTGTAGCTTTTTAGTGTCAGCCCATTTCCCATAATCTATTTTGAATAGATCCTCATACTTTCTGAAATATGAAGCGAAGGTTTTATCTCCGTCTGGCGAATAAGTGAAATTGTCAATTGCACTCCACATCACGTTTCATGAAAAAGTAGTTTCACTCTCAGTATTTTGACCCTTATTCGACCTTGTTTGTAGAAGCAATTCTTTTCTGTTGTTCTCTCATTTATTGCTGTAATTCTAATTGTTCTTTGTGTTGTTGCTGTAATTCTAATTGTTTTTCTTTGTTGTTGTTCAAACTGGACTCTAACCAGTTCTAAAATAGTAGCTTTAAACTCTTCCATGTTTTAATTTTCAGTATTACGCTTCTAACGTAATTTTAGTTGTACCCAACTTTTGTGTTGCTTGGAGGGGAAGAGAAAAAAAAACAAATCACTTCTTTTTCTCTTTAAATGTGTTATTCTCATGCACAGTAGTTTTTTTGAACAACCACGAAACGTAAAGTTTATAACTTCGTCGCCAGTGTTGTAGACACTGGTAAACAATTTTTTCCTGTATGATTCTCCCGTGGAGTTATTTTAAATCCTTTTCGCCAGTGTTGCGGACCCAGAATAGGTCCAAAAGAAAACTCGAACTCGGCAATTTAGTGAAAAGATTATTAACAAAAAGAACAAATAAAAAAGTGTTGCCCATCTGACTGACAGCAAAGTACAGTAGTCAACTCATCAACAATATTTAACAGTCCCCTCACGAGGAATGTATGTGGCACAAAGCCGAGTTTAACGTGGGTTTCTCTGAGCCCATAGGCACGGCCAAAAAATATACCCTTTGAACCCGCCTAGACAGGTTCAGAGCCTGTCTACCTCCCCGGATGAAACTTTGCCCTTCGGCAAAGCTTCGTCCGGGTTCCTCTCTGCCAAAGCAGAGAGTTCGACAGAAGTCGTACAGAGAACACGTACACGTAGTCAACTGTAGAAAGCACTCTTGAGAGGCATAATATAGTAATAGGACGAGTCTATTTAGTCCATAAAGGTAGGTCCCATAACATCAACTCGGACCTTCTTTTGTTTCTAAAGGCTCTTACACTGAAAATGTTGATATGATTATATAAATATTTGGATTGAATTAGTTTTCATGCAATATATAATTTATTTATTAAAATAGCAAACTTTTTTTAATTTACTGTTGAAATAACATTTTTCAATCAAATATTGCCAAAATGAATGGCTTTTTAAATGCATTTTCAATGCCTATTTTTGATTGCATTTCCTTAAAAGATTTAAAGCTATGAATCTAAATTTCAGTGTGAGTTTTTATCTTAAGTCCTAAATATCTAGACTTGTCCAAAGTTGATTTGGAAAAAGGTGTAAAATCAACCTACTGTAATGTTCATAAATGAGGAAACCATAATAGCTCACATGCAAAATAGGCACACAAAAAAGAAACTGAGTATTTGGTGTAATTTTTATTAAATGTTGCTTTGACAATACTAGAAATAATTTAAAAAAATATAAATTTGAATCAAAATGGACCCATTTATCAACAAAACATTGTCCACATGATTAAATTAAGCTATTTTTTGATTACTTGCTAAATTTTTGTTGAATCTGTCTCATTGCCTTGTAGAAAAAGGCCCTAATTATTCAAAGTATTGGGCCAAAATATTGACCTTGAAGTTGTCCTGATATCATCTATATTTCTAAATCTATCACAATGATATGTATAGACATTAGTATACCAAAAGAATTTTTTACAGTGATGTTTGCCCTACAGAGCAACAGTTTTTGGGAAGAAGCTGCTTGTGTGGAACTTCTCACACATAGAAAATGAAGGGAATGAGGGTAATTCATTACAATGTGTGTAGCATGGCAGGTCTTAGCTATAAAGGCTAGAACTTATGGAACTAAGGAATGTAGTTTGAGCACTTTCAGTGGAAAGCAATAAAGCAGTGAAAGGCTTATGACTTTTTCTCTCTGAGAAAAGGGTCATTGGGTGAAAAATAATTTGTCAACTACAAAGATGCAATGCTTTTGGACTCTATTAAGACTGGAAAGTAAAGACTGGGAAGTTTCTGTCCATATATGGCAGCAGTACTGCATTTTAGGCCTGGGCTGGCTCTTGGAAAGGTAGAGGATAGCAGGAGTCAAGTACTTACTAGTGCAGTACAGAGAACCAACTATTTTTCCAGCTACGAGCTCCACTTGAGGCCTGGGTTGAGTTTGATGCCCAATAGGCACACAAGGCATGGTGCCTCCCTGAGGGAACATCTATTCATCATGCTCCTTGTGATAGATATTGAAGTAGTGGTTATGGTCAGCTATGGCTGCAGCATAGTTATGGGTAAACCAGGTTTGGCCATTTGGATTTTGCTAGAATTTCCTGAAAGGATCCATTCAGAAACTGGGGTAGCACTTTTGGAGGCATCATATTTGAAGAGGGTTGATAGAGGAGCTTCTGCCATCTAAAATCTAAAGCTATCCCAATCTGACATCATGTAACAAAAAATTGTTCTATGGAGTGTCAAATCAGGGGATACATTTGCTTTGGCATCAATTTAGACAATGACTTGAGGATGGTCTGATGTACCCAATGGGAGTAAAACTCATGCAAAGCATTTTTCAGGACAGGATGTGAGGAAGCGGTCAAGGAGTTTTTCCTGATGTTCTGTTTCATCAGGAATGCAGGTGGGTTCTTCAATGATCTGAATTAGGTCATAGGCAATGGAGATGTCTGCAGTAACTCCCTTCTTCATCAGTTTTGTTCAAGTAGACTAACTTTGTGGTGATATGAAAGCTAGCTGAGGGAAATTCAGTGAGAATGTTATCAATCCTCTCGGATATTCAGTCAAAAATTAGTCTATTGCCCTGAGAATGTTAAAGAGTGAAAATGAATGAGGTACTGTGGATAAGTGCCATGTGGAAGCACACATATGTGAGATCATGGTCCTCATTTTTTTGCATCTTTGCAACATGAAAACCTATCTTTAATATAGGTACTGAGCCCATGGCTGTGGCAAGTTAGGTGGTCATGTTTGGCTATTAGAAGTGAGTAGCTCAGGATTGTGAGCTCTTGCACTGGGGTAGTTATTAATACTGGTTTCAGACAGAAATAAGAGGTCAGATTTGGCTTCAAGAAGATGGAGTTCTACCACTGGGAAGTTGGAACTTAAACCCTTCACGTTGGTGTGGATGATAAACCTGGGGTCTCTTCTTTTCTTTTTTTTTTTTTTTTTTTTTTTTTTTTTTTTTTGGGTAGGGTCTGCTGATTTTGTTTAATTGAGTTCATGTGTGTGGATAGCAGTGTCTTTGGTAGAACACTAAGTATTGAAACAGTAATACCTACAGGGGATGCATGCATAATTAACTTAGGGATACAGCTGTAATAGTATCCTTCATCATGACATCAAGAGACCCTGCAGGAGACTGCACAATCCAGGACCCATTCACAACATGACAGTACAATAACTGCTGATAGGATAGCCTCCTTCAAAGTTACTCAAAGGTTCAGATCCCTGATTATCAGGCAGATAACACCAAAACCCAGAAAATATCTACCTTCAACACCCTTAATGAAGGGACAAATAAATCTGGAAAGATACATGCATGATATTCTGAGTATACATGTCTCCTCTATCCATAAATCAAGGCAACAGTACTCCTCCTTGGGTCAGAAACATTGTACTGGCCTGGGACATCAGGTACTGCGACAAGCTCACTCATATATATGTGGACTAAAAGACCCACTAGAAGGCAGGGTAACAAAGGTTGCTTGGAGGGCATCAGCATCCCCTACTCCCATTTGATTTAATATTGTCAAAGTAAAGTTATATGGGCAGGAGCTATCATTAAAAAGTTATCTATTTGTTGCAACTAAAAAATTTACAAGTTTTCAATTTAAAAACTATATTCCTCCCAAGAGAATTGATTGACATAGGTCAGTTCATTTATTTTAACATGTTAATGGTAAAATTTAATACCAACAATCTTAAACGATTATTCAGCTTACACTGTAGCAGTCTGGGGTTGGTGAGTTCTTTTTTTCCCTCTAACTTTTGTGCCATGACATAAAGATTTAGCATGTACTACAAGTTTTTCTTAGTATAGTTTCAGCATATATCAACACAGCTTCCTTTACACTATTAAGTCTTGATTATAAGTTGCCATTCTTCCTATTAACTTAAAATCAAGCAAGAAAATTAATTTAATCTTGTCACAGCAGGTTTTTATGGCACTTATTTTAAAGTAGGTATGCAAAAGAGATACTTTAACAAATTGAGCAATCAGATTGCAAATACAATACATGAACACAGCTATAACTGTGGACAAATATTTTAATCAAAAATGAAATAGTACTTAATTGCAACATAACATTTAAACAAGTTTTAATAATAAAATAATATACTACTCGAGAGAAAAAACAGAAAATATGCAAAATAAACACATCTCGAACAGGCGTTTTTGACCGTTCCAAACAAAGCACACCACTTCTGAAGATTTATTCAGAGAAGTCTATTTTAGTCAAAAGATTCAAGCCTTTTGATGAACTTATAGAGGTGCAGATTTTTATGATTAGAATAAACCACATTATTCCAGCCTAGAGGTTAGGGAATCACCCATATAAAGAACTATATTCTTTTTGATTATCATTTACAGCCCACTTTGAGGTTTTTTTTTTTTTGTTTTTTTTTTTTATTCAATTTCTCTCTCTCTCACAAATTTGTCTGATAATCAAAATATTTGGTTAAAACAGGACCTATACTAGATATTATAAAGAGTATGATTTTACAATAATAAAACAAAAATCATCCACAAATGGACCATTTATGATATTTTGTAGGTTGGGGTTCAATTTCATGAACATAAAGGTCATATGACCAAAATATCACACCTTATTGATGGGAGGATAAGGTGTTATGGATTTTGGACAACATTGATTGTTGTCCTAAATTGGGTTGGAATTAAAAACTTTGATTTGTGAAGAGAGATGGAGGATTTTCAAGATTCAGTTTTTTTTTTTTAAGTTGGAGACTTTCTACAATGTCTTTCAAATTCTATTGTTTTTGTTTTGTTTTTTTTTAGTTACGCTTATTGAGCACCTGTTTTGGTTCTTTCATTTATGAACATGTTCAAATATTTTAAAGATCTGACACTTTCACCCCAGCCCCTCAACCTCCGATGTCTTACTCTCTGGGTTGAAGTGTCTACTCGGTCCTAACCGAACTTAAGGGAGTGGTCGTAGGTCCCCTGAGTATCCGTAGATTATTCGACTGGTCCACTGGTTTAATCCTGCTTCCTGGCCACGTTGTGTTTGGTTTGATCCAGAAATTTAGAATGCAGCAAAAAAGAATATCTGCAGAAAGCTGGACAAACAATTATTCAATGATTGAATTGTTAATGTCTTTTATATAGCAGAAAAGAATAGTACAGAAAAAAAACAGGTTACAGAAAAGAAAAGTA
Source organism: Acanthosepion lycidas (assembly GCA_963932145.1). Lineage (NCBI taxonomy): Eukaryota > Metazoa > Mollusca > Cephalopoda > Sepiida > Sepiidae > Acanthosepion > Acanthosepion lycidas. The sequence continues at coordinate 52,179,329 of OZ010580.1, read as the reverse complement.
ATTGACGTAAAAATGCATACACCAGATTCTGGACAGTGTTATGATTAACTTGTTGTTAAATCGTCTCTGAACAATATCCGACTCTTGCGATGGGGGAATAAGATTTCTGTGTGCGGCTTAAAGTTTATAGTGGCGTTCCTCCTTAGCAGTAGTAACAGTAGTAGTAATATTTGTGGTAGCAGAAGCAGCGGTACTTATATCAACACTACATGTTAGTGGACGCTTCGTTCCAATCTCTGATGTCACTTTCTCTCCTTTTTGAGTCTCCAACTCAACTCTCCCCTGTCTCTAGCCCAACTCTTGCCCGGGCTAATTCTCTTCTGTTTCTCTTTTGTCTGCCTGCTTGCTCGTCTGCCTCTTCCGTCTGCCTGACTCTGTCTTCTTCAGCATAACTACGTGTTTACATAGAAAAATCCGGCTGGTTACAACTGAACCTTTGCCCTACTGCTTCGCACATGATTATCACAGGGTTTTGGCTGTTTCAACCAAAATCATGTGAATTCAAAACTTCCTTCTAGCTTACTCAGCTCTATTTCAATTTTTAATCGATAAGAATTATTTCGACCATTTCCATTGTCTCCTGATGATCCAGATTCAATAGGTACAACTTCTGCCTAGATCAAATTTTCTTATCAGTAAACAAAATGCTCTGATTTAATTTCGCTATTCAATCCACCCAATTTCACTAAAAAAAAAAAAAAATATACATGTGTGTCTGGAAGATGGAAGTTTGTATTATACATCTCCAAAAATGATGAATTCAGCCATTTTCTGTTGATTTTTTTTTTTTTTTTTTTTTTTTTTACTCCACATATTTGTGTATGTTGGCTTGGGGAAAAAACAGGGTATAGATTGATATTTTGATAACATTCAATGACATCACTCTTGAGGATTTTTTTCAAGTAAATTATGTTTTCTTTTGATGAGCGTGTCATTTTTTTTTTTTTTTTTCTTCAAAATGGTGGTTGAATTTATTTCTGTGTATGACTAGTGAATTTGTTAAGTTATTATAAGTTCTCTTTTGTGTTCATAGACTTTTTTTTTTTTTACATTTCTGCTTGTGTCTCCCAAAGTATTGTGAAGAACAATCTAGGTAATTTATTTTATATATGCCTCCAAACTATTAATATTACTCTTTTTAGATCTAACCATATCCATAATGGTTTTGGAAGTGGTTGTAACTATTTGGTTGTTTAAATGGGATAAGTTATTTTGGATAGTGTATGTTATAGAATTGGTAGATAGTATTATGTATCTATTTTGTTTAATTTACTATTGTGGATAATGTTATTTCTTATGCAGTCATATATTTTTTGTGCCTTTCTCTTTTGCGTTGTGGATGAAGTGATAGGGATATTGGAGGTTTTTAAATGTGTTTTCTGTGTTTCTTTGGGTAGGTATTGGGGGCTACAAATTCTTAGTGTTAAGTAGAAACCTATAATTATACCAGATTTAATTTTATAAGAGTGGTTTGAGTAGAAGTTTACTAGGTCATTTTTGTTGGGAGATTTTCTGTAAATGCCAAAATTGAGTTCGCTATTGTTTCTGTGTAACATAGTATCTAGGAAGGGAAAAGTGGTTGTTTTCAAGTTCAAAGTGACATCTATTGTAGGTTCGGTGTTAAGTTGGCTGACGAGATTTGTTAAAATAGTGTTTTGTGGATATATTAGTAGGGGGGGTCTATGTATCTGAAATAGGAAGACCTTGGTAGTAGAATTTTATTCAAAGGGCCACTTTCTAGAAACTCTAAAAAAAAAAAAATTTTAAAAAAATAGGCAAGTGAGAACGCCACTGAGAGGAGATCCCATAGGCAAGCCAAATTTTTGTCTAGGAGTTGTTACCAAAAAGTGAAGAAACATTGTTAATTAGTTGGCATATTTTTATTTTATGTGTGGGGATATGTGAATTTATTTTTGTTAAAGTGTGTATTTAGTAGACTTAGGCATTTTTTCTATAGGGATGTTAGCGTATAGAGATTTTATGTCTAAACTGGCCATATATTTGTTTTTGATGTTTACATTTTTTTTTAATTTGTTTAGGAGTTCACCTGAGTTTTTTTATGTGTAAGGGACTCATTGTGCCAAGAAGTGGGGTTAGGATTTTGCTTAGTGTGCCAGCTAGTTTATGTGGCGCACTCCCTATCCCTGATATGATAGGTTTCATTGGTATGTCCAGTTTGTGTGTTTTTGGTAGTCTGTATAGTGTGGGTGTATTGGGGGGATGCTCAATGAGTTTTAGCCGAGATGTCTTCTTTTTTTAGTAAGTTTTTGACGTTGCTTATGAATATTTGTCTCTTTTGTGGCTCTGTTTTTGTTTACTTTTTTTGTAGATGTTGTCAATGAGGTCTCTCAAATATCTGTTGATAGATGAATTCATCCATGATTTTTATACACACACACACGCGTATGCAAGGCTAAACTGTTACAATGTTTGCAGTCTGTATATAGAAGATGAGTGGGTTGAGGTCTAATGTTGAAGAGGATTAAATATAAGGATAAATTCTAGTTTGGCACCTTAACTTTTCACATAGTCATAAAATATGTATTTCATACAAGAGGTGAAGGAGTAAGATTTTCTGTCCAGTTATGTCAATTTTGCTCCACATGAACAAATGTTTTGTTTGTTGAAAGGAATTTTGTAAAGGAAACAAGCATTAAAATCTTAAAAATGGCAACACATTAAATAAATCATTCTTACATTTTTAAAATATGCTTTTAATTTCATTTCTCATTGCTCTATCACAATTTCCATGGAAAATGTTTAGACTAACAAAATTCTTTAGTTCTACCAGTTCTAACCTTCATGGCTAAGACCTGCCATGCTACACATATTGTAGCAAACCACCCTCATTTCCTTGGTACTCCATTGGTGAAATATGTTTCACTCAAGCAACTTCTTCCCACAAACCACTTGTGGAACCAACTCCCTGATCACTACAACCTTACTCTGTTCAAGTCTAGAGTCAGTTGTTATCTTTCCACACATATCCTCATAAACTGTCTTTTACTTTCTAACCCTCTACCTCAAGTGGCTCTTGGGCTTTGTACAGGGGGAACATCACTAAAAAAAAAAAAAAAAGCATACTGGCACCCTCAAGTACACATAATTTTGTCAAAAAATTAAAGCATAAGCAAACAAAGTGTAGGTGTTTAATATCATAAGAAAACTAATGCCTAGGAAAACAGATTTTAGAAATGAAGGCTTCCTGTATCAGGGATTAACTACAAGGTTATTTAAAGATTGTCAGCTATGGTACTGGGAATTAATGTTGGTTTCAACAAGTAACAATCTGAGTTGAATCTATTCTCTTGTCGGCCCGGTTGGTGGGGCATCAGAATACACCGACTGCCCCCCCTGCAGAGGGGAAAAGTCCCTCAATGGGGCCACTTGTTGGCCATGGGTGGTGACCCGTAATGTCTGGGGACGGGATCCTTGTGGTTGAGCAGGTTGTAACCCAGGTGTAAAGCGGTCACAATCCTGTAACACACCACTTTGGCCCTTACCTGGGCTAGACTGGCGGTTGGAGAGGCCCGATCCGATCAATCGGCTGGCCATGCCAAGCCCCATCATATATAATCCACCCCAAACCTATAACTGACACTCCTCCTCCCAACCAAAACTAACACTTAACCCTAAATATGTGATAGAAGGCGGTGGCTGAGGGTCAATCAGTTTGGGAGAAAAAAAGGATCTGACACACCTGCTAAACCTTCACAGCCGTAAAACTTGGATAGCGGAAACAAAGGAACATGCATGCACAAAGACTCCTCCCAAAGAGAGTATATCATTCATGTAGCCCCGACATGGCAAGGCGAATGGGTTTCCCCCTTGTCATGTCCCAATACTGAACTCCGCGGTGGGTAGGGAGCGTGGATGATGAACAAAAATAAAACCAATCAATAGAAAAAAAGAAATCTTCCAAGAGACCACATGTGGATAATGACTCGGAAACAGAAAATGATAGTGAAAACTTTCCACGATTTATTGTTCTTGCAACAAAGCACTAACAGAAATATCTCCATTTAAAATCCAAAAAGCTATATCAAATATAGTCATACCAAAAAATGTAAAAAAAAACTACAAAATGGAACATTACTAGTGGAAGTGGAAAAAAAGATATATGCAGATACACTAATACGACAAAAAAAACTACAAGAAATAGAAATAAAATCCTACCCACACCAAACCCTAAATTTCTCAAAGGGTGTAGTAAAAAGCAAGGAGCTCTCCCTGTGCACTCTAGAGGAGATAAAAATAGAACTCCAAACTCAAGGTTACAAATGTCAAAAGAATAACAGTAAAGAAAAATGAAGCAGAGATACAAACTAATGCCTACATTCTAACCTGCAACTCCCCCCAAATTCTGACAACAATTAAAATTGGATATGAAATTATAAAAGTAGAACAATACATACCAAACCCTCTTCAATGCTATAAATGCCACAAATTTGGGCATCACAGATATTCCTGTCGAAACAAAAAAACATGTGGAAAATGTAGTGAGAAAGAACCAGAAAATAAAGAGAACTGTCCAAATGAGAGCCTATGCTCAAACTGTTTGGGAAACCACTCTGCCCTCTCAAAACAATGTAGTATCTACAAACAGGAAAAAGAAATAATCATAATAAAATACAAAAAACATATCTTTCTCAGAAGCATGAAAAGAAGTTAAAAATAACATAAAAGAAAACACCTATGTCTCCATGGTACAAAAAGCAAATAAAATAAACAATGAAGATAAAATAAAAGGTACAACTGAAATAACAAATTTATGTAAGGAATTAAAAGCTTTCCTTGAAGAATTAAAAACCTTTTTAATTGAACTTAAATCGGATAAAAATAAAACTCAACAACCCAAATCAAATGGAATTAACCCAGAAGAAGGCAAAAAACTCTGGAAAGAAAACATAGAACAAAACTCCAGCGAACCCTCTTCTTCCCAAACCAAGAAAATGAAAAATAAACAAAGACAAAAAAGTGACAACAGAACAAGAAAACACTCGATCAAGATCTAACTCAAAATCAAGAATCAATATATCAAATGAAAATAAATTTGAACCTATGGAAATAGAAGAGAAAGCATATAAACAAAATCCAAAACAAAACCCAAAATCTGACCGAAGGATACCACAAGCAGTTGAAGATAAAGCTTCTAAAAACTCAAGAGATGGAAAAAAACTGGAGAGGACAAATGATATAAACCTAGAAGGTAACTTCACCCGCCAAAAAATGAAAATATAACTATGGCACATAAGATCCTGCAATGGAACTGTCATGGAATAAAATCTAATTACAATGACTTACTCATACTTATGTCACTATTGTATCCAGCCGTCATCTGCTTACAGGAAACTTTTTTTACAAGAAAATGCCAACTTAAAAATTAAAAATTATAAACAATGCCATTATAACCACAATACAGGACATAGAGCTAATGGAGGAGTGTCAATATTGATTAGAAATGACATACCGCAAAGTAAAGTACACATTAAAACTAAATTACAAGCAATAGCAACACAAGTGACACTAGATAAAACCATCACAATTCTTTCCATTTATATACCCCCACAGGAACCAATAAATACAACAGAAATAAACAACTTAATGGAACAACTTCCTAAACCCAGAATCTTACTAGGAGACTTTAACAGTCAAAATCCTATCTGGAATAGCAAAAAGCTAGATACTAAAGGTAAAATATTAGAAGAAATAATTAACACCCATAACTTATGTCTATTAAATCATAAATCCTCAACCTACCTTAATCCTTCCAGTGGATCAGAATCGTCAATAGACTTAAGTATATACGATCCAGAAATTTGTATGGACTATACATGGAAAACACATAGCGACACATGTGGCAGTGATCGTTACCCGATCATTCTAGAAAATCAAAAGCCTGCCAAGGAAGAAAAGATAGGTCCCGTCAGATGGAAACTGAAAAGAGCCAACTGGGAGGGTTTCAAAAACAAATGTAAACAATTACTGATACAGTCAAAAGACACAGACAACTCGATAGAATACTTTACCAAAACACTAATAACCATTGCCTCAGAAAATATACCAAAAAAGCAAAATAATTATAAAACGACTAAACCCTGGTTTGACAAAAACTGCCAAAAAGCAGTCAGAAACCGGGAAATAGCACTGCGAAAATTCAAAAAGGAACCCACAACCCAAAATTTGATTGAAATGAAAAAACTCAAAGCAGTAGCATGGAAAACTGTTAAAGAAGCCAAAAGGGAATATTGGAAAAAATATGTAAACAGCCAAAATACACATTCCAAAAGCAAAACAATATGGGAAATGATGAGAAAAATAGCTGGAAAAAAATCAAATATCCCCAATAATACATCTTAAAAAGAACAACACTAAAGCAACCAGCAAAAAAGAGATAGCAAACCTACTAGCAGAGACATTTGCAGAAAACTCTAAAATGAATAAAAATCAAAACCTACAAAAGTATAAACAAAAAGATATAAATAACCAACTAAATTTCTCATCTAAAAATACAGAAGCCTACAACAACCTATTCACCGAAGCAGAACTAATAGAACCCATAAAAAAATCCCACAACACAGCAGTACGCCCAGACCAAATCCACTATGAATTTATTAAACAACTACCACAAGAATCGCTGAAATACCTTTTGAATATTTTCAACAATATATGGACAACTGGGAAATTTCCCAAAATATGGAGAGAATCAATAATTATTCCCATACTCAAAGAAGGAAAAGAGGGAAACGATCCACAAAGTTACCGACCAATAGCATTAACAAGCTGTCTATGTAAGACAATGGAGCGAATGGTCAATGCCAGATTGAGTTGGTTTCTAGAAGGAAAACACATATCAAAATATCAATGTGGATATAATAAAGGAATATAGATCACATAATAAGACTAGAAACAGCCATAAGAGAAGCCAATTTAAACAACATCTAATAGCCATATTCTTTGATATAGAAAAAGCATTTGATCAAGCCTGGAAACATGGTATAATGAAAGATCTGCATAAACTAGGACTAAGAGGTCGACTACCAAACTTTGTAAAATGATTTTTAACAGATAGACTCTTCCAAGTACAAATAGATGCTACACTATCTGATTATCAAAAGCAAGAAGAGGGAGTACTACAGGGAAGTGTACTCTCCCCTACACTTTTCAAAATAAAAATAAATGACATAATAAAAAACATCAAACCAGGAATACACTGTAGCCTTCACGTTGATGATTTTACAATATATTACAGATCGAGAAACCTCAACACAGCAGAAAGACAACTTCAACAATGCTTACATCAAATAAACAAATGGACACTTGAAAAGGGTTTTAAAATATCAAAAACAAAAACAAAATCTGTACACTTCTGCCAACTGAAAAAATTACATAATAACCCAACTCTAAAACTAGAAAATGAAGAAATACCAGTAGTTCAGCAATACAAATTTCTAGGAATGATCTTTGACAGCAAACTGACCTTTAGACCCCATATCAATTACCTAAAAACAAAATGTTTTAAAGCTCTCCAACTACTGCGAACAGTAGCCCACACAGAATGGGGAGCTAGCAAAGAAGCCCTTCTTAAACTTTATAGAACGTTGATCCGCTCCAAACTGGACTATGGCAGCATGGGCTACCAATCAACTAGAAAGTCCTATCTAAAAACAATAAACACAATACACCATGAAGGCCTTCGGATAGCTCTAGGAGCCTATCCCACCTCACCTATAGAGAGTCTACATGTAAAGGCAAATGAACCCCCATTACAACTAAGAAAGGAAAAACTAGCAACTCAATACTATCTAAAACTCTCTTCCTGTCCTTCTAACCCCACACACGACTGTGTACTTACACCAAATCACAAAGAGAAATTTAATCTTAACACAAATAAAATCAAAACATTAGGACTCTGAATAGAAGGAATCATCCAAGAAAATAATATACAGTCTAATCAAATACTTAAAACCAACCAATCAAACATACCACCGTGGATAATCAAAAATCCAAGCATAATATTAAGTTTAAACAAATTATCAAAATCAAAAACACACCCCACAACATACATTGAAAAATTCTCAAAAATAAAAGAAAATATCAAAACTATGAAAGTATTTACACGGACGGCTCAAAAGATGAAGAAAAAAACAGGCAGTGCAGCAATAACAAAAAAAACATTATCAAAAAACGCTTGCCAAATGAAGCATCAATTTTCAGTGCAGAAGCTTATGTAATAAAACTAGCACTAAAATTCATATAAAAAAACAAAGGAGAAAACTATATTATTTTCTCAGATTCATTATCTGTATTAACATCCCTAAAAGGGAAAAAACTGGAAAATCCATTAATACAAATTCTCCTATATAAACTACATTCAATGGAAAAAAGCAAAAATATCATCTTCTGCTGGATTCCTAGCCATGTTGGCATCCAAGGAGGAGATAAGGCAGATACTGCTGCTAAATCATCTTTAAAAATGACAATAGATGAAAATCTTCAAATTCCATATACAGACTTAAAACCTAAAATAAACAAATATATAAGAAACAAATGGCAAAATTCATGGAAAAACCAAACCGGAAATAAACTATTTCAAATTAAACCTAAAATAGGAAAATGGGGAAATAATCTTGGAAATACTTGGAAAAAACAAGTCGTCATAACCAGAATACATATAGGACACACATACTTAACCCATTCTTATATATTAAAAAAGACAAATCCACCAAAATGCAGATGTGGAAGCCTAATCACAATAAAACATATCCTATTGGAATGCAAAATCATAATTAAAATAAGACAAAAATATCTCAATGGAAAAGGTTTAAAAGAAATTTTCAAAAATACAGACACAGATAAAATATACAACTTTCTCAAAGAAATCAAGATCCTCAATAAAATATAACCCTTTCAAATAGTGTGTATATATATGTGTTTATAGACATATATATGCATGTATGGATGTAGATATGAAAATATACAAACAGAAACAATCACAAGAAAAAGCAATCCCCAAAAATACAGTAGATTATGAAACCCAACAGCCTTTCAACCTTTTATACAATATAACCATCTTAAATTAATAAATGAATAAGGCTTCGGCATAAAATGACCCAAATAGGAGTTGACATGCCGTTAAATCCAACATCCTATCCTATTCTCTTGTTTTTTGTTAGTACTAACAAAAAAAAAACAAGAGAATAGATTCAACTTAAACAGAGATTCTTTTGGACTGGTATATTTTAGTTAAAATGGAAAAAGAAAAGAGAAAGTTCTTACATTGGATATAACATAAGCTTGCAGAATCTATTTGCCAAAATGTGTTAAAAACAACAAAGATAAGACAATAGATCAAAATAAAATACTTTATCTCAGAACGTTTCACTTTAGTTTCAAAATGCTTTATTTTTTTTTTTAACAAAATTTAGTTTTAATATAGCAAATCTAAATGTTGTCTGTAATAATTTTATTTTCACTGTAAAGCTTAATTTTGAATTTTTTAAGATTACAATTTAGGAATAAGCCTTTTTTCTACATTTAGAATTTTTCAAATTACCTTTTTTTTTTTTTTTTATTCCTTTCCTTTCAGAATGCCGCCAGTGAATGTTACAGTCGAGTGTCCTTGTCCATTGACCCCACGCAAGTGCTTCATGGCACAGGACCTACTCTTGAGGCTTCTCGTGATGCTGCTGCTCTCCAAGCTCTCAAAATGTTGGCAGAGAAAGGTCTGTCTGTTGTCGTCTCTGATATAGACAAAAAAATGGCCAATGCTGACCGGTAAGCTTATTCGCTAATTTTGGTTGACATTAAAACTTTAGATTATGCTTGAAAGTGGTGAAAATACAAGGATCAGGGTGTTGCTGATACCTTATGAGCCATCCTGTATTTAGTTTTTATTATTGACAGGTATTTTTATTAAATTAAAATAAGCTATTGTTGATTCATTAATTATATATCAGCCAAAACAGTCTCAAATAACTATTAAAGAAGTAGCTAAAAAAGAATATTCAATAAATCTATAATCATTAGCAATTCTATATGTACCTCAAGAGATGTTTTTGTTTGTTGGTTTTTAAGGTGAATTCTTATAAAATGGGAATGATATGCTCATCTATATTTGGAACTTTGGCAATCTAAGTTCTTTAACCTTGAAGGTGAGGCGGTCAAATAGGTGGGTTTAATAATGCTTGCTCATCATTTATTCAATGTCAAAATTAAGTCTTGTACATTGATTAATTTATGGAAAATATTATTTTTAATCTGAAAGAAACATTTCCATGGTAGGTTATTGCATGTGATCCTAATAAAAGCTTTTGTTCATTCAATATTTATTTCTTATGTAAACACATTTTTCCTCTAATACTCTTTTTTTTTTTTTTCTTTTTTTTTTTATCTTGATTATCTTTAAAAATCTTTCATTATCAGCTGCTGTTTTATTGTCAAAATAGTAATTTCTTACTTGGAAGTTTAAAATTCATTAAAATTGACTTTAACTGTCTTCAAAATTCAAGATTTTTGGTTAATCTAAACCCTCAGATGGATTCTCTCTTCTTTCCAATATCAAACTGAACTTTTCTAGTAATTTAGAAACAAAATTGTTAAAGAGCTTGACTGTATATATGCTACTAGAGGCTTCTAAGACACAGGAATCTGGAACTATATAAATGATAATGATTCTTTCTCTGTATCAACTATCAAGATCATTTGTTACTTTTCAAAATATACAAATTCTTCAGATGTGCTATTAGGTTGGTGCAAAAATAATGATGTAATAATGTCGTTTTTTAACGTGGTAAAACGACATTATTACATTATTATTTTTGCACCAACCTAATATTATATATTTGTATATAATGTAAAATCCTTAAGTTACATGCTTATCAGTGAAAGATTACTTGAATCCCAAATTTTTCTCAGTGTGTGAAATATGGAAAACAAGTTTTTGTTATCTCATTCTTTCTACTTTGGTATATTTGTGTTTGTAAAATTTTTCAATACTTGTAGAATATGTACTTCCTGTATTAAGCTTGTGAGGTAAATGAAAATTTGAGAATTTCTGGAAATTTTATTTTATTCATGACAAAATTAAATTAAAAAAAATAATTGTAAAATTAATTTCTTGTAGATGATTATCAGAAAAAATATAAAATGGTCATTTAGGATTTTATAACAATGTTAATTTTTGAGTTGTTTGCATTAATTTTATCTAGGATAAACTCAATTCAAATCTTTAAAACAAATCATTTGAAAGATATACAGAAAATTTCACATTGTTGGTTAAGAAGAATAGAAATATTAATGTTTTGCTGTTTTTTATTTATTTTTTTGCTTATTGCAAAAATTCTATACATTTTCTTTACATTACTTTTCTTTTTTAGTTCTCCACTGAAGTTGGATGGTTTTGAGAAATTGGCTAACTCTCCAACTATGCTCTTAAGTGATCACCAGCGCTCCACTTCTGCTACAAAGTGATTGTCACTTCAGGACATGGCCACAAAGCAGCTGCCTTTGAATGACCCCACCTCCACCTGCAGCTGCCTATAGGTGTTGCTGTTGTGACACAGCAGCTCTACTTTCTTCTCTTGGGCCACATCTTGATACTTACTCGATACATATTCCCTGCCCCCCTGCCCTTCTCACTCTGCCTCCCTGTTATTGATGTGCTAGCACTGGACCCTCTCACATTTTCTTTTTCCTTCTCTTTTTGTCTTTCCTTCTCTTAGGAAAATTTATGTTGTTGATGGGAGACACTACTCATCAAAGACATGTACTTTTCTTTAGTAATATTTGAGTAAGGAATCTTCAGACATTGTGAGAAGTTGCTTTCTTTGTTTGGGATTTAGAAATATGACTTGAGTCAGCAAGCAAATCTCTGAATTTCCATTTGGTGACTATAAAACTTCAGTAGTTTTATGTTGGACAAGTCCTGATCAAAATCTTAATTTCTAAATCATGTCAAGAATGAATCATTGTAATAACAATTTCCATAATGCACTGGTTTGTTTAGCCATCACTAAAGTTGCAATTTATTTCAGTTCTTTCCCCTCTTTATTTTAAAAAATTTATTTTTAAAGCTTTTTCTGCAATTTGCAGATTTTAAGTTTGTCTATGACAAGCCATTTTTATTTTCATGTTTATATTGCATTCTGATGGTATTTTCCCCACAGATATAGCAAAGGCAGAAAAAGTGTAAAGTCAAAATAGACATTACAATATTTTTTTGTTTTTAATCTTTCATTTGTTTAAAAGAAATATTTAGCCTTGTTATAATTAAATTTACTTTTATCTTAATCAAGTGAAACAACAACAACATTGATGCCTTTTCCAAATTATAAATGCTAATCAGCAAAAGGTTGTGTTAAGGATAATTTTGTGTTCAATGCCATCTGTGATAGAGGATTAGGAATCATGCCTGTCTCTTTTCAGATTTTATTGCTACTAAAATAATTTGGTAGTTTTCAGCTCTATTTCTCTCAACCTGTGAACAGTAGGCTCAGTCATTTTTTTTTTATTTTATTTTTTTTTTGTTGTTGGGGACAATGTCACTATTTAATGATCATAAATTTTTTTCGTAATTCCTCAACTAGTTGCCCCAAAATTTTTTATAATGGATGTTAAATCTCCAAAACTATTTTATACAAAGTTTTCGATTACAAACTTACCCCATTTCTTTTTTACCTTACCTACATATTTTTATTGGAGAAAATAAGGCAAGTATTAACAAGAGATGTGTACTTAATTTTTAAAATGAAATCCTTATGTAATTAAAATAATGGGAAAAAAATGTCCAAATATAATTATTTCGGGATTTTTTTTTTTCTTGAGTTTGGATATAATTAATGACACTTAATCAAAAATTTAATAAAAAATTTAAAAGAAATCCAACATTTTCAGTATCATCATGGAAGAAAGAAATTTAACTTCGCACTTTTGATTGTTTAAAATTTCAGTAAGCACAGTGAAAATCCACTTGTAAAATTTTAATTAAGTTTTTTTTGTTTTATAAAGTTGGTAGGATTATAATGGTTCACTTGTTTTCTGATCCATTTCTTTCATTTTGTGCACTTGATATATTACTAATTAATGAATTAAACTTGAGCCAATTAAGATTAATCTTCATGAATGGCTTCTAAAAAAAAATTACTGAGAAAAATAGAAAAAAAACTTTATAAAAATTTTGTTCTAACCAAATAGCAGTTCAAAGATATAACTGATTTTTACTTTAATTTTAATTATGCAATTAGTATTAGAAAAATGTTGGGTTTTTAATTTATAATACAGTAAGACCCTCCCTCAATAAGAAACCATGGCCTATTTAATAAATAAACTTTGCTATTACAGATAATTTGTGGATCTAATTATTAGTTAAAATTCCCCATCTAAGTTTTATTTTCTTTCTGTTAATTTTACAACTTAAAAAAAGGATAGGATATAAATTCTATACTGACTTAAGTTGTCATACTTTATTGTCCGTTAAAAAAAAAAAAAAATCAAACTGCATGATCAGCACTACAACTTGTTTCTCTGATACTTTCTTTCCTATTCTCTCAAATCACTCAGACAATCAATTTGAATTATAATCAAAGGGATTTCAGAATGTTCTCTGCATTAATTTAAAATTAAATCACCTCCCCCCCCCCCGCCAACCTTTTAGACTTTTGAAATGCGGTACGCATTAATTTAGCTATTCTGCTTTGTTCTTTGTATACTAGCATTTTTTAATTCTTTAATATAAGCTATTATCTGAACTTAATCCAATTGCCGATTTTAATTTTTTTTTTTTTTTTTTTAACCATTTGAGCATTGGCAGTTCACAACAATCTTGAACAAAGGCTTAGATATACTGATAAGTATTAAATGGATGTTTTCAAATAAATATAAAAAAAAAGCAATTTTAAAATTGGTTCTGTCATATGTAAATGTAATTCATCTGAAGTTCCAGGTGTGGGGTGAGAAGATCTTTTGTATAAAGTAGTCCTAGAAAAACCGTCCTCATCTATTCTTGCAATGTACCACAATATTAGTTGTTTGTGTGTCCAATGAGCCAGTTGTGGAGATAATAGAAGTTACATGCATGCAAATGGTGCTCTCTTTCCAAACCATCTGTTCAAAGATAGTAGGAAGCACGACTTGCAGCAGTGTAAAAAAAAAAAAACCCAAAAAAACCCATAAGTCATGAAAATTGCCCTTGTCTCCACGCATGCACCCATCTATCATGATGTATGCATGCATGTAGGCAAAAAGGGCAACTGACCAGCCAACCTGTCCTTCTGTTCTCCCCTTAAGGAAGGTTGACGCCTTCAGGAACATTGAATGCAGCTTCAGGAGATGAAATACTGCCAAGCAATATCATACTTCTGCAAAGGTGGTTAGGCAGTACATTGAGATAATAAAAACTTGTTCATTTGTAAGCCACGACCAAATGACTTTCATCTTTTTTTTTTTTTTTTTTTTTGCTTACTGTTGAACAAGCATTTAAATATTAAATTTGATTTGACTGCATTTATCTCCCTTGGAAGGCTGAACAGTATTTTATCTCTTTGAACCTTGCTTCAGATAAGGTTTTATGATATCTGTGTCAAAGATATCAGTTTCTTATTTAATAAGCTCTGTACTAGTTTTTCTATAAGAAGGAAAAGTGAAATGCTAGCCTGACTTGTTAGTTAGACTTGACTGCTCTCTCCTTGTCCCAGCATTTCTTCTCTTTCTCCTCCTACTACTACTACTTGCTTAGGACACACAATTTTCTATATCACGCATTTATTTTATTTTTTAAACTAACACTTGCCTTTCCCTATCTAAATTCTTTTGTTCATTCTTTGGTTGCCTGTTCTCAAACTTTTCCATATTTAGTTGTGACTTCAAAGCAAAAGAACTAAAAGCTACCTTTTCTTTTTTTTTTCTTTTTTTTTTTTTTTTTTTCAATTTTTTAAAAACATGGAAATAAATAAATAAAATAACCAATATTGTCAATTTTTTTTTTTTTTTTTATTTTCAAGCTATCTACCTTGAACCTTAATACACATAGAGAAAATCAGAATTTTTCCCTTTCTTTTCTCAGTAAAATTGTATGGACCAATTTAAAATTAGATAAGTGTGTGTACAAATATATTTATTAACTTATACTTTTAGGACTTATTAATTTTTAGTGCTACTTTTTAACTATCAAGTCTAATACTATACATAAATCGGTCAATAACCAATTTAAAAGTGCTTGGTTTAAATTCCTTTGTTTACCCAAATCAGAGAGCTATCAGTGTAAAAACACAGTCTTAAAAAAAAAACTGCAAATTTAATGTCATAATTAAGACTTATTTTCTTTGCTTCCTTATCACATAATGAAGATATTTTTCTATGTGCTGTTTTTACATTTGCAGTATTGATTGTTCTACTATAAACTAATTTGATGCAAGAATCTTGTATTTCCATCATTTTTTTTGAAGCTATCTGGTTTTCATCTGTTGTTGCAAGTAACTTGAAGAAAAACTATTCTTTGTTCATTTTAACATAACCAACCAAAATAATCATAATGATTATTTAATTAAAATAGAGGACTGATATTTAAGCAAACTTCTTTAGTTAATGAAAATTAAATCAAGAAATTGATTTTAATTTTTTTTTTTTTTTTTTTTTTTTTTTTCATCTTGAAGCCCACATTAAAATAAGTTTTAGTCTAAACAAATTCCTGACTATACTATTCTTCTCTTAACGTAGAAACATACCATTATTTTGTTAGAAATCTAGAAAAGCTAGTCTATGCTTTAAATAGATTATCATGAAACTCAACAAATTAAATTTATTCTTAATATATTAGTATTATGTTGCAATGCAAAAACAAGATAAATTAGCCTGTATTCTTTTACTTTAAAATAGTATGTAGGTTTGTCTTTGATGAGTTGTCTGCCTTCCTTCTGACTTGAAGAGTTCCATGAAACAAAGTAACAAGTCAGGAAAAACAAACTAGTTTCTTTTTCTTTTGGCCTCCACATCTTTGTTTTCTTCTCTTTTGCCTTCTCCCATCACTTATGTGGCTTACTAAACCTCCTCACTCTTTCTCATATTATATTCCTCTGAAATAAAATGTAAACCAGAAACTATGACACTTGTACTACTCCTGCCATCTTTGTATCTAAGCCTTTATTCAACCCAACCTTTCTCTAATAGTACTGCTTACATCATACAACTGTTGTTAGTGGGAATGTTAATGAATATACCAATATAAAACAAACACACATGCACACACTTTTTCATTACTTCATTAAAAAGAAAAATTTCCAATATTTATCAACAATAATCAGTACCAGTTGTCACCAATTATAAGATTGATGATATGATTCATTTGATAACAACATTGATACTTCAAAAGTCATGTTAATATGGTTGGCTCAGGTTTGAGTCTAACAGTGACTCTTAAACCTTGGGCAAATTGTTCTCACCCAATGTCCATTATGGAAAAGTCCAGTCATGTTTAATTTCACAATAGTCATAATTGTTCTGTTTAATCTATAAAAAAAAATTCAAGTTCAAGGCAAAATGTTTTCTTATATTTCTTCCAAAACTTTGACATGGACAGTGCTAGTTCCGTGATAGTTGTAACAATGGGAGTCAGATGTGTTTTTTCATTTAACTTGTATGTTCACTAAATGTTGCTTCCCTTCTATGTTTATGATGGTTCTTCTACCGTGTGTGTGTGTGTGAGAGAGAGAGAGAATGCAACACTGTTTTCATAATTGTGAAATGCAAGTTAAAAAGAAAAGAAAAAAATCCTGCCAAATTTCATATTTTCTCAATTGGCTTCCCACTATGCCCATTCACTCCCTACCCAGGCTTATCTTGTAGATGTGATCTAACTTGGTCTAATCTATAATCTTTTCACTTTTACTAGTGTTTAAAAAATGAGTGAGTGATACTGGCCTATTAGGTAAAGCTATTTATCATTTCAACTGGTTATAATTGCTAGTTGTGAATTTCTTGGGCAAGTGTCCCAAGCACATGTACCCTTTGGCCAGTTTGGTCAATCAATTCATTTGTGCACTTGTAAAATCCCCACCCCAGGCATAAATAACTACTAGTATCTGAAGAATGGGGAACAGGAGCGACTTTTCCTATCCTTCCTTCCTATGGTAAACAGGTTATGTTAGCCAGGATAGCTTGTTAGAAATGAAGTGTTCAAAAATAAAATAAAATCTTGGTGTATGAGGAGATAGCACTTGTGACCCACCCCTGCCCCCTCTTTCTCCCAAGCATGCATATATATATATATATATATATATATATATATAATCTATTTATTTTAACTGGTCTTCACTGTTACATTAACGGGAAATTGCCAAGATCTGAATGTATAGAACACATTTAGGCATCCAATACATGTCATCCTTGTTGACTATCATCACTCAACTGAACAGAAGGTTTGATTCTGATCATATTTTCTATCCTTAATAGCCAATGTGGTGGTTTTATTTAGAGAAAGCTTATGCCATTAATTTTGGCTTCTGTATTATCCACTGTGTTATACTGAATGGTGGTGTCTGTGTGTTTAGTTTGTGAGGAGAGGTATTTCAAACACAATATACATCTTTGGAAATGTGTGTGTGTGTGTGTATATATAACTACAAAAAAAAAAAATAAAAACTTGTTGCAGTCACCCAATTATAATCTACATGTCCTGGTGGGTATCCATTTGTGGAGACATATAAGCACACAAACACACTTTCCATGTCAAGAGAGAGTGGGGAAAAGTTAGTTCTTAGCCTTCTCTCTGCTATGTAAAAGATCTGAACTTTTTTTTTTTTTTTTTTTTTTTTTTTTTTATGGACATTTTAATGAATAAAAAAAAAAAAATGATTTTAAAAAATACAAAATCTGCTATGAAAGTTATGCTTATTGTTTGGGAGAAAAAGCAAAATTCTCTCTAGAATTGTATTTGTTCTCCTTTTGGGAATTTTAAACTGAATAGAACTCCTTTGTCTGCTCACTGCCAATGCTTGGTAGTTTGACCAGAGTGGTGAACAAGATAAAATTAATTCTGATGGCCAGTTTATAATAATCCATGTATTATATACATTTTTTTTTTTTTTTTTTTAAGAAAGAAAAAAAAAAAAGAAAAAAAACAACACTGGGGGTAGTGGTCAGTCACTTGATTGGTTATTTCCACTTTTAACCTGTGACTGTTATTTGTCTTTCTGTTCTGCCTCACCCACTTTTTCTTCAGTCCACTTTGGGCAGGAGTAACAAGGAATGAAGGGGACATTTATAGTAGGTCTTTATTGGACTTTTGATTCAGCATCTGCTTGGATATATATTTAATAAACATTCAATTCAGTCCTATTTAATGATATATGAAGAACATAGACTTTGACGATTTTTTGAATACCTTCCTTTCATTTTCTTTCTCCCCATTTCCATTGAATAAGTTATTTCAGAAACAATAAAGTGACAATGTGCTTTTTATGTTACTAGAATTTATTTTTTCATTTTTTTACTATTACATCTGTTTCTCTGTTCTGTGTCACCAAAATGGAGAATATTTTGAGTTATTTTAATACTAAATTAGTCCTTGGAATTTTAAGAAAATACAAGGTGTTTTAAATGCAGAGTTATTTGCTACTTTAGTGCAACTGAATGTTGATTTTTTTTTTTTTTTTTTTTTTTTCCTCCAGCCAGCAATATTTTTTCATACAAAATGAAATAAGTATAGATTAAAATTTATACTTTTAAATATATACAAGATTTCTGAGAATTGGCATTTCTTTGAAGTGTTTTCTCAAATGAATATTCTCCCTTGTCTGGTTCATACAGTTAAAAGAATTCAGACCAGAAAATCTACAAAAGACCTTTAAAATAACTGAATTGGCTTAAAAACAACAAAAGGGTGATGGACTGTCATTTTTATTTTCTTTTTTTAATATATTTAACTGCTAAATTATAAATAGCTGTTAAATATATTTGATAGAGTAACAAGAGTTGTTTCCCTTGCTAACATTGTTTAGTAAGAATATATAAAAAATTCTTTGGATCAGGTCCGAAATAAACACTAGTTTGAACAATGTTTAAATTTTACTATATAACATGAAGAGTTTTAAATCTTTTCATTATGATAAGAACTTTGAAAATTTTTCACTTTGATTTTTCTTAACCAGTATTATATTTACTGGATTTTCGATTAAAACAATCAAGATTGATGCAGTTGGAGAAGATGATTATTAGTTAATTACATATACATGAATAACAAATTGTGTATGTGTTTTTGATTGCTATGCCACTGTATTTTCTACTTGGTAATTGTTGAAAAAATGGAAACAAATAAGATTTTTAAAAATTGTAATTTTTTTAGTAAAAATTACTTAACATTAAAGATTGTTTTGAAATGGGCTGAGGGTAGCTCACTGGAATGTAGATATGAACAATAATATTAATATATTTATGCCTACCATAAAATCTAGTATTATAAGTGCCCATTGTTCCAAAAATGGGATGATGAACATTGAGTTAATTAGGTACATAATCCTTTTTTCTTTTTCTTTTTTCTTCCCTTCTAACTTTTTTTTTTTTTTTTTTTTTTTTAAATTTTAGCTTAAAAAAGAAAATGTAAACTTAGCCCAAATAAAATGTTTCACTACCTAAATTCAATTGTTTAAATTGTAACTATTTTCTTCCAAAATAGTAAGGAATTTATACTAGCTTCATATTTTTTCCTAACCTACAGTAGAATAAAATATAAAGTTGTTGGATTTAGTAAGATTACAATAACTCAATTTTTGCCTTATTCATTTTCTGATTAAGAGATTTATTTTTTTAAATAAATAAATATCCAAGAGGAATTACAAAAGGTTGAACAAATAAGCCACAGGAGAAAAAAAAAATCTCTTCACACCCAGCACCAAACCTAAGTGCAGTTATTTGTTATTCTGATTATTTTAGTTATAAACACATGAAAAGGAAGAGAAAGAACATAATATTTCTTTTTTTTAAAGTAATATTAATGCTGTTTTACCATATTGTAGCTCATGCTTAGAATCTTAATTTATTTAAATATATCAGATATGTAATGATAATGGGTTTTTTAAAGTACTGTACAAGTTTTTAACAAAGTAGCATATGAGAAAACAAATTCTATTCAATAACAAAAGTATTGAGAGAAAAAAAAAAGCTCAGAACCATTTGAATACTTAAATATATATATATATATATATATATGATAATGCAAACATGGTCTATAGTAACTAGTGGGACAGTAAAATCCTAGTTGCCATTTAATAGAATAAGTGAAATCTGTAGTTAAAATCAGGTATACAATATTTTAGGAA
This sequence comes from Acanthosepion lycidas, assembly GCA_963932145.1. NCBI lineage: Eukaryota > Metazoa > Mollusca > Cephalopoda > Sepiida > Sepiidae > Acanthosepion > Acanthosepion lycidas. The sequence continues at coordinate 52,159,020 of OZ010580.1, read as the reverse complement.
ATTTTTTTTTAAATGGATGTTAACTTGATATGAAATAGAATCTCAAAAATAGATTGAAGTAACTTTTTTTTTTTTTTTTTTTTATACAAGCAGCAAAAATCATTAAACTAAGTTGATGTTTTTTTTTTTTTTTTTGTTTTAATTCTTTAAATAAAAAAAATTCTCATCCAAAATGATGAGATTTCTCATAGCCAGCTTAAAAAAATTACTTAAATTTGATCTGAGACAGAGCAAAAAAAAAAAGCAATACAAAAATAAGACAGTAATCTTGTATGAATATTTATTCAATCCTTTTGGTCATTTTAGGGCTACAAAAATAAACAGGCTGAAAGGCTTAGTGTTTATTATTGAAGAAAGAGTGAAGAGTTCCCAGAGATGTTCATTACTGAAAACAAATTTTTACAGAAAGTAAAGTGAACAAAAATATTTAAGGATTTTTATCTATAAATAAAGACAATACAAAGTTTCCAGCATTTTTTTTTTCATAATTATTCATAGAATTATTATTCAAACAACAAAATATTTTCCCTGGCTTCCTTCACCTTTTACAGTTAAATTGAATTCCATAATTAAAGAATTTCAGTTTTGATTTTATACATTGAACTTAGAACTACAATTGAACAAGAAAAAAAAATAATCTTGATCTTCCCTTTTTTTGTAAATTCATGTGGAATTTTTTTTTTTTTAAGCTTCAGAATTTTGCTAGCAATGCACAGCAGTTTACTGATGGCACAAGAAATAGAGTAAAACTTAATTGATATTTCAAAGATTTTTACCAACACTGCAAAAGATTACATTACATTAGCCTTATTATTTTGACATATCAAAAACTTGTATAAATTTTATTTTATAGATCTTTGAATAACTATCAAATGAGAATTGTTTATAACATCCACAGTACAATTGGAACAGACATGAACACTGTAAATAAAGCTAATATTTCAAGCACATGGGAAGATAATTTTGGCCAACTGTTTTTTCTTTTACTTTACACTATAACAAATTCAGTATGGTTTAGGCAAAATAAATTACCAATATTTTTTATTAGCTTTCTCATGATTGTCTAGGACAAAGAAACCTGCAGAGAAGTTTGGGAAGACTGATCCCTTAGAGCAAGTTCGAGAACAATAACCAATAGAAAAGAAAATTCCTGAATATGGATGATTTCCATTCTTAAATTGTCTGTCAGTGAAAAATAAAAACTTGCAACACTTCTTCATCAATAAGTTTTCTCTGGATAATTGACGGTATACATTTCATATGTTACTGGAAATTTCTAATTCAGTCACCCAACTTGCATAGAAGAGAGAGATCAGGAAAGCATTTTCCTAAAATTAATTTTTATAAACATCGAGAATAAATGTCCTTGAGCTAACACTTTAATTAAACGAAAACTTAAATGTGTTAGATATTCAAAATTCAGAAAAATGGACTTAAAAGTTTTTCTTTTCCTAAATTGTTTGTGGATAAATAGCAATCCAGTTTTGTAAAAAAAAATAGAATAAGAGCCATATTACTGAGAAATTAAAAGAAACAATGACCTTAAAAAAAACTTAAAAGAAATATTTTTAGAACTAGCAATATGGCAGGCAGCTTTGAAAATAATGTCTTATGTAAATTTAAGCAATGCTGTTAGTAAAGGAGTACACAATTCAGCTCCCATGAAGATCTTAAATGTTTTGATATCTTCAAATAGTGACAAATCAAACTACTAACTTTTGCTCAATATTTAATATCACTGATCAGATATGAATGCTGCTTCTGTGGCTCAACAACTGGAGCAGTAGACTATTTTATAAGGGAAAAAAGATATCTAATTAAAATATAATGTTCTTAAATCCCTTTTATAGTTTAAAAAAAAATTACTAAAAAAAGACCATTTCATGATTTCTACATATATCTGTACTTTTAACATTTGACTTCTCATTATAAATAAAAATAGGGAAAACCATTTATTGTAGTTAAAATCAATTCTGAAAATTTTTCGTACTTCTAGTATTCAATTTTTCTAAGTTCAGAGTAGAATATTATTTTTTTTTCTCTTACAATAACCTTAGCACTTTAAAAAATGTAGTCTTATAGTTACATAAAATAATTCCAGAAATGCTAAAAAAAAAAAAAAGTTTAAAAATACAAACATCATCTCCCAACCAATACAGATTAATATGGAAACTTATTTAATCATTTTCAACAGAGATTATGCATTGACATTTTAAGTGGCCAGGGATTAATAACTTCTGAGATTTTGTCTTCAAATTGAATTTGTATATAAAAAATATAGTTGCAAGCATACAACAGCCTTGAAAATAAGTGATTACGAAAAACAAGAGGATGGGGAGAAAATAAGATTTAAAAAACAAAATAGTTCTTTTTTTTAGTTTTTTTTTTTTTTTCAAATACTGTTAGATGTTTCCAATAAAACAAATTCCTCTTTCTACAAGACAACAGTACATTTTTTTTTTCCTTCAAGCAAATCAGTAATTTTTGTTTTTCTGTAAGGAATTTGTTTTTTGTAGGCACATAACTATGAAAAAAAAGAATAAAGATTATTATAAAATATATATATATATATATATATATATATATATATATATACATACACATGCTTAGTACAGATTGATTTAAATTCTATATAAGCTTTTGTTGACAAGAAATGAAAGCCATACAAACTTTCTAAATTTGTTAATATTTGAGTATATTATCCACATGATTAGAATGTTAACATTCCAACTATGGGATCTGTGTTTGAATCTCATAGGTGATTTGTCAGGTGATTTTTTGATAACAGGCTGGAGAGAGAATCCCAGGATGTGGCATTGTTGGGAAGCCCCTGAAAACAATACCATGAGTCAACCCAAACCTTGTCAGTGAAACTGGATAGACAAAAACTGTTTGAAAACCATTGATAGTTGAGCCACAAGTGATGGCTTTATTGAGCAAGTGTACTGACCTTGTACAACTATGGATCATGCCAAATTATGCACTCACTTTGAGAAACTGCAAGTGAGGTTTGCTCAGCATAGTTGCAGTATAAACCACAGTTTGGCTCTATGGATGTTGAATTAAACTGTGCCTGAGCAGGTGTCTGCAACAGGGATTAGCTAGCCACCTTCATGGAAAAGTGTACACAAGAACAAGCAACCAGCCATTATCTTTACCTTACATCACCCACTTCAAGCTAAGAAATTACTAAAGAATTTTAGTTTTTAAGATTTACTTCTAAAATTTCTTTCTTTCTTATCAAGTAAATTTTCTCTTATTGCAATTTTTTAATCATACTTATTTGCTTGTATTTAAATATTATTTTAACCAATATGTTCTTTATGCAGTGGAACTTAAGTTTCATATTTGACCTGATGCTAAAATTTAGCCAAGAAAATTACAATTGGAAAACATTTCACTACAAATACCAGGAAAATTAAATGACAATAGCATTAACATTTTTTTTTTTTAGTAACAAAGACATTAAAATAAATATGTATATAAAACTAAATCACTGCCAAGTCTATCCTTTGGGGATAAAAGAAATAGATATCCTACCTTTTACAAATATGTAGATAAAACAAAATATATTGTTTTAATAGACAATAGATTTTTTTTTTTTTTTTTTTTTTTTAAATAAGTAAAAAGTGTCAAATGGTTTGTTTTTCTTTTTTTATTTCAACTTGTTCTTTAATATTCCCTGAGAAAAAATTCGAAATTTTGTCTGCCTTCTTCCAATTTTGGTTTCCCTGCAAAACATTAGAGTTAAAATTCCTGGATATTGCAGAAGTTGTTCTGTATTCACTCAAACTGGTCCAGTCGCTTTCTGCTTGTCTGTAATAATACAATGCAGTTCATCTTAATGAAAAACTAATTTTAGAGTAACTGCATTCTTTGTACTTTGAAAAAAGAATTTTCTTCTTCTGTGTTGGTACTGAACATTTTCCTTTCCAGATAAATCAAAGAATTGGACTGAGCTGTCATTTAAAGAATAACATTGGATTGTGATAACCCATAAAAATGATCAGGAGAAGCTGAGCTAAATATGATACTGAAGTTCCCATGTACCATTTCTAGAATTAATCCTTGCTAATGTTACCAAAAACTTAAACTCTACATTTTTATGCACAATGTAAATCATATATAAATAACAATCACGTTTGTATGCATAAAAGCATAAAGCCATATGCAGTTTCAATTTTATTTAAACTTTTTTTCTACATATAATCAGTTGACATGGGCATGGAGTTATTTTATGCATTGAGAAGTTGATTTCAGCTAATTTTATGAGATGAATTTTTTTTTTCTTTAGTTCATTTTTCTGTAAATTTAACTAGTGACTTGGATGTTTATTAAATTCCTTTCAATATTTTATATATTTATTGGATAAGCCCAAGTTTGTTCCTGAGTTAATGGTTTAATCTTATCACTATAAATAATATTTGTTGGACAAAACTCTATTTGTGGTGTATCCATGACCAACAAAACCTTACAAATAATCATTTAGAGTTGGTTAATTCAGTGTCCTACAATTGCTTGTGAGACACAAATGCTAAATACTGCACTCTAGCCAAACCTAATTAGAAATTGTTAATTACCATAATTAGTAGAATATAAGCTGCAAGATTTTTTTAAAATTAATTTTAACAGAAAATATTTAAGAAAATCTTGGACAGCCTAAATGTTAACTTACTGCAAAGCTTCATATTCATATAATTTTTTTTTAGTTGTTTTGTTGGAAATTAAAAAAAAAAAAAAGAAAAAAAACATATCTGTAAAATATGGTAATTAAGGTTTCCAGAATTATCTAACAACACTGCCAATGTAATAATATTCAGTCAGTTCTGCTGCTTTTGGGGAAGAATTTATCTGTCTGACAGCCAGGAAAACTGAACTAGACTCAAACATTTATCATTTTTTTTTTTTTTGTTCCTGTTTGCCAACAGCCAAGTAATTTCACTCTTCTGTAGAGGACTTGCCTATGGAAGGTCATGCTGACATTAAACTGAGTATAAATATTCAGGGCATTTAAAAGAACATTCCACAGACATCAGCAACACTGATGTCTGTGGACATTGGTCAGGAGGGATGTTTTATGTGACTGGACACACAAATCTAAAGAAGTGTGCTGGATGTCACAACAGCAAAATCAGTAAAGAATTCTTGCCACTTCTTTAGATGCACCACAACTGTTTTTAATTTTAGAAACAGTTACAATACATCAACAACTACTTTCTTTTATTTACTTCATTGGAATGCAGTTTCAAGTGGCTGGGGAAATGAAGCAGCTTTTAGTGATGCAAGGAAAGCAAATTATACATTTTATATATAAAATCAACTAAAAATAAGATAAATGTAAAGGATTTCATATCATTCATACATGTGTGTGTTTTTAAATAATGTATATTTAGGCAGTAGTCTCATTAACAGAAGTTTTATTAGAGACTATACACAGGTATTTTTTTTTTTGCTTTTTAATTGTTTACTTACAAGAAAATATATTTGGATCTGCTAAATATAAATATTGTCAAAACTTTTGTGAGCCATTGTTTTTAATCTGGCCATTATCAAGATCAGGGAACAACTTATATTTACTTTTAAACTTATCATTTTTTCATTTGTGCATTATAATGATGTCAACATATAAGCAAAATTCTTCACTGTACCAAATGTATCCATAAATTGTTAGATGCATTTCGAATCCAAGTTCCCAAACTAGATCAGTTTTATTTAATTTCAGGTTCCTTGATTTTATATTAATCTCATTTATGATTTTTTTTGCCATTTGAATGAATGTCTTTATGATGTATAAACATCAAATATGTTGAATATACAATTATATATATATATATATATATATATATATATCCTGTCCTGTAATTTGTCTGGTGAACATGTCATGCATGCACATATTAATAAATACACAGAGCTAGATATTTCTACAAGGTAAAGACTTGTGATACATATATATAATATTAAAATTTTTAAAAATGTTTTCAGAGAGAGAGAGAGAGAGGTGTGTGTGTGTGTGTGTGTGTGTAATAATATAAAAAAGGACTAAATATATATATATAAAAAGCATACACCCTCTTTCTTGAACTTCATTATCTAAAAGTATTTTTATTTATAGGTGTGCATATACACCTTACATAATACACATAGACTAACAGTAAGAATTAATCCAAAATTGTATCAATACTACTTTCTCCTAGTATCTTAAACTGTCACCATCAAGTGAGCCTTTTATATATTGAACAAATAAATGACATTTGTTCAGTCAATCAAATTCTGTTAATTCTACAGCATCTTTCATAATTGTGACTATGTTGTTATTCATCTGGTTAAGATGTTCAAGATAAAATGTATGCAACACAAGCATTAACTTAAACAAACTTTCTTTAATTTCACATTTGATAAAAACCAATATTTCTACAGGTTGGTATATATTTAAAGGAAATTATAACTTTCACTTTTCTTGTCTTGTTTCAATTTATATAACAGCTAGATCTAAGTATGCACCAGGAGTATATTTATATATATATTTACAAGTTAAAATTTTAGAAAAAAAAAAGGTAGCACAACCTTGGAGAAATCTTCAATATTAGAATAAATAAGTTTATTTTTTCTCAAATAGATTGTGTATTATCAATGCTAAATACTTTTTGAATACATATTTCCAGAAACAGTAAATTACTTTAAGGCATTAAACAATAATATATATTCAAGTCTTAACACTACAAAAAACAAAATTAAGAATCATATAAAAATATAATAAAACAACTAGAATGTAAATTAGGTTGAAAATAAGTCCCTATATGAGAAAAAAAAAAAATTGGATAAAAATAAATTGTTAAATAAGCAGTAACCATGTTATGGAAAAAAAAATTCACACTCAAACTGTATCTTTCAAAAGATCAGTTGAAATTTTGTTGACAGTATCATGTTTTGTTTGTTTTTTTATTTCTTGAAAATTCCAGATTCTGAAAACTTGAAGAACTGAAACCCAAAGTCTGAAATCAGACTTTCAAGAAAGATTATGAATTTTAAATAAAAACTTTTTGAGAAAATAATGGAACTGATTTTACACACATATTTTTTGAGTCATCGAGAGAAAAAAAGAGAATATTTAATATCTTATTGAAAATATTTCTTTGCATTTTGGAAAGAACTCTAACCATTCCAAGACGTTTACACAATATTTAAATAGAAATGCATTAATTAACAATCAAATGTTATAATAAACAGATATAGATGAAATATATGTCTCATTTACTGGTCTTTTTTTTTTTAAATTGGTGATTAAACACTGAAAAAGTTTTGGCTCTGACATGAATTGTGTTGTGTAATGAAGTTATTAATTATATATATATATATATATATATATATATATATATAAAACTTTGACCCACATAAAAGGAATGTGCAGTATGAAACAATTTACACTGATAAAAATAAAACAAAAAGAACTCATTTAGTTGCTGCAAAATAGTCCTAAAAAGAAGTAACCAAAAACAAAAAGAATTGTTGAGATGTTACAGCATCAAGTGTTGAGACAAATAAATCACCAAATCCCACATAATTTTTAGAAGCTTATAGATAAATGCTAGAGTTATGGTTTTTTTTAGCAAAGGAGAAAAAGAGATGTGAAGAATAGGTTCATCATTTTGTTGTGTTTATAAATAAATCTACGTACAATCTTATGTATAAAACAGTTATTTTAGTTTTGCCATGAAATTAATGGGAAGATTTGAGAGACGTTTATAGTAAAAAACAAAAAATACATGTTTGTCTTGCTTCCTTTAAAACATACATCTTCAGAAGCATCAACATTACTTTCACTCGTGGATATCCTATCTACTGATATTGATTCATGACTTTAGGATCATTCTATAAGCATTTCTTGTCTTTCCAAGAAATGAAGATTTTTGCCACAGATTTCCCTTAAATATTACTTATTTATAAAATATACAAAATTTATGGCAAAAGTTCTGTGCCTTTTTTTATGATGGAGGCTGAAAGTATATAAATATTGAACATAACAAATAAGGACTCAAATTGCAAAAGTCTTTTTGCACTGAATTGCAATCAGATATAAAGCTGCAACATAGTAATGCATTTTCTATACATCCTTAAAGACCTCATAGTACTTGAAAACAATTATTTATTTATATAATATGAAAAGCTGAAAATGTAAGAAATAGTTACATAAGGTTAACATTGTATACATGTTAAACATGTATACAATTTTCTAATTTACAGAATTATTATATCCAATTTGGAAAACAGATTAAATAGAAGTGATTGTGCTTTTAAATAAATTTATCAGGTTAACTGATAGCAATCCTATTTTTACAGTTTTTATACCATTTTTTCATTTTTAAATTAAATTTAGTTTGGCAATTCAATTTTAAACACGATAAAAGTTATAATTAGTAATCATTTATTTCTATCAAACTTTTATTTTATTTGTACATAACAGGTAATACTTAAACATTTAGATACATTATATAATTTTTTTTAAAAATCTGCCCACTACAAAAACTTGTAATTTTAGGATAAAGTTGCAATTTCATTTATAAATATTGCTTATTCAATGATCTTTTATTGTGACAAAAACTCATAAAAGAATATTTGAAAATTAATTTTATTGAAAGTAACATCAAGAAATTTTTTGCTTTTATTTTTTTCTTTAGACACAATAAGTGGAAATTCAGTAATTTAGGCTGGGATATTCAAGTAATATATAGATTCCAATTTCAATGTGAATCTTTTACTTCTAATTGTATTTAATTGATAATAAATTTAGATGTTAAGTTTAAGCCATACATTAAATACTATCAATAATTAATCTATATGATTTTTTTTTTAAGATTTTATTATTTATGAATGAATTAATTAATTATTTCTGTTAAAATGCTAAATTTTATAAAGATTAACCAAAGTTATTTATTATTAAAAGGAAACAACTGCATTAATACTAAAGCAACAATATAAGAGTTACTTCCCTTAAATATATGAAACTTCAAACAGCGCGTGTGTGTGTATGTGTGTGCGTGCGCGTGCGCGCGGTACAGCATTGTGATGTAATAAATCACACAATAGTCTTATATATCATGACTACTGAGTAGTTATTTGCAGTCTCACTTAGTGACCTGAACTTGTGGCATTTTTTGCAAATTAGATTAAAATTATAATAAATATAAAATAAATATTAAAATAATCAATTTTAATAATTGCCATCATGTATCAATTATCTATCTATTCCCATATATATATATATATATATATATATATATATTCTCTCTCTCTCACACACACATGCACGCACATATATCCTATTTCAGTAGTTCTATAGTATTAAATAAAAATAAATATATTAAAAATAGTCCATTTCAGCCAGTAGCTTTTATAGTTGTTTTCGATTAATATAACCCATCAAAGTTATTTTGATATATTTATAAAATTTCTAATAGCTATGCTGTTGACCAAAAATAATAATTGTGAAGGTTTTATTACTATTTTGTTATAATTCACATAGCAAATATTTTCAAGTTTTGTTAGAATTACATACAATAATAAGAATGGAAAAAATTATATTGATTTATTCCCTGTAGTTTGTGTGTGTGTTTGCAGTTGTAATAGATTTATCTTTATATATTATACACAAATTTGCATAAATTCTAAACCTTCATATATGTAAAATTAGATAAATAAAGTGTGAACAGAGGAATCCACACTGCATGATGACTGTCAGTTTTATGCCTTAATGCAGTCTTCAGACCAAATGGTATACAGATCACATTGAAGTGTGAAAGTCACCATGCTGTGTTGATTCATATGTTCATATGTTACATATCGATAAATGCTCTATCTCTAATACTGAGTACTCTTTTCCTATAAATACAGCAATATAACAATATATTTATCTCTAAAATTACATATTTTTTAGAATGAAAAATAAACTTTTATTTTCCTATTCTTTTTCTAGGTAATAAACATGTAAAACTTGAATGTCTATAATTTTAGTATTGATGATTAATTTCCTTTCTTTTAATAAAAAGTATTAAAAGAAAGGAATGCAATTCTTACACATTGTAAGCTGGAACCTATGCATAGTATATTCAGATTGCTAATAGCAGCCTGCCTCTACAGGGGCCAATAATCTCCATGCAGTAAATAAAGGCACTTGCAGAGTAAAAAGAAATGTAAATAAATGATGGCAAAATATTGTTTGGTACCAATGAAGAAAATTTCCATTAAAACAATTATTTTACTCATAGTTAGAATTAAAACAGGATTTATGTGATAATAAACAGTTGAGATAGTGTTCAATATACACTGTCAGTTTATATTATGCAAGTTAATATTTTTATAATAAAATGGAGACATTTTCAGGATATACTAAAATTTATATAAATAAACCATGTGAATTTCAGTTTATAACATATCATGGTATGAGATCTTATGCAACACAATGTTTGTTCACTTTTATACATAATAGCATAGCTATTGGTATTTATTTTTCAATTTTAGATATATAATGATTGACATGGATTGTAAAATATTATAAAATTCTAGACTGATAGGAACACAATGTTGGAAATTCCATAATGTTTGAACCATGAAGAAGAAAATGAAAACATTGACATGAAAGAAAAAACTGACTTTAAGAAAGTCACAAAAAGAATAAATTTGAAGAAGCTGATGTTTCCAAAAAGAGAAAAGATGCAGAACATTAAGGACATTGACTACAGAAATGAAAGCAACCAAACTATCACCTTTTAAGTAAATATCACAAAGTGAAATGTGTAAGTTGGTTGAAGGAATGTCTGAAAACTGATTTCTCAGCAGTAACTTTTAGTGATGGATATAAAGTTAGACTCGATGGTTAAGGCAAATTTTATTGTGAAAACATTGGCTTGCATAATAAAATCTGACAGTTTGTAAAAAATACATTTGTCAACTTTAATAAAAGCAGAAATCTTCTTTGAAAGTTTCTAAAATACAGCAACTTACATAACTAGACAGTGTAGAAGACACACTTACATACAATACAAATGTTGTTATATAAATTTGCTGAAACTGAGAAATAAATAGGAAACTAAATCTGTCCTCTGGACCTCAATCTATAACAATATTATTGAACTGTATCATTTGTCTAAAATCATTACTGTTGTTAATTTTCGAAATAAATCATAAAACTTTAAAAATTAGTTTCTAAAGATTTTATACTCAGAAGCCTGTAAGTCTCATGCCAGAAAATAATTACAATCAAAAAGCAAAAAAAATTGTGTATTTAAAATCAAAATGAAAAAATGTTTACAGTAGGATAATTGATAAAAAAAAAAAAAATGTTCATTTTATGAGAGGATGAGATTAAAAAAAAATAGAGAATCAAGAATTTTTAAATCTTAATCTCTGATTTAGCTCCAACACTATACTTTTTATTTTGTGGAACTCTGATTGGAAGTCAAAAGGTTTTCAGAGTATGAAGATATCTATTTACAACAGAACTGTTCATATTTGTTTTTATCTTGACAACCTATTTAGAGATGGTTTATTGGGTTGGATAGATTCTGAAGTATTATAATCAGGCGCACAAGGCATTAATAAATTTTAGTGATGATTTATTTTCTAACCAGAAACCTGAATCCTGTTTATAATTGAAAAGTTAAAAGAAAAAAAAAGTGTGCCAAGTAGCAATATATAACTGATTTAGTAAATACATGAGGAATACGCAAACAATCAAAGGATTCTTGCTAGAATTGTTATGAAAAATGAGAAAGCAGAAAAAATTAAAGCAAAACAAAAGAAATGTGTTGAGGCAGGTGAGAAAAATTTAATGTGAGAGAAAGTTGAGCATGAACCATCATATAAGGGACTTGTAGTCTGTTCTTGTCAAGAAATTTTATTTAGAAAAAAAGTCTTCAATGAGAAACTGAATGCATGAAGACAATGTTGACTTTGGAATTGATTTTTTTTTCTTTCATTGAATTATTATGTATATATATATATATATATATATATATATATATATAATATATATAATAATTCAATAATATATATATATATATATATATATATATATATATATATATATATATATATAATGTATGTACACTTTCATGTACTATATATTTTCAAAGATTAAGAGACAGAGAGAAGATGGAAGAGTTTGAAAAGTTAAGAAAAAAAGAGAGGCACTTTTAAGTGACAAGATGAGTGAATTTCTCAGTTATGCACACATGTATGTATAAATAACTGATATAGTACAATATGACATATATATCCAGTTATGTATAATAGTATGTATAGGAATGTGTGTGTGTGTAATATATATACAATAGATATATATTATAAACAATGTTTGTGCACAGTTGAATGGAAATCTGTAAAGAAATGCATTGAAAAGGTAGGAATGTCTGCATTGATAGGGTTGCTTGTTCATAGTCTTCTCTATTAATAAAATCAAAGAAAAATTTTGATAAAGTGTCACATTTGAATGTCCAATTGAACCAATAGAAAAGCACAGCAAATCTTTCCTTTATTGTATAGATGCATTCTTATGCGAAAAAGAAATGGAAAAAATACACATCCACATTCCTCCAACCATACAAGTAGATTCAGTGAGTGAATTTTTATTCAACCAACCCCTATCAAGTAAAAAAAAAACAAAACAAAAAAAAAACAAGCATTCATATCTATAAGTCTCATTTGCTAGAAAACATTTGTATAATTATATAAAATTAGTAATTCAGGCAGGTTTAAAATATTTTAGGAAGCAAATCAATCTCCATCAGAAAATGGTATTGACAGTTCTAAAAGAAACAAATTGAGTTTCAATAATCACTCTGAATTAAACTTTTAACAATATCTGGAAACTCTTCATTCCTTAATTTCTTACATTATGAGAGAAAAAAAATGTAACAGTTACTTGCCCTTGAAATATCCACACGTAAAATAGATTTGGGCATGAAATAAAAAAGAACAAAAAGAGCAGGCTGGGTCTTTTTATATGAACTGAAAAAAGAAAAGAAAAAATGGGATTCATTTTTATTAGGAATAAAATCTGCTATTTTACAAATAAAAAATATTGTCTAAAAAGTATAAATCTTTTAAAAATCCTGTTTATAAACCAACTTTCAAATCATAAAAAAAACAAAAGGGTAAACAAAAAAGAAAAAAAAAAGATGGTCACATTGAATTTATTTTAAATGAGGGAGGAAGACCTTCAGGTGTGGGGGATTGAACTTGAATCAGCATCTGTTGGGTACATTATTCAAGTCTTAAGCTAAATAGCCCACTTTATTCATTTAAAAGATGGTATTTTCTAATAATTTTTTATAAACTTAATGAGAATATCCTTCCCAACAACTTCCTTTTTTTTTTTTAAATTATGATAATCAAAATCCCTTAAATATAGATATATGTATGCGTTTTGGTTACCCCATGATTAAAATTTAAAATATGCATTTTTGTTAAATGAAGACAGCCAAGTAGATTTTTACAAACTGCCAGGCTGGACAAATTTTCTGCTATAACATATATAGCAGTTACTTATCTTTTTGGTCTTGGCTGGTAGGACTGAGGGGAGGGGATCATCATTTAAAAACAAATTCAGTATTCAAATGCTTTTCACTACTTAGTAACCAGCAAATGATTGATGAAGAGTGGCCCAGAAATATGAGTAGAAATAGAAAGAGAAGTTGTGTATTTATGAAGTCAGTTGTAGTGGTATCCAGTACACAAATATATTGGCTGCTGGAGAAATTAGGCAGTATGTCTGGCAGTAGCAATACTTGTAGTCAGTAGTAGTAGTAGTAGTAGTAGTAGTAGCAGCAGCAGCAGCAAGAAAAATAATCAGGGCATAAGGCCAAAATCAATGACAAGATGACTGGGCTGGCAGGAACGGTGGTTCTGGAAACAGACATAAAATAAAAATTTATTAAAAATTACTTTGATCAAAAAATTATTCTTAGCCTCATATTTTAGGGATATAACAACAACAAAATGCTTCTTAATGCTTACCTATCTTCTACTGTCATTGTTGCTAAATCTTTGGTGGGTTTCACCATCTTCCAGTTTCAATTCATAAATTTGTTTTTTAGTGACTTCTACCTGTACAGTAAGGAAAAAGAGAACTATAGCAAAGATTGTTACCAAGGCAACATCTGTATGGAAAAAGTAAAGTGAGAAAACTTTTTTTTTTAATTTTATTTTTACTTCTCCTCATATTTCAATTTTACTTTTTAAAATGTTTGGCATTTGCATTCTTTATTGGCTGTAGAACAAAATATTTTTTTTAAAAATTGAACATATTATTGGAACATAGAAGGAAGGTCATTTTAAAACTATAATGATAGAATATTTGTAAGATTAAAAAATTAAGATACTTTAGAAGAATTAAAATAATAAAAATAAAATATATCAACAAAAGATATGCATGAAGATTTAAGCCATAGATACATTAAGTTTAAATATTTACATTTATTAAGTTTACATTATCCCTCCAAAAGAAGAAAGCTTTATTGTATATGGGAAATATGTTATCTAAATTGTTCAAGTCATGAAAAGAGACAATGAAGAGATTATTAGCTGAAGAAATTGCTACTAAAATTACTGTTCTTGATCACATGATGTTTTTAAGCCAATAAAAAATATTGTTGCTACTAAATGAAGAAACTTTGGTAAATTTCCTCATTTAACAGCAACTCTACTGCTATGACATTTTTTTACTATGTATAGTTGAATGTATTTGAGGTCCTACAATCTCGTTTTCAATTGTATGTAAAATATAATGCAGTTAAATTTTGAAAATTATATTTTATCAAGAAATCTCATTTAATTTTTAAAAGTTCCCTTTGCATGGATCTGTTTTAGAAACAAGCTTTTTCTTTGACCAAATTATTAAGACACTTGTTGGTTGGAAATTTTACTTTCTATCCATATTACTGATGAACTGAAATCATTAGCAAATAATTTTTCATGTATAGATCAGCATGAACCTTTTTAAAGATTGATAATTGAAAAACAACATAAAAATACATTGGTATGTAGTAGACTTTACAACTTTAATATTCAAATGTGAATCTTTGTCTTTTCTTACAATGTAAAAGTATTATTGTTGTCAAAAGTTATAAAAATGCATCCAAACTTTGAGGAAGAAAAGCAAAAAAAAATGCGATAAAATAACAAAAAAGGTATGTTTAAAATGAGGGAAAGTTTAGCAGTTGAGAAATACCAAAAGAATTGACATCAACCTGAAAAGCCACAGATCTCCCAAGGAAAGATGAAAGTGGGTTGAAGGTACAAAGGTCAGATTAAAACCAAAAAAAGCAAAAGTAAATGAACCAAAAAAAAAAAAAAAAAAAAAAAAAAAAAAGAGAAACAAAATTGACCCAAATCAAAACATTTTCTTAAGGTATTTACTTTCAAGAACATCGAGATTACAAT
>OZ010580.1:52054492-52126992 GCA_963932145.1 Acanthosepion lycidas | reverse complement strand
ACCATCACTCAGTTGGGTTGACAGTGGGTCTGACCCAAAACAGGTTTGAGCTGTTCTCTTCCTAGCTGAATAACTCAAAGGGTTTTTCAATGATTCTTACAAAAAATTGTGTCAAAATGGCTAAACATCTCATATGAAAACCTGGAAAAAAGAAACTCAATTAGTTTAGTGGTTTTTTCAGATATTAAACATTTTGTTGGATGGATAATTATGCTGTAACTTGATTTGGACAATTTTGCAGTTATACCTGATGTGTGTGTGTGTGTATATATATATATATATATATATATATATATATATATATATATATATATATATATATATTGCTAAAAGAATTAAACATTTGCTTGGAAAATTCAATACTCATTAAATTCAAAAAAGAAAACACTTGTTCACAAGAAATATATAATAAAAACTTAAAACAACAGCCTTATTTAACAAAAAAAAATATATTAAAGAGGGATTACTGAGCAAGTACACAACTATATATTACACAAAATTATAAAAATCTTTTCACTCCATACAAATGTTTAAACACAAGACACAAATTCAAAGCATGCCAAATATAAATCTTGATATTGTCAAGAAAAACAGCATCACTGAATAATTTTTAAAGCTTTTAAATGCTGCATTTTCCAATTAATTATAAGATAGTTATGTAATATTAAAAATGAATTTGCTAGAAACTTGACATTGAAATTTATCTTGTTATATTCCACTGAGAAAAATATCATTTCTCAGATGACAAGAAATAAAAACATACAGTTAATGAAAACAAAGTCTTGTTTACTAATGTCCATTTCATGTTGGTGTCAATTACAAATGCAGATATATAAAAGACATCACTTAAAATGAAGATGACAATTTATTATTTCTTTCATTCACAATCAACAAATACTACAAATATGTAGAAATCTGTGTTTTATTTCAAGAAGTATAAAAGTATTGTATAAAAAAGAATTTTAATTTTACCATATGGGCACTTTCTCCATTCTGGGTAGTTCCAGTTTCTTCTGAAGAGTCAGCATCTGGAATCACATTAGTAAAATCTATTATTGATTGTACACAAAATTATGCCCCACACTCTCAACTTATGTAAAAAAAAGGGGGCACCCCCCACCCTAAAAATAACCCAGAAAAGTATAGTATATTATGAGAGAGAAAAGTACATAATTGGTAAAAATCCTAAATCTAGTAGGAATCACTGAACAGGGTTTGAATTTTGGTGGAGGTTGCTAATGTCTTTGAGAAAGGCATTGCTACTTTCTTGTAACTATGGGTAAATAAGCAAGTCAGATAGGGCTTTTTAGTCTTGTAAAGCAGTTAAGCTAAGAGAAGGTTATTCTGATAAAACCCAGTTAAGAAATGGAGAGATCTGAGTGTCAACATCCTACCTTGTTTAAAAAGTTGTTACAGAAACAACAAACATATCCCCAATGAACAACAGAAGTAGAAAATTAAGGAACATTGTCAAGAAAATATTTAAACAGTGAATCCTCCATTTTAAATACACTAGTGAAGTTGCATTCACTCTTGTAGAAATGCCCTTGAGAAAGACATGAATCTTTCATTCCTTCCTCTAGCTATGTTAAATAGCAAGGTAGACTGGACTCTCTAGCCTTGGGTGGAAACCAGGCTAAGAGAGATTAAACTAATTTTCAAATCATGTAGAAGGTAACAGAAAATCACTCCACTATCTTTTCCAAGAATGTATAAATAACAATTCACGTATAATAAAAGAATCTGTGGTAAGTCATGATTTTGTCTATCTTGGAGAAACATGGACTTAAAATAGTGAGATTATGTGTTTTTCTTTGAAAAGCATTTTTGAAGACAAATTGATTAATGTCTAAATTAAATGTTTTATTCAACAGAAATTGGATATCTCTTTAATAAAATTTTAAGCAGAAATATTTTACTCTTCAAAAAGTCATGAAAAGAACAGGACAAACAATTATAAACTACATTGAAGAAACAAATATGGAACATTCACAATATGCAGGAGTGCTTATAAAATATATGGTTCAAAGTGAAAGAGAAGATAAATACAGAAATATAATATAGGATTGAATTATCTTTCAGATCATGTTCATCTTCAAAAATTCTTAAAAAATTAAAATGAAGAAACTAACAAAAAAGTACATTTTGTTACTGCATAGGAATCAATATGATTTATCTTAATCTTCATGTCAAAATAAGAAATGAACCAAAAAGATATGATCCATAAAAGATTATATACATACAAACTCATATTTGAATATATAAAGTTGTGGGCCTGATTTGATCATGTCTTTCAATTAGAATTTAAGTAAATGAGAAAAAAGTAAATAATTAATTAAAAACTATAAATTAGATTTTTCAAAATTGTGTAAGAGAGATAGATTTTCCTGCTGAAAAACAAAGGATAATGAAAGGTTCTTGGCTCAGCCCACTTCCCAAAATCTGACTAAATGACCAAACACAATTTTTACAAGAGTTTCTTGCTCAGGCAAAGAACTTTTCAACAACCTCTCATTAATGTCCTTGAAATAATTATTTTACCCAAAATATGTCAGATTTTATTATACAAGTCAATGTTTCACAATAAAATAGGTATTAACCAAATAATATTTGCCTGACAATTTGTTTTGTCAGTGTTAAAGTTATTTGCAAATTGAATTTATTTGTGTTTGTGTGTGTGTATGTGATAAAGTATATTTCAATTTTATACATACACACACACACATTTATATATATGTGGACACTGAGGTCAACACCAAGCAATAAAAGTCTCTTTCATTCTTGAATAGCACAGTGAGTGGTGGTGCTAATAAAATAATAATAGTGCTCAATGTATAATAACAGAGTTATTCTTGAAATACATTTATTGAAATGGTAGAGGTCATCAATGATGTTACCCTGGCTTCATTACGAATTTCGGGTATTGCAACATCAGATCTGTTCTGCCAGGTACCCTGACCTGTTGACAGGCCGTCACTTTGCATAATACACTCCATGATATACTTTTTTAAAAACAATTATCAGGAGGTAGATCTTACTTTTATAATGTCATCGAGATTTGCATTAGCCAATCAGATTTTGTTTTGCCTGCTGTCTACAGGTATAAGGTCAACAGCATCTTTTGCATGTGCTTCCTTGTTTTGCCTTTCTTGCATATGCACCAGCATTAAAAAATAGATTTCAATTTTATACATACACACACATGTGAGGTCAACACCAAGCAATGAAAGCATATTTCATGCTTGAATGCAATCTATATATATATATATATATATATGGTGGCCTGATGATTGTGTCTAGAATGAAACAGCCTGTTGCCTCTGAGTGTTGACTTAAATGTTCACTTATATATGTATAAATGAATTTAAAATGTAGCACAGTGAGTGGTGGTGTTAATAAAATAGTGCTTGATGTATAATAACAGAGTTATAATTTATATTAATAATAAATATACATTTTTTTTCTCTCACCAGTAGCACAACTCTGAGTTTCGTGCATATGAATGCATGTGTTTGTATTTTTTTTTTTTATTTTATACACAGGAGTGGCTTCATAAATCCATAGTCTGATACATTATTAGTTGAAAATTGATCTGATGTTTTCACTGCAAATTTAATCTCTGTAATATTCACAACTGATTTAATTGCATTGATAAGGAAAGAGGTTATGCTGAAAATAAATATTCATTGTGTAAAAGAAGTGTTTTGAGTTTTTTTTTTTTAATTATTAGGCTACAGAATTATTGATCTACATACATATTTAAGATGATACCCTGTATCTGTTTGCATGGTCACACAACTGTGTTTGGGTGTTGTGTTCCCTGTGTGAGCGTCTGCATAAGTAAGCTACTGAGGAATGTGTTAAGACGACATGCATGCATGTGCATACAATAAAGTATTAACCCATTGTATGGATGGATCATTTTAACTGTTCAATACAAATCACAGGTAAACGAATAAAGCATTCTTCACACCCATTCGTTTGTGAAGCTTATCTTCTTTTTTTTTTCAATTCTAATTACTTTTTAATCAAATATTTGTGAAATTACTAAATAAGAGGTAAAAACAAATATCAATACCCAAATTTTGAGGTTTAAAAAAATGCAAGGGAAGTGACACCTTGATTATACCGGGATTGACTGAAAGGTGAAAGGCTTTGAATTTATGATAATGTGACTGAATTCATTGCAAATTATTCTGACAGAATAAAAAAATATAGACATTGAAAAATCAGTAAAATGTAACTTGTACTACTTTTACTAATCTATTAGTTTTTGTTTATTTTGTGTGACTGCTTTATATTTTATTACTACCAATTTTTTTTAAGTTAATGAAAAACTCAATTATATTTTCCTGAGATGCCAGAAATGGTATAAAAGGTCAAAAGATTAAGAGTAGAAATTAAATAACAAATAATTAATGTATATATTAATGTTCAGTAGAATTTCAAATGAATTTGTCCAGTTTAATTTCTTTTAACCCTAACCAGATATGTTATTTACATTTAGACTAACATTTTCATCTGTTGTTATCACAATGTTTTGACCATTGTGCTCTCTCTCTGATCTTCTTCAGGTATCTGTCATACCAGGTAACCGTCAGAGAATTTCAAACTGAACCCTTTATTTAATTTACGAGAATAGATTGTCCATGTTGTGTTATCTCTTTTTTACTACTGCTCAGTTATTACTAGTCCTGTTTCCACCAAGTCTGAGTCTGTACTACCCAGTTGAGAGATTGAACTCACAATTACAATACCACCAAATTCACAGACCAATGTTTTAGTCCTCATAGGCATGGAAATTATAAGTTCAGTTTCTGAGCCAGGTAGTAAAGATCAAGACTCAAAGTAAAGAGAGCAAACAATAACTAAGTAGTTTTAAAAAGAGAACAGGATGAAATAACCATAAACATGGACAGCAGAACAAGAACAATTTACACCCAGAGATTAAATAAGAGGTTTAATTTGATCTGTTTGAACATTTCAACTATTGGCCTATTATTAGCCTTCTACCTTTTTTTTGACAAAGTACTAAAGGCTCTCACCAACTTTGAATTCTTGAAGCATCTCATATTGCAGGATTTTCTTTCAGATAAGCAGAACTACTTTCACTTCTCTAGGTCAACTGCTGATGCATTAACAATTAATGCCGAAAGATTTTATCAAGCTTTAGAATGGTGAAGCTCAAGCCATTACTTTGGACATCTCAAAAGCATTTGATAGGGTTTGACATATTGGTCCTCTTCACAATTTGAAAGTTTATTATATTTCTGGACAAATTTTTGAACTGATTCAGTTTTTCTTATCAAATCACAAAATGAAAGTTGTCTTGAACAGCCACTCTTCTAGATTTTTCCTTGTTCCTAATTTTCATAAATGACCTTCCTAATGTCATCAGTTCTCAACTTGAAATCTATGCTGATGATACAACTATTTATTCCTGTCTTAATAGTAAATCTGATCAGTTCAATAAGCTCATATTGGCAGCTGATCTCAAAAATGACCTACAATCTGCTGTTAACTGGGATAAGGAATGGCTAATTTTAACACATCCAAAATGAAACTGCTCTCTATCAATCATCTGAGAGACCACTTTCTGCCTTCCATCAGTATGGAGAGTGATTTGTTGTACCTTCTCAGGTTAACATTTTCCATTGACATGAAGTGGAATGATTATATTGAATCAATTGCTAGGTCTGCTGCAAGGAAAGTTGGTTCACTGTGTTGTGCTAGACAATTTTTCTTACCAAAATCTACCTTAAAATTTATAAGTCTGCCATTCTTGCATTGAATATAGCTGACACAGCTGGCCTAGTGATTCTGTTATACATTTAGAAATTCTTGATAAGATCCAAAAAAGAATTTGCAATATTATTGGTCCTGGCATCTTCACTTCATACCCTTTTCCAACACAATAAAGTAGCTTCCCTGTGCCTCTTCTATAAATACTTTCATGGTAATTATTCTGATGAACTTTCCTCTATCATACATAGACTTTATGAATTTAAGTGCAGTACTAGATTGGTGGCAAGATCTCATCATTTTACAGTTGAAATGGCTAGATGTAACCATAAATTTTATGGTAACAGATTTTTTTTCTTGCACTTCTTGTTTGTAGAACTCACTTCCAGCTACTTGCTTCCCAGTTAACTTTGACCTTTAAACATTTAAATACAATGTCAATCATTATCATCTGTCTCCTTAATTCTTGTTCTTTTATTGTTCTCTCTCCTTAACAGTATTTTTTCTCATACTCTCTAACACTCAGTAACCCAGTATGTCCAAGTGGCTTTATTGTTTTGCTTGGAGTGAAATGATTTTAGAAAGAAAGAAAGAAAGTAGGCTGGAGGGCACAATGGCTAAATGTGATAATAACAACAAAGATGAGGACATTTGTCCAAATGTAAATAATTTGTCATCCCAGAAACTTAGACAGATACATTAAGATTCAACTATTTTAGGTGCGCCATGAACTTGTTTAGTTTTTAGCACAGTGAGTTTTGTATGCATTGGTGCAAAAGCTTTAGAAATATTGAATCATATCTAGAGAAACCTTTCAACATTAAAATTGCTTTAATAAAAATACTGTTTTCAGTATGGTGTATCATAAAAAGTTTACCAAGCTTAAAGAAAATTGGTACCTACCAGCGAATGCAATATCTACAGTAGAAAACTGGTTAGCTTTCTGTTTAGCCTCTTCAATTGACATATTCTGTGACAACTCATGAGCCTTATCAATCACAGCTTTTGCTCTTAGTGCTGCATCATCCAATGACTTCATCCTGTACATTGCAGGACACAAGAAAAATAGAATTACATGACTGAGATCACAAGCAAAATGGAAACAGCTTTAGATATATTTTATCCCCTTTGTGACAAATCAAGAGATATTTTGTAATTTTTGGTGAAAGGAGTTTTACAAATACTATTTTCTTTACTAGACAGAAAAAAAAAAAAAGAGTAAATGCACCCAACATTTGAAACTTGTGGATAGCTTCAAATTTAAAATATTCTTAGACCATATTTGATATAGAAATAAAGTTACTTTTACTGTTTTACTCATTTGCAAGTTGATCTTCTATCATTAGAGATGAGAGTGTAAAAAAATGATTATATTGATATAAATATTCTTTTAATTTAAAGGCAACATTTCTAAAATTTATTTTCTTAGCCAGAAACGTTAATCATACGAAAGTTAATTAAATAAAAATTTACAACATATGCATAGTAATTATTATTGTTCGTGATTTAAAATTCAGGGATATTTTTTTGCATAATTTCTGGTAATGTAGTAATTATTATTGCTTGTAATTTAAAATTCAGGGATATTCTTTTTTGAAAAATTTGTGGTAATGTGTAGTGACACATAATACCACAAATTTTGCTAAAGGAAAATTTTTTTTTCCAAAATAACCAGTCTTATACTGGTAATATTAATATTTATACTTGCCAAAATCCTTAAATACATATTTTATATTTACAGTGTCTGCTGATTATTGTTTATTTTTATTTCCTCATGCAATTTGGGAAAAATTGACTTTTACTTTACATGAAAAATATGTTGTCAATTATTTTAGAAGAATTCTCACATTACATATTTTGGGGTGGGGGTTTACTTTATTACATTATTAAATTATACTTTAATATAATTCTTTTAAATGTAGATTTCGCAACATTTGTTTGCAAAATAGTTTAGTAAAAACTTTATTTCTCTATTTAAAAAATAATATAAAAATTTAATCAATGTTAAAAAAAACTTTTTTGCAAAGAAAACATCAACAGAAATTAAATACATTTTCTAAAGTCTTAACATTTCAGGAATGAAAAGTGTGTGGGTTCTAATCTAAATATTAAGATTTTTTTTCTTTGCAAACTTTTGTGAAATTGTGATTTTATTTTTAAATTACCAAAGAAAACTATTAAAGTTCATTTAAAAATCTTTCTAATTTTCTGTACTTTAAATATAAATTAATATGAATGCCATTCTGGAGAGATCTTGACACTTGGCTAAAATTTGATAAGACTTAAACCTATAATAAAAACTTTCAAAATAACAAGAGTCATATAGATTAAATAAGTCTATTTACTTTTATTAGGTTCAATATACAGTTATTTCTACATGTTAGTAATCATGAAAATCTTTTAAATAAATTAATATCACAATTACAGAGACAACACTGTAAAATATATTTGCGATCATTCTAAATGTGCAAAGAATACTGCTTACATATTAGCTGAATCAGAAGCTATTCATTTTGCATGCAATTTGTTTGACATGTTCAAAACAATCTTGAAAGAAATTAGGGTTTATCTTTTAAACAATTATAACAAGTTTAATATTGTTAAAATTATTATTTGATATTTATTAATAACAATTTATGAAACAAATTATTAATAAGAAAAAAGTGACATTTTTTTTTTTAAATTAAAAAGCTACATGCATCCAACATCAAAGCCTAGTGACAATTTTAAACTTAAAAATCATTGAAGCATAATTTGAGAAGAAACAGAAGCAAAAATATGGAAACATGCCAGCACAAAGAAGCCAAGATCTGAGAAGCATGAATGGTTAATCCACATACCTTTTCAGTATCCCCATTAATAGGTGCACCTTTTTTTTTTTTTTCTTTTTTTTAGTTTTTTTAAAAAAAAAAAAAAAAAAAAAAAAAAAGGAAATAACTCTTATTATATCCTATCTGGAAAAATAAATATTTTCCAAATTCATTGATGCAAATTCACTCTTGTTTTTAATCTTTTTCAAAGACTGATCTTAGGAAAGATGATAGAAATAAAGTAAAATAATGATTTGGAATTTTCAGAATCCTGAAAAACTTAACTGTCATTTTTCTTATGTATTTCTAATACATATTCAATCCAAATTGATATCTACCTCTTCAGAAAAGATGCAGTCATTTCTTTATTCCTGGATTTCATGGAGATATTCTATCATCATGAAATTTTTTTAGGAAAGTAAAAAAGTGTTGAAGGAAAATAATTTTGTTACTAGGTAATGGAATTAAAGAAATATATAGTAATGCCTTGAGATACAAGTTTAATTTGTTCCAAAACTGAGCTTGTAACTCAAGAGACTCGTATCTCAAATCAATTTTCCCCATTGAAATTCAAGGGAATATTTCCAATCCATTCCAGGCCCCTAAAAATCACCCTTATTTTCCTAAAATTCACCCCTGCTTTTGTGTTTGTGGGTTTCTTAAAATCAAAAAGGTGTGAATAAACAAATGTAGTTTACAAACAATAAAATAAAAGAGAAAAAAAAAACAAATTTTAAAGAAAAAAACTGTACTAAACCATGGAGTTCAGACCAGTCATTGGCCAAATGGCAGAGGAGAGATAGAAAGAAGGACAACAACAGCTGTCCTAGCAACTGCTAACCTAGCCTAGCAATGGCTAGCCTAGTCTACAATACTGAAGATTAACTTTATCACTTAATTTTTTTAAATATTTACATTTTATCCATTACTGAAACTAATTTTTCTTAATTTTATAATTTTTCATTAATTGTCAATGTAGAACACAACACTCATACTGTCCCACCAAATACATTACTTGTACATCTTGCTCATGTTTTTTTTTATTTCCTGCATTACCTCAAGTGAAATCATACATTTCATCTTTTCACCATTGCTCTTTACACTTACTTTCTTTAGACCCATTGTGTCACTAAAGGAATTTTGCAAACAGCAAAAAAAGACACAACACAACAGAGAGCCATCTAGAGTGAGGTGAACATGTGTACTGTGTGTGAAAATACTGTCAAAGCTTGGCACTCACTGCCCTGACTAGTGGATTCTTAACTGAAATTTGTTTGTATCTCAAAATTTAGCTCATAACTCAAGGCAAAAACTCGACTGAATTCCGGCTTGTATCTCAAAAACTTGTATGTCAGTACACTCATATCTTAGGGCATTACTGTATTGAACTCCTGCATCTGAGATATTCCATGAAAAAGTGGGAAATTCAAGCACTTTGAATTTGTTAGATGATGAAAAGATAGTAAATTATCCAGAAATTTTTAATCTGAAGAAATGATTTTATATTTAAAGTAAAAACATGAGTGGCATTTTGATATAAATGTTGCATTTATCATTTCCTAGTATTAATCCAATGAGAGATTTACTAAGTTACTACAGTAGTATATCATTCATACTTTGGGAAAAATATATAACTGGATCATTCTTTTTGGTGGTGGTGGTGGTGGTGGAGGGGTTCCTCGGTGTGGTGCAATGGTTAGCAAGCTTGTCTCACTAGATCAGTTATGGCTGAAAAAGGAGTTTGATCCTCACTAGGTACCCCATACTTTCAGCCTTGTGCCACATCTAAGTTACACTTAGAAAATAAGTATAACAGGGTCATTTTTTTTTTAAAATTAACCACCTCATTTTCATTTGAAACATTCTTTCTAGTAGTATTAGATGTAACAGTTTTCAAATTTCTAAGGTGAACCATTAACAGTTATTATTACTTTTTTGACTAGTAATGCCTATTAATGTTTATTTGTTGCTGTTTATTGTAACTCTCAGCTTAAATTATGTTTGATGATGGTAAAATTATATGGAAGCATCAAAGAGATATTTTATTTAAAATATATTTTACTTTTGTATTTGTATATAGTTATATATATATATATATATATAAATAAAAGGTTAATGGTCAGAGTTGAATCAGACCAAGAAACGGCAGTATTAAGTGCTCAATACATGTGAAAAAATAAAATAAAAGTAAAAATAACATGTAAGAGCTTTTAACTTTAAAAATCAGGAAGTCAGTTAAATCTGCTACCTTGGTTTCAATCTTATAGTATCCTAAGGTGATTTTTATCAAATGACCTCTTAACGCTTTATTTCTTTAAAAAAATAATGAATGCTATATTATTATTTTCAAAAATAAATAAACAAATGCATGACATTGAGTGTAATAGAAAGGGGGGAGGAGGAGGATGTGAAGAAGGAAGAAGAAGGAGGAAGAGAAGAAAAGCAAGGGTATTGTAAATGTATTGGGGGGGGGTAAATGAAATGTACATTACTTTTTTTTATTTTATCCAGCCTCATATGTGTTTAAGAGGCATTTTCTAATTATGTAGGGAAGGACTTAAGACTTTGGATTTCTGGCTTAAAAGTTCTTTGGATCCGGAAATCTCATAACTTTTGAAAATAATAATATAGTGTTCATTAATTTTTAAAAAAAATATAGCATTAAGATGTCATCTGATAAGTATCTGAGGATACTGTAAAGTTGAAACAAATTTAACTGACCTCCTGATTTTTCAAGTTTTATACATAAATCAATTCACCCCAAGCAAGGTGATAATGCCACTAAGACACAAGGGGCTACTAGGAATGAAAGAGAATGAGAAGATTTTAGGACTCAGAAGCCCAATCCTAAACAAGAAACAAGTGATAAATTTCTACTCCAGTTCAAAAGACTGGGAAGGTGTGTGAACTAGACGATAAGCAAACCTATCTACTCCTATTAATATAAATAAATAAAAGAAAAAGGTTATATTGGTTCCAACGAGAGAAAAGTGTGTATATTAAAAAAGAAGAGAGGTACCACAAACGTTTTTGGTTGTAATGTAGATTTTTAAAAAAAAATATTATGCTTTATTTTCCATAATTTTACATAATATTTAAAAAAAATCCACATTACAACTAAAAACATTTGTGGTACCTCTCTTCTTTTTAATATATATATATATATATATATATATATATATCAGTGGTGACTCTGGCATGTGAGGTTTAGCCTAAGAGAGTCAATATTCAAGTACATCTATTTCAAAGCAACAAAAATTATTTTATAATGCGTCATTTTCATTCTTGACTTCAGTTGGATCCAAAATTGTTTCAACTCCCAAATTACTATATGGACCCAAATAAATTTTGTTGATATTGTTCATAAGAAAGAAAGAAAGAAAAAAAAAAACAAGGAAAGAAAACATAAAAAGAATGAAATAAAATTAACGTGGCAAGTCGGGCTATGTAGATCTGACCCGGAGACATTTAATGCAATGTATTAATGTAGGCAATGTATTTCTTGCTTTAGTTCTATAAATAATCTTTTAAAATTCTCTAAATGACTTGTATTACAAATGCAGAAGAATGTGTACCTATATTTCATAGACTATGCAAAGGCCTTCAACAAAGTACATCACAAGAATCTACTGGAACTGCTCAGCAACCTTGATATATTTAGGAAAGATATCAGAATAATCAAGAACCTATACTGGCAGCAAACAGCATGCACATGTATAGGGAAAGAGTTCAGAGAATATACAAAAATAAAAAAGGGGTGTTAGGCAAGGATGCATCTTCTCACTGGATTTATTCAACCTATACAGCAAGGCACTGGAAACCCTACCGGAATTTAGCATTAGCAACTACAATCTTAACAACATAAGATACACAGATGACACAGTAGTGATAGCAGACATGGAAAAGAAATGACAAAATCTCTTACAGAAGAGTAAGAAGATGGGACTAAGTATGAACTACAAAAAGACAGAATGCATGGTCTTAAAAGAATGAGCCCAAAATGCTATTTGCAGGTCAGAAACACTAGAATCAGACACAGAAGTTTAAATATCTGGGAAGCATTTTGACAGAGGACGGTAAGTGTGACACGGAGATCCCTAGATGTATTAGGATAGCCAAGGACGCATTCCAGAAGCTGGGTAGAGTACTGCGAGACAGGAGGATTTCTTTGGTAACAAAAAAAAAAAAAAGAATACAGAGCTGTTACATGACATTTGTCCTTCTTTACAGAGCAAATGTTGGACAATTTCCTCAAAGATGAAGAAGTGACTTCAGGCGACAGAAATGTGGTTCTACAAAAGGATGCTAAGGATATCATGGACTGAGTGTGTGAGCAATGAGGAGGTCTTAGAGAGGAAGCAAACAAAGAGGAGGCTTATACTTAACATCAGGAAAAGGCTGTTGAAGTTCCTGGGACACATAATGAGGAAGGAGAGCCTGGAGAATCTGATACTCACAGGTCAAATAGATGGAAAGAGAGTCAAGGGAAAACAATGCATGACATATCTAGCAGGCTCCAAGCAAGTGGATGACAGAATGTGGTCTGTGAGAGGTAGCAGAGAGAAGGAACTTGTTGAGAGCTGAAAAGGATAGAGGGAAGTGGAGAGCCATGATTGCTTACGTCCTGAAAGAACATGGCACATAAAAAGAAAGAAATGATTTGTATGCCCTGTTTTTCAAATTATTGTTTTCAAATGTCCATTTTAAATAATTTATTCTGCACATCATAAGGTTTTTTAGCACAATGTATCAATTGAAAAAGGGCAAATTAAATTTAACCCAACCTAAAAACAATGACAATCAAAGAAAGTCTTAATTCGTTGACTGGAGAGGTGGTGTGAGGAGTGTGAATGGCGTAGTGTTCAGTCAGCAGTAGTGATCACAAACGTAAAATTCATAGACAGATACATAAACACACTAACACATACACATATATACAAACACACACTTGAGATAGATTGATTTTTCAAAAAAAAAAAGAAAAAAAAAACGTATTGAGCTAGAGATTTTTAAAAATTACATATTTTAGTTAAAGTAAAGGAATCATTTTAGCATCTAAGTTATATTAATAATATATTTTTTAAAGATTGTAATGAGGCCGACAAACAATGATGACCTACAGTTATATATATATATGGGTCATTGAATGTTAAAATAGAAAAATCCTATGTAACATGTTTCATCCTTCAAGAGGACTTCTTTTGAAGAACAAAACATGTTATATAAGATTTTTTCATTTTTGTCATTCAATTACCCACCTGTAGTCTAAACAGAATTTATACATCATATTCTGCTATATATATATATATATATATATATATATATATATGTGTGTGTGTGTGTGTGTGTATATATATATATATATATATATATATATAGCTTAATGTCATTTGAGTTAAAAATCAAAAAAAGGAAATGCTTGTACTTTTAAACTATTGACTTTAAAGCCAACCTATTTTATGCAGTTGCAATGAAAGGTGTAAAATGTTTGTGCAAGTGTAAATGAGAAGAGGTGCTCAGCAAAAGAGATACACCTTCACTTGAACAACTAAAAAGGGTGGTTAGAGGAATGTTATTATGAGCAATGGTTTTGTAATGTTCAGTCTTGTCAGTTTCTTTTTAGCTAATACTCTCCAATCATCAAACCACCACAATCTCAAAAGTAGGGTATTTATGAGCATGGGGCTACTGTACCTCGCCTTCCGCCATGCAGCTCTCTTTTCTGCTTCACGAGCTCGTTCTTCAGAAGGAGAAAGTTTTTCACCCTGTCGCTCTTCTTCAGCATCTTCATCTGAGTCAGAATCTAATTTCATTTGTGCCATCATTCGTTTCTCAGCTTTTGCTGTTCGGACAACTGAAGCCTGACCAACATTTTTACTGTTTAAGAGACAGCAGCATAATTATGAGTAGAAGGCATTGGAATAGAGAAAAAAATGTTCACATTTTATTGCAATTGGCTTGTTTGTTCTCTAAATTTGGTTGGTGGAGGATCAGCTGAAAAAAATCTAAAATTGATAAAAAGTGTACAGGAAAAAAACAAAGATTTATTAAAGTTGTATATAGTACATTTTGTATGGATTTTATCAAGTGCTTATAATTTAATAGTAAGATTACTGTAAAAATTACCTAGAGTATAGGATGATACACCGATTATTTCTATACTGAACAAATATTTCATGTTCATTTCATACGAGGTAAAAATACCCCTTTAGTATTTTTTCAAAGTAAATGAAAAAATTATTATAGGAAAAATATTCACTATAATACAAAGATATATAGAGTGAGTAATGATTAGAATTTAAATCCAGTCAAAGACATTTCTTGGAGATTTCAATAATATAAATTGTCTATATTTGGTTATAACCCTATGATTATAACTAATTATTTTATTATATTATTCTATTTAAATTGAATACAGAAAAATAAAGACAAAGCTGACACAGTAAATATTTTTCAAGGATGGACATGTTTCAATCATTTATACCTTTATCATGAGTAACAAGGCACAAAAAGTGTATAATAATCACTAAAGTTTTAATAACAAAGAAGTTAAGGAATTTGGTGATTATTATGAAACTGAATCTCATGAAAAATTAAAATTTTTATTTAGTAAATCTGATCTTTTTCCAGGTATTCGAAGATAAATCATGGAAGTAAATTTTATATCCAATTGAGAACAAAGCGTGAATAATAATTTACCAAATACAAAAAACATTTACATTAAAAATATATAGCCATCTAAAAACAAAAATATGAAGAATCATTGATTTAATTTTCTAAAATTCTATTTAATGAGGAGTTGCTGTCTTATTCATTACTTTTTCAAATAACAAAAATTATCAGGTTTATAAGCAATGTTTAAATGAAGAGTTAATTTAATTTCTGGCAGTAAATACTAAAACAATTTACCCTCTGTTCCTCTCTTGCAGGTTGTGACACAAGGTCAGTTTAAAGTGGGGAGCTCAAGCACATACACACCTGGGCCATAGCCAAAAATTGACCAGTCCCAGCAACTGTTGGTTGTGCTAACATCAATATTACTACCTATATCCCCTGTTTAGTGCAATGAAGGAAGTACTGCCACAGGTAGCTGTTCCTCTAGACTGGGCAATTCTCAATAAAATTTTCACAGTTGCGGTCTGTCTGAAGACAGACGCAACTGAGAGATGATCAGAGAAAACTTCAGGGCCTCAGAAGGATCTCCCAAAAAGATAATTCATCTCCCTTGGACATAATTTGATAAATTAACTATTAAACTATTGTAAAGTTTCTCTAATAATGTTCCGATCCACTGTGAATAATTTTCGCACTCATTTCAATAACAAATTATCTTTAAAGTTCAAGGGAGATAAGTCTAGCCCATAATCTGAAAATTAAAATAAAATTACTATTCAAATTTTGTAATAAAATAGGCTCATACAATGAGTTGTCATGCAAAAAACAGATTTTTACAATATCGACAAAAAAGTAATTTCTCTAAGATATATAGAGAAAACAGTGCAGAAAGTAATAATGATGATCACATGCCAATAATAAATACACTGCATCATGCCATTGGTACATACTATACCAAATTGTTGAATGCTTATCACAAAACAGCAAAAAGCAGCATTCAAATGATCAAAGATAACATGCAAAATAGCATATTTTTTCATTTTAATTTTTTTAGATGATGTAACATTAATCTTGTGGATATTTTGTCTGACAAATTTTTTTTTTATTTCTTTGTAGTTTTATCATGAAATATCAATGATTATCTGTTAAAATTTTCCAAGTTGTGCTAAATTTGGTAAATCAAATTTTACTATACAAATCAATGTTTTCACAATAAAATTGGTAATAAGCAACTGATGTCGCAAAATTTTCAGGATATACTTGTAGTTATGTGATAAACATACCATACTATATTAATGTAAATAAAAATAAAATATATTCAGGTATACAGAATATTGTGTTAATGAAATATTTTTGATGGTCTATATCTTTTGGATTTATAAATAAAAATTTATATTGCACTTTGTTTGCATCTGACATTCCTCAAAACACATTCTCATCAACATTTTTTAATGAAGATAGAGATAAGGTGAAACTTACACAAAATATTGCTTATATAGATTCAAATAAATTTTGAAAATTTTACTAACATTGGTTGGCGAATAGCAATTTTATTGTAAAAACATTGACTTGCATAATAAACTCTGACAGCGTAGTTTGAAGTTATTAGAAATACTAAAAAGATTTTCTAACAATTTAATCTCCTTTGAAAAGGGATAATTTTCTTATAGAATTAAAAAAGAATTTTTGTAAATAATAAAATTCAAATATAGCAAATTAAGAAACTAAATGATACTGATAATATTTAAAATTTTAAGTATTTGCCACAAATTTTTGTCCTATTGTTAATATTTTATCACAAAAAGAAAAGAAAAATAACCATACAAATTCAAATTGAAAAGAATTATTCAAATGAATTTTGTTTTATTTTTTTTATATATAAAAGAAACATTATTTTTAACCACAAAATCAATACCCCGCTCCAGTACAGGAAATGACTGAAAATTTCATAGTTTCTTCTTAAAATGTTTGACTTATATTTTTAAACAACTACATCCTATGATGTAAAATAACATTAAAATTTTATAGAAAATTATCAATAAAAAAAGAATATTTTGTCAATATAGAAAAATTCAAGCATAGATTTAAAAACAGAGTTGCAAGAAAAAAATCAAATGCAAGCATAATAAAGTTCATACTGTCAGCAAAAGAGGCAAAAACTGTTCTTTAAACAAAACTGAAAAAATATTTTATTGTGTCATAAATAAAGTTTCTTTATGATTTAAGATGTTTCACATATTTGTTGTGTTTTTCTTTTATAAATCATAACATTACAATATGCAACCTCTATCAAATATACCTTTATTTTTTTAAAAATAAAGTATTGTTGCTATTATATATTGATTCTTCAGACCAATATCATTGTCTTTGTTAAAAAAAAACAGGAAAGTAGTCTGAAATACACAATAGAAAGTATATACTTTTGTACATTCACCAGTGAAATAACATTAATAAATAGTTATGAAAACTTATTGCAATTAAGACTAAACAGTACAGTTGGGTAAGATTAGAGATTACCACCTGAAATATTACAATTTATTAAAAATACAAAACACAACATCAGTTATCTTTTGAGAGAAAGAGATTGTTGCCATGAGCATCTGTAATCTACTCAGTTTAACCCAAAACTTGCTGATCTGTTACATTCTATCACTGAGCTATACTCAGGAATAGGCAACAGTTATACAAGAAACATATTGAATCTTAACCTATTCAACCTGAGAGATCATACTTAAAAACATGACCCTTAGATTCAGCATAACTAAAATTTAACAATATTATTTAATAACCCCAATAAAGATATAACAATGATTCTTCACAGTGTAACTATGATATAATGGTTACAATAAAATATAATAATTTTCTTCTCAGGTAGAATAGGTAATTATTAATTGAAAAAAACAAAGAAAACTTCAGCAATTATGAAGAGAGAAGATAAAGTGAGTGAATTTCTTCCACATCACAGCATTCATGCACTGACCATGCAGTGGTATTACCTGGGATCAATGCTGTTAAAGAAGAAAGATAAAAAAAAGTTGATAACACTTAGAATCAGCAATAACCATGTTATACACAAGAAAATGAAATTCAAGTAGATCAGTCAGTTATCCGATTTGAATGTAGAGTCGAACATCAAATAGTAAAAAAACTAATAAAATGAACTTAATTCTTCACACAGTTCAAAAAATATATTGTTTCAGATTAAAAGAAATGATCAAGAGAAACTTTACATTAATTTTGCTATTCTGTAAACCTTAATAAGATCTTTATAAACATAATATTTCTGAGTGCCTTTGCCATAGAGTAATAGTTAACAAACTAGTCTCATAGATTATTACTATTGTATTGAGTTTGATCATCACTGAGTGACCAGGACTTACTGCTTTGTACCAAACTAAACTTTGTGTGTGCATATATATATATATATATATATATATATATATATATATATATATATATATATGAAGGCCTGGTGGAGTAATGGATAACAGCTCGGATTGAGGAATCAGAGAGCCAAGTTTGAATTCCAGTCAAATCCACTATATTAACTTACATGCTAATACCCTTGGGAAAGGTATGAATCCTCTTCTTCTCCCCCTCCTTAGCTGTGGATAAATAGCAGGACAGACAGTTCTATAGTCTTGGATGGCAACAGGTCTCTGAAAAGGACAACCTGCAGAGGATCATTTGGAAACCTTGTGGCATGTAGTACACCAGGTCTCTGTATTTGGCTCTTCAAAAAGTACAGTTTGTTCTGCACAAAGCCTTCACCATTATACTCAAATTATATGTGCAGTTTTCTGGCTGTCAATTTCTAGGAACTGAGCTGCTTGACCCTCATACGTTGATAAATGACGGGAGACTCCAGCAGCATATATATATATATATATACATACACATATACACATAGAGGGTAAATAAATATTCATACACCATGAATTTTTTTTAATTAACATAGTTATAACTTATGAAAAAATGTAAAATCCATACAATATTTGTACACTATTGCATAATGCTGCAATATGCAAAAAAAAAAACAATTATAAAACTTTGTTAGAAGTGAAATTATATGTTATTTATTTGAGGTGAAAAAAGTATTTGTACAAAATATGTCTTTAATATCAAAAGACTTAAATTACCTTTATTTATATAATTCTTTGCAAGAATTTGCTAGATTCTTCCAATTATTTTATTACCGCAGAACATTCCACAATTCATTTCTTATATAAGGTCAATTCCGCACACAAATCATACACAATAATTATCATCATGGGGAAAGACAAGGAACTATTAAATTTGCAAGAATTGATCATGAAACATTGGAAGGAAGGCAAAAGCTATAGGAAAATAGCAATATCCTGAATATACCATTTACTACTATTAGTTCTGTTATTGCTAAATATAAAAAGGTGAAAACTGTTGAAAACAAATTGAGATCTGGTGCACCATGCAAGATTTCTCCCAGATGAATGAGAAGAATTCAGTGCAAAATCCAATGACTACTTGGAGAGAAATACAGGAAGAATTAAAAGCATCAGGTATTATTGTTGCAAAGTGAACAATAAGCAATGAACTTCATAGAATTCAACTAAGATTGCGTCTCCAAGAAAAACTCCCCTACTATTGAAGAAACATCAGGATGCCTGGTTAAAATTTGTTTTTGAGCATAAGAATAAACCTGAAACATTTTGGGAAAATGTTTTATGGACGATGAAGCAAAAATTGAACTATTTGGGTGTAATTCAAGGACTCACATTTGGAGAAAAGATGGCACAAACTTTGCATTGAAGAACACAATCCCAATGGTGAAATTTGGCAGTGAAAATATCATGGTTTGGGGATGTTTTTCTGATAGTGAGAAGGATAATTTAGAGATAATAGATAGTAGAATGAATTCAAAAATATACCAAGATGTTTTGGATTAATTTTGTGGGGTTAGTAGTAAAGTTTGTACTCCCAAATTAATGGGTTTTGCAACAAAATAATGGTCCTAAACATACAGCTAAAAAGCTACCAAAAGTGGCTTATTGAAAACAATGTCAATGCACTCGAATGGCCATCACAGTGTCCAGACTTGAATCTAATATAGAATTTGTGACAATTATTAAAAGTTCAAGTTAATAAAAGAGCCCCAAAAACATCCTGGACCTAAAGAGAATATGTAAAGAAGAATGGAGTAAAATACCAATGAAAACTTGCAAGCCATTGATTAAAAGCAATAGAAAGAGACTGATTGTTGTTGAATTGAGTAAGGGATATACTACAAAGTATTAAATAGGAATTATGATTTTGTACAAATACTTTTTTGTTTTTATTAATTTCATTAATATAACAAATTTTTTGTATATTGCAGCATTATGCCATGGTATACAAATATTGGATTATAAAATTCTTTTATAAAATCTAACCATGTTAGATAAAAAATTTCATGGTGTGTGAATATTTCTCCCCCCACTACTTCTGTGTGTGTGTATATATATATATATATATATATATATATATATATATATATATAGTCAAGCATGTTTGGTTGAATAATCTGAACATATATCTATTTATTGTTATTTTAATCCTCTCAAATTGTCAAATCTAACACCACTTGCTAACAGGGTCACATCCTTGGTCATGGTCACCAATTAATATAATGCCTTTTGGCTGCTATCTAGGCCCAGTGGTGTAACCACGTTTAGTGGTGCGGTTCTTGGGGTCTTAAGACAACGTTTTAACCATGGGGCAACTCTGTGCTGATGCTGATCCAAGCCGGTTGTTGGTCATTGGCTACTTTGATCCACACCAACTGCCCATATTGTGTTCTTGATCTCAGAGCAGTGGAAGATCGAATGTTATCTTAATGGCAGCACTGGTTCAAGCCATGGCGAGTGCAACATTAAGGAAAAAATATCTTCACAACGAAAAATAAAACAAAAGATCCATGGGGTTGAATCTTGAATTGATTTATATAACTCTTGGTATAACAAAAATTAATCCTTCCTACATCAATCTCTTTAGTGACACTGGGACTTGTCTAAATTTGGTTTCAAAGTTCTTGGCAGGAAATTTGGTGGCATCTGACGTGGATTCTAGAGGCACTCAATGTGGATTCTCAGCCCAAGTCATCTGCTTATATGCACTTTGGTACAAAACTGGTGTAGGGCCCAAGGGTTCTGGGGATATTCCAATAAAGGTTTTCTTTGATCTCTATTTCTGCTTTCTTAATCAACTTTCCAAATTTGGAGAATTATCCACCTTCCTTGGGAGTAGTCACAGGGATTTCCCTCCTTTAATTCCAACCTGCTTCATTTCATATCTTGCACCACCACTTCACACATTTCATAAATTCTGCCTCTTCCTCCTTAGCATTCTAACCCTATCCACTTCTCAGGGCTAGCATAACTGTCTAATTTTTAAAGCCCATAGGTGAAAGGGCATAGTTTATTCTCATTAATTTCAATTCTCTGACTCCCTTTCACTTCCCTACTATTACCTCTGTCCAGCAAGAACGCAATCCAGACCACAACTTTTCATTTTAACCTCCTGACCAATTCATAACCCTAACTCTCACAGTAGGTTCATTCTCGGTTTTCATTTCTCTATTCATTTTCACCAATGAAAATATAATTCCTGTCTGCTTCTCTTGCCCCCAATGACATGTTTGTTGCAAAGGAGTAGGTTATTCAGAAAAATATGTATATATCAGAAGGTATTATTTGTATTGGTTGTGTGAAAATAAATTTCTCCACAAATATTTAACTCTGAGTATTGTACAATGCTATCAAATCCAAAATATAAAACAACAATATGTTTTATAGAAATAACAAAACATTTTTATATCAACAATATGCAAAACTGAAGAATGAATTTACCCAGGTAATTTAAACTGAGTTGCAAATTGTTATCAAGTGTATGCTATGTAGCATTAATAATTAATAATATAGCAGGAGTTATTTACCTTTAACTTGAAATTCTTAAAGCATTTTATGAGAAAATATTTTTATCTGAACTCACAAAAAAGATTTCAGTTCATGAAATAAAGTTCAGTCTCAATGAAAGAAATGTTCAAAGTTGCTTTTTGAATAAAATGTTTGTTTGACAAACTGTATGTTCTTTGAAAAGAATTCTTGTTGTCTCGATAAAAATCATAGATGTTAAAATTGAAGTGTAGTTTTTTGGTGAGTGAATGAGTAAATTCAAAATTTGGGATTATGTTAGGAAATCTAACTTAGAAACTTCAAATATTTGAACAGCATGAATTTGTTTGGCAAACTGTTTAATGCTGCAAAGCTCACTGTTAGAAGTTGATAAGTTTCTGTTGCTTGTGGTTGAAGGAGTTAAGAGATGTGCAATGTTCATATGTGTGTGTGTGTGCACGCATGCATGCCATAGTGTCTTCATAGCATTTTCCCTTAAAAAGACAAACATGATTTCTTCACAGCTACATCTTGTATGTGTGAGAAAAGGCAAAAGAGGATGT
The DNA here is from genome assembly GCA_963932145.1 of Acanthosepion lycidas. Lineage (NCBI taxonomy): Eukaryota > Metazoa > Mollusca > Cephalopoda > Sepiida > Sepiidae > Acanthosepion > Acanthosepion lycidas. The sequence continues at coordinate 52,104,354 of OZ010580.1, read as the reverse complement.
GTTGAAAATGTTGCCAAATATTCATAATGTTGTATGTCACATGATAGGCTCAAAACACAGACAGATTTTTGGTGGTAAATTAATTTTAACCATGTGGATGAGGTGGAAAGCATGATATTGGCATTAATTGACCAATCAGGAGTCAGAGAAATATCAAGGCTCTATGATTCACCTTTTTTTTTCTTTTTTTTTTTTAACAGACTTTGTCAATTGCAGTACTGTTACATAGGAAATGTATTAGAATCTTTTTTAACCAATGGAATTAGTTAGATCACAAATAAAATATTATTAAATTGAAGTAGAACACTAAATGTTTTTCTAATTTCCCAATTTGCTTTACCCACATGCTAGATTTTTGATAGATAAAAAATAGTAAATTTTAGTGCATCATTCCAATTTGTCGGGGTGAGACAATCCAGATGGCTTTTTTTTTTCACTTCTACATTACCAGGGAAAATGTCTTTCATTCTCTCTATCTCCCAGTTTATATTTCCTTTTGGGCTTAACCCTTTTTCTGCTTAGAATTAACATTTAACCCCCTCACAGTTTCAGTATCACAATCAGTTTCTTAATGTTGATATTAAATTCATTAAGGGAGGCACTGTAGTTTTTTTCATTTCTTTTATTTTCCCAAATGCTTTCAATCTCATCAAAGATCATCTTCAGGGGTGAATTGCTAAGACAAAAAATTAATGTAATTGATAGTTGTGAGCTTTTTGTAAATGCACAAGAAACGTGATCTGTTATAATTATAAACATGTATGAACATCCTTTATAATTAAAATAAAAGAAATGTAAAAAACCATAGCAGCGTCTTTCGTAAATTTAGTATCAACATTAAGAAGTTGATATGAGAATTCGAGAGGATTAAAATAAAAATAGACATCATATGTCCAGATTATTTAACCAAACATGCTTGAAAGAAGATATGCTGACCATATATATATATATATATATATATATATATATATATACACACACACACACACACACACACACACACACACACAAAAGTTTAAATGCATTTCTAACCTGTAAATCTTGGATTATTCAGCAGCTTTCTATTGTACTTAGAAAAGGAGAGTCATTTATATATTTTGGGATTTGTAGCAAAGACATACAAAATCATTTGGGGGACAACTACTTCTCAACCATTCAAACAATTCCAAGTTATCTTGCATCATTGAGTATGTCAAAATAAGTATTAATACATTATATTGTTGAATGACTAAATTATGTGACTAAAAATAATTTCTAGCATATTCTCTTAGAATTACATCAATGTTATGAATCCCATTAAAATTTAAAATGTATTCAGTTTAAACATCAAATATGTATAAATAGCCTCTATGCATAACAAAACAAGCTAAATCAAATATTTGATTTAATATTATTATTTCATTTGGGAACTTTGATGTGGTGTAATTGTTAGCAAGTTTGTCTTGCTAGATCAATTATGACTGAATAGTGAGTTCAGTCCTCACTGGGTGCCCCATACTTTCAGCCTTGTGCCACGTCTAAGCTATACTTAGAAAGTCACCATATTATTATTTCATTTCTTCAGTGATGTAATTCTCTTAACAAATTATACTGATTATTCTCACCAGAAATTTCCAAGTATATATAGATTATGTCAATTGCAAAAGTACGATGGTGAACAGAAATTCTCATGACCCTATTGTATATTCTAAGTGATAAGGAAAATTATTTGTCCCCATTGTGCATTTGGTAAGAGTTTTCTTATACATTTTGATTTATTCAGTCAACAACTAAATGGTAAGATAGTTCATCTGTGGGAACTTTTTATGCATTTTCTCTTTTTTTATTCATTAAAATTTCTTACTGCTGAAAGACTATTTTTTTTTTTTTTTATTCACTAGTTTCTTATCACTGACTAGTTTTTCCTTCATTGAAGTTAACTATCAGTGGAATATTACTGATTTGTTATGGCTGAAGAAGATGAAAATAATTTTAATGATTTGCCAAGTATTAAATAAGAAGTTTTGTTTCTTGATCAAGAGATCTTAAGTTAAATGGAAAGAAATTTACTGAGCCATGATGATGATGATGATGATGATGATGATTCCTCTTTAGAAAATAAAGCAAAGCTGACAAATGGTGCAAAATGAAAGGTAAACATTAATTATGATCTTGCCTTTTCACACTTTTCTTTTAGTGCTTTTTCAGGGGGGTGGGGACTGATATTAGTGATAAAAATGTAAGTACAAGATACTTATCATGTTCTTTCCTGATGAAGAATTGTTAAATCAAGTTTGTGAAGAACTGCACTTAAATAGGAGTTACAAATTGAAAAGACATATCATGCATATAATTATAAGTGTATTTATTTATTTAGGGTTGGGGGAAATTTATCGAAGAATTGTGTGTGTGTGTGACATTTTGGGATGATCTCCAGAATGCTATTTTGCATTATTTTTTTTTTGTCATTAAATTTGTACAATGTTTTTTAAATATTGTTTTTCTGCATCCATGTATTGCATATTTGAAATAAAAACAATCAGGGAAAAGTTAACAAAAGTATTTTTCATGTAAATTTAGGTCTCAGTCAGTTATCTGCCATGCGTGATACACACTTAGGCAATCATGTATCTTTCGATACGTGACTGTTGAGAGAGACTTTTTTTCCCTGCAGTAGGTTACCATTTCTTTCTGCAGTAGACCAGTTGCCATTCAAGTCTATAGAACCTGGTCTGTGGGGGAGAAGAGGATTCATACCTTTTCCAAGTGTATTAGCATATAAGTGAATGTAATGGATTTGACTGGAATTTGAACTTGGCTCTCCGATTCCTCAATCTGAGCCACTATCCATTACTCCACTGTGCCTCCTCTATTTAGGTCTACAGTTTGCATAATACCAAATGAAGACCTGTCAGAATAACTTTGTTATGTGAACTTAAGTGTATTTAAGTGCTATCTTCTTAAGTAAAAAAAAATATTACATTACTCTTTCATCATTTTAATACTTTCATGTCTCTCACGTTCTTCTTAGATGTCTTTCAATTAATCTAAGTATGTAATATTTTATATTTCAAAACTTGTAACAACTTTATTTGGCATTAAAATTTTTAAAAAGCTACTGTATTTTATATGTAAACTTACAAAGATGTATTTAAGAGAATATAGAATTTCCTCACAGTGGCATTGAAACTGATCTTGAAAATATTCAACTCAAATACTTTGAATAAACTTAAATAAAAATGAACAGAGATTCTTCATTGAACCTATCGGGCCAGTTAGATGATGTGTTGAAATCAAACAGAGAGAAATACAGAAAAATAAGGACTAAAGTAAAAATATGATTATCTTAAAAATTCATTCATTGGTTAAAAATATTCTACTGTAACATTTTACAACAATCCTATAAAAACAAAAAAATGGTGATCATGAAAAACAATTAAAATTAAACAATACCAAATAAATTAAAAGTCATGTGTGAAATCAAAATTAAAAATATTATTTAATGATATTTTAGAATTTTGAATTTAGTAAAAGTGAGTAAAAACTAATACAATTTTTGTTAAGAATGTTTTTCTCCCTGTATTAGCTGTTGGCAGAATCTATATACAATAGTAAGTCGAAAATTATTTACACTTTTGCCATATGTCTTTAGCTTTGCCACACTGCCTCTTGCGCATATATGCTTATAGTTCATACTATTGTGCTCACATGACTGAAGTTTGAGCTTTATTGTGCCAGTTTACTTGCTGCTGATACAGTGTAAACATGGCCACTCTGCTAGCAGTGTGCACCAAGAAGCTACAAAGGCCAGTTCACGATTACCATCTTTCAAACTTGTTGAATCTTCTTGTCAGTGGTGGAGTTTGATGAGTGTCCTGCTCGTTCTTCATGCCACTTAAATTTCTTGATACACTCATACACATTTCTGTGCAGTAGAGCACTGTCACCATATTGTGTTAAAAGCTTCCAATAAATTTCAAATTCTGATACATTTTCTGACCAGAGAAATCAGATCACTGCTCTTTGTACCTCCTTGGTGCCCACTGCTAGTGGAACAGCCATGTTTACACTGTAACAGCAGCAAGAAAACTGGCATGATCAAGCTCAAATTTTGATCACATGACCACAATAGTACCAACTCTAAGCACTCTTGAGCAGAAAGATATGTCATGGAGAAAGTGCAGATAATTTTTGACTTACCCTCGTATAAGTCATTCCAAATCTTCCTATTTCCACATTCACCTTTCAGTTTTTTCCATTATATAACATTCTATAAACAAAATAAGAAAAAAAAATCTATCCTTTTTCTGACAAGCTGTTAATATAAAAATATATGTAGCATTGATTTTGCCTACTGTGAGATGTGGTCAACAAGATATGATTATTTAAAGCCTTCAAAGATCTTTTATATTTCAATAGTTTACCCTTAAACACTTTGCGTGGTTCATGAGTATTGCTTGCTCTTCCACTTTATATGGTGATAATTCAATTGCATTAACTGAGCTCTTAGTTTCAGTTCAGATTGTTTGCCTGTTGCCATAGCACAACAAGACAGCACAACTACAAAATTCAAATACACTTTTATTCAGTGACTGAAATCACATGCAGTGGTAGGACAAACATTTGGTTTGACAAATACAAAGCAATAAAGATTAATGAATTCATAGTTTTTATAAGCAATTTTATAGACTTAAAAAAAAAAATTAATGAGTCCATCAAACACTGAAGGATAAAGAGTAATATATGGTTTGCACTATAAATATAGCATCAACATGTTTATTATACTGAGAAACTTAATGTTTTAGACAAATATAAAAAACAAATTATACTTAACAATCTTATAGTAAAGACCAGGAAATTTAAACCTGATAGATAACAGCTTAACAAACTTGAATGAAGAAATTTTTTGATACATTTATGGATAAAAATTCATTGGAAATTTTGTAGAAATGTATGAAAAGGTCAAGGAAATAAAAGACAGTTTATTTTGTTGAATACTTAAAAATGCTTTTCAAAATGTTCTAAAAACATAATGACTCACAAAATTTAATTATGAATTTATTCTTTTCATTAAAATTCTTCCCTTTTTGAAAATTCTATACCAATCCATAAAAGGTTAATTATTAAACAGACCAGGTAAAAATTTTATTAAGGCAATATATTAAGATTATTTTAATTGAAAATTATGCAAAACTCCAGGGCCTGATTAATAATGGCTAAAGAAAGAGTTTTACCTTGCAAGAACTTGATTGAATTCTGTTTCCTGGTCAGGAGACATATATTCTAATAACTCTTCATGTGACATATTGGAAGCTTTTTGTTCTGAAAAAAAAAAGCAATATTAATAGAAAATCTGATAATAATGATTTATATTGAATAGATTGCAATTTTTTAATTCAAATAAAATAAGAAAAAATTAAAAATAAAAATTATGCATTTACCATCTTCTTGTTTCATACGTTCAACTTCATGATCTGCAAGATAACTGAACTGCTTTGCTGCAATAAAAAGAAAAGCCCAAATGTTTAATTAAAGAGAATTTGATACAAACAAGAAAATTATGAACAGTAAAAATGATCTTGAAAGAGATGAAAACATTAAAAAAAAAAAATATTCGCTTCTGAGGAAATACAGCCTTATAGACAGAGGTATATAAATAAAGAATACTTTTTACATACATCAATAAATCTGTAATGAAAAAGTATTTATTTTGCCCAATAAATAATTTACAACATAATGAAGTTTCAATACACTTAATTCAGTTGTGAATATTAATGAGATACACTGAACATTATATAGTGAAAATTTCAGATGAAATTGCAGCTAATAATTATATTAGGTTGGTGCAAAAATAATATCGTTTTTTGACGTATTTTTTAATGTCAAAAAACGATATTATTTTTGCACCAACCTATTAAGGGACAGATTTGATTCACTCTTGCAGTTTCTCCCACTCTTTTACAATGAGTTGGCCAGACCCCTAACTAAAAGCCCAGAAACTGGATTTTGTTTTGAAACCACAGTGTATGTGTGTGTGTATGGCCTGATGATTGTGATTGTGTTTAAGCAAGAAATAGACACTGAGTGTTGACCACAATGTCCACTTTTATACACTATGTATCTGATATCAAGCATTTTAACTCATAAATATAGCATACCTTAAACAATATTTTTATAGCATACCTTAAACAATATTATTATCATATCATGTCTTACATATATATTTTTATTTTCTCATGTCTGATATATGTGTGATATATATTTTGTCATGTCATATACACATGATATATAATTTCCAGATGCGGTGGTTACTGTATTTTTGACTCAGACATGAGATTGTATTATGATGATCTCATGCCTGAGTCAAAAGTACAAGCAAAATTCTTTACTTCGCTAAATGTATCCATCAGTTGTTTACTATTCACTAAGTCCAGACTTATGCTCTCTTGTATGCAAACAAGTTAACTAAAATAACAAGATGTTTTTAAATATTCCTTATATGCCACCTTTAAATAAAAAAATGAACATTAATAAAAGACTACTGCTTTAATACATGTACACACACAAAGTTGATGAGTGAAAACTTCACAGTCTGATCAAGAAACCTTTAAAAAAAAAAAAAGTAATGTTAGGTTGAAATTGGCCAATGGGTTGAGCTGAAAACTTTTCAGCACCCTGTCTTTTGTGCACATATGTGTGTGTGTTTATATATATATATAGATAGATAGATAGATAGATATAGATGTATGCCTGCACACACACACACACACACGTGTGTGTGTGTGTGTGTGTATATATATATATATATATATATATATATATATATATATATAAACACAATGAAAGAAGTGTATAAATTATTTTTTAATATAAAAATAACAAAAATAAGCAGTCAATTGTTTGTATCTCCTGAAGAGTGAACAGAGTGATTGCTGGAGGATCTATCTATAAAACTAAATGAGATGCTGAATATAACATAAAACAGCTAAGTGATGCTCAAGCAGGCAGTGTATTTACAGTCTAACATTATATTTTTTCAAAAATGCAAACCTGTAGAAATTGAAAAAAAAAACCTACATACTTGGACCCTTTCGAGGTGCTCCTGTAGCATGATGTTGGATTTCACGCTCAAAGTATTTCCGCTTCTCTGTGACAGACATTCCTTCAGTTGGGTTTTCCTTCTGCAGAGAAACAAAGAAAGACAAAGTTCAATCTATCATTATCAAAGGGCATGTAAACACACACACACACACACACACACACAAATAAATGAATAAAAAATAAATAGATAAATAAAGTTTTATATACATGTGGTCTTCCATCATTCAAGTGTTCAAAGCCTATAAATGAAATGATTTGGCAAAGAGAAATTTGCATCATTTTTTTTCTATTTTAAATCAAATGCAATTAGCTATTGCAAAAATAAAATGATAAATATTTAAAGAGAATAAAGAAAAGTTACAAACTCACAAACTATATAAAACCTTTATTTATAAAAGAAAGTTTAAAAGGGAAAAAAAGCTATTTAAATTCCCTTAAAGTGATTATACCATAAGGAATTAGCTACCCTTTTCCTGATAAAAGTAAATAAAAATAAAACAGAAATGTAAAAATTCTACCCTAATGCAAAAGAACCATATTTGATGGCATAGAAGATACTTAACACCTGCATTTACATTTAACATTACAGTATTATGGAGTTAGGCTAGGTACAAATATTGGTAGTTAATCATATTTGGCATTAACCTCTTAAATACCTTGACAGATAATTTTGAGCCAGTTTTTGAGAATAAAAGGTCAGTCTTATGTCATCATCAAATTCAGTCATCTTCTTTTATGAAAGGATATTTATCCCTAATTGCACGTATCTGGTGAATATTCCGTTTTCAAATGCAGACACGTTCTATATGCTAGGTTGATTGATTTGTTTTTTGCAGGTTATTTAAAGTTAGAAAATAATTTTAGATTGCAAGAGGCCATACAATCACCAGTTAAGAAATATCAAGCCTGGTTAAGTATCTAGATGGGTAACTGCTTGGGAATACCAGGTGCTGTAAGCTTGGATGTGCAGGTGATATAATGGTTAATGACTTGGAATTGTTAATCAGAGAGCAGAGTTCCAATTCCAGTTGGGTTCATTATATTCGCCTACATGCAATTATCCTCAAGAGCTATGAATCCAACTCTTCCCCCCTAGCTATGGGTTAATTAGTAGGACTTGTATCTGTAAGGCATTATTATCTCCCAAGAATATTTTCTGTCTTTAAATAACCTGCAAAAGGTTGATAAGCCGTAAAAGGTAAATCAGTCAGATTGTAACAATTTTTTGGAAATAATATGATGTAACAGTTCAGTACACTTTTGTTTGTTTCCAACAAAATTCTCCTATTTCTCAATACTTTTAGTTTTTGGAAGGCATCTTTCACTATTCCAATGCACTTTTGGATTTCAGTGTCCCACTTTCTCTCCTCTTTTAAATGAAGTAATGCAGCAGATTCCAAAAGGAACTAATCACAGTTGTATTTTACTGTATTTGAAACTTTTATAACCAAATTTAGAATTTACTGAACCTTCATCTATTGCTCTTGACAGTAGAATATATATATATATATATATATATATGTATGTATGTATGTATGTATATGTATGCAAAGTATTGACATTTCTTGTTGCTACCCACTGCATATACCAACACTCCGTCACTCTTCTAACTGAGATTGAGTTTGCATTAATAAGCTCAATCTTTCAGCCAAAGCAGAAAAGAAATTGATGATTAAGCATAAAATTTTGGACCCAATATTTAATTTGCCAAGTTTTACCACACAGTCATCCCTGGGAGGCTTTTTAATTACTTTTACTGGTTAGTTTTCCATCCTCTTTTAGATGTTTTTTTTTTTTATTTGGTAGAACTAAACATTGAAAATATGCTAAAAACAACCACAAATTATGATGTTTCTTCAAGTCAAAATTGTAGACAATATGAACAAAGCCTGACAGTTCTGAAAACATTCTCTGAAAAGATTAAAAAGTAACTAGATTTTGCTACAATGACACCTATTTGAATTTTTTAAAAATAATATAAGCACAAATGCTATACATAGATTCAGTTTAATTTTGAAAAAAAAAAAAAAAAGATTGAACAATTTTAAGATAGAATGTATGGTTGTCAGCAACAGGAAAAGTTCAAGATGCAAATAATGAATTGGAAATGTGAGAATCAAAAAAAGTATGAAAATTTAAATATTTGGAAAGTACTTTACGAAAGGACAGAAAATGTGATGTTGAAATAGGAATACACATTGGAATAGTGAAAGGTGCTTTTCAAAAGGCTAAGTATAAAGAAAGAAAATTTCATTGGAAATAAAGAGAAGTGTGCTGAACTGTTATGAAATATCGCCCCCCCCCCATATGACAGTGAATGCTGAACAATCTCTTCACAGATGAAGAGACTTGAGGTTCTACAGGAGGATGCTAAGAACCCCATGGTCTTAGTAACAACAAATTTGATCATGAGTTGTAGGAGCACCACATGTATTGCAGCTGTAGCATCAGTGGTGTGTCCTGGGCAAGAGAGCCTGATGGAACCCAAACCCTCTCCAGACTGGTTTGAGTTCAGAGTTTTTCTTCTCCTAAACTGGTTGCCAACCAAAGCTATATAACCTAGTCTGTCTTACTATTTATACATATCTGGGGGGGAGTATTTGTGCATAAGTGAATGTAACAAAATCAACAGGAATTCAAATTTGGCTCTCTGATTTCTGAGCCATTATCCATTACACCACAATCCATCCTTCTGATGTGTGTTGTCGCATAGGTGGACAGTGAATTCTAAACTCCCTTTCTTCTTGGAGTTTGGAGGAGGGGCTTGTTCTGTCGATCCGGTAAACTTATTGTCCTCATGTTTATTATATCACATAAATTTCATCTCTGACTTAAGAAACATCAGTTATCTTAGGTATAGAATGAATTTAAATAATGTTCTGATAGTTTTTGTTTGCCAATCTTTATTGAGAGTAATTATATTACTGATTATCAACTGGTACAAAAAAAAGTATTAACCATATAGAGAATGTTGTAGCCTTATTCTGTCAGTAACACCTGCCTAAATTCTTCAACAATGACAATCCCATTCTCCCCAGTTTTCAATATCTAACATGTACACTGAAAGTTACTGAAACCAATTTTAGACTAAAAAACATTCAGTGCTTAATCATCAATTTTTCGCTATCATTTATTTTGCAAACATCAACACTGACTAAAGCTGAAAATAGATAGAGCTCCAGTCAAGTCAGTGGACAGAAATAAGAGAAACTAAAACCTAATGCATTTATATTGGATCAAAATATTCAGTGATCATTGTTTCTTTATATTAATTTGATTTTTCTACTGACAAAATTTAAAGAGTTTAAATTCCAGGTTAGTCTGTTGTGTTCTCTTTTGTACAAATGCTGTTAAAAGAAGAATGAATCTGCTTCTTCTTCTCTCCCTATCAGCTCAGTTAAATAGCATCCAGACTGGATTCTCTAGCCTTGGTTGGCAGCCAGTCTAAGAGGGACAAGTGAATTCAAAAATTGTCCTGAAAATTATGGGCTTCACCAGCTAACCTTGTCCTAGACACACCCAATTCTGGTAAGGGTGTAATACATGTGGTGTACCTATGAATCTAATGGACTGCATAATCATAAACAGATTTCTTTTAACTAAGTATTTCTGACACACACACACACACACTTATATATATAATTTAAGATATAAATTGGAAATTCTCTTCACCTTTGGTAAGTTGATTAGCATCTCAAAATATTACAGAAAATATGATCTCCTCTTCACGAATTTATACAAATATAAGAAAACAATAAAAGTATAAAGCAAAAGCTTTTCCATACATACACCCATGAGTTGTGTTTGTCATTAACTGTTTTATAATTGGTTTTATGCAAAGATATCAGTTAAAAAGAGAAAATTCTGCATATAATTGCAGAAGGGCCCTAGGGTACACTCAGTGTTAAATGCTTACCTCATGCTCACATAGAGAAGAGCTTAAAAGAGCCTTCATGTATACCGAGTCACTTGACCCAACTGTAGTAAACAAAATATCCCACTATGAGTTCATGCATATTAAAATGACATTATTTGGAGACCAGGGCCAGTGCATATTACTGCTGAATCGCCCAGACCACGGGAACAGCAGCCTGATTGGGGGCCCTGGGCAATGGTTTATGACACTCGCTATCTTACCAACATTTGCTTTTTTTCTACTTACATTTATATACATTATAAATTAAACTAAGGACAACTGACTATTAAAGGATGAAAGATTTTTGTGGATTTTGATGCCATTCTGGGGTCTTTTTTTTTTTTTGTTCCAAACCTGTGAATTTGTTTTGCTTATGCTTAGTCTCAAAAAAGCACTATATAAAATTCATTATTTTTCATCCATAATGTTGAATGTTTTAAAATTATTCAACTTTTTAAGAAAAATCTCAAATTGATGTTAAAAATTACTGCAAAACATTGTTGATTTATTTAAGATGGAATAGTCTATTATGACGTGTCTCTAATTTGTATTTAGATACATTTTTATTTATTTTCAATTCTTTTAGTTGAATTGCTCGCCTATATTGCATGTGATCCATTATTGCATATAATTAGATTACAATAAAATGTATATCTTATATGAATACTACCTTAAGAAAATTGTGATGTGATGTCGAGTAGAGGGGGGGAATCACACGATATCATAGATTGGGGGGGTGCTATTATAGATTGGGAGGGGGCATAAGACCTTGCACCAGCCCTTTGGAGACAGACCCAGAAAAATAAAACAAGTGATGAAGTCTTTGTATAAATGATAGCAACTAAAACACATTTACCTTGCATTTCATTTGCTTCCCCAACCCTTGTAATGTTTGTTGAAGATTTAAGGTTGAATTTGGCTTAATAGTACTTAGCCTATTTCTTCAATAGAAGCAGAGAGATTTTTTTTAAACCCTTTCATTGCCACAGTCAAGGATTAAGGCTATGAACTTTAAAAAAGCTTAAAGATCAAAGCATTTTTCTTTTTGTAGTAGAAGAGAAAACGAGAGAGTAGAGATATCTGAAGTAAGATAAGTGAACTTCTTTAGTATGTTTGTATATAAGTGTATTCCATTACATTCCATTTCAAATTCATACATTTATATCTCTTGTAAAAGGAAACAATATAGTTATATTATTTTAATGAATGCATTATTATTCTGATGACAAAATGCTTACATAGCTATGTGTATATATCTTTATACTTCTCTAAGCTATCAGAATTGACTTTGATTAGATAATGTATTTTCAGCAGTTGGTTTATCTTTTTAAACATGGAATAAAAATGGGTATAATGTTATTTTCAAGTTAAAAAAAAGAAACTATACTATTTAGAGTTGAATTATAAATCAATTTCAATCTATCCTCTCCACATCAGAATGAGAGTAAAAAAAATTGTTAACTGTAAAAAAAAAAAAAAAAATAGTTGCTCATTAACATCATTGTGCTTGAGCAAAACTTGAATTTAATGACAAAGAGAATTGAATCCCAATAATAATTTTTAAGCACTGATAAATAAAATGATCTGTTCAGATGACTTATTACTCTAAAAATTTACATGCCCTCAAGTATTTTGAAGATGCAATAAGCTGAAATTAACAGCAGGTGAATATTTTTTAAAGGTTAGTTATCTTTATTCATTGGTCAATCAATTAATGAGAACAATATCATGGATCTTTATAGTTTAATGTAAAATTATGTTTGCCATAAAGAGACATATAAGAACCACCATTAAGCATACAAGAATAATGGGAAAGAAAAATGACTGAAAGAAAGAAGAATGATTATATATATATATATATATATATATATATATATATATATATATAAATTATTCGAAAAATATAACATAAATATGTTATAAAATTATAACATATTTATGTTATAATTTTCAAATAAATTATATTTTGCTCTACTCTGTATTGAGCCCTCTTTTAAGAATAGGATTTTTTCATTATTGGATTTTATTCTGCATACACCAATCCTATATATATATATATATATATATATATATATATATATATGTATATATTGAAAGAGTGAGATAAATATTTAATGGCAATCATGGAATGACCCAATGGAGGAATAAATTACATGAAAAGTAAACAAACTAAGAAGAATGAATAGCAGAAAGGTAAAATAAACAGAAAGAAAGAAAAAGAATGAATAACAAATAGAAGGACAAGAATGAAAAACATGAAAAAAAAAAAAAAAAAAAGGTGAGAACATGAAGAATAAAATAAATGGAAAGAAAGATGAAAAATGAATGATATGAAAGGAAGAAATTTGTCATTACAAAAAAAGGAAAAAAAAAAAAAAAAAAGAAAAAGATTTTTTTTAGTGCTGTAAATAATCAATTCCTAATCATTAACATTTTTTCTCTACGGGCAGAATAGAGGTGGCCTGATTCTAAGTCTTTTTTTTCTTTTTTTTTTTGTAAATAAAATTAAAACTAATGTTAATGTAACAACATTAAATAAAAAAATTGAAAAATATTTTGCCTATTTTTTTTTTTTACTTTTTAAAAATTATTTTTGAATAAATTTTAATTATTAAAAAAAACTGTAAAAATTACATTCTCAAAGACAATCCCTCCCTGAAACATTGAACTAATGCACACAGCTAGATATTAAATTCCTAGACTATCATTTAGTCAAAGAGTGCTCATCAAAGCAGGAGGCAAATATTTTGAACTTCAAATGAAAATGTCTTCATTCCTCCTAGCATTTGTTCCCTCTTTATTCATTCCATCAGATTTATTTTTCTTCTTTTTTTTATTTCTCCTTTACCCACATTTATAGCCTTTTCTTCTTTTTTTATTTCTCCTTTACCTCTGCATAAATTCTTCATTTAGTCACTCATTAATTCCCTTCACCTATTTTTAGCTTTGAGCCTAAGCTTCAAAAGCATTAATAACTGAAGAAAATCCCATGAAGTTGAATGAAAAGAAAACTGTATATGATGAAGGATTGATTGAGAATTATGCCTCAATGTTGTGCCTTTTAGTAACTAGGGTACTAAACAAAAAATTACTTAATGTATATACATTTAAAGGAGAAAACTCTTTCTTTCTAAAAAGGTTAATTTATTCTATCTTTGAAAAGCACTTAGTTACTTCCTGCTATTGTTAACAAACAAACTTATGTTAATAATTGCTGCAACTATTTATGCAACAGAAAAAATAAAAAATCGTGCAATTTAGACATTTAATAAACTTGTAAGTATAACAGAAATTCCATCTAGCAATGTGCCAATGTAGAATGACTAAAAATGGTTTCAATAAAACGTTTAACTTTGGAAATTATTAAAAGATCTAATTAATAGCAAAAAGAAATAGTAAATTTAAAAATCATTTACACTAAATAGCATAGAGATTTTTGTTTTTAACTTAGGGTATTACTTAAAAGATATCTTTGATGAAAACAATAACATGCTATAAATATTTTATTTTTTATTACTGAAGGTGATAGTGAAGAGTACCTGCCAGAATTCAATCATTTATTTAAATATCCATCTTGTAAGCTATTACTAATGTGCCTATTCTTTACCAGGTATTCCATAAATATGACCTTATGCCAAACTTAGCTCAATTGAAATTTATAGGGCATATGAGGAAAGAGGGCTTGGGAAATTTTATAATCACAGGACAAATTGAAGGCAAGAGAGACAGAGGAAAACAAAAACATAAACCTACCTAACAAGTATGGATGGTAGAACAAGGTTAGGAAAGATAATAAAAAGACAAAATTTATTAAGAGCTACACAAAGACAGGAAATTGTGAAGAGCCAAGAGTGGTAAGGAATAATTACAGCCAAGATTAAAGCAATACATTTCAAAAACTTTTATCAGCAGTTCTGGATATCCTTTACAAATTTTCTTGCAATGCAGAGGAGGATACTTGAGAAGATTTGGGGTCAAACTATTTTCATATTTGAAGAATTAAAAAAAAAAAAAAAAAGAAAAAAGGAAGATGAAAACTTGAAATAAATGTGGCTGTGAAAGTTATGCTGTAGATACAACTTGTTTAAAGTGAACACTCATAAACCTAACATTTCATCTATTAGGTTGGTGCAAAAATAACGTCGGTTTTTGACGTTAAAAAATACGACAAAAACGACATTATTTTTGCACCAACCTAATATTATAATCATCAAAATGTGGATATCATTGCAATCGAGATTAATTGAAGCCATGTAAACTGTAAGCATTAACACAGTTTCTAAGTTCCATAAACTGTTTCTTAATAAGTGCATTTGTGGCAGGATGTTAGCAAGTTATTAAGCCTACTTTCTTTCATTGCCTTTTCTTACTTTTTTTGTGTTGTGCTTTCACTTACATAATAACAGGTCACAGACTATGAAGAGGAAAATGTCTTCAATTGTTTCTCCTTAGTTGTTTAATACAAAATTACATGACATCAATCAAGTTATTAGGTAGGATGTTATTTCTTTTATTGTCCATGTGGTGTCTATTTTACTGGATTGGGTGGCTGAAGGAATTAGCAGTCATGCTCTAGAACTTAGTAGCAATAAATGAAACAGAATGCAAACAAGGACCAGAGTTAGGCCTTCCCACGGTGAGAGCCAGTAATTTGGTATGGGAAGAGAGGTGTTGGACTGTGCCTGTTATCTACTATTAATGTCTATGATTTAAAAACAAAAGTTATTCATGAGTGGGAAGTAGTCAAGGAAGGGAATTTGGAACTTCATGCCTTCCCCCTGAACTGACAAACTGATAAGGGTGACTGAATTCTTTTAATGGTTTCCTGCAATCAGCCAGATGATTTTAAAACTGAGTTTATTCTTGAGAATAGGCTTAAAAAGGGAAGTGCTAAATTCTCACAGCAGTTTATAACAAAGCAACAACAATTCTAATGCACAATTTTAAGATCATTATTTAATCCTGATAGAGGGTTAAAAAAAAAGACATTTTCAATTTGACAAAATATATTTAAGAAAAAAAAAAAGCAGTTTCTATTACACAATACTGAACATCATTCATGGATTATTTATTCAGACAAAAAAACCTAATGGCAAACAAGTTTCAATTAACAAAATTAAAAAGTTATAGTCTACCATTTTTTTAAAAAAGATTTTTTATATAATCAATACATTTCTTACAGGATGTTAAAAGTTAATATAACATTAGATTCAAAACTTTATATATATGAGACAGTGCTGAAAGGTTCTCACCCAGCCATGAATAATTTCTCTGCAAATCTGATGTTTGTTCTTTTAGATTGTCCCAGGAACTTTCCAGCACCTCATCATATAAAAAGCATTTATTTTACACAAATATATTCTCATACATACGGGTGATGAAAGGTTCTCAGTTTAAATAATAAGCCCTTCAAAAAATAAAATAAGTAAAACAAATCTAATGTTTGGTCAAATTTTGAAAAGTGGGTTGGTTCAAGAACTTTTTAGCATTCCTTTGGAAAATTTAGAAGTGGATATTCACTATATATTGAACATTACACATTAAAATTATTTTAGATTTTTTTATAATACCTTATAATTTTGTTAACTTTTTTTTGTATACACAATATCAGATATTAGCAGAAGCAGTTTATCTTTTGTCTATAAAAAAACATGAAAACATTCAATAATCATTGGGTTTTTTGAGAAAAATGAAGTAGATCTTTAGTTTTGAAAATAAAAATCATTGAAATCTAACAATTTATCATCCTTCTATTAATTTATTAAATTCTTTTTGATTTCATTTTAAAAAATCTGAAGAGTTCTAAGATATTTTGTTTCAAGCTATGAAGGGGATATTAAACATTTTTTGGCTCAACTAACTCCTCTCCACAAATCATCATTTTAATAACCAAACATCAGTGTTTCAAATGATCCTAAATTATTTTGTTTGAGTATATGTTATAAATAAATGCTGAGTATATTAGATTTGCAAGCGAATTTGTTTCTTACTAGGTGCTCCATGAATGTAACCTTTGTTAATCAATATATATCTTACCTAAGGTTAAGCTAAGACAAATATATATTGATTAACAAATGGGTCGGCATTACAAAAAAATATTCATTTTGAAAACCATATTCTATAAATGTCACATAATGTAGAAACAACCAAAATAAGAGAATAACAATGCTACCGATGAGGGATAATAACAGAAAAACAAGTCAATGCTAACACTTATTAATAAAATAGATTATTAGATGGAAAATAAACCTCAATACTATTTACATTTGATATAATATTATGGAATTAGATTAGGTACAAATATTGGCAATCTACAGTGTTAGCCTACCACATGTCTCAAATTCACATAAAATAAAGGAGAGGATATTGAGTCAGTTTTTGTGAATAGAAGGTGAGTCATATATCTCATCAAAGGTGGTAATTTTTTTTTACAGCTTGTATTTTAAAATAAAGACTAAATTATTTTAAAATATTTTTTCCATTTCCACTTTTAACAACAGGCAAACAGAAGAAAAGAGAAAAAAAAGAAATGAGATAATAAAGATAGATCCATTTATGTGCATCTTAAAAGTGTAGCGAAAAATTATTTCTCTCTTTTTAGTTTACCATCATGTCATATTAAGGTAAAAAAAAAAAAGAAAAAAGAAGCAACTTTCAACAAGTGAAAAGCTACAAAAGTAACAACCAATATTGATCACTAACATTTCCAGAAAAACCTTTCTAGACAGCAAATCCTATTTCATTTATAGAACATTAATAAATTGGAAAAGTTCACTTGTAGAGGTGAGATCGTTAGGTTCCATATTTCAGCCAAGAGAAAGTTCAACAACACTGCTTTTTTTTTTTTTTAAAAAAAATGAAAAATTAAATATGAAATCTTATAATGCACATTTTTGGAGAACACTTTCTAATATTAAATTATTAGTATAAAATTAATATTAAAATAATCTGCAAACATTAAGTTTATGGGTAAAATCTTGGTGAACAAGACAATAAATGCAATAGCTGAAAAAATTAAAATATTTTGAATGAACAGAAAATGATTTTTTTATACTGCATGCAATGGAAAGTGATAACATTAAATAATAATGACAATAAGTACTTAATTAGATGAAAAATGAAAGAAAAATCTGAAGGAACTAATTGTCCTGGTATATTTGGCTAATTTGAATTAAGGTTATTCCAATTTAATTATTTTTAAGTTGGTTCATAAATAGAAACATTCCTTTCAGAAACCATTTATTTGCAGAACAATAACACAAGAGAGATTCTATCTTGGAGAAATATATAACAGAAATTTGTACCAAGAAAGAGTTCATTTACATTCACTCTTCTTTTAAAGATATCTTTTCAGCATTACTTGAGAATTGAAATGAATTAAATTATTCAAGCCAAAAAATAAAGATATTTTTTTTTTAAAGAAGACATCTTATAAATGCAATGAATTTATTTTAATCCATAAAACTTACTCTCTATGATGAGAATAAAGAGCTTTCAAGTGCCAGCTAATTTTACTTGCTTCAGCCATTTTATCTTCACCTAATATTGTAGTAAATTAAATAAATAGAAAAATAAAGAAATTTAATAATTAAAGAAGCCACTGCCCTGGAAAACCTAATGTAATGTAGCTATTTTTGAAATTAATATTTATTGGTTACTCTTTAGCATACTGTAAAAGATGCAATTAAATTAGAAGTTGCCCCTTTTTGATAGTCCATATGTGAATGTACAAGAGATAAGGTTTTAGATATCTCATATTATATTGCTTTGGGAGGCTCCTCTGTTGGCAAATATTTATACTCGCTTAGCATGAGAAGTTTTCTATTCCTTTCAATTCAATTCAATAAAAGAATTTGGTCCCATTAATTATCTACTTGCCAAATTTGCTTTGATGCCATTGGCAGGAGAGAAATCTGTTTAATGTGGATTCAAACTTCTTGATATTATTATTAGCAAGGAATTCAATGCAGTTCATTTTCCTGTAATTATTTAAAATTAATATCCAATTTAAAAAATCAGAGATAAACCAGTTTGAGTTGAAGTTTGATATTACTGATAAATTGATATTGCTTACCCAAAACAGGCAAAGTATATTCTCAGCATTGAAATACTATCATATGAAAGAAAATTAGTCTAAGACATTAACAAGCATATATATATATATATATATATATATATATATATATATATATATATATATATATATATTATATATATTTGTGGAACAACCTTTCTTTTAGACACTTTTCATTAAATACAGTAGACAAGAAAGGTTTAATTAATTTTTTTATTTAATTTTTCCAGCATCCTTATGTTTTTCTGTTTTGTAGGAGTAAGGGAGTCCAGAAATTTTCCATAATTTTCATTGTCCCAAGCACTTTTGGCCACTTCTTTAGCCATTTTCAAGGGAGTTTTGTTTTTGGTGTTAGTTTTTCTTCACATTTTGAATTTTTAAATCGTATTTTATTTTTGTGTCATTTTCAATAGAAGTGTTTATTCTGAGCCTTCACATGTTGAGCACATCTGGAATTCGCGTGAGCAAATTTCTAAATTTTAACTGTTAAATAAATTGAAGTTGATAGTAGAAGAAAGATGTCATATATATATATATATATATATATATATATATATATATATAGTTTTTGTGATGAGTTTCATTTGTTAGGATTTCATCAGACTGGGCTTTGTTGATGTTCTCACATCTATACATGCACACAAAATGACAGATGCAAGTAGTTTCAAAATTTTTGAAAGAATATTTTTTCAATGTAGCCAAATTCATCTATATTCTTTTTCTATCCATCATCTTTGTCTCTGACTATCCTACATTGTGACAACAGAAAATCTATCAAGAATGGTGAAATATTGTAAGAGCCTGGACGCAAATTTACCATAGCTGAACTAACGATCAAGACACCTTCCAGACATTTTTGTCTTAGTGAATTATTTTCTCACTTAATCAAAGTATTAGGTTGGTGCAAAAATAATGTCGTTTTCTCACATATGTTACTATGCGAGAAAACGACATTATTTTTGCACCAACCTAATAGCATTCCCTATGTTAAAATTGTGGTCAGTTTCATTATGGGGAACAGCCAATGCATTTCGTGTATTGTTTTTAAAATGTCTCTTTTGTGTTCAAGAAGTTTAAACAAAAGACTATATAGTCTTTTGTTTAAACTTCTTGAGGCTTCCCCAGTGTATTCATTCTGGCAATTCCTTCAAAAATTTTGAAACTACCAGCATCACTTGTACACATGTATAGATGTGACAACATCAATAAAGCACAGTCTGATGAAATCCTAACAGATGAAACATGTCACAAAAACGTTTTTCCCAATTTGTTATACTACTTTTTCTAAATACTCTTTGTTGATATATAAACTTATACAAAATTATATATATATATATATATATGGTGAGAGAGAGAGAGAGACACATACATAAGTCATATAAAGTGAGTGTGTGTGTAAGATACTTTGTGAATGTAAGCATTACTTTATTGAATAATGTTTGGTCATCTTGATTTGCATTTGTCTGTAAACACCACAAAGTTACAAGGCTGTTTCTCAAGTAGGAAAAAAATTAAATTAGAATATCTGGCCATAGGCTATAAAATGTTTACTCTTTAAAGAATCAATACTCACTTTTAAACCTCATTACAATGCATAAACTGAAAAAACTGAACTTAAAAAAAAAACACTGATGAATGATGGGAATTATTCACAGACAGTTATTTTTGAATTTACATTTGTAACAATTTACTTGTTGACTTTTATATCAATCAACAAACCGTGAAAAAATAAACACATTAGACAAAAATATTGTCAATTTATAATTATTTTAAATCAAAAGGATAAAGACAAGTGACTAAATCACAATCTTGGAAATCATTTCTGCTTGAAATCCACTTGTAAAATCAGAATTATATTGTTCTGTGAACTGATGGATAGTAGAAAAATATAAATATGAAATTTTCTGTCTGTCTTAAGATTTTCAAGATACATTCATGTTACAAAAGAATCAATGCTGAGAACAAATGTAGTTAAGCAACTGTTGGATATTAATGAGAGAAATGGTTACAGGAAAATGGACAGACCATGTAAGAATATCCAGAATGCACATTATCTTCATAGAAAATGGAGAGAAGCATGTACTTTGGCACTTTTAGCCATTTTGGCCATTTTCAAGGAATAAAGTTGTGTTCAATCTGGGTAAGTCTCTGCTTTCTTTCACCATCTTATTTTGATAGTTTTTAGCATCATATTTTGAATTTTTAAAAAATATACTGTAATGTTATATTTTGAATTTAAATCATTGATCAAGTGTTCAAATAGTTTCAGAAAGGCGTTAATTTAATTTTTTTTCTTAAAAATATTTAAAATATTGATTACTGTGCTGTATGATATTTGTTTATTATAGGTTGTTTGTCTTTATATAATTATTGCTTCTAATATTTGTAATCATTTTTGCAGTTGTATAGTATTTTTTCTTACAAATATTTCATTCATGTTGGTTAATAATATGCATTTTTTTCTGGAACAACTATCAAAAAAGTGGCATAATGAAGAAAGAGAGTTCAGAGAATGTGATACTCACAGGATTAATTGAAGGCAAAACAGACAGAGTAAAGCAGTGAGTAAGCTAGCTAACAAGTTTGTATAATTGGATGGCAGAACAGAGATTAGGAGGGATAGTGAAAAAATAAACCTTATTAAAGGATAGAAAGTTACAGAAAGCCAGGATTGTCCACATCCTGAAGGGAGATGACACATAGAAGACTGAAAATAAAATCTCTTGATGGACATGAAAACTCATATACTAAATTGATTTTATTAAAACTGGATTTGTAGAGATTTGTATTATTGGTGACAATAAAATTTAGTTATGTGCCATGTGTGATACACATTTAGGCAATCATGTATCTTTTGATACATGACTAATGTGGCAAGTTTTTTTCCCGCACTAGGTTGCCATTTCTTTCTGCAGTAAACCAGTTGCCATCCAAGGCTACAGAACCCGGTCTGCCCGGCTATTCACCCATAGCTGGGGGGAGAAGAGGATTCATACCTTTCTCAAGAGTATTAGCACATAAGTGAATGTAATGGATTTGACTGGAATTTGAACTTGCCTCTCCGATTCCTCAATCTGAGCCACTATAAATTACTCCATTGTGCCTCCTCTATTTAGGTCTACAGTTTGCATAATACCAAATGAAAACCTGTCAATAACTTTGTTATATGACTTAAGTGTATTTAAGTGCCATCTTCTTAATAAGTAAAAAAAACAAAAAAAAAACATTACTCTTTCATCTTTTAACACTTTCATATCCCTCACGTTCTTCTTGCATCTTTCAATTAATCTAAGTATGTAATATTTTATATTTCAAAACTTGTAACAACTTTATTTGGCATTAAAAATTTTATAAAGCTACTGTATTTTATATGTAAACTTACAAAGATGTATTTAAAAGAATATAGAATTTCCTTGCAGTGGCATTGAAACTGATCTTGAAAATATTCAACTCAAATATTTTGAATAAATTTAAATAAAAAGGAACAGAAATTTTGCATTGAACCTATTACAAGTTTAAAATGTTTTTTTATAATATTTAGTTAATTGTTTATTTTTACCAGTAGGTAATTTATATCTGTGTATTATGTTTCTCATATTGTTGATAGTTATTATGCTTTTAATTACAATAGAATAAGTTAATTATATGAATTTTGTTTTTATTGTTATTAGATGGTTTTTATGTTTTAATTAATATATGATGTAGAAATATATTGTTAATTAGTGTTTATGTTGAGGAGTTCTTTATAGTGTGCACAAAGAGGAAATTAAACGAGCTTTGTATTTACAAAGACATTTGTTTTAAATATTTAATTAGGCAGGAATTTGAATTACTTGCTTTGTTTTTATATACATATGCGTTAAAATTATTATTGTTGACTCAACTGTGGCATCTAATAATTCTTTAATTTAGTAAATTGGAGGACAGAATTATTTTTAAAGCTTTTCTTTGAGATTTTTAATTTCGTCAATATTTTTAGTTTGCATAAATATGACATCTACATATCTAAGCAATCACAGGTTTATTTAAATTTCTATAAACTTTGTTTTCTATGTAAAATATCTGGATATAAAATACTCAGAAAAATCTTTTTAATGAAATATTTCCATAGCTTTCAGTTAAATATGCAAAAAGAGAATATGCTACCAAGACACTAACAAAAATGTAATAATATTTGCAACTGTCATTGTTAAGAGAAGCAACTTTAGAATCATTAAAAATTTCAAACATTCAGCTTACTATATTAGAAAATAGTAAATTACATTTGAAATTGTACCAAGTAAATTTCCTATCTATAAGAAGCCAAGATAGAAGACTATGCTTCTATAACTGATGAATGAAGATGACATACAAAAATTGAAATAAATAATGATAAAGTATTTCTGAGAACAGAATAATTATTTTTGAAACACAAAATTGTATAGTACTATGGAAATATCTATCCTTTTAAGAATTAGTGGCTGTTAAATATGAAAAATTATACATAAATTTAATAACAATTGTCCTAAAATCTTCAGAATATCAAAGCAAGATCAAAGAACACATTGACAAGGACAGAAAAATGTCAATACATTTATTCCCACATAAACATTCTCTAGGAAATTTAGCAGAATGCACCAAAGGATTTTTGGGTGAATTCCAATGTATCAGTGTCCTTACTCCATTTTGGGATAATATCACCTAAAAAAGGATTTCTGTGTAATAATTAGGTAGAATCTTTATTTCAATAATACTATCAGAGAAATTATTTCAGGCAATTTTTTTTAATGATTTCACTGGTAAACATTTTATTCTTATTAAACTTGTTCAGCAAGCTTAAAGTGTTCTGAGCCTGAATGATAAAATGTAAAGTATCTACTATTTTACAAAATACTAAACATTCACACAAAAATATAAATCAAAGCTATAAAAAAATGAAGTTGCAACACACACCCTCAAACAAATTTCTGTCAAGGAAAATAACTGAAATTTACATGATAACAACCAAGATGTGTCTCACGCACACACAGTAGTGTTGTGGCATTAGAAGAACACACCCTGAGTCTGTCCATAGGTTTCACATTGCAGTGATAAAACAGCTCTGAATACATCACTGGATAATGTTTATTGTTTGGCCAAGATAACAATTGCTTAAATACATATGCATTTACATATGAAACCACTTATTTCAGTACAGCCTATACAGGCTTATACATCAGACCCAAAAGTACTGCCCCCGTAAAAGTATCACCTGTAGCAGACTGCTCCTTCTAGCTACATTATAAATAGTAAGTTTGATCTTCATTGGATTACCATACTTGTGACAAAATTGTTCAGCTTAGTCTATCAAGGTTGTCTTATAGTTTAGCTGTTAGCAAGGCAGTATAGCCAGTTTGATCCTCACTACGTGCTCCATATCTCTAAGTCATAGTTATTCTTGCTGTTTACCTGTGTTTGGTTGAATTTTTTCATTTTAATATTCAGAGCGCTGGACAGAAATCACATCTTGTCTGTCTGGGTCAACCAGCCATGGTGCTTTGTTTTAATTAGATTTCCTAATCTATACAATGTTTTAGTAATTTTTTTTTTTTTTTTTTTTTTTTTTTGTGCGGCTGGACGAATACCCCTACACCAAGAAAAACACTGAGCTGAGTATGATATGTGCGTGAGAAAAACCATCCAAGAAGTAAGCATACATGTACCACTTAGCCAAAGAGGGACTAGAAGCCATGGCACTTTACAAAGGCCTGGGTAAAGAGCCATGTGTCAAATGTAAGCCAGATTTAGTAAATAACTATATAATAAAGATTATTTTTAGTAACTGGTCATCATAATTTAAAACAAAAGATCTGTACAAAAATGTACTAAATTTACTTGCTAGAAATAAAATTGTATTAAATTTATTAGGTAGAAACTCAGCAAACTAAAATAAATGCTGTGTTTGATGGAATACAGGACCTACTTTTTCCCAAAAAATGTGCTCAGGTCTTATATACAAGGTTGGTATATCTAGTAAGCTAATGTTTACCAAGGTACCATTAACTGCCAGTGCTTGTACTTAACTTACCTGTAATATTAAATATAAATAAAGAGTATTATGTCATCAATTGAATAATATTGCTGCATCATTAAGTGCATTTGGGTATACATTTCAACACAACATGGAGACTTCTTTCAGATCTTTCCTATAATCAGTCATCTCAATGTTACAGTGATTAGCAACATTGAAATCTGTAGAAAATGGATTCTCAATAGTGACAACTTGAACTTCTACAAGAAAAGTTCAAACCTAAAAAAAGGGAATTTGGACTGGAAAAGAAACAGAACTAACCTATTGTCTCCAAGAAGTCTCAAGACAAGTTATGGCTCCTTTTGAATGTGTCAACTGGATCCCAGAATAAATTGATCACTTAAATGTTTTTGTAACTTCTTTTTCTTCTTATTGCTCCTCCTCCACCTATTGAAGAATTATCTGCATCAATTTATTCTTTGAAACCAGTAGTGTTAAATATATAAAATTTTCCCCTGAAGTGCAACATCAGTCACTGACAATGAAAGCTAACAGGTATTGTTCATCAGGCGAGTATAAAATCATTTATACGCAATTAAATCTTCATTCATGACTGATGCGATGAGTTATATATGTTCCTATTAAATACCTTCTTCATGGTTAATGCCATGTATTTAGATGGAAAACTTAAAAATAAAGAAGTAATTTATTCTTTGATGATGACTGAAGGATGGAAACAAAATTAGAAGAGTCAAGAAAAGTTAAGTAAAGAATATGATGTAGGGTTTGAAAAATATTGCAATTGAATGGCTAGAAAGTTATATAGAAATGAAAGAAAAAAATTAGAATGACTAACCAAATAAATAAAAATTGAACAAAAACATTCCAAACCCTTTCAGTAGAGAATAAATTGTTGGGTTAGTATTGAGATCTTATTCTCATTCTATATACAACATGGATCAAAACCTGTTTCTTTTCATACAGTTATTACAAATTTATGAAATTATAATATCGTTAGGGAAAAGTAGATCTTATATATCAAATATGATTAATCTAAGACTGAACTAGAGCAATCCTAATCACAAATGATTTCTTGAATAATTTTTTTCAGTAATTGTTGTTTGGATCATCAATTAGTCTTACATTATCACTTAATTATGTTGGATCTTTCTTGACAAATGTGTGTGAGAGATACTGCAATTTACTAATAACTGATAAAAATTTAGACAATTTTGGGGCTCCCAGCATTTAAAGTTTTAAAAATAATTGAAGTATCTAAGGATTTTAAAATAACAATAGAAGCATATTTTTAATAGTGATTACACTGATTTATTAAATTTTAACCAGTCAAATTTGGATGTGTGTGTATTATATGAATATTTAAAAGCTTACATTTAATATTATATTAAAACAATGAACATTTATTACAAATTTGAATTTTGCCTAAGAAGTCAAAAAAAAAAAAAAATGGTTGGGATTTGGAAAGATGATTTATTCTAAAAGTATCTAACAGGTTACAAACAATTTTCAGAATTGTTAATATTAAATTATAAACCAGGAATTTATCTGGTATTCTTTCATTTGTGATTTAATCTTTATCTTGGGAGAAGAAAAATTCTACTACGTGCACCAAGTAAACACAATAGATTCTTTAAGGCATAAGTCATGTAGTGCCAAATAATATTACCTTTTGTATTAGCTGAGATATATTAAAATTAATGAACAAGACTGTCATCTTCTTTCAATTTATAGACTGGGCAGAGAAAAATGTTCTACATTGATAATAATGCCTTGAAAAGATGAAACGATGAGGATATCAGACCAGTAATATAGATTAGTTTAAAAGGATTGAGTGTAATCTAAAGCAGTGATTATCCAAAATACCAGCTTGGGACATCTGGACGGTAATACGTTGACTCTTTAAAGAAGCCTTTTAATCTAATGGACACAGTGAAAACATGATTGAAAAAAATGTAATTGAAATTCTCAGCTACTTAAATGTTCACATTGTCACATTTTGAATCAAATAATATAAGAATGGGTTTATAATAAAACGATTGGCTATGATTAAAAACAAAAGTTTGGCTTCACAATATCAGGGAAAAATAGGGTGTGGCTAATTCTTGTAAAATCCTAAATAGAAATAGGTTGAAAATATCTGACATGACAGAATTCTGACCACTGAAAATAGAACATTAATAACTTAGAGCTCATATTGGGCTAGCAATATTAATGATCATTTATATTATTGTTAACAAGACTATTCTTCATTGTCAAATAAAAAGAAAAAAAATTTCCTCACTATTCATATAAGCTATATGAGCATTGAATAAAGAATCATTTTAAAAGAATAAAAAACACCAATAATATTTGAAAAGATCTTTTATAATACTAAAATATAATAAACTAAATTTTGAAAAAATTCTTAAAGATATATATATATATATATATATATATATGCATGTATAAGAGAGAGAGAGAGAACATTGTTTAATTGGTGTTTTTTTTTTTTTTATATAGAACATGGTAAATTATGAGAAAAGTACAGTGCATTTAAAAAGCATGGAATGATGTTCATCTTTTTAAAAGTTAGCTAAGTGGGCAGATGTTCAAACAGAAAAGCCGTTAAACCAAGGTTTGAACATGTGGCATGTGCATTATCACAGTCATTCTCAGACATGCTGTTGTTAGAGTCCATACCAATAGCAGAAGCTTGAAAATTTTGTTGTCATAGAGGGCATCTTTTAAATTGTGTCTACTGTTATTCCCCACTCCACTTTGTGGCAATAATAACCAAAAGAAAATTAGAGATAATCCCCCTAAATGCTACTTAAAGCCCATGGTTAGTTCTCCTTACTAATACTCCACCTCCATGGCTGTACTTTGGTTGTAGTAGCCACTGTAGTACTACTAGTAGTTGTACAGTATTACTAGCCAAAAGGTCCAAAAATTAATTTTGCTTCTATTAAAATTTTTTAGTTAGACTATATGTATTGTGGAAATTTTGAGTTGAATACTTATATATGAATACGTTACAGACACATATATACACAAATAAAATTTAAATGCATAAATACACATAGGTATTACAGAAACATGCTTATACATAGATAATGTGCATGCATGCGTGCACACACACAAATATTTGGTGAAATCTATTAAAGCATGGTAAAAAATGACAGTTTTTGAAAGGACCCATGTAAATAAACCAGTTATTTTTTTTTTTTTTTAAATATATTTCCTTGCAATATCAATGATGTTTGTTTTGTCCTATCATTTTTTTTTTTTGGAATACATGACTAGAATATTTTCCTTCATAGATTTTTTTTGTTTTGAAAGAATCGACCAACTTACCTGTGTGTCAGGTTCCATGTTGTACCGGCAAAATCCTTTCTTTCTTCCTGCAGAGCTTTGCAAACAGTAAACGCAAGTCTCTTTGTACGTTTCCTGGTTATGTATTGATATTTATATTTGTAAATGTGCTTGGATGGATGTAGGTGGGTGTGTTTGTGCGTCTATGCAAAAGAAGAGGGTTAGTGCAATTTCTTTTTGTCACATTAGCTTCCTTGTTTTTGTTGATATATGTAGTGGACACAAACTAAAAAGCAGGACATATCTTTTCTTTGTGATAAGAATCTATCCATTCACCAATGCAGTTAGAAGAACTGTAGTCACGAAAGCAAAGCGGTAACACAGAGAGAAATAACAGGAGAATAATGTGAATGAATTGGAGGAAGAAGAAAAAAAAAAGAGAGAGAGAGAGATGTAAAGAGAGAGTGAAGGAGTGAGCTAAAAAAGAAACCTACAAAGAGAAATAACAAATATGAGTGAATGAGCAAAAACGTTCAATCTGAGAGAGAGAAATAATAAATGTATCACTTAATAGAAATAAAAAAAAGGAATGGAATAAAGATATAAGAGAAGAGAAAGTAAAAAAGAAAATGACTGAAGATGTTATGATAAAGATACAGCAAGAAATCAAAGGAAAATAATGTCAATAAAAGGGAGAAATCAACAGAGAGTGAAAGAGAATAGAGAGAGAGTGCAGAACTGCTCACTAATATTTTCTCCTCTCTACCCCTTCTATGAATATTGATGAGCAGCTGCTGCTTCCATTCTCAGCATCCATAGCGACCACCTAACCAACAGCAGCAGCTGCAGTAGTAGTAGCAGTAAGAGTAATAAGCTTCTCCTGTCAGTTTGGGATGCAGTATTCACTCAGCATACTTTGTACTACTAATATTACTACAATTATTGATGAATCAAAGTTGGTAATGCACATATTACAAATATCAAGACTGAGCATTAAGACTAAGATACTAAGTATCTACAACACTTTATACATGGGTAAAATTATCCAGGCTGATTAGGAACAAGATGATAGGGACTTCCTATTAAGGGTTTCCATAGATTAAGGAAACTCACAAAGCATAATAGTTATTGATTTTATACTGTTTCCATAGTAACAGACAACTTAGCTATTTTCTGTCCTTATTTTTGTAGGATGGGCTGTGGAGAAGGAATATGAGTTTTGGAGCCAAGCAAAAAGATTGGAGAAAAGGGTTCACATGAAAGGGATTCTTAAAAAAAAAAAAAAAAGTTAAAAATTATAAGAATATTTATTAAATTAAACTAAGTATTTGTTAACATATTAACAGCTATATAGGATGCTACCTCAATTCAAATTTATTTTTTCTGCATTTAATGGCAAAAATATTTTGTATACTGATGTCTGCACATTTTATAAATAAAAGATTTAAAACAACACTTGTGGGAGAAAGTACTATAATGAATGCAAACAAGTTGTTTTTGCTTGTGGTGGTGGTGGGAGCTTTTTTGGATTGTCAAAATTTTCTTTAA
Organism: Acanthosepion lycidas; assembly: GCA_963932145.1. Classification (NCBI taxonomy): domain Eukaryota; kingdom Metazoa; phylum Mollusca; class Cephalopoda; order Sepiida; family Sepiidae; genus Acanthosepion; species Acanthosepion lycidas. The sequence continues at coordinate 52,074,435 of OZ010580.1, read as the reverse complement.
TTGCTGAAAATTTTTGCTTTAAATGATACAAGGAATTATGACCAAAAATATGTTTACAATGAAATTATGATGAATGGATTAGCTTTTATTCAACCACTAAAGTTAGAAATAAGAAATATAAAACCTGATCAGTACTTAGATCAGTGACCACTTAGGAATACCAGATACTGTAGAAAGATAATAGCCTTGTACCAGACAAAGCCAAGCTTAGTAAATAAAGATAACAATAACTTGAAAAAAGATTATCCTTTAAATATAGTTTATAAATAGAGTAAATAGAAGTGTATTTCTTGCCTACATTGTATAGAATGGTTACTGTTTACTTTAAATGAGAGGAAAAAAGATTAAAGTAATGTGAAATGAGGAAGATGAAAAATGTGTAGGTGTAAGGGGAGCAAGTCATAGGGTGTGAGTGAGGGGGTGATTCTTTGAATAAAGAGAAAGATGAGGAAGAAGTTATTTTCAAGAGAAAATTGGAAAAGAAGAAAACAAATTAAGCAAGAGAAAGAGAGAAAATATTTAAAAATATTAAAAAGGGTGTATGTGAGGGTAGATGAGAGAGTGTCCCTAAAAGAAGAAACAAGAAATATTTAAAAAAGAAAAAGAGGGGGATTCAAAGGAAGAGAGAAGATTGAATGTTAGGGAGAGTATTAAAAATAATCCTGTGAATAAGGTGAGGGGAGGAGTGAGAGAGAGAGAAAAAAGATTGAAAGAGTGATGATAAAAGCTAACTGGTATGAAGTAAAGGAAAATCAGAATAAAAAAAATACAACTTATTAACTTAAAAATGGAAGGAAAAAATGAAAAAATATAAAATTCTATGAATATTAAATCTCCCAGATGTGACCCTCCACTCCCGAACTATAACTTTTTAACTTTTATTAAAAGTCAATACATAACTACACTCAGGTTGGATGTCATGCCTCTTCTATAATAAAAAAACCCCCAAAAAAACTGTCCACTGGTATCTATAAATTAAAGGAGAAGGTTTAGCATTGGAAGTTTTGTCACAGTTTTTTTTTTTAAATTTTATTTTGACAATATATGCTTTAGACATTATCTTGCCACTACTGACAAGTATGGGTATGCGACATCACAAATTAATCATCAAAAGAGGTTGCAATTGGTAAAAGGTTTGGCAGCTCGTCTGCTTCCTATAATAAAGTTGTTTTGAATTTATCTAAATATCAATTGTCTACCACTGAACTATGCATTATCCCATAAATTGAAATTCTGTATTCCTCCATGGTCTGTTAAGAGAAAATTTTTGTGGAATTTATTACTAAAATTTGGAAACTTTCCTCTTTTGTCAGATCAGTTTAGCACATTAAAGGCAAGGTTTAATGATTTGGCCCATGCATATGCCAGTAACTTGGTCAATTATACTGAATTTAAATGGAGGCATGAACATTGTTGTGTGGTCAATTCTTTACATCATAATAAATCTTTGGTTAAAACTAAACCTGATAAGGGTGTCGGGGTGGTAGTTATGGATTACAACAATTATGTCAACAAGATGATGTTGATGGGGGATAAATTTATAATAGTGGAGCCAGATGAAACACATGATAGAGCAAAGTCAATTGAGTTGAACTTTTGAAAGTGTTTACTTTGGTTGGTTAAAAATAAAGTCCTGGCGAACATTTATGAAGCTATTGGGCTGACAGGTTCCATAAGACCACAATTGTACGGTTTACCCAAAACTTATAATCTTTCTTTGTGCCGTATTTTATCTATGACAGGATCAGTGCAGCATAAGTTGACAAAGTGGTTGGCTGTGTTGGTGTAGCCTGTACTCTAACATTACATGAGTAATTGTGTTAAAAGACTCATTTACTTTTGCCAACTTTAGTGGAACTGTGATTTCAGTGCTGAGGATAAGTTTATGTGCTCATTTGATATTAGTAGTTTGTTCATCTGTGCACTGAATTATTGATATTTGTGTAATAGAGGCTGGGGTGTTCCATCAAGTGCTTAATACATTGCACCTGGTGTTGCATTTCACATGGGAATCATATTAGTTTGGTAATTCACCAATTTAGATGTCAGTGTGATGCTTACTATATAGGCAGAATGAATTAAAAATTGGAAGCACAAATTAACTAACATGTACCAGACAATATTCACAAGGGAAAGGTCAATAATTTACATAAATATGTAAATGTAACAGGTTCAGCTATAGCTGAACAGGGCTAATTGAAATATCATTTGAAAGTTTTGGAATCAGTGTACATTAAGTCCAACCAGCCATCTCTCTGTAAGCAGAATAAGTTGTTGGTAGGCTTTAAAGATAATTAGCCTTTAAATGTTATATTTTGTGTATAAAATTTGTTTTGAGTGTGATATTTTAAAAAAATTTTCACTAATTAATTTTTTTAAAAATTGCAGTGCACATTTTTGTATTTTTTGGTATTACTCTTTTAAATCATTGTTATTTTTGATATTACTCTTTTAAATCATTACTCCCCTTTTTTTTTGTTATCCCTCTTTAATAGGAAAAACTTTTTTGTTTCAACCAAAACTAATTATTATTTAATTATTCTTATAACTAAAAACTTGTTAGTATAAATTCTGCGGTATAGTTTAAGTATAAAAAAAAGCAGCTCTTAAATACTAGCTTGTAATCAAAAACATGTGCTACTGTTACTATGTAACTCAATACTAGCTGCTGCATGTTTGACACTATAAAGTGTCACTGATAGTAGTTGAAAGGAATGTGACACTGGTAGTATGAAATTAGGATTAAAATGGTTCATGTAAAAACGCTGTATAGGATTTGGAGAATTGGAAGGGTTAAAATTATTAACGTGAAAACACGAGTTGAAATATGGAGCAAAAAAAAAAAAAAGAAAAAAAAAAGAGAAATGTTTTTTTCTTTCTGATAAACAGAAACACAGAATGAAATGTTGAGTCCAAAATATAATTTGAGAAATGTGGATTGCTTGTCAACAGAGAGACAGATCAAATTGCTATAAATCACAAAGCCCATAATATAAACAATGTGAATCTGAAATAAGTTTTTTTCAAAAATGCAAAATTAGGCAAAGATTTTAATCAGTTATATTGAAAAGTCGACAACAAAGAAAATTCTTTGACATCAAGGACATAGAAATAATTTATAAACACCAAGTTTGTTATTGGAAAAATTATTGTTTTGAATAAGTATTGTTGTCAGGATATAGAAAGTAATAATAAACAAAGTTTGTCTAGATTTCTGAGATGAGGTATTATGTACCTTAATTGGACTATTGTCCTCATCTTTTCGCCATATTTATTACAACGTTTCAGCCATTGTATGCTCCGGCCTTCTTGGAATGTCGAACTGAACCCTTTATTTCGCTCACTGGGGTAAACTGTTCTCGTTCCATGTGCCATGTTTGATGGATGTCAGTTATCAGTTATTTCCTGTTAATTTCCCTCTGAAAGTTCTCCACTGCCTTAACCGGGTATTGAACTCACACTCTTTGGGTCCTGTCACTGGATCTAACCAACGCCTTTATCCTTGAGGACACATGGCACAGTGGATAAAGTTGTAATAAAGTTTGTTGTCAAAAAATGTAATGTTTTGAATAAGTGACTGCTTTGTTTGAAGGTCAGTATCAGTTCTCCAAAAGCGGAGAGATAAAATAATTAATTGATATGAATATTGATGAGTGCTGAGGTGCAGTGTGAGTCAGGTGAAATGCATATAAATAGAGCCAGCTGTTGGAGCAAGAGACGGCAAGAGATGCAGATGAGATGAGACAGCAGTGGAGCTGCTGAACTTTACATGACCAAGAGAGTTCCCAACCTTACTTTGTATTGTTTGTTTAACCCACTCCAAATTTTAGAAGAAAAATACAAAGTGTCACAATAGAGTTTAATGGTAAGGCTTAATTTTGTTGTATCAAGAGCTATATAAACTAATTGAAAATTAACCCAGCAACCTTCTTCATTATTTTGTTATGCTATTTTTATTTTCACCAGCAGAAGTGTTCTGTGTCTTTTTGTAGCATGATCCTGCCACAGTCTGATCCAATGCTCAAGTATGGATGAAATTCGATCTGCACTGCTCTGTGATCAAGGAACACAACATGGAACAGAAGCAGATGAAGGAACGAAGCAGAAAGCAAATAATCATCAGTTGACTGGTAGAGGTACTAATCAGTGTGGGAATAACCCAGGGTCGAGTCAGGCTGGCCGTATTATACATGGTTGAGTCATCGGTAACTAAACTAGTTCCTCCACCTCCACTAGGATTTTCTGGCAAGGAGAGTGGCTAGACACCCAGCAAGATTAAAAATAAGACCTATCATAGGGTACATAAACCTTTTTGTTATCTAGCATAGATACGTATGTAGTCAGTATGATGATGGCAGGCATCACTGGGCAGGGATGGGCTTCTCCACAGGGCCTACTTCACCAAAGTCATGCTACACATGAATACCTCAATAGCTTACAACCCAGATATGTGGAGGTAACTGGTCAGGTACTTAGCTGCATAACGACCTTGCAATCATGCCCATGGGACTTATTACAATGATGAATCAAAAACAAACATATCTAGAGGAAAAAAATTATTATTTTAAATTATTGCTATAATTACTAATAGTCCAAAATATTATGTAATTATTAGGTTGGTGCAAAAACAATGACGCAATAATGTTGTTTTTTGACATATTTTTTAACATCAAAAAATGACATTATTACGTCATTATTTTTGCACCAACTTAATATTTTCTCCTTTGGCTGATAATATTTTTAACTTGCAAAGTTAAAAACAAAAAAAAACAAAAAAAAAAAAAAAACAGCAAGAATATTTTTAAGTCGGGGAGACCTATCTCAAAAACCTATTAGAACTGCTAGGTAACTATGACATATTTAGGAAGGATTTTAGACTAATTCAGAACCTATACTGGCAACAAACAACTGGCATACAGATAGAAAATGAGTTCTGTATATATACAAAAATAGAAAGGAGTCTAAGACAAAGATGTGTCCTCTCACCAGACTTATTCAACTATAAAGTGAGGCAATTCTGAAAGAATTAAAAGTCTTACCAGGATTCATTATTAATGGCCACAATCTTAACAATCTAAGATATGCAGATGAATCAGTGTTGATAGCAGACATAAAAAAGAAACTACAAGAAATAAAGAAGGTAGTGAAGGAAAGCAAGAAGAAAGGACCAAGCATCAATTGCAAGAAGATAACATGCATGGTTGTTAGCAAAAGGAACTCCAACATGCAAATTACAAATTGTAAAAATTGAAGATACCAAAATCAAATAGGTACAATAGTTTAAATATCTGGGAAGTGTTTTAACAGAGGATGGAAAGTGTGACATTGAAGTCCAAAGCATGAAAGATGCCTTACAAAAGCTAAGTATTAAGAAAAAAAAAAAATTTGTTAAAAACAAAGAAAAATAAGTACTCGATTGTTACATAATATCAGTCTTCCTATATAGCAGTGAATGCTGGACAATCTCCTCAAAAATAAAGTCTTGAAGCAACAGAAATGTGGTTCTACAGATGCTGAGAATACATGTGAGCAACAACAATACAAAGATACAATGGAAACAAAAAGGAAACTTATACTTAACATCAGGAAGAGAAATTTCTAGGGTACATAATGAGGGTTTGGAAAATTTGATACTCACAGGACAGATTGAAGGCAAGGGGACAGAGGAAAACAACATAACCTATCTGCCAAGCTTAAGTGAATTGATGGCTGATCAGGGTTTCGGAGAAATTGCAAAATGACAAAATTTATTAAGAGATACAAAGGATAGGAAATTGTGGAGAGCCATTCTGAAGGGACAAGACACACATAAGAAGATTAATATAACCTGCTGTACCTGAAATGACTTGACAGAAAAAATGATATTTTTGTAGGAACATTTATTGTAAAGGTTTCAGTACTATTTGTATATTTAAAAACTGAAAATCTGCTTGCATAAGAATTGCATACAAGTCAATGTGACAAAGCACTACTCTTGAATTCATTCAAGTTTTCAGATTGAAACAGGTAAGATTAAAGAGATGACCAAAAGAAATTAATCATGATTGCATTAAATGTTCAATGTTCCTTTTCAGATGAATACAATCAAAGTCTTGTTGATTAAAGTCTGATTATTATCTGGTTTGTGGGTTTGACCTTATTATAATACTTTTTGCTGACTCCTTCAGTTGAGCACTGTTCTTATAAAACTAGTATCACCTCTGCCAATTAAAAGCTTGTAATTTGTTTTTCTTTTTATTATGGCTTCATCTCCACCACAAAACTAGTGCCAATAAAAGAAGTTTTTTTTTATTTCCTTCATGAACCTAACTATTGCTTAGTTACATGAAAATAACTATTAGCAGTGTTTCCTACTTATAAAATTGTCAATACATTTATGAATAGAATCAAGATTAAAGGTGAAATCAGATTTTTCAGAAATACACATTAAGGAAGAACAAGTGTTAGCCAGAGATAAATCAAAAGTGCTCAATTTAATTTAAATAGAGTTTCTAAGGCACAGGTTGGAGATTGTTTGAATAGAGTTTCTAAGGCACAGGTTGGAGATTGTTTGACCAAAGATATGCAGTCAGAAATTTATAAAATCTGGTGCTGTTATTCTCAGATCTTATACAGAAATATATAAAACAAGCCTCTTATGTGACTGGTCTAAGCTTTTATATAAAGCCTAGAAATCTGTTAATTAAAATATGGTTAAATTAAATTCTCATTTACTTACAAGTGTAATAAATGAGCCTAAGATGACAAATCAATAATAAACAAGACATTTATAAATAAGTCTAAATTGGAGGCGCCAGTAAGGAAAACTGGTTTTAAGCAAGAATAAACACATCTACACTTCAGATCAGTCTAGATTTATAGTTTCTACAGAGAATACTTTTAGTTGGCATTTTCCAATTTCAAGTTTTGACTTTAAAGATATGGAATTTGTAGATAGTAATTGGCAACATTTGTTTGTTTACAATCAGTACTAAAATATAAAAAAATTTAAAATAAATAGATTGTCTGCTTACAAAAATTTGTGAGAGACCTACAAATCTAAAATATTTCACTTAGTATCCTGTTATGAATAACAGTAAAAATGTAATAACGGTTAATATTTCTAGTGACTTGCGTACGACTTATGATGATAAAACAGTAAGTATATATTAGTCAAGAAGATTTGTTTCTTTTTTTTTTTAAACAGTTTCTTACAGTTTATTTATATGTACAAGTTATTTTTAATGTTTAAATATTCAGATACATGACATATTTCTGTAACTCCTTAGCATTTCAAAGAGAGGCTGATTGTATTAATGATTAAGAAAAATAGTACAGATGCAATTTATAATGTCAGTATGAATTTTCAATAAATAAATAACATTTTAAAAAAATCCAATAAAATAATTATTGGCAATAGATTAGTGAGATTGGTTTAGCAAGTCAATGATAGTGTGATCCTTATAGAGTATTCTTATGTTAGTCTTAACTTATTCCAAGTACAAGGTGTTCCAGAAGTCTTGGGTACATTTCAAGTCCTCATATCTGCTGAACTATGAATGGTAGTAAGATGAAAAAGAGAAGTATTGTCCAATCTCCAATATATTCAGTAATTTACTGCTGAATAAAGCAAGACAATTCATTAAACACAGAGTAGAAAAGCATAAGATCAACATTTTTGTATTTTATATAGAGGAATTATTTTCAAGGGAAGTTTTTTTTTTCTGTTCCTCTATAATAAACTTTAATTCTTTTTGGGGTGAATAAACAACCTAAACAAAATGAAAAGGTAATTATATAATAGCGTAATTATAAATTCTATCAGCTTGAATATTATTTTTATTGAATATTATATTTATCTTCAATTTTGAGCACTGATTTCTTTGACTTCTATCAGCAAAACAACAGAAACAATCTTGTAGTGACAATAGTTTAAAACAAATAAATAAATCAATAGCAAACAAGATTGTCCATCCTCTTGTCACTTTGAGGGAAAAAGTAGAAGAAAGCTGTATACATGCTACCTACAACAAATATAACAATCACAATTAAGTAAGGACCTAACCAACATAATTGTAATTGTTCAATGATTTTGATGTTAGACTTGGTGAGAGAAAGACTTGTAAGCTGGATTAGAAGATAAGGGTATTGAGACTGAAAGGCTTAAAAATAAGCTGAGGTCATTGGGAGGTCATTGTAGGTGAGTATTTTTTCTTCTTTTTGATATATAATGAGATACTGTGTTATAAGAGTGGATGAAGTTGGGTTTATTCTATATGGCTTTCTGATCACATATATCTAAATATACAGGTGCAATATACATTGTACGTGTATATTTAGATATATGTGATTATATGGTTTTGTTTATAAATGAAGATAAGTTTTACATACTTTGTTTAAATTAAAAAAAAAAAAAAAAATACCCTAAAGGTAAATTGAAACTGACAAATTTTCATATAGGAAAAATACACTGAAAAGGAAGAGGCAGTTTTAATATTTATTTTTAGGTAGGTGCCAAGCAATGACAAATAGTACGAATAAAATTCTTTTAAGAATTTCACCCCAAGCAAGGTAATAAAACCACTAAGACACAAGGAGTTAGTGAATGTGAAAGAAAATGAGGAAAAGGAAAACTTTATTAAAGAGAGAGAACAATAAAAGAGAATTTAAGAAGGCAGAAGATAACAACTAACAATGCATTTAGATTTTTGAAGATCAATGTTGACTGGAAAGCAAGAAGCCAGAGGAGAGTTTCACAAAAGAGAAACGCAAAAGAAGAAATATTAAAGGTATACAGTAATAAAAAAACAAAACGTGCACACAAAATGTATTGATTATATAAACATATCAATCCCTCAAATGTTCAAACTGTCCCCCCCCATCATTCATGCACACCTCTTTACCTGCAAAACATTTATTATTATTATTATTAAAAAATAAAAATTAATGTATTATAATAAATGTATTATAATAAAAATTATGAAAATCAAAATATTAAAAATGATTTTAATGAATTAAATAAATTTTAGCATTAAATGAATCCAAGAACCACTACTATAATACTGTTAGTACTGGTATAATACTTACTATATATCTACTTTTGCAGCCCTCTGTATTTACTATGGAACCCAGAATAAATAATTTCACACTTGTATGTCAGATTTTATGATGCATGCAAAGTAGATTGTTGCAAAATAATAAAATCTGCTGAAGTTGAAAGAGTAGAAAACTTAAAATAAATGATTGACAAACTGATGAAGATTATAGAATGTTAATTTTAAATTCCTATTTAAAATAATAGTTTATACAGGTATATATATATTTTTTTAAGCATTTCATACCAAGCAAAGCAGGAGTGCCAGTAGCATGCAAGAGGTTACAGAGAGTGAAGTAAGAGCAAAAAGAGAGGGGTTACAGAGAGTGAAAGTAAGAGCAAAAAGAGAGGGGTTACAGAGAGTGAAAGTAAGAGTAAAGAGGAGTGTTTGAGGAAAGGATAAAGAGAAGGATGGGGAACAAGACCAAGACATCAGAAGATATCGACTGACATTACATTTAAATTTTTTAAGATTATAGTTATCAGGGAAGCAAGTAAGAGGAAGGGAGTTCCACTGTTAGGAAGTGTGAGAGAAGAAGCTGTTGGAGTAGAAGAGGTGGTTACATTTAACAGTTTTGACAGTAAAAATGTGGGACAGAGATACCAACCTAGTAGCATGCTTTAATTCATGCATTTGGGCACCAGTAAAAATAACTTATCAGAGCAGTTGCCATGAAAATATCTGTAGAAAAGACAAAGAGAAGCCACATCCTGTCTGAGAAAGTGACTGGAGTCGAGATGCCAGGTCAGGAGCTATCACATTGCATATCTATCTTTGGATTTTGTCGAGAACCTCAAGATGACCAGCAGACCATATATGGCAATAGTATTCAATGTAAGGACAAATTGATAGATTTGAAGGATGGACTTTTGGTGCGATACAGAGAACCAACTTTTCTTGTGGTAGATGTAGCTATTGATTCAGCATAGTTGTTCCACCTCAGATTAGTGGAAAATGTGAGACCAAGAAGGTGCAGAGAGACGCTATCGTGAATTCGAGCATCAGCTATGCTGATAGGGAGGTTTCTCTATGGTGGGTAAATGAGATGTGATATTGCATAAATCAGATATGTTTCACTGGCCTATATCTTTTGTATTTACTTATAAAACATTATTTTATACTTAGGTTTTATTATGAAAAAAAAAAAAAAAAAAAAAGAAACTGTGCTCACTCTCAAACAAGTTATCAATAGTTTTAATAAGTTAAAACTCACATAATATGAGAGGCTGATTGTATTATCTTAAGTATAATAATTAAGAAAAATAGTACAGATGCAATTTATAATGTCAGTATGAATTTTCAATAATATTTTCAAAAAATCCAATAAAATAATTATTGGCAAGAGATTAGTGGAACTCCCTTCCTCTTACTTGCTTCCCTGATAACTATAATCTTAAAAAATTTAAATGTAATGTCAACAATAATGGTAGAGATGTAAGTACCGTATTTTTTTATAATCAATTTTTTTTTAAAACAAAAAAATATAGGGTTGCACTGTACATAGATAATTTTTTTTGAAAAAGGTAAATTTTTCTGAAAGGGTTAAAATTCATGCCTGAAAAATCAGAGGTCACACTATACATGAAGTTAGCTTATACACAAGTATAAATGGTATGTTCTGAAAATTTGAGCAACATTAGTTGGTTAATGCTAATTTTATTGTGAAAACATTGATTTGTGTAATAAAATCTGATAATGACAGCTGCTTAGCTGGTCTAATTAATGCTCAATTCTTGCTGTTAAAATTTGAAACTATGAACTATCTAGTTTAGATGTCTAGGAGTGAGACAATCAATGTTTTGTCTACAATAAAGTGATTATTCTTGAATTTTATGATTGGATCAAGAAAGTGTATATTTGAACCAAAAGGAAAAAAAAAAGTTTGTCATATAATATATATATATATATATATATATATATATATATATATATATATATATACACACACACAAAGGGTGTAACAGCAAAATTGACCAATTGTTAGATAAAGCTTTGAACTGTTGTATCTTAGAAATGATTAAAGATATTTTACTGAGGTTTTTATAACACTACTGGACCCTACTTTGAGCAATAAGAATGTATAATTACTCTCCAAGCTTAACAGAAAAATTGTGATGAAATTGATCATAAATGAAAATGTCATGTTCATCATTAATTCATCATAGCTAAGTATTGGAAGCTCATGAAGGATTGATATAAAGTTCAAATGTATAAATATGATTATTTTCTTTTTTAAAAATATGATTCCATCACAACAGACATTTCTATATTTCAAAACTGAAACTAAAATTGTAAATTTAATTATAAAAATTAAACTTAAAATCCAGAGTTTTGTTCCATTGTCAAGTGATGCTTCCAGGATCATTTTCCAGTTTATTCAAGGTGATCTTTGCCCTTTAACCGTCTGTCCTGGAGTAACAAGGTGCCTCAGCAGTTTCACACACAATTAATTTTCAAGTCTTTTTTCACTGCTCTTTGGATTGTCATAGCTGAAACTCGTCTTACGGATTGAGTTGGATCTTTTCTAATTGATCTCTTTAGCTCTAAGTTGAAATGATGATCCCTCTTCCTGTTGTGACCTCCTGATCCAGTTTCCCTCTCTACTGTCCCCACTTTTTTAAACTTATTCACCATTCTCTTGATGGTTCTTGAATGGACTTTGAAGAAGGAAGCCAGAGTATGAATGGTGGTATCGTTACTGAAGGCCTGAATAATTTTTTCCTCTCACCATTGCTCATTTGGGAAGACTGTGGGTCTGACACAAAATGATTTTAACCTGTTCTCTTTCTAGATGAATAACTCAGGGTTTTTCAGTGATTTTTACAACAAATTGTATCAAGATGTATTATCTGAAAACCTGGAAAAAAGGAACTCAGTTTATTGTATTTTCTTTTTTTATATTAAACATTTTGTGGGATGGGCAATTATGCTGTAATAATTTAGACAATTTTGCTGTTACACCCAGTGTGTGTATGTGTATAAGCACACATAAATGACTAATGTGTTAATGTTTATTCACACTATTGTAAAGTGTCAGAACATCTGATAATAACAAGGCCCCCCCCCACCAGCTGTTATTAGGATACAAAACACATGCATACAGTATAATCGAAGGAGGTATATTCCTAATATACAGGTGTAAATCAGTTGATTCTTTGTAACTTTCAATGACCAAAGACAATGATAAAAAAATTGTTTTAGTAAATAAAGACTATTTAGTAATTTCATCATCTCTTATGAAAAAACAGAAAACTTGCAATGGTCACTACAAGACGTAATAGTATTCACACTTCAGATGGATTATTCAAGAGAATGCTAATAAAAAGATTTTGCAGAGAATCATTTTTGTAGAAATGTTTACACCAAATTTTAATGTTTTTCAAAGAATTAATTTTTCATTTTCTACTTGCTTTCAGACAAATTCTTACCACTTAGATGTAGCAAAAATGCAGAGAAGAAAAACAGAAAAAAGTAACTGATGTTAGAACTGCACACAAAGTCAGAATCAATAAACCACCAGATTATTACCAATTGAAAATAATGTAGGAGAAAATAACCCTTGCACATAAATATAATTGTGTCTATTAACACAATTAGAAAGAAAGTCTAATAAAGAGAAGTTTGTAACTTACATGAGGTCATCATATTTGAAGAATATCAAAGTTTACATGTAGGTATTTATGGAAAAAAACTAATCCAATGCCAATATAATTGAAAGCTTAAAATCTTGCCAAAAGAGCTTACATCATTATAAACTGATATACACGCAATACACACACATATATATATATATATATATATATATATAAAAAAATGTGTGTGATAAAATATAATTTTAAGTTATGCTATATTTATGGGTTAAAGTGCTCAATATTAGGGATAGAGTATATGTAAATTTAGAAGTGGACATTGAAATCAATAACCAGAGGTAACAGTTTGTTTCATGCTAAACACAATCATCAGGCCATGATTTAGTTTAGCATGAAACTAACTGCCACCTGTAAGTGTTGATTTTTCTCATATATATATATATATATATATATATAGATAGATATGTGAGAGAGAGAGAGAATATATGTATGCTTCTCTGATTGAATAAATTACAAACATTATGTCTACTTATTTTTATCATAAGCCATTCATATTCACAAATATTTTTCCGCATATTACAATTAAATAAGGCAATAAATGCACTGTAATAATGAGAATTTGCTGCATATACATATAAGATGAGGAGGTGGACACTTCATCATGGTGTAATGGTTAGCAAGCTTGTCTCTCTAGATCACTTATGACCGAGTAGTGAGCTTGATCCTTACTAGGTGTTCTACACTTTCAGCCTTATGTCACATGTAAGCTATACTTAGAATATTATTCAAGACTGAGTAGTGAGTTCAATTCTCACTGGGTGGCCCATACTGTTGGCTTTGTGCCCATATCTAAGCTTAGTAAATCACTATATAAGGTGTGGAAGTTTGTGTCTAAATAAAATCTAATACTACTAATGAAAGATCAGATCTGACCTTGTTTTATATAAACCATATCTATTCTAGTCTGTCAATTCTGTATAAGTTAGGGACTTTTTCCAGGTTGAATTTTTGTTATGGATGACAATATGTGCATCAGATTAATTCCTGTAATGCTCTTGCTAAATGAACCACTTATATATCATGCTTATTTCTTATTTTTGGTAGAGAGGAGTAAGAGGAGTTTGGAATTTAAGTACTACTTGTACCACTGATATCACTGTATATGCATTTTTTTTTATATATACAAAGACTTCATAAGTTTACTAATTTAGTCACTATAAATGTAACAGAGTACACAAGCTCACTCAATGGTGTCTCATTGCTAAAGGAGTTATTCCAGAGGACTGTTCAAACATGTGCAGTAAGGCCCCTCCTAATTAGTTGCTAAGTCACATTAAAGCTGCACAACTGGTAGAGAGATTCGAAATGGTCTCATAGTTTCCAGACACACAATGTTATGATGAAAAAAAGTTCCTGCTTCAATCCATTTCACAAATTCTGACCATATATAATTTTGAAGAGGAATTCTCTCTTGGGTTGAGAACTTTTCTACATTACCTTTTTGTCACTTAGCTGATAGATGTTATATTCAGCATCTCTACTTTGGAGTTTTGTAGACAAACTTTTGTGTAAATGTTTGGTCCACTTGTCAGACATTAATTAAAAAGGTATTGTGTGTTTCAGTTTTGAGTGTCTTTGTTTATTTAAAGTATAAGAATATTTTCAGTATTGAAAAATTAATTTTTATCAATCATCAAAATTAATAGACTACCATACTATTTACCAAAATGAAAGTTATAAAAAATTACCACAGAATGTTAAAATAATAAGTCACTAGGGTCACATTTTTTTAATGACATATTTTCCTCATCTTATTAAAGTCTAAGCAATCACTTCTAAGCATTTGTGCGTTAGTTTCCAATCTTCCCTTGAACAAACAGTTGTTGGACATTCATTGAAATTTGAAATCCTCAAATGAAATAAATAATATTAACAAACAGAATAAGCTAAGCAAATTTTTAAAAATAATCAATATTACACCTTATATATAAGCTGTACAAAAGATCAGCACACAATGTTGATATTTTCTCTTCTTTTTTTCTCAATTACTTTGTCAAATGGTAAAATGAAGAAAGATGAAGAGAATAAGAGATAATCTATTATATAAGATTATAATCTTAATTTCTTTTTGATTGGATTTAATGATCTATTGAGGCAGATATTTCTCAATAAGATTATATATGCAAGAATTAGATAGTTATAACATATAGATGAATGGCATCAGAATATCTATATAAATAAAGTGTGGTGTACATGTGTCCAACCATCTGTCCATTTTTCAATCTTGGCCAATCATAAACAACCTGAGGTAACAGGTAGTAACTACTGTAGTTACATGGGATTAAAAATTAGATAAATAATTAGTTTAAAGCTAAATTTAAATATCAAACAGAATGAAAGGTTTTAAAAAAAAATCTCTTTATTAAAGGTTTAACTTTAATTTCATTTTTTCATTGCAAATGATATTGTCTAATTAAACTGTAATTAAAATTTAAGCAGGGTATGGTACATTGCTCATTTTTTTTTCTAGCATGTTTACTGTGACATATTCAAAATATTACATAGTTCAGGACCCCTGTTTTTTAAGAGTGACTTTATGTAAAGGGTGAATAAAGAATGGTGATTTTAAAAGAAAATAAAAATTGCAGCAAAATAAATGTAAACAAACTACTGAGATAGGCTCTATATATAAAGAAAGATTAAGCAGAATTAAGGTGTCGAATAAAGATAAAATAATTTTATTATTTCTAAATTCTGATAACTTTTACATACAGAGAACACTGATGGTAAAAGGCCAAAGGCCCAAAAGCCATCTGCAGCAGCTAGCCTAAAGTCAGCCTGAAGGGTGGCTTCTAGGCTAGTTTTAAATAAAACTAAGGCTCTATTGTATTGTGGACAAAATAAATTTGAAAGTTTATTAAAATTGAAATAAAGGCAATTGATTTTTTTATACATTTTTGCTTAAAAAAAAAAATAAAAATCAAGGGCTTTTTGATTTTACTTGGCAGCATTGATCCTGATGTTAATCTTAAAAATGTTCATGTAAATTACTCTTATGTTATTAAGAAATAAATGTTGAAATAAAAAATATGAAACCTCCATAAGAGTTATTCTATCTCAGAAATTCAGTAATTTCTATTATTATAAACCAATTTATTTAAACTGCTGTGCTCATTTTATTTATGATAACTGTTGTACACTCAGGATTTTTACTTGGTAAATTTTCAGTAAACTGTTCTCAATCATGTAAGAGTATACTGAATTCATCCCTGTGATCTTGCTTATGCTAATTCTCCGAAACAAAATACATGGATTTCAATGTTTGATTCCAGGATTAATGTTTATCAGGCAAATTGCATAGATTAAACCAATACTAATATCCAGTACACTATTGTAGTATACTTGATGGTCTGTAAAACCTTTAGATCCTTTTTGACATGCCTGATATAAAGTAGACAGACTGTAGCAGTTTTTCAACTTGTCATTCACTCTTTTACTTCAGCTTGTAAAGCCAATGTCATTCTTGCAGAGTAGTTGCTACTCTGAAAAGTGTTCCTAATGCTGATCATCCATTGGTACAGATCTGGGTTGCTACTTATAAGTTTAGCTTAATAATGTAGACATCAGACAATCAATTTTTTCACACAATGAATGAGAGGAAAATCAAAATTCAGATATTGTCTGTTGAATGGTGACTTATGTCATGAACTCTTGCTTTGTGGGAGTTAATAGTACATCCAAGAAGGTCAGTTTATTGGCAGTTTCTTTTTCACTGAGGTATAATCTAAGATGGTCTCTTCCTAGTAAAGACAGAGGGATGAATGTATCATCTGTGTATTTCAGCCATGTTTG
This sequence comes from Acanthosepion lycidas, assembly GCA_963932145.1. Classification (NCBI taxonomy): domain Eukaryota; kingdom Metazoa; phylum Mollusca; class Cephalopoda; order Sepiida; family Sepiidae; genus Acanthosepion; species Acanthosepion lycidas. The sequence continues at coordinate 52,057,919 of OZ010580.1, read as the reverse complement.
GCTTCAATATAGTTCTTAAAACCATTACTTCTGATCATTACAGGTATGAGATTTGCCATCACTGGAGACAATGGTAATCCTATCAATATGCATTCTTGTCAGGGACTTTAAAAGGGGTTTGATTCCATTTTTATTTTGGATCACTGATAGAGCTTAATCCACTGAAATCTTGGTAAACAAGTTAACACTCAAACTCCCCATCAGCTTGAAATGAATAGGAATATTTTTATGGATAGAATTCTTTACATAGAATAGAAACTTACCTGTTAGTAGGTTGGTTACACCTACCATGATCTGGATGATATGCTCCAACAACTGTCTTCATAAATTTTAGAGAGACCATACATATATGGTAGTTTAATGTATAACTGATTCAACTAGTATGTGAGATATCTCCTATCATGAACAGCAAAATGAAAACAAATACAGTAGGCACTTTAAAAAGATCAGAGGGTACAACAGCTGAAATGCTGTGAATGTAAAAACCAACATGAGAGCAATTTGAATAATCTCTGAATAATTGATAATAATTAAATAATCTATCAGTGTATAATTATGATAATTCTTCATTTCAGAAATTAAGATATCTATTCAGATAAATTTTAAAACATGATCTATGAATTAATCCATGGAAGGAAGGAAGGAACAAGTGTCCTTTTGTTGAAACACCATTTTTATTTATTAAATCTTTTTCTAATTTTCTGAGTTAACTTAGTTTATAATGAGTTCTGTTTTCATAAGTAGTTGATTAGACCAGTCAGTTTTGTAGACTCATAATATCAAAAACATGATTTGAAAAAAAAAAAAAAAAATATAACCACCTCTATTTTCATTTCCATTTAATTAAGGATTAGTCACACCAGAACTCATTACCGAGCATTCCTCAAACCGCTTTATGGAGGTTGAGTCTTGTATACAAGTCCCAGTATAATAAAGACTTGTACAGCATCACTTATATTTATATCTCCAATTACAGTGCATTCATAACAAGTAGGTCAGAAGTAGTGAAGATAGTTTGGATTTATGCTTTTCCCAAGGAGATTAACTCAAAATGACAAATGATCAGCAACCAAAGTTTGAAAGCATTTCATTGGGTTAATTTTTGGATGTCTTATAAAATCATTTTATATTGATCAAAATTATCATCCGAACACTGAAGTAGGAGCAATATTTGAATCAATAAGCTTCGTAAAACTTCAAAAGAGAGAAGAACAGCAAGCCTCTTATTCTATGACTGACTCTTTTGATTAATGATGTTGCTCATTTAAATATATAATCAGCATTTAAGTCTCATTTACAATGTCAAGCACCATTACCAACGTTCCAGTAGAAATAAGTGAAAAATAGTAAATAAGATAAAATATAAATAATTAAACTGAAGATAAAACAATTTCCTTTTCTGATAAGACCAACATATGCTAATTAAAGCTAAATTTTTTCTATTATACGCTTGTTTTCTCAGAATAATTGGCATCACTCCATTCTCTATATTCAAATTTGCAGCTTATATACACTGATGTGCCAAATGTCATGGCTTAACAGTATGTAAAAGGTAATGGTAGGTGGGCCTCACTATAGCTTAATGTCATGGAAATGTCCAGAATTATAGCAACTGTACTCTAACATCTGGTGAGACAGTGTGAACACCAGCTAAGTTGTTCATGATATTGCAATATGCATTATTAAAGTTTGAACTGGACATGATAGTGGATGAATTGTATATTCCATTTCTGAAATTATGGGCACATTTGACATTCTTTAATATAGTTATAACACAATGGTTGATCACAGATACTTAAAAATTGTGATCATAGAATGTGGGAGGTACTAGATGCATATCCAGCAAGTTAGTTCAGTATTCTTTAGTTTCCCTGTGATATGTAAACAGAAGACTCACTAGGGTGCCCCTGTTTATATCATGACACTAGATACCGCACCCAAACTAGGCTTGTGACATCATTAATTATGTTTTGGAGAACTAGCAATGCAAGGTGTGGTCCAATAAGTTAGAGTTCCAGTTGAATTGAGCTGAAGACAGTGTGATGCAGACATCTCAAGGCTATGGACCCCAGCTGTCAGCATCATGCAAGTAGATGATGGTTCAATAATGGTGTATGGTGTGTTTACATGGTATAAGCTGGTTTGGGTTCACTGGTTTGTCTAAATACAACATTAGCCAATGACTAAAATGTTTTCCCCACCATTTATGGACACCATGTACTTCAGCAATGATGGGTTATTTCATCAGGATAATGCACCATGTCATTGGTTGTCCAAATTATCCAAAATTGGTTTAAGGAGCATTCTAGAGTCTTCTAACGAATAGTGTGACCATTACATTCACCCAACATGAGCCTGATGAAGCATTTATGATATAGAGGTTCATTTTCATGCATCTACAAATATCAAATGGCTCAACATTTCTCCAGCGAGTCTTCTGACCAATTATGGCATCAATGCCACAAATAATTACTGCACTGCCAAGCTATACAAGACCCTATATAAAACTAGGCACATCAATGTATACTATTTGACAATTACTATTCTGGCATGAAATATACAATTTAAAAACATTTATCTATTTATTGATATTTACCTATTTCTCTATCTTTTGATACCGAGCATGCTTTTATTGTAAAGACTAATAGGCAAAATATTTTAATAGTAAAGAACAACTAACAAAATTTTCAGTGTGAATTGAAGTATTAAATAAATTTACAACTTTAACCAAAACTGATTTTAGATTATTTCTAATCATCAATAATTCAAAATGATATTGACAACTTTTTGAAGTTTCCAAAATCTTACAGTAACATTAGATTCATAAGCAATTTTTCATACAACTCGTTTTATCAAATTTGAAGACTAATCAAATCTCTGATCAGACACATATACCATGCATTTGATAGCCAGAAAATATCAAACATCTTTTAAAATATAACCAAAGTAATGTTTATAGAAAGATATAACCAGCTATCTAAGCCTGCAATTTCATTCTTTAACTATTAAGCTACATTAATAAACTTACGGTTAAATATACTGAAATACCAATGTTGATAAATAAAATTCACAAAGTCAATAAATATGTGACTGAGAATTTCAGATACAAGTTAAGAAACAATAATTTTCGAACCATGAAAGAAAACCCAAAAAACAATACCAGTAGTTTTGCACTGAAGCAGAACTTCACTTACCAACTTGACCTTCTGCTAGAGAATAGACAAATCCACCATTATAGCACCTAAAAATGATTGCTATGTAAAATGAAACAATGTGTCATGATTTTGTTACAAAATATACAAACTGATTTAATTAAAATTTCTCAGTAAAACAAGCTTAGTTGTAGAAAAAAAAAATTAAATGACTTTTCAAAATCATTTCACCCTCACCATTTTTAAACGACATTTAGCAAAGAAGTTTAACCAGT
>OZ010580.1:51979492-52051992 GCA_963932145.1 Acanthosepion lycidas | reverse complement strand
TGTATTTTTTTATTTTTGTGTTGGTTCCAATCCAAGTGGGAATGACTGACTGCTACCCACCCCCACCACATTAAAATTATAGAATGTGAATGAGCCTGTTATTAAACTGTAAACTATTAAAATAATTTATTCAGGTTCATGGGATATTGTACTAAAATGTTTTTTATGGCTTATATATTTTGGATTTATTTATATAGATTTATTTTGTACTTAGATTTATTTGAATAATAAAACTAAACAACTCTAAAACAAATTATGAATATCTTTAATAAGATATAAATTGAAACAAACATGATATATTACTCATAAAACAATATCCTGAAAATGTTACTAACATAGGTTGGTTAATAGAAATTTTATAATGAAAGCATTGATTTTCATAATAAAATCTGACATTATGTCTCAAATTACACAATTTATATTTACTCATTCCTTCCATTCCCAAAAGCCTTATGTTCATTATAGTTAAGAGGCAAAACTGTACAGTACTCTTATACAATGGAATTATTTTGTAGCCTGCAGCATAAAAATAATTCAATCAACCAAAAGTAAAAAAAATTATCTTCTAAAGATATCACAACTGAAATTAAGAAGTTCCTTACAAGTCCCATTGCAGAAAAAAGCAATGCCAGTGATTATATAAAGAGTAGCAGAAGCAAAAGAAAAAATTGCTTATCATTATATCCTGGAAAAAATAAAGAGAAAAAAATTTTTTTGAATTATCATTTTCCAGGTGATTACATATTGCAAATAAGTAGTTTTAAAAAAAGTAAATAAGTGGAAACAACTGATGTCTAAATATTTTTGCAACAGCATTTATAATAAAATATTTTTTAAAGTTCTTACAAAATTTATTAAACAAAAAATAGTCATAGATTTTTTTTCTACTTTTATGCTAAAAAGAGAAAAAGTAATCTATGGCTATTTATCTATTTATTTTTATCAGTAAATAAAATTTGACTTATTAAAGAAATTATTAAAAAAAATTAAAAATAGATGTTTTGTGAATAACCTGGAAAATGATCAGAAATTTTTTTTCAATATCCTGATATTAATAATGCATATATAAATGCAAACATAAAAATGGAAAAAAATCATTTTTATTCATTAAATTACATGACAAGGCTTGAATTCTGATTGTCACAAAAAATGAGCTTGGTCCATCAGATTTACATTGGTATTTTGTTGTCTCATAAGCTTCTTTAAATCAAGTTTGGTATTGTGTGGTGTCCAAGTGACAGAAAAAAAAATTTGTGGAAAAAAGAAATCAATATGGGAAAGTGAAATTACTCAGCAGCAGCAGCAGCAACTAGACTTGAAGTGATCAGAATGCATTATTTCATTATAATTTTAATATTGCTGGATATTTTGTCTACTTAGGCAGTTGCACTTATTTTGTGTTGTATGCTCAAAATGATTCTACAAGAAATGTTTTATGAGTTATAATTGCTGTTGAGCAGTCTTTGATTAGTAAACAGAGAGAGAGAGATAATTCAGTACAGATTAGATGCTGTAATGTAACTTAACAGATACACATTTTTCCGTATCCAAATTACAAAAACCTCATTGTATCAATGATTTTTCTGGCAAAACCAAAGTAAATAATTCAATAATACTATGCTATAATCTTATTATTCAAAGGATCAGGTGCACTTTATATACTCACTAATATTTCATATAATTTCAAAAGAATTCTAGAATTAAAAATGTGATCAAAATAAATTTAAAATATCACAAAATTAATAGTACCTATTTTTATTTTTTTATCACAGATACTGGATTACCAGATGTTTGGATTCTGGTGGGAAATAAATTATTGTATTGTCAAGTATTGCAAAATCTAGCAATGGCAAGTTTCTTCTTCAGATTGCGATTTAAACTGAAAGTTTAAATTTTGGTCTAGTTCCTAATAGTTATTTGGTAAAAATTTGTAGACAAGTATAAACTACAAAGGTTGTTGGGTTCTTTAAATAGTTAATTGAAACATTATCTTTTTCTGGTTTATTTGAATGCTTGCAGCAATAGTCTGCTTGAAACAGCAATGATGAATTAAACATCAAAGTTAATATTGCAACAAGTACCATATGGGTAATCCCTCAGAATAGTTACTGATAAAAAAAATCCTTTGATACCCAAGGTATCTTGCAATTAGTCTCCTCAAGCTGGGGTGTATAGCTGGATTCCAGAGAAGCTATGATTTGATTTTCAACCCATTGAAACCAAGAGACCACAAAGAAGCTTCTCTCAAGATTAAATAGAGAATTCCTTGGAGAGTGAACTTATGATTTTCATTACTCTTAATTATTATAAAAATAAAACAATCATCCTCCTTAATTTGTGTCTTTAAGTGTACAATGGGTTAATGGTTGGGTTTTTGTCATATTTTCGATTAAAAGAAACAGTGTATGAAGGAAACTTGTTCTTCCCTATTGCCATACTGACAATACAAATAATTTTTTTTAAATTTGTTACTAATTCCATACATTTACATTAAACAAAAATCTGTTCATTACCCAGCTGCCAACCCAACAATCTTACATCCCTGCATAGGGATATTTTAATAATTATTATGAAATTCTTTGATTAAATGATGCAAAACAATTTCTACTTCACTGCTTTGCACTATCACTTGATCAATAAAATCAAAATAATTAAGTGAAGATCCAACACCCAGCACTAGAGTTTGTTATTTTGACATTGCAATAGGTCAGATGAAAGTGTTCTAGCACAATGATGTATATTCATCAAGCTTTGTCCAAACATCAGACAAGCTGCACATATTCACCTCCCAAAGGTCATTCAGGTTAAAATGCATCTTTAGTTGATCAACTGATAATAATTGACTAAAATAGATCAATTTGTAGGTTAACTGAAAAGAAGCATTTGGACCAATTCCTGAAAAACCTTGGCAGCATGGTTGCCAATTATTTGAATATTGTGGTCCATCATGTCATCTAATAGAAAACTTGCAAACTTGTGAAGTTAAATTTATAATTAGCGTATTCTTTAAATAGTAATCATTTGAAAATATTTGCTCATTATCTATAACCTTATTACAATAATATCCAGAATGCCACTAAACTGCCTTTGGCTTCCACTCAACATAAATATGGAGATATTAATAAGACAGTGAGATGTTTTCCATAGATCAACGTATAAAAAAAAAAAATATTAATTGAAAAAGAAACTTTTACCACAATGATATAAAGGATTTTATAAGTAGATGAATGTATTGACTACAGTAGGTATAGGTAATGAAGATTCTCAAATGTTAGGCTTAAGTCTGTACAAATTGTCTCTTTAAAGCCTCCCAATTTCAAGATATGAAACTTTTTTTTTTCATCTTTTTCTTATGATTAGGTTTATCAAATAAAAATGAAAATAGAGAATGAGTGAAACTGCTCTATTGACTAAAATTCCAACAATATAGATTTTATATACAAGTCTCAAGCTGAAAAATAGTATTGCTAAGCTTCAATGTTTGAAAGAAGGCACAAAGATGCAGCAGGAGTTTATCTTGTGCTTTGGGATGCAAGAAAGAAAAGTGAAAATGTAGAGGAGGTACTAAAAATGAAAAAAGAAAAGAGCAAAGCTCTTATGAAATAGATACAACAGATTCAAAGCTAGATAAGCTCTTGTACCAGTCAAATAATCAATTTGTAGGGTGACCACTTCATTAACAATGATCAACTTGAAACCAACACCAAGTTAGCAACATATATCCACGCTTGTGAAGTCAAATGTCTGCACATGTTTTTCAATGCCAATAACAAGGAAGGTAAGAATGTTTTCAAATTTGCTCTTAATTTCTGATCAAGTATAGAAATAGGATTTTTCAACAACTTGTTCTACTTAAAAGGTATAGTCAAATTGTAGTATAAAATAGCTACATTATATATCAAAATCAGTTGAACAAAGTTTATAAACATTTGTTATCTGATCAAGTGAAAGTTTCAAGTGATGAAATAGAAAGACTTTGATGAATTCTGATTTTTCAATGATTTTTTAAAAACTTTACAGTAAAAAGTAAATTTGTTATTAAAAATTAGATTACAGCATAATAGTCACATTTCCTTGGTTATTGACATCACTTGACCAAAAGTTAGTTAAGTGAAGACAAATGCAAACCCAATTCTACCCTTAAAACAAACAAAAAAACATGGGTAGATAAATAACCACGCAATGTGTAGTCAGTAACCTAGAAGCAAGATATATTTTTTTTTTTTTTTTTTTTTTTTTATTCAAGGTTCTTTAAAAGTTCTTGTAATCCTTGAAGCAAGGGTGGGGACAGTGTGTAAGCCTTTGTACCTTTTCCATTGCTAAGTTTTGTTGGGAAATAAATTTCAACTCACCACTGAAGTATTCAGAGGCAATCCTGAAGGTTGTTTAGACTGCTTGATAGGGTCAATAAATTCAGTTTCTACAGCAGGTTTATTTGGGGACACTGGCCGAACATTGTTCTGTGAAGAAGGAGTGCCAAGAACAGGTGATGTGCTGGGAGATGTAGAACGAAGTGTTGGTGCCTGGTTGGGAGAGGATGTACTGTTCATGCGTGGGACAGCATTTGAGCGTATGGCAGATTTAGGACCCTCTGGAGAGAGAGTTTCTGTAGGTGACATTAACTTGGACTGAAGAGTCAATGATTTTCTTTTCGCTGGAACAGGTGGCTTGGGTCCAGTTCGGGCTTTTGAGCGCTGTTAAATGGAAGAAATAAGTGGTTTTGGCTTTTTAACTTTATTTTTCTTGCATATATTGAAGAAACAATAGTGGATATATTGTTAATAAGTATATATTTCAATTAGAAATATAATTTTATTAATAAAAAGAAAAACTGAAAAGGCCTCTTACTGAATCAAAAGGAGATGTATTAATTCTCCAAAATAACTTGTTTCTAACTTGCCACTTTCTTTTACATCACACAACTACTAATTAAAAAGACTGGAAATAATGCTTTCTTCCACAACTCGTTTCTGCATAAGGTCCTGTTGGCCTTCAAATGTAGTTGTGAGAGCAAATGTTTTAGGAACACAGTATCAAGTGCATTCAAAATTATATGAAATTGTAATTCTAGATTTAGTCTAAAATTTAAATAGGAAAATAAAAAAAATCAGAGAATGTAAATGTAAAACTTTTTGCTATATATTTCTAATATATAATAGGTAATAAGAGATTTTAACAACTACAAAAATTTTAGCAAACATGTTTTAGAGAGTTTATAAATAAACCAGGCTTTCAAAAAATTATTTAAAAATTAAGTCGTACATTGTACTAGCTTCTTTATTACATCAAACATGTAAAACTCTTTTTAATATATAATTTCAAAATTAAGGAATTCTCGATATTTGCCTACTCAGGCTTCATGATGTCCCAAAGCTGATCAATAGTTTTTAGACATTTATCTTTCACTTTCCACTTTAGTACATTCCAACAATTTTCTGTAATATTCAAGTCAGGAGAGTAGCTTAGTCATTTTTTTTTTAAATTTTCAATGCTATTTTCATTTTAAATAATTTATGGTCAACTTTGAAGTCCGAGAACTTAGACAATCCCCTTGAAAAATCTGTAAATGTTCATTTTTTTTTTTTTTTTTTTTTTTAAATCATTTCACCCCCAAACAAGGCGATAAAGCCACTAAGATGCAAGGGAGGGGGTTACTGAGTGTGAGAGAATATGAGAGAAAAAACACTATTAAGGAGAAAGAACAATAAAAGAACAGAAAGTAAGAAAACAGAAGATAACAATTGACATTGCATTTAAATTTTTGAAGATCAAAATTGACTGGGAAGCAAGCTGGAAGAGAATTCCACAAGCAAGAAGTGCAAAAAAAAAAAAAAAAAAAAAAAAAAAAACTGTTAGCATAAAACTTATGGTTAAATTTAGCAGCCATTTCAACTGTAAACATGATGTGACCTTGCTGCAAATCTAATACTGCACTTGAATTCATAGAGTCTAGGTACCATAGAGAAAGGTCATCAGAACAATTACCATAAAAGTATTTATAGAAAAGACACAGGGAAGCTACATTACAGCAGTAGGAAAGTGATTGAAGCAGAGATGACAGGTCAGGACTAATAACATTGCAGAATTTTCTTTGGATTTTTATCAAGAATCTTTACATAGCAGATGTAGCAGCAATATTCAAAGCACAAATGAATGGTAGACTTATAAATATGTAAGATAGATTCTAGCAAGAAAAATTATCTAGCATGACACAGTGAACCAACTTTTGTAGCAATTAATTCAATATAAGCTTTCCACTTCATGTCAGCAGAAAATGTTAGCTCAAGAAGGTGCAATTAGTCACTCTCCTGTAGGTTAGCATCAACCATGGTGATGGAAGGCAAAAAGGGTTCTCTCAGATGATTAAATAGAGAGTAGTTTTATTTTGGTACATTAAAATTGACAAGCCATTCCTTGCCCCAGTTAACAGATTGCAGGCCATTTTTGAGATCAGCTGCCAATTTGACCATATTGAACCAATCAAACGTAATAGTAAGGCAGGAGTAAATAACTGTGTCATCAGCATAGAGAAATAATTGTCTCATCGGTTGAGGACTGATGATGTCATGTGTTTTGGGCTTGATTTCATGAAGTATAGATTCATATTCTTTTTTAATTTCCATCTACTTAAATTGCTCTCCATACTGTAATTACCACTATGTTTTACCATATTTTCAGTATATTTTTTACTAAATCATGAAGCAGGGAAACATCTTCTAACATTGTATTTTGAAACATTCAATTTGATATTCATCTAAGAAAATCTTTTTTTCAATCTGAGACTATTCAATTATTTTTTAAAGCAGACCTCATTTTTCAGCATTTGTTTTGCTGTCAAAATGCAACTAATTATTTCATTGTAACAACATTTGATAGTATCTACACCTGCAATACAGTTTTTCTCAAGTGTTTCTTTGATTCAATGACTATTTCTTTCATTTCATTGAAATAATTTGCATTTATGATTAGATTTTATTCCATCTCAGAAATCTTGCACTTCAAAATACAATGGGGTATTCCTAGGAGAGAGGTAACTTCTACTTTGGATTTACTCTCCCCAAAAAGAGGAGAAACTATTCAGCATTTTAAAAATATAACATGTGACATTTACTAATAAAATACATAAATTTAATAAAATTCAGTTTTATTTGTTTTTAAATTATGCTAAACTAAATTTTCATTTTTAACTAAATATAAAATGTGCTCAATAGTGCCAAAAGCATTTGCTCACTAAAATCTTTGTCATTTGTGTTAAAATCTATTACCTATTATATATTCCAAATATACAGAAAAAATTGTAGATTGATATGATTGCTGATTTGCCATTTATTTAAATTTGGGATTGAATATAGAATCACAATTTTAAGTTATATAATTTTTTAATGCATTCAACATTATGTACTTACAATATTTGTTGTAATTGATAAATATTTTTGATTCCATGAACAAGAGTGATCAGAAAATGTGTTAGTTAAAATGTCAACATAAAAATAATGGCAAATAAGCAATTCTCACCATATAATTTCAAGGTGAGGCATACTATTAGCATAAGATTCTTTATTTTAAAGCAGATTAGCTAAGCAAAGAAACTTCAATTACTCATATGAAAGCATTTTTTTTTAATTAGAAATCAACAAAAAATATCCTGAGGCTGATATAAGGTCAGAGTAGTATTCCAAAATTAAAATTTAAGACAGAAACAGAGGTCATATCAAACTTTTTTGTTTAGCACAAAAAATGCACAATTAATACAGTAAATTGTTGAAAACTCAGATGTTTACCTGACTGACCTTTATTCAAGAGTGACCAAAAATTAATATAACTCATGAAACAACTTTAAACTTTTGTTTGCTAATTTAATCATGATTGCAAAGAAAAATTTTCTTCTGAGTTATTTTAATTCTATGGATTTCAAATGCATTTTCTAGAAACAAATTTAATCAAATCAAAATAATTCCTAAACTAAAAAGGAATATATAAAAAACAAAAAAATGATTTTCTAAGATATACTTTGTTGCAGTGAATACCTTACGTGAATAATTATAATTGGTTTAAAATCTTGTTTCTTGATTCTTTTTAGTTTAATATTACCATATTAAACTAAAAAGAATCAAGTTAATCATTACTTAACATTAATTACATGTAGTCAATGCAAGCAAGACAGTTTTGCTCATTAAATCTTTTCCATTTCTTTGCCTTGAGATTATGCTTAGGCACAATTTCTGCAAGACTGATTTTTAAAAAAAATCAGATTTCTCTACTCAATGCAAACAAAGTCTAGAATTATAATCTTAAGCTATGTGGGTGTATTGAAGAAAGGTTTACTGATTAAATGTCTGAAAGGAATTATAGTACAGTGGTAAAAGGCTTTTAATTTTTTTTAATGATTTGGTCAAAGGTAAGGTAATTTTATAGTTCTCTTTTTCTCCATTTATGATAGTGAATCATAATAAAGATTATGTTAGATTATTTTAAGATATTTTCTTTCACATTATTACTAGCCTTAAACTGCAAATACCTTGTGATAAATCTTTTTTTAAAGTTCTTGGAAAGAAATATCACATTTCAATATGAAGGAATTCTTAAGAAAATCTTTTTTGGTAGTTCATTTGCACTACAACTTCTGATCAGGTGATCAAGATTCATTTCCACCAAATGAATAGAGAATTTATTCTATATACTTATATTCTGTATAATGATTATTCTAAGTTTCTTTTTTGGTTTTTTCTTAAATCTTCTTACAAAATCTAATATACTTTTCATATCATATACCTCTGATATTGTTGAATGTCCATTAATGCTATCAAATAGAAGCTTTATTTGTAACATTTAGGAGATAAAAAAGCAAATAAGTTAGTTCTTTTCAATGGAAATAAAAAATGGCACTTACAATTGGGATATTTGATTTGCTTGGTGTTGTAGGTGATGTTACATTCAGTGAGTCTTGGTTAGGGATCACTGGTTCTGATTTCTGTGAGCAAAAGCAACAAAGCAAAGCATTCAGCAAAAAAGTGGATAAAAAACCCCAATAAAACAAATGAATTATGAATCATAAATCAGAATTAGGAGTTATTAAAATCTGATAAATAATTATTAGATATAAGGAAGACAGTGTGAAAAGCAAAATATCTGGATGAGGAACAAGATATACTTAAACACTTATCACTTCTTTTTGTGCTTTATTTACAATGAGAATACAGTTGGTTATTTACACAAACATAACATAAACCAAAGTAGATTGCTTCCTTTTGTTAATGATGTAATATGATGAATAGTGATTGTTAGAGAAAGACTAATTTATTTTGTAGCCAATTCTGAAGTTAATGAGATTATCAAAGTGCATTCATAAGTTGTTTAAAAATGAAGGCAGAATCAGTTGATTAACCACAAATAAATGATATTTACCCTAGCCAATTGAAAATCTCACAATGTAACATTTACAGGTAACTCTCTCTCTCTCTCTCTATATATATATATATATATATATAGGCAAAATGAAAGTGAATTAATTTTCATTTACATTATTTTAGTCAAAAGGGAAAACTCAATCCTTTCATTAATTTGAATATTCTTTATTGTTTATGTTCACACTATAGTAATGAGAAAAAACCTTTTGAAAGGATCAGTACAAAAATCCTGTTTCAAGTTTATTTCTGAGCTGAGAATTTAGAAGCAAAGTGATATCATTCAAAATATGTCAATAGGTAACACTTATAAATATCAATAAAATAAAGGGTTTTACATGCTTAACGAACTATTTAATTTATAAAAAAATTATTGAATTTGATTATTGAATCAGCTATGATATCACGGTCCAATTCGATTAATCAAAAAATAGGTTTTTCTGTCTAAGAATATATATATATATATACACACACACACACACTGGTTAATAAAATATACACACACCCACACACACAGGTTAATAAAATTTTTTGTAATTTTTACTTTAATTCTATAACACCTAAATAATATCATAAATTATATGTAATCATTATTTTCTTTGAATATACATCATTTATTTTTCTTATAACTTATTTTCCAACATTAAATCATTTATTTTGCATTTAGAATTTTTTTTTTATCTACAAATCTCATTGATAGTTCTGATATTGATTTTATTCACAAATATTTTTCATTTTATAAACAGTTAAATTTTCAAATTAACTACAGCTTAGTATCAAGGTTGCTATGGTAATAATTTTTCCTTCATTTTTTCAGTTGTTTGGTAGGTTGTGAAGTTATAATAAAATTTTGTTATGGCATACCTCAAACAATAGGAGAATTTGACTTTCATTGAAATTTCAGAAATTATAAAAAGTTTATAACCGAAAAAGAAATTTATCATAATGGGAAGAACCAAATTTCTGTCCTTTAAACAGAAACAAGATGAATCAATTGCACAATATCTTCACAGATTAAGAGAAGCTTGCATATTCTGCAAATTTGAGAAGCTGGGAACTCAAGATTTGACTATTGAGGATGAATTGATTCAATTACTGTTGATTGATGGTATGGCTGATGCATTTCATAAATATAAGATATTGGAACAATTACAATTCAATAATCTGTCTCTTATTGCATATGTGGAAGTTATACAACAGCTGGAATTGATTAAAAAATATAATTCTACTGAAGGCAATGTTGTGACAAACAAAAAAGGGATGCAAGAAATGCAAATGTTTTAATTATGAGCATGAAACTGACAAAAGTGCTCCGCTTTTGAAAAAAATTTGCCATGACTGCTGAAAAAAAAAAAATCATTTTCAGTCTGTCTGCAAAGTTAAAAAGAAAATAGACAGTATAGAAAAAGTGGAAAAAGAGAGAATTGAGGACATTTTTTCAATACAAAGACCGAAGGAAATAATATCTTTTGAAAAAAATAAAATAAAAATAAGATGTGCTAAAGGTGGATACATTGAAATTAATCATTAACATAAAATCAGAACAAGTAAAAAAAGGAGTGTTAAACAGGTATAAAGCAAGTATACAATTAAATGAAAATACCACCTCTTATTTTCAATCTTGTAAATTACTTATTCATCTTTTACCAGTGGTAGTTGGTAAGTTAAAGGAAATGGTAGAGGATGGAATTTTGGAGTATGTTCCTCCAGGTGGCACTAAATGGGCCTCTCTTATTGTAGTCTTGTGAAATGTAGACAGGTGATTTAAGAATATGTGGTGATTTTAAAATAGGTGTAAATCACAAAATATGTTTGGACACTTTTCCTATTCCCAATATCAAAACGTCTATCCACAAATTATTGAACATTAAATGTTTTGCAAAAATTGATTTAAAATCAGCCTACAATCAAATACAGGCTGACTATAAATTCAAGTAAATATACCCTCATAGTATTATTAAAGATGGATGTGCCTTTTGGAGAGATATGGAAAATGTATTATCTGACAAAATCAGTAATATGATTATTTATCAAGATATTTGCCTAGATGCTACCACTAAAGACAAATTAAGACAAAAAACTGAATGTGTGTTAAACAAGCTAAAAAATGTGAATTTGATTGTGATACAATATCGTATTCAGGGTATCAAATTTCGAAAGATCACACTGCACCAGATCCAAAGTTAATTAAGAAAATTTCAGAGGTATCTATACTTATTAATAAAAAAAAGAATTAGAATCCTTTTTAGGATTAGTTAATTTTTATAATAGATACCTACCAAAATACAACAACTTAATAGAACCATTTGCTGAAAAAGAATAGTGAGTTCAAATGGACTCAAAGGCAAAACTTAGCATTCAAGGATTTAAAAGAGAAAAACCCATTGTAAAAATCTTTGATCTCAGATAGGAAGTTATGTTAACTATGGATGCAAGTGAGCAAGCTGTGCTAGCAATTTTATCAAAAAATAATTCAAGAAGATAGATAGCAGCAAAATAAATTATTCAGATATTGAAAAAGGCCATTGTTTGGAGCACAAACAGAGCTCAACAATTATTATTAGGAAAGAAGCTCCTATTAAAGTTAGACCATAAACCTCTAGAGTTTATTTTTAATTCTAGAAAGGAGCTACTAAAAGTTACTTCTTCCTGGATTTTAAGATGGGCCATAAAATTAATGGCTTATGATTTTGACAGTGAGTATGCAAAAAGGAATACAATACCACATATCAATGTGCTGTCAAGGTTACAATTTAATAAGGATCAAAAAGAAAAAAATGGAAATCCCAGATGAAAAAATATTAGTGGATTGAAACTGACATATCTCTATAAAGATTGGTATTGGAAACTCTACAAGATCCAATATTAAGCAAGATTGCTGAAAGAGTAAGAAGAAACATGTGGAGTAATTGTACCAAAGCTGAAAGACCTTATAAAGAAATAAGGCATAAATTAATGACAGAAAATGGTGTTATATGTAATGGAGATGTGATAGTACCACCAGAAAAAATATTTAAAAAAGTGTACATGATAATGAGCATTGTGAGATAACAGCCATGCAGAGGAGGTTAAAATTGGAGGCAAGATGGCCAGAGTATTATTGTGATATAGAAAGATATGTACACAAATGTCCAAAATGTGCAGAAATAAAAATCTTTGACAAAGGAGACTACATTCATGACCTAAAGAAACAGAACCATGGTCTCATGTTCATATGGACACTGCATACATTAAAGACATGGGACTATTTCTAATTTTAATAGACTACTTTTTGGGATGGCTTGAAGTCGTTAAAGATAGAAAAATGACTACAATAAAAACAAATACTAAGAGTGGTATTTTCTGGAAATGGGGTTCCTAAAACAATGCACCAGAATTTTGTGATAAAGATCTATGTAATTGGTTGAGGTGGATTGACTGCTTCCCTTACAAAACACCCTGTATCACCCACAATTTAATGGGATTGTGGAAAGAATGGCGCAGACATTAAAAATGGGATTAAAAGCATTTTCCTGAAGTAGTGATATTTACCAAGGTTACTGCTTAGTTATAGGACAATTCCACATGCTGACAGATTGTAAAGCCTATCTGCGTTAATGGGTAGACAAATAAAATCTCCATTAATGATGTCTTATTCGACAAATGAAAGGATGTGGTATAAGAATGACAAAGTAGCAAGTCCTGAAAGAGCTAATTTCATCATGCAAAGGGGACATGATCATTATATCAAAGAAAGGAAACAGCTTAATGGCCTATTCTGACCAACTAAGATCCAGAATTGAAGAGGAAGAAGACCTTGACAAAGAAGAAAGGATGAGTTCTTCAGATCCAGAAAATGAAATAGAAGACAAGCCTGTGGATGATAGCAGGAAGGATTCCGATACAGACAATGAGACCTATACCTCACAAGTCATTTACGTACATTAATACAGATTATGGATTTTTTTGTAAATATAACTTGATTCAAATCTATTGTCTATAGATTTGTCAGATTTATTGCAATGGTTTTTTTAATCTTGAAGAAAATCAATTTAAATGACAATAAAACTACAGAGATGTCAATCTATTGCATCCAAAATGGCAAAACATTCAGTTTCTGAGAACAGATTACAAAAAAAGAAATCCAAGTTAACACTGACTGCTAGCCATGAAATAACTCATGATTGGCAGTTTTTATTATGATGATGACTACGAGTTATCTCATGCAGATTACAAGTTATCTTGTGCTTGTTATTTTCTGATATATTTTCATCTGCGGGTACCAACAAGTTTATTTGCAGGGATACTTTTAGTGTGAAAACAATGTTGAGACTTTAGTTGAAGTTATAAATCAACTGATAAAAAATTTTTATTGCCTAAGTTGGCTATTATAAAGTTGGCTTTTGAAATAGTTTTTACACCTGACCTTTGGCAGTGAATATGTTAAAAGTGTGCTATTAAGGATAGGACAAAAGGGAAGAATTTGGGTTATAATATTACATTTTGTTTTTACATCTATTCCTTTTGTATAATAAAAATATCTGGTTAATATGAGAATAATTAATAATTGCTGTGTATATTTATCAGGAATAAGTGTTAGCTTAGTAGAAATTAGTAAGTATGGTAATAAAACACATCAATTTTATTTTTTAATGTATAAATAATATAAAATGGATAATAGCCATAATAAAATTAAAAAAAAAAAAAAACATATCTGAATAGTTTTTTTGCATACTAGGCACAATAATAATCTTCAAAAACAATTTTTGATTAATCTTTTGCACAGGTTTATCTTCTATGAACCTATTACTTGCATCATTTGAACATAATTTATTCGTAGGCCTTCAATAATTTGAAGAACAAAACTTATTGTCAAATATTCTGCTTCCTTTTGGACTTTTATTGTTAGTCTAATCATTCAGAATTGCCATATCCAAAATGTTATACAAATACAGCAATAAGATGTTTGTCATGTAATGTATTTACTCTGTATTTGAACTTAAAACCTCAGAGAAGATTAACTTGAAATAAAAATAATTTATAAAAAGGTAGCCAGCCATTAATTTTACCACTTGTGCTGTAAGACCAACATCTGGAGCTTTGAGAGTAGGATTTGCATCAAGTGATTTCAAGGTTAAGCCTGCATCTGGTGCTTTGAGGATGGGACCTGCATCTGGTGCTCTGAGGATGGGACCTGCATCTGGTGCTCTGAGGATGGGACCTGCATCTGGTGCTTTCAGGGTTGGGCCCTTGCTTGGCATCTGAAGAATCATCGGTGCTGTTTCCAACCTAACAGCTTTTGCCTGATCAATCAAAGACATTGAAATTTGATATAAATTCAATGTTATTGTATATAGATTTTATTTTGACAAAGTAGATATTTTCCTAGAACACAAATATGCTGAAAAGGATCTTTGTTTAATCTTTTATTTTTTCATATATTGGAGTGGAGCCAGAAACACTTTAAAATCACTTAATATCATTAATCAAATAGGTTAGGAAGTGTGAACTAACATCAGTGACTGATTCATATCTTCATTGCTTTTATTGTCAACACAGAGAAAGAAAATATATTGACATATATTTGTCTTGATCAAATGTTGAAATACCCCAGTATATTAAAAAGCTATATAACAATTTTAAGAAGAGTGTATAAGAAAAACTGATGTTAAAAAAAAAAAAATTAAAAAAATCATCAAATATAGTACGACATGTATTATAATTAATATTTAGCTGAAAGGCAATATAATTACCAAGTATTCATCCTCAAGACAAAATCATCAATGACAGAGTAAAGCCTACAATATTGAATAATGTCTGTGTTAAGGTGCATTTTGTTTTTGCTTTCATAGAGTAAATTAAAAAAATTCTGGTATCAGGTTCTTCAACACATAACAATATAGATAAATATACAAAATACAAACTGACTTTTTATTATAGTCTACATCATATGAAGATAGGTATGGCAAGCAAGTACTTATTTAACATTTTTTGTAGACAATGTATTTTAAAGTTAAATTAAGGTAAATTATGAACAAACAAAACTTTATTTTTGTTATTTACAAAACACTTTAATAAAATTTGATAAGGATCTAATTTCTGTATAAGACTTGACAGACATGATTTTATAATCAAATTTATGTCCAAATACCAGTCTATATTTGACCATCAAACATTAAGCAACATTTTACCTGATTAAACAATATCCAGATAACATTAGGGAATTTTAACAATAATGAATATAAAAAGGAAGTTATTGGTTTTAATTATAAAGTATGAACAAAGCACTTTGGTAAGGTTGAAATGGAGCTTGAATTGGTTGTAGTTGTAATGGATTAAGATTAAATCAGATCTCTAAGCTCTATTTTCACAATCAGTCTACACTTGTGATATTTAACACAGAGGTGGCGGAAGAAGAAAAATACTCAATAAATATAGAATCATTTTTTTTATGAGCTTCCTCTCTCATCTATACATAGATTACTAAGATTATAGCAAACTTTCCCGTCTACTAAAAAATATTGTCAAATGGACATATCTTTCACAGTTTGTCTTAATCCAAGAACAGAGTCATTATTGAATATTAAGTAATATAGCAGTACATTATTTCTTGCTTAGATCTTATACTTTCCATTAACAATGAATGTTAGGCCATCCACATTGTATCAGAAATAAAATTTCTATCTTCCAACATTAATGTTGACTTAGTTGTACCATATGTATAAGTAGCTGAGATCCCAAATGTAATGCACAATATGTGTACATTAACCATATCACCTATAAATTACAAATACAGTTTATGCAGTACAAAGAAAAATCACTTATGCAGTGTAATGGCACTAATAAAATTTTGTTTTGAGCCATATTCATGAGTGATAGAATTTCATTATTAGCATTGTGAAATTTTCATTTTTTAAAACAATGCTATTGATTTTATTCCAAAGAAAGAATATGGCAAAATTAATATAAAATTGAACTCAAAAAGAAAATAAGCAAAAGATAACAATCAGTAATTCTCATTTATCATAAATGAAAATATGATGGATAAAAAAAAAAAAAAAAAAAAGAAAGTGACTAAGCTAAACCTGTATATGGGCAAATAGTTCATGAGATTTTGTACCTGCCTCTATAAAAGGAGAAAACAATAAAAATAAAGAAACACCAGCAATATCTTACCTGAGTAAAGGCTTTTTCTGTCTCGGTTTCATTTTCAATTTCTATCACTTGTTCAGCCTGGAAACAAAAGATTTAAAATTGTAAAACAAAATACATCATTAATATATAGAGAATGTTTACTTTCTTAGGACTGTAGCATGATAGACAAAATATCTGATAGTATAGAATGGCTTCTCTCTACATTCAGCTGCAAATATCTTTGTGTTTGGTGATTTTAATGCTCATCACATCAAATGGCTTCATAATTCTAATACTTCTGATGCTGCTGGTATACAGGCTTTCAATTTTTCTGTTGCTCAATCTCTCTGTCATAAAGTAGACTTCTCTACTTGTTTCCCTAATAATTCTGACCAACAATCCTCAACAAGAAATGGCATTAGAATCCACATCACTAAAGCCAACCCTATGGCCGAGATATGTAGACGATACCTTTATACTTTGGCCACACCAGGAAAAGTTTCAGCTACTACTGGACCATGGAAACTCAAGAGTAAAGCTGTAACATGAAGGGTAATAGAAAATCAGGAGTAACTGACCATATATGGAGGAAAAAGGGAGATCACTGCCCCCTGTGGGATTAGGTTGAAATAATAGGCCGAGTAAATCACTGGGAAATACAAAAACAAAAAATCTGAGCTGGCCAAACATAAAAATGAAGACAATATGGAAACCAGTAATACAGAGTGCTCTAGCAATAATAACAACAAAAATTGCAATATAGTAATCTGGTAAAAAAAAAGCTGTTTACTGAGACATTAGGTTTATAAGTCCCAAAAATTGAGACAGGGACAAATGGCCCAGTGTATAAAAGTGTTGGTTGGATCCAGTGACTTAACACAAAGAGTTGTGAGTTCAGCACCTGGCTACTGCCGTGGTTAACAAAAACTTGGAGAGTTGAGTTAAAGGGAGATAACTGAGACATCCAGAAGAGTCATGACACGTGGAACTAGAACCATCTGAAGGGTTCAGTTTGAAATTTCAATCACCTGAAGAAGGCTGAAGCATACAGCAACTGAAACATTGTGAATATGGCAACAAAGATGAGGATAACAGTCTGAACACTGTAAGTAGTTTAAATAATTACAATAACTCATCTCAGAAGTATAGATAGATTCTTTAGATCTTTTTGCATTAATGTGGGCATCTCACAGAGCTCTATTCTTGTGAATCACTATATGTTATTTTCATCAATGACCTTGCTGGTGGCATCAGTTCCAGACTTGGTATCTATGTTGATGACAACTATTTACTCCTGTTTTAATAGTAAATTTGATACATTCAATAAAAGAAAATTGGCAACTGATCTTAAAAAAAAAAAAAAAAAAACAAAAACAAAAAAAAAACACTTACATTTAATCTGTGGTTAACTAGGGCAAGAAGTGGCTTGTTAATTTTAATGCCTCTAAAACAAAACTGCTCTCTATTTTAAAGAACCTTTTTTTACCATTGATCAGTATGGATGATACTAACATCCAGAAGAGCAACTCACTGCAACTTCTTAAGTTTCAGATTTTCCACCAACATTAAGTAGAATAATTATATCGAAGTGTGCTGTTAGGAGAATTGGTTCATTATGTTATGAGATTATAAGAAAAACTGGCTATCTTGCACATTTATAAGTCTATCATTCATTGTGCATCAAATACTGTTGCCAAATCTGGTCTGGTGCTTCTGTTCAATATCTTGAGATTCTTGACAAAATTCAAAGAAGAATCTAAAATGTTATTGATCCTGACCTGGCATCTCGACTTCAGTCACTTTCCCACTGCTGTAATGTAGCTTCCCTTTGCCTCTTCTATAAACATTTTCATGGTAATTATTTGAAAGCGCTTTCGTCTTTGGTATCTCGACTGATAACTATGTCTCAATTTAATTGTTGAAATTGCCAGTTGCTTCCCTGTCAACTACAATCTTGATAAATTTAAATGCAATGTTATGTCAATTGTCATCTTCCACTTTATTGAATCCTGTTCTTTTTTACTTATTCAAAGAAAAAAAAAAAGGAAGAAAGAAAAGGAAGATATCCTAACACAGCTTTATTATTTTTTTAATCTGAAACAACTTTGTAGAACCTTTTAAAAGTTAAATATGTATCAGTCAAGGTTCATACAGAATATACACAGATACATAATAGATTTATTTGTATCATTAGGTAGTTCAGAAAATAATATTGATTTTAGAATAAACCTATTGTTATAACACAAAAGGTTTGTTCTAAAATCAACATTACAGGATGTGATGGGTAAATTGTTGCCATTTTATATTTCTAATTTCATGAATACATGTTGTTTGTTTTTTTATTTCGTTGACTGCACAGTAATAGTAGGAACAGTTGGGCACCATAACACAATTTACTCCACCAGAAATTTGGAAACGGCATGCTTGCCACAGTGAAAAATTGATGAGAAACAATATTGATCTTGTGTAAATAACAAAACCATTGTTTTTCTTTAACCTTATTTCACATAACTGACAACAAAATAAGGCATTACAAAAAACTAGATTACTTTCATATTAGCAAAAAAAATAAAATTACCGTAATATGTGCTTGTACTACGCATGATGTGTGCCGTGAATGATTATGGTTGAGCAACAAACTCAGTAACTTTGTTGATGTTGTTTTCCGTTTATGATGACATCAAATCTTGTTGCCAAGTGCTACTTGCATGTCACGTTGAGGATCCAGTCAATTTCTGCTCTTGGTTTTGATGTGAAGCAGATAGGAAAATCCAATTTCACACAGGTATGTTATCGTGAAAGGCACCAGCAGAGCAAGAGCTTTCTTTTTGCCAATACAGGATATGTTTCCAAATGAGAAGCCCAGAATTGCTCCAGGTGACCATTGGTGAACTCCTCATCAACACTACACTAGGGTTTCCTTAATAAACCAACCTTAATGATTCTGTATCTTCACACCCCCTAAGAACTGATATCACACCCCTATGAGGTGCAAGCACCCCTGGTTAAGAACCACTGCTTTATGACAACTGTAAATGATTGGCTTATATGGGTGCATGGCCGAGTGGTTAGAAAGTTCACTTTCTGGCCATGAGACCCGGGTTCAAATCTCACCATGGTCATTTTGTCAGGAAGGTGACTTTTTGTAGTTATCGGTCTGGAAAAAGCAATCCCAGCATGCAGCATCTTTGGAAAGTGCCTGAAAACCATACTATAGGTTGACCCAAGTCTTGTGAGTGAAATTGGGTAGATGGAGGCCTTGGGAACTGTCAGTGGTTGCACTAGCACAAAGTTACAAGTCATTGTGACTGAAGGTTTGAGTGTACTAGCCCTGTTCAGATTGCTGATCACACTAAATAACAAATTCTCTCCCAGAAACTCTAAGGTCCACTCAGCATAGTTGCAGTATAAACCACAGATGGGGTCTGTGGGTGTTGAACAAACACAAATATGCCTGAGCAGATGTCTACAATGTGGATTAGCTAGCTGTCCTAGTAGATTGGCATCCTCAGATTCAAGTGGCTGCACCATTTATTTAAATGATTGACTCAATGGCCTGATCATGATAAAGCACTCAAAACACTTTTGAAAGATGAAATTGTGCCAATAGAAGATTATGGTGTCTGCCTGGTGGTCTGTGATTGGTGTTATCCATTACAGCTTTCATGAATCTAACCAGAGCATCACTGCTGAAGATTACTGCCAGCAACTAGTTCAAATGCACATTCAGTTAAGTAAAATGCAACTAGCACTGATTAATTGACAAGCTCCAATTCTGCTTCATGATAATGCTCAGTCACATCTTGACACTGCAGAAACTTGCTACCTTGGGATACAAGACTGCCATATCTACCATATACTTCTGATCTCTCACCCACTGACTACCACTTTTGTAAACATCTTGACAATTTTTTCAAGCCAATATACACGATGCAAAAACTGCATTCAAAATCTTGGCATCCAAATCTTTAGAGTTTTATTGTAAAATTATAAATAATCTAGTAATTCAATGGCAGAAATGTACGGATGTTCAGGGTTCCTATTTTGAATGATTTAAATACATTCATTCAGAATAAAATTCTAAAACTTGTGGAAAAAAGGAGGAGGTTGTTTTGGTACACAGGACAGCAGTTAGTCTGAATTTCCTGTGCATTAGCATATTGTGGCAAATAAAGTGTACCTCACAAAACTATAGTCTGTGTTATAAAAAAGGCATTCCCTCCTCCACTTGATAGCAGTTCAATTTTTGAGTTCTTAGCTAAACCAGCATGTGTCCATTGTCAAACTAATCCACGATTGTTACTGAAAGGAACATGTGTTACTCAGCCATTACTGGGAGAAGAAATAGGCCACCTCCAACTAATGTTACCAGGACAGCAACTATATCTCTAAGTTTATGTGCTAGATAGCTACAATTATGATACATTTGAATTATTGTTAATAGATCCTTGACAGGTGTTGAGGTTGCAAAAATGAGGCAGTATTTTTGCAAAACACTGCTGGGGAACCAACCTGACTGCTTCTCCTGACCTGGACCCCCCCCCCGCCATTCTTCATTGAGAAGAAATGCAACTTTCTTGACAAACTGAACATTATTTCCTGAACCATCTAATATATCAAGTTCACAAGCTTACAATGTATATACATACATATATCAGTAAGCCTGCAGCCTACTGGTATTTTATACAAATTATTTTTATTTTTCTACAAATATTTACTTTTGAAGATAATCTTCCTTGTCAATGAACTTAACATTTCTCCATAAACCTAACAATATTGTGAAAATTTCAGATAAAAATTCATCCAGTGACTATCAAATTACAGACAGGTATATAGAAAAAGAAGTATATATATATATATATATATATATACACACACACATTTATGCAGAATACAAAAGAAAGTAATTAAATATTATTGAAAAATATTTCAATAAAGAATTTTGCTATTCTTGAGAAAAATTGATCCGTCTTTGTTTTGTGGTAATGTACACAAGTTTTGCTAAAAAAAAAAAAAAAAAAAAAAAAAAAAGACATTGGCATAGTTAATAAAAAAAATAAAAATGATATGCTAAAAACATCTACTTTAAGTACAATGTAAAGCATATTCATTTTATAAATCGTCTTCATTTGAGTAATTCTCAAATGCTGTCAGCTTATGAAAGATTTTACCATTTCTATTGTGAAATCTTTTTAGGGTTAAAATTTCAGATAAATCATATTTCCTAGTGAAATTTCTTTATTTACTGAAAGTGCTTTTGCTTCAATATTCTATATATCAATAACATTTATTCTTATTTTCCTGTATGACCTGATCTTGTACTTGAGCCATAAATATTCCCAAACTTGCTGCAGGTGTCTATATTACTCTGAGAACTTTGTTTGTTTGTGTGTTTGCCAGAAGTCATATATAGAGAGTGGGTAAAGAAAGATGTAAATTTATTATTGTGTAGGAAGTGGTGGGGAGGAAATGGAGAACATGAAATCCGGCCCTAAACAGGATATACACAGCTGTCATCAAGATCCACGCTACTACCGCCAAAATATTGTGCAGACATACCACATAGCTTATTTTGGCCAATTAGAAAGTAAATAATTTAATTTTGGAACCAATTTTCTTACAAGATAAAACACATGAAATTCACCCCCAAACAGGATACGCACAGCTGTCATTAAGGTCCATGCCACTACCGCTTGTGAACTTCATGACCTCAATGCTAAAAGCGACACTGCTGACAAACTTCAAAGAGACCACTTCAGACTATGGCAACACCGTCCATGGTAAAAAACAAATTCTATCTCTTGCATGATTTAAAAACACAATTTGTTTATACAGAATTTTTATTTCAACTTTTTTAATGTTGAAAGTAACTTCAATGTTTTATATTCTGAACCTTCAGTGACTCAACGGGTCATGGGTAGTATACTTTAAACAAGCAAAAAATATTGTAAATAAAAGTGTTTTGTAAATAAATATAAAGTTTAATAAAACGTATTATGCTTCCCAAACTAACTGCAAATAAATGTATTTTTCAAATATCTTTACTTTCACAAACTCTTCATGAAACTAAATGTAAACAGTGTAAACACAACAAGGTTGACCCAACAAGTCACAGGTGGTCTAGTTTTTATATATAGTTGAAAATCTCAAGAAATTTATTCTAAGTAAATAAACATTGTAATAATATGTACAATGTGATATGTTTATTAGACTTGATTCATACTCCAGGTCTTGAAGAACAATGAGTTTAAATCAGCTCTTATCATACTTAACACAAAAGAAGTTAATGCTTAGAAACCATTGGTAACAGAAAAGTGTGTGCTATATATTTTCAGTATGTACAATTTCTGATTTAAATAAGCTTTTTTATGTACACCAGCATCTACAATGTGAAGATATTCAATTCTTAATTGACAATTCATTTCTTTGTCAATGAGCACGTATTTTATCGTTTTTCATTTGTGGCATGTTGATTAAATATACATTTTAAAGAAATAAATATAATTTTCTAGTTATAATGGCTGTATCATCAATGTTAAGTTGAAAGAGACTAAAATAGATATAAGCATGAATTTAAAATCTGACTCCAAAATTAATATACTTCTAAAATGTATGTACACACAAATTGAAAGAAAGAAAGAAAAAAAAAGTAACCTGTTGCATAGTAAAGGAGGAATCCATCTGGTCAATACTATAATTAGAGGTTGATAATGGCTTGAACAAAACGGGTGTCACTGGGGAAGGTATCATTGCACTGTTAAGGAGATCTTCCTCTTCAGAACAGCCATCACACACAAGAATTGTAAAATTTCCTTCAACACTGCGCAAGGCATCTACAGCTTCTTTATGACTGGAACCAAGTAAACTCTCATTATTTACCTGAAATAAAAAACAAAAATTTTAGAAGTATATAAATATTACTGACAGTAATGGAGATAGCACCTAAAAGATTTATTTTGTTTGGCATGAAGCTTAACATTCTAACAATAATATGAGAAGTGCCATGCGTGGTACACACGTAGGCGATCATGTATCTTTCAATACATGATTGACAAGGCCATTTATTTCTGCAGTAGACTTGCCAGCCAAAGCTATAGAACCTGGTCTATCTTGTTATTTACCCATAGCTGAGGGGAGAAGAAGGTTTCATACCTTTCCCAAGGGTATTAGCACATAAGTGAATGTAATGGATTTGACTGGAATTCCAAATCGGCTCTCAGATTCCTCAATCCATGCCACTATCCATTACTCCACTACGCCTCCATCAAAACCATTAGCAAATACCAAATCTAGTGAACAGAAAAAAAAAAAAAAAAAAAAAAAAAGCAGAAGTGCATGTTACCCTCCCCCACTGCCCTACTTAATTTCATGAAATTAAATTTTCATCCCAAGTCAATCATCAATTTTTGTTTTCAAACTACTACACATTTCCTGAAAATCAGTTCTGAATCGCAAATTAAAAAATGCAATAATAAAACTAAATTAGAAAAGCTTTTAATTGCTTTTATAAATAAAATTTATTAAAGACAATATTGTCCTAAGAAAAAAAAAATTTTTTTTTGATGTATAATGAATTTTTACAAGAATTAATTTTTTTTTTTTTTTTTTAAATTTACTTATAATAATTTATGATATATAAATCATTTAAAATCCTGCATTACTTTCATCCAGTTAGGTGATATTGTTATTAAGTGAAAACTATATTTTCTAATCAAAAATTGAAAAGCTTGACACAAATTATTTTGCACAAAGATTTTTTTTAAATAATTAAAAATTTTTTTTCATGTATATCAAATATTTTGTAATATGCACGTTTTTGAATGTATGGTTGACCATATACAACATAATCAGAAAATAGAAGCGATGACTATAGGAGATTTAACGTCAACATTCTTAAAATTAGATTACAGAGAATATTTTCCAGCATTTTTAAGATTACTGAATACTTAAAATTATATATAAGTGTGCTCATGCTATTTTCTTAAATTATGTTTTACAGATAAATTCTCCATAGAACAACAATCATTATCTCAAAACTTGTCAACCACCTTGTCAATTATATAAAACATGGCAATGTTGGTTAAAAAACAGCTGCCATTTTGTTTTAAAAATACATTTCTACATTATTTTAAACTTAAATAATATATTTTCAAATCAGATTAATTATACTTTAAATCAGTTAGTATTCCTCAAATAAAGTTTTAGAAAAGTATATTTTATTTTTGGAAGATTTTTTTAATACAGAGAATTACATTGTGATGAAAGATGTGAATGGATGCTAATCAGCTATTTCAGAAAAAAAAAAAAAAAAAAAAAAAAAAAAAAGATTCCAATCAATATAATTTTTGCTTGAAATACACCAGAGTATTTTTCTTACTGGAAATAGTAAATTTAATGCTTTAGCCTTTAATTAAAGCTAAAATGAAAGATCCAAGAAAACTTTTTCATTTATAAAATTCATTTTAAACCAAGGTATCAAAAATTAGTGGAGGAACCTAGTATTAACCAATGTTGGTATTTAGGACATGAGTAATATATCAACATATTACTAATTACATTGTGAAAACATTGCCTTGCCATAACAGTTTAAATCTGTATTTTATTTTTCTAAATTGTAAAATTAGAAGTTCCAGTTAAAGCTATAACAACACGAAGAAAAAAAAAAAAATTATATATTACAGTAATTTACATTACCTTTTAATGGAATTTTCTTTTGATATTCTTGATCTTAACACCATATTGTGCCATTTACTTAGTGGCATTTTTAAACATATTCAAAAAGAACTGTTTATTTGTGTTTTTTTTTGTTTTTTTTTTTTTACAGTGTTTGTTACTGCTTTGGGGGGGCAATTTGTTCTCTCTGCATTTTACAAAGCAATTTCAACATTAACAGCTTGTTGGTGTTGAGACAAACACCAAGTTGGTATTTTTGTTCCCACACTCCATAGGAAATTGAGTATCAACCTAATTTTCAACAAGCACCTGATTCTTTGACAATATATATTAGATCTGCTGTTATTGACTGAACAAACAGTAAAGACACGGCATTAAAATCTTATCCAATGTTGTGAAAATACCTTTAGGCCTGAGCTAAACATGATACTTTAGCCACTATAGCAGATATATAGCAAAATAGTTAATATGGATAGGAAAAGAGCTAACAGCTAAATAGTTAATATGGATAGGAACAGCTAAATATGGATAGGAACAGCTAAATATGGATAGGAACAGCTAAATATGGATAGGAACAGCTAAATAGTTAATATGGATAGGAAAAGAGCTAACATCTTTAGCAGGAAAATCATACTAGTTGTATTAGAAAACATTAAGTGGAACATTAGCTTACCTCTAATATTCTCTGTCCAATCATGAGCTTCCCATGCCGAGCAATTGCTCCATCAGGAGCAATCTAAAGACAACAAAATAAATAAAAAATTAAAATAAAATGCAAAAATATTTTCAAATATTTTTACAGAGGTAAGATGTTGTATTTGATTGCATATGACAAATCAAATAATTTGTGGGATATGTAGGAAGAGTACATTTTCCAATCAAGCTCATATATATATATATATATATATATATATATATATATATATATATATATATGATGAGAGAGATAGTGTGTGTGTGTGTGTAGATAGAGATACAAAATGGAGATATTAAACTAAATTAACTAAGATTTTGTACTCTCAACTTTTTCTTTACATATCAAGATGTTTATAATCTTGAAAATTTAAAAAAAATATTAAATTCTGCATTTTAGGTTTCAGACATTCAAACAGCCTACTTTTGAAAATTGATAAGGTAATCCAATTTCTTATATTGCAAAAAAGAAAAGGAAAAACTAATAAAATTTCAAAATAAACAAAATTAATGATCTGAAACTCCAAATCTTGACACAAAGGATACTGAAAAATTCTCATCCCAACCAAGAAGAAATTAAAACATCCTGATATGCAATCAGATTTTGGTAAGTATGTTAGGCTGAGAATTTTTTAGCACCTGCTTTTAGCATGAAATTGCTTGACTGAAATATTTTATTAAAAAGAACTGAGTGTGTATGTGCACGATATAAAATCACCAATGATAAAACACACCCAAGTAGCAAGACTTGACCATAACTTGATATTTTGCTGCTTATAAGATGATCCAATGCATTAGATACTTTCCCAAATTTTTAAATAAGAAATTTGGAAAAAAGCTTTTACTTTAGCCCTCCTAGCTATACCCAATTTTACCCACTGAATAGCATATTTCAGCATGAAACCCTGACCAATCATAAATTCATCACAGACTGAGGAGTACCAAATTTATAGTAACTATTTAGAATGTAATAATTAAAAGAGAATTTAACTCTCATCACTGACCTTAGATTGACAAGACACAGGGTGATTTCTGGAGATATTTTATGGGAAATAAATTTGTCTTATAAACAACAAAATACTGTGGATAGATCATGAGAATGTTGAGGTACAAGTTTGAACAAATGATTAAAATTAAAAAATTTTGAGAAATTGGTCAAACTTGTTTAGAGAAAGAGAATCTGATTTTAAAACTTGTACAGAAACTTTACTGCAAATACTCAGCATTTTCATCATTTTCTCTCTGCCAAAGCCCCATGCCAATTCTAATTGATTTTGTTTTTGATGTAGAATGCAAATTAAGAAAATTATTCCCATTGAAGAAACTGCAATACCCATGACAAAAAAAGCAGATCAATTAGGACTAACTGAGAAGCACATGCTGCAATTAGCCATAGATAAGTTAATCAGTCAATATCTAATTAATTTGATATTATTTTCTTGATAGTCAAGATTATCATAAATCCTGAAGGCATTATGTGGAATGAATTTATAAGATAGCTTATATGGATTAGAAACAATTTGAGTGCATTATTTCTTGAATGAGTAAACAGATTTTGTATATGCTATGCACCTATTAATAATGATTACTATATATATATATATATATAAAAAAAAACACCAGCAGGGTTAGATTCATGAATCCATTAAAGTTAACTACATATACAAAATTGAATTTTTAATGTATATGCAATCATCAAAATTAGATATATATTTATACAAACATCTTGAAAAAATACTTAGACATTCATTACACATTGTCAAACACTTAATTTTTCCTAAATTAAAAAAAAAAAAAATTTATGATTAATGGAAATATGTACTATTAATGTGCAGGATATTACACATAATTTGTATAAATTATAGTAAACTATATGTCACTCATATGGTGTAGCAAACGTTTTATGAATTTTACTGAATTTTCTAAGGTTCACTTCATAAGCTAGGTTGCTGAAGCTCCAAGAAACATAATATTGTAATTCAAAATTATAATAATAGAATGTGTATAAAGTCTATAAAGACAAATGCTTAATAAAATGAAAATAATGACATTGTAATGACAACAAAGTAGTAACATTAATGAAAAATGCATGCTCCATATTCGAAAATTAGTTTAAAAAGGTGTTCATCCATTAATTTTGTCAGTTGTTGTAGATATATTAAAGAGTGCATGGCATCAAGGATAGCATTCCAAAGGTCATCTTTAAATTTCCTTAAAGTTCATCTTTAAGGTCATTAAATTGCAGTCTAGCAATCAGAATTCTTCAGAATGCTCCATAAGTTTTCAATTAAGTTAAGGACAGTTAAACAAACCAAAACTTCACCAAATGAGTGCCTTTGAAACTGATTTTATTCAGATACTCCATTTTTTCCCCTCTAAACCAAATGTGAGAGCATTGTTTAATATAAAATTCATCTTTATGAAGTTATTTGACAATTAACCATGGTGCCATACAAACCATAAAGAAATAAAAATCTGTGCCTTCTTGAAATGTCATCTTAACCCCATCTGGAATTCACCATGAATCCACTACTTCATTACCTATAATCCCATCCCATAGCATCACTCCACCTTCTGTTTTGTTGATATCTCAACCTCTGAGAGCATTAGACACAGAGCCATTGCTACAACCATTTGGCACATTAAGGACAGCATTGGCATCCAAGTGAGGAAAGGGAGGGAGAAAAAAAAAAAAAAAAAAAAAAAAAAAAAAAAAATCAGTTTTTAGGTATTCTTTTCCCCCCATTTCATTGAATTTTTTTTTATAATGTCTTAACAGTATACCTAGAGGTTGGCCTCATTTTTCTAGTTTGAAGTTATAAGAGTATCTGTCAAATCAACTATCTTAAAGCTTCAAACTCACAATGTAATTTGAGATTTTGAAATTCAGAACATTTCAATACAAATGGCTGCCATTTGTTTACCTTTACAAAGAAAAAACAGGCTTTCATTTTAACTGCACAGATAAATGTTGCTATTATTTAGTAAATAAATCTCTAGATCCTAATATGTATTTATTTTATATATTGATAAAATTGGCTAATAATGAAAGATATAGTGTATAATTCTTGAAGCAAAACTACCCCCAATGGCTGTTTTAACAAATTACTATATATAAAATTCAATCATGAATGTATATGCTTACCAAATATTGAAAGCCAAATACTTTCAAAGATAGGAAGGAAAGAAAAACAAGAAAATTTTCTTAAATTATTCATATATGCTTGTTGTTGGAAAGAAGTTGTGATGTATGGAAGAGATGAAAACTATTTTTAAGCAAATACTAGGAGTCACAAAGAAGTTCCATATCTCAAATAATTCTAAAACAATTACATACCTTGGATATGAAAATACCATCATCTGTCCGGTCGATTGTGTTGTCTGCGTAATTTAAGGCACCTCCTCTAATACTCATGCCTAACTTCTCTCTCGAGCCTTTGTGAATAGAATATTCCTGTAGAAACAAAATGTAAGCATAAAAATTACTATCTAAATAAGCAGGGGTCAGGAAGAATGCAGATGAATTATGACAAAAAAACCTGGCATAGCATTGTAACTGCCATCATTTTCTCTCTGCCAAAGTTCCATTCTAGTTCTAACCAAATGTTATTGATTTAGAATGCAAATAAATTTAGATGAAAAATGATTCCATGAGATTTTTGTAAAAAAAAAAAAAATTCTTAGATTTAAAAAATAAGTAATTATAAGAGAAATTTAAAAGGTAAAAATTATCACTTACAGATCTAAAAAATGTAATTTCATAGAAGTTTGTAAGTTTAATTCAAGTGCATTTGTCTCAAGCAGCAAGATGGTTTAGATTAATCTTAGCTTACACAGATGAGAAAATAACTGATTTCAAAACCAGGCAAAAATGTTTCCCTACAATTCAGTTTAAAATCTAAAACAAAAAAATAAATCTAAGTTTAATACTTGTTAAATTCATGACAGAAGAAACAATTACAATATTAATATAAATGGATGTCATAGTCATTATAACCGAGATGGTGCCAAGGTTCTCTAAGTGTTAGATTTCATGCAGCATGTTCATAAAATACAAAACTACTCAAATACAACTTGTCAAAAATTCTAGACAAAACATTGTTATTATTTCATGATTTATTAGTCTTGTTTTAATCATTATATTTTAAGCATATTACCAACAAAAGTTTATAATAATTAAAGACCAATATTAACATTTCTTAATATTGTCTTAACATTTATCATAATTTTAGATTTATTATTATTATTATTATTATTATTATTAAGTAATGCTCAAAGATAATTGTAGAATGAAAGTATATTTTTCTTATCAACAGGTGTTACAACTTTAAATTTAAAGTCCTTGAAATGTTTAAAAAATTCACTTGAAATTAAATGTTTCAATATGTAAAATTTATTGTTAATTTCACTATTATTTTTAACTCGCTATACATAAATTCCTTTAACATACAAATTAAACAATGTCAAATCTGATAAGTGTACTTTTAGCTAATCAATATTTATTAAAATACAAGAAAAAGGTATTAATTTTACTAATAATATTCACTTTCATTTCTTATACACTTTTCCTTATTATAGTCAGAAAATTAATTATTTTGCTTATAAGTCAATTAAAAATCAATTATAAACAAAATAAGAAACTTAATATATAGAAATTCAATGAGTTAACTATAAACTAATTCATTTATAAATTTTATTTTCAAATTATTATAATAATTAAAGCTGATAACTAGCTGATATAATAGAATATTAGGAATTTTTCAATAGAATAAGTTAAGCTATAAAATAAAATGTTGAGAAAATAGTGTTATTTAAACTACCTGTAGACCTGGAAGTGGAGGATCATGTCGTACTTTTAGATGTAATTGAGGACCAGGATCAATGAGTGCCATAACCACTTCTTGATGTGTTGCATTTGTCACATCATTACCATTTACCTGTAGAGATAAAACAAATGAGCACAGTGATAAATATTAGGTTGGTGCAAAAATAATGACGTAATAATGTCGTTTTTGACGTATCTTTTTAACATCAAAAAACGACATCATTACATCATTATTTTTGCACCAACCTAATAACAGTAGTTCACCTTTGACATTAATCACAGATAGTTACTTTACACACCATTGGTTCTAATTTTCTATGATCACTGAATTTGTCAGGTTAACCAAAGTCAGATATCAAGTCAATGATACAGCTTTGATCCACCATTTTATCAAGTCAGTCTGCTAGATTCGAAGTTTCAGATTCTGTGTTTTTTTTTAATGATCTCACATAATTTCATCATTTTATTCCATTACTTGAAAAACAGTTAACAAACCAATACATATCTTTTTTGAGAAAGCCAAATATTTCACAAGGATTTATATTGAAAGTAAAAAGTTGATGTTCACTGTCAATATCCAAGCAATCAAGACTAACACACAAACCAACACAGGCACAAATGCTCTTCAATGCACAAATCCTACTAAAATCTGATAGCATACGGAAACACCATGGTCCTAAATTCTCTAATCTACTAGATTTGTATTGATTGCTGTTTATGCACATGATACTGTTACTGATATGTCTTAGTTGTTTCCAAATGATGGGAAGGGGTGCTTCTATTCAAAGGTGTTACATCCAAATACTTAAAAGTATAAATGCACGTTCATTTATCTATACAAGTACAATCTCTCTCATATATATTAAGTTTTGGTTAGAAGAAAAATTATTCATTTTAAAATAGCCTCAAATATGACAGACTATTGAATAAACATACTGAATTACTTTCTAAATGTAGACATCAAAACTGGTTACCTACAATCCTATCTAACACTTGATTAAATGCTTACTGACTCTTACACATCCATCTGTCAATAATATCCAACCCAGGAGGTATACTATATGCCTGAAGATCACCTGGCATGAAATTGGCAATTGCACTTACTACTTTACTTAATTCATTTCTATTGATTTTATATATGTACACATGCGCACATAATTTTTCATAAATTTTAAGGAATTTGTTCAGATCTCTAACAATGAAAATGCAATAGGTACATGGATAGGTACATTAGCAGTTCACACTCACTTCCAGAATTCGATCTCCAAATTTAAGATTTGTTGAAGCTGTAATACCATCTTTGACAATCTGCAACAAAAAAGAAAAAGAATTAAGCAAAAAGTAAAGCTTATTTTATAAGTTTAATTACAAGCTAAAATCAACCACATCTATTAGTTTTAGACTGACTTTTGAATTAAGTCCATAATGTTACACTCTTAATCACATTTTTCAAACTACTCCAGAAATATTAATATTCTGTGCCATAAAGTCTTTGTTATACAGATTTAGTTTTAAAGCCTGATACTGTATTTATGTTCACATGACAGACCATGCACTTAGTTGATAGAGGACTCATGCCAAAATACAAGCAACAATATGATATAATTCAATTGGCCACCTACTCTGAGGAGAATTCTTTTGAGGAAACATCTATTCTTTACAATATTTTAAAGTTAGAATGCAAAATAAGTGCATAAAAAAAATATGTACAATAAAAAAAAAGGAAAAAAAAGTATTTCCCTTTCAATAAATTTGATTTTCACTTAGATTACAGACAGAAGAACTTAAAAGGATTTTTTGTTGCAATATTAAGATACAGCCAACATTTATCAATCAGAGGAAAAAGAAATTAGAATTTATATTTCAAAATTACAATGAATTATTCTTGATGATATTAGTGGTAATTTGAAGGTATAAGGTCAGGAGAGTACAGTAGGTGTAGTAGGGCATCTCAGCCAAGATGTACTAATTTCTGCAAGGTCTGAAAAGAGATGTAAGGTCTGGACTTGCTCTAATGAAAAACAATATCCTTCCACTTGGCTAATTCTGAACACTTTTCATTGAATGCTGCCTTTAACCCCTTCTCTGGCATAGATGTGTATACATGTTTTTACCAAAGGTGTCTTTTTCAGACACGGACAAATAAACACATCCAAAACAATGTTCAAAAACCAGCTACAGATATGTTTACATGTCGATCTTGATTCTTTTTATGTCCTTCTGAGCTTGAAATGAGTCCAATTGTCAATTTACATGTCTAGTAGAGGTGTTAGCCACTGCTAAGGTACTTCAAGGTGCTTCAGTTTCTTAGTTACTATATTATTAGGTTGGTGCAAAAATAATGACGTAATAATGTCGTTTTTTGACGTATTTTTAATGTCAAAAAACGACATTATTACGTCATTATTTTTGCATCAACTTAATAAAAACAAATAAAAAATATTGTCTGAAAATGAAAATTTCCCCCCCCACAATAACTGGTGAAGAACGGTTAATCAGTCCAATCCAATTGGAAACAGTTCTTACATTAATTCAATGTCTGGTTTTGCAAGAGAGGCTTTTAATACAGTCTTCCAATCTCACTAGATGCATAACATCACCT
The DNA here is from genome assembly GCA_963932145.1 of Acanthosepion lycidas. Taxonomy (NCBI): domain Eukaryota; kingdom Metazoa; phylum Mollusca; class Cephalopoda; order Sepiida; family Sepiidae; genus Acanthosepion; species Acanthosepion lycidas. The sequence continues at coordinate 52,018,682 of OZ010580.1, read as the reverse complement.
TCAAATACAGACCATCATTTTGTTTTCTCCAAGACCTATTTTGCTCCACAATGTAAACAATCCTTTTTTCACTGCCTGTAATCATTCTTTTCAAAAATTGGTTGTTTTTGTTGCATACGAGTAGAAAATCCCAAGGGGAAATGCAGCCCATTAATTTTTTTCCATTAAATTGTGAGGCACCCAAACATAGCAATTCATTCACCCAAGTGTTTCCAAATGTCTTACAACACACTTATGAGCTATATAGAATCTCACTGTTATATGTTGTGTGACCTAAATTATTTTTAATCAGTATTTTGATCTGGTCATCATCAATAACTGCAGGCCTACTGTAACATTCTTGGTCTTCCAGATAAAAATTTCCACTTCTGAATCTAGTGAACCACTTATGAACAGTACTCTCAGCAATGACACCATCTCCATAAATGGCACATATCTTTTTTATATAATGTTTTTCCTTTCCAGAAACAAAAGAGCATCAAATAATGAAAATACAACTCATTTTTCTCTGTTTTCATAAAAAAATGGTTCAAACACAATAGTTACATTTGGTTTAATGACAATCTTCTTTGTTCTATTCCCTCTAATTTAGCTTTATGTCAATTAAAGCTAAGCTTATTAAATATCAATAACCATATTTTCTATTTTAAGAATCTTTTTTGGTAACAGGAAGAAATTTTTAATTTCTGTAATGATGTCTTTAAAACTTACTAGTCTGCATGAGTCATAGCATGTAAAAAATTTTCCAGAGATTGTGTCTGCTAAGACACTCAAAATAAGTGAGTCAACCTTTTTTTGAAAAATAGTTTAAGATCAAAATAAGCTCAGGTAAACAACTTGCAGGTAGTTCCTCCCATCAAACTTATCTACTTCTATAGAAAGCTTAGTGGATAATAAGTGCAAGTGCACCGAGTCAAGAAGTGAGAATTTGCCAAGATAAGAGGAGGAGGAGAAGGAAGTTGATGGCAAGAGAGTGCATGAAAAATGGAAATATGAGTAAACTATTTAAGTAGAAACACTCAAGTTACCTGCAGCTGAGGCAGCAAATAGGTTAGAATAAAAACGATGACGCTAGCAAGTTAAGATTAATAAAGTCAATATATTTATGGAAGATATGCAATTCTGGAATGTTCTTAAGAGAATATCATTTGGATTAACCTTTTCACAAAGGTTAATCCAAATTACATTCTTACTTCTCAAGACAGTATAAAAAGTATCGAGTGTCTTTTCCATGACATACATTTTAATTGCTTCTTCAATGAAATAATAATGGATGATGCTTGAAGATTTCAAATACTATCATTGCAATTCAAACATTACCCTTTATATTGATTTCTTTATTTCTAAATTATTTCAACTTGTGTAAAAATCTAAATACTGATATGAAAAAGATAGATGAGGATGATGGTGAAAAATGAACATTTTTCTAATGAGAAAGAAATAAGAGGGTGAGGAAGTTATCACTTTCAGATTATTTTAAAAGTATTATGCTTACAAATATTTCAGATAATAAGAATTAATTCAGGAAATATGAAAAAGTAAATGTGTATCTCATATGTAAATACAAATGCATGTTTGCATTTACATATTCAATGCATAAAAAAAAATAAAGAGTTGAAGGTGAAAGTCCTCACAGGCAACACATGAAAAAGAACTTTTATCTTTAAATTATTATATATACAATAAGACAAAAGTTCTTTACATTAATGGTACTGATAATTTTTTTTTCCTGCGTTGATCATTACATCACAAATTATAACATTATTTCAAGTTTATTAGTAAGTATATAATTTGCTTTTAGAAGAGTTCATTTCTGTATAAGTGAAAACTTTTTTCATTTGTCATATCCATTTTTAATATCAATAATGAAAGACAAGAGAAAAAGAGGATTTTTTTAATAAGTCTTGTTTTAATAGTAAATTATAAAATAAAGTTTTCTCAATTGATCAGATTAAAATCACATTTATTTTCTTTTAACATTCTGCATACATATAGAAGAAAAGTTAAAAATAAAGATTTCAGCAGCATTAAATTTACTTTAACAAAAATTATAGAAGAAATTAGTGTTCAGCCTATGTGTAATTAATGAAGTTAATTCTTTGCACAGAGTTTTAAGAAATAAAGTTTTATTTCTATAATTGGGTATGCAAGAGAGAGAGAGAGAGAGAGAGAGAAAGAGAGATTTCAAAATAGGATGAAGTAAATTAAAGCTTGTAGGATATTCCTCACTCTTTTGGTATAACTTGATTAAGCAGTTATGCTGCAGATTATGAAATCAGTGTTGGAACAAATCAACCTGTTAATCTAAAAACAAAATATCAAACTTTTGAATCCAAATAGACATGTTCTGTCTTGGGAATCCTAAAGTTTCTAAAGCCAATAAAAGCTTTTATTATGTAATTTAATTTTATTAGTCTGACAGTGAAAATATCACTTCTACAGATATTGAGGAAGAAAGAGCATGTGCACATGTGGGTGCAAATGATTCATGATAGCTAAAAATAATTGATTACACTGATTGACAAGTGACACAATGAGCAGAAATTGAAAATTATTGATTATCTCATTATACAACATTCTTTGTTTTTGAGGATTTTTCTTCTAAATTTTTCTTCTTGTCTAAAGAAAATAGTCAATAGAAGAGTGATAAAACAACAAATATGGAAGTATTTAACTATCAGCTTGTTTTAACAATATGAATCTGTACATGTATTAAATATGGAATCATAATATTCTAACTTATAATCAGACATTTGCAATGATCTCAGAAGGCACAGCACAGTACTGAAAACTTAAAGATTCCAGCACTGAATTATTTATATTGATTTATCTGAAAGAAGAGATTCATTATGCTCATAAGCAGTTTCAGATTAAATATATGTTATGTCCAATGGGCTATCAGTAATGGTCACTGAAGGTTAACTTGAGTGACTCAATGTTGCTAACACTGAAGTCAGTAACAAGCCTTATGGTTGTCCATGGCACAGCTACAGGTATATATCACAAAAGAGTTGCTTTTACAGTACAATCTTCTGACCATTTTCCTTTGTTTCCCCTCAAACTTGGTCAAAGTCCCTAGCTAAAAATATAGCCGCTACTTTCATTGCATTTTACAAATTCACTTTTTCCTTCCATCAGCATGGCTGATGCTGACCGTCAGGAAAGTGACTCCTTGTGACTTATTGAGCTAACGTTTTCCACTGACATGAAGTGGAAAGATCCTATTGAATCAATTGCTAGGTCTGCTACTAGGAAAGTTGGTTCACTGTACAGAGTTAGATAATTTTTCTCATCAGAATCTATCTTAAAATTTATAAGTCTACCATTCATTCTTGCATTGAATATAGCTGACACATCTGGCCTAGTGCTTCTGCTATGTATTTAGAGATTCTTGATAAAATATAAAGAATCTGCAATGCTACTGGTCTGACATCTGTTTCAGTCAATTTTCCACCACTGTAACATAACTTCCCTGTACCTTTTCTATAAATATTTTCATGGCAATTGTTCTTTCCTCTTTGGTACCTAGACGTTATGAATTTAAGCATACTACTAGATTGATGGCAAGGTCTCATCATTTTACAGTGGAAATGGCTAGATGCAACCATAAATTCTATGCTAACAGTTTCTTCTCTTGCACTTCCCACTTGTGGAATATTCTACCAGTTTCTTGCTTTCCAGTCAAGTTTGATCTTTAAAAATTTAAATGCAATGTGGACAATTATCTTATGACTTCTTAATTTCACTTTGTTTATTGTTCTCTCTCCTTAATAATGTTTTCTTTTTCTCATATTCTTTCACACTCAGTAACTCCTTGCACCTTAGTGGCTTTGTTGCCTTGCTTGGGGTGAAATGATTATTATTAATAATAATAATAATGATAATAATAAAAATCAACATTTTAGTAATTTTGCAACAGCACTGGTTCTATTTCTGCATAAGTAATCTCAGTTTTATTTATGCAATTAACTATTCCCACATGCAAGAAAAAAGAATTTTCCTAACTCATTAAAATAAAAATATCTAAAGAAAGCTAATATGAAACAAAAGCTCTGTATTAGTAGCCTGATATACCCTATTTACTAATGACATATTTGCTTACTCGTATCAAGTAATGTTTCCGGTTACCATAATATTGGAATATTTCATTACTAATACTGGATCAGGTGGCATGCATTTTATAGAATATAATGCTGAAAAATATTTGTGTAAAATAAATGCTTTTATCATTAGGCTATGGACATATGCATTTTGTGTCCTTACATTTTTGTAAAGAGAAAAGAAATTTAATTCTTATTTCTGAGTTTCCTCATATCTCCTCCTGGATCTTAGAATGCAATAGAATGATCCAAATGAGTTTGAATTTAAATACTTGCTTCCATCGTTTATTCAGGAACATACAAGAGTATCAATAGTTGCTTGGCTATTGGTATTCCGCCTTGTTCAAATACAAAATTAGTTTTTAATAATGCTAAGGCTGATAATACAGTGTAACCCGGATATAAGAGATACTTTCTCTGGTCCCAAATTATTCCCATACTTACCTAAACAAAATAGACCAAACCTGGATATAAGAGACTTCTTCTCCGGTCCCGACAACTCTCTTATATCCGGGTTACACTGTATATACCAAAACCTTTATGACATCATTTTGCAGTGAATTTATTACAAATGACTTTAAAACATAACTAAGAGAATCATATTTAGATGGTCTACTTCACACCTATACCCTTTGCTTCCTCCATAAAAGTGAAAAATATAAAGATCTCAAATGCAAACATGTCTAAATATTGTCTTCTATAATAGAATGGCTCTGTGTGTGTTATGTATAGTTAATTGAAATCAATATGAGGTCTTTGGGCATTAAATTAAAAAGGTGGTTCCAATGATTTTATTCATTGTTTGAATGAAGAATACTTTAGAAAAGAAGTTAACAAATTACTGGCAAAGTAGAATAAACAAAGGAGAATATTTTGATTGAATAAACAATTTTACTATGAATTTAACAACTGATTTTAAATAAATAAATTGGCAATCTCATGTTGAATAACCCAATATTTTATAACACTAGCTAACAAAACAATCTTCCAATAATTTTTCCTCTTCACAAATATTTAGGAAAAATTTTATCAGGATGATTTTTAAGTTTGATTTTAAACACAAATTTAAAATTACTATACTTGACTGATATACTTATGCCAGTTCATCCCATAGATACAAGTGCAACGAAAAAATAAAAACAATAAGAGTTACCTTTGAAACAAAGACACCTGGTTCACCAACTCCAAATGGTAGGCAAGAATGATCAGAGCCTCCTACAATACTCAGCCCTAGTGGTCCTCCAGTTTTGCTGATGATGATGTCCTAATGAAAAGGGACAAAATTATGAGACACAAAGAAAAGGGACAAAATTATGAGACACAAAGAAAAGGGACAAAATTATGAGACACAAAGAAAAATGCTGAGTGATATTAGACAATTATTATCAACTTACATTAAATTATAAGAGAGAATTTATTTCATTACAATTCCTAATTATTTGAATTCATACAGTATATAAACAATTGTACATAAATGGAACAGTTATGAAATAGCCAATGATAATAAATGTTCAGAATTTTTTAAAAGTTGTTGTATAATAAAAATTGTATAATTTTATGCATTGCTTTAGAGTATTATTAAAATATCACATGATATTTTAAAAAAATATTCAAGTTAATATTGTGTATTCAAACTGAAAGGTATTAAGAACTAATTGACAGACAACTTTTTATACATCTTACATTAGATACTGGATAGTTTCTCTAACTTCCACATAATAAAGTTAAAAAAAAAAGTTCAGCTAGTTTCATTATAACATAATATACTAAACTTATAGCAACCAAGGTCTAAGACATGTGATAACAGTCACAAATCACATAATTGCTATGATACAACTTGAAGTGATTAGTGTCAGAAGTGTTTGAGCTTTTGTATCAAAAATCTTTTTCCGGGCACATTTGCATTCATCATTATATAAACAAGGTTATCTGAATTCAAAATACCTGTCTGTGTCAACAATTTTGTATCAATTTTAATAATTGCCTGCAAGATGTTTTGTAAGATCATCACCAATAACTTATGAATATTGAATTCTTTCCATTAAATGGAGAAATACAAATTTAATTTACATGATTCACTTTATTTTTTGTTTAGATTATTTAATATATTTAGAATATTCATAATGATCTAATATGAATACAACCAATTATACACACACAAATTAGAACCAAATTAAAATATAAGTTTATTTGTGTGGTTAAATAATAGTAAATTAGTAGCATGAAATAATAAATATGGTTATTATATAAACATTTGACTGAATTTCTTTTCAGTATTTTGGTATATTAGTAAGCTACAGTTTTTTTTTCTCCTTTCCCTGTGAAAAAAACAGTCATAAAAATTACTTCAATAATTTAATTTCACTTATTTTGGAAGATACTTTCAAGAGTTAAAAAAAAAAAAAAAATTGACAGTCAAGTTGATGTGCCATTTGCATACATGCAATTTATAGATTTTATCTTTCTTTTCATATAAAACACAGTTTGTTCATAATTATTTGCTAACTGATAATAAAACATGAATATAGAGAATATAATTTATTATATTCAGAACAAATAATTTGCAATTTTTTGCAAAAAAGATAAACAAGGTGGCAGAGTAAATAATCACTCTACACATCTTTGAAACTTATTTATAATTATATATTATTTTTATTAATAGTAAGAAGGTTTAAAACTTGACTGAATATAATTTTTTGCAGGGCTTCTTGACCAGACCTAGAACTTTTCACAGTTGTAATCACATTTGTGTGATTAGTTTCAATGAGGAAGTGGTAGGATTAAAAACAGATAAAGAATTATTATCTGTCTTAATAGTAGACAAGGCTACACAGTTTAAATTTTCAGCTGTTTTAAGTCAAATTTTCCATCAAAGTACTGGAAGTTTGTAAAAACTCATTACATTATTTATATCTGAATAGGTTTCATAAGAAATAGATATAAATATCGCAATATGAATATACATTCTTTTTTGCATGCAAGTATACTAATGGGGCAGGATAATCTGTAAATTTTATCATTCATCTCATGCAGATATATGAAAAAAAGCAATCATCACCTGATGAATTCCATTGTAAAGAGGGATACTTACATTTCCCATTGCCTTACAAATTTTAATACCATGCATTCATGTTTCAACACAAGCCAACATCAAAAACATTCCGTGGTATTTATGTTAGGAATAAATGCACAAAAAGTATTTTGAATTTCAACAGAGGCACTTGTTAGTATTTCTAAATAAGAAGTTCACATAGAAAAGGAAACACTTATAGAGGTTGAATTATCCCAAGTAATTGATAATAATCATTCATTGATAAATTTAATATAATGAACGAAGAACAATCATAGATTGAAATAAATATTTAATTATATACTTATTGTTAGAAGAAAAGAATTTATATACAAGATGCAATAGGTCATGATTTTAAAAAAATGTTAGATTTTTCTTGACACTTTAAATACTAATCATTATCAGAAGAGATAAAAAAAGAAGAATCTTTGTAACTTTTAAAAATTAATTACAATTCTAATTATTTGTCTATATTTCTGAGATGAGGTATTATGTACAATATTTACATTAGTCGGACTATTGTCCTCATCTTTGTTGCCATATTTGTCACAACGTTTCCAACCACCTGAAGAAGGCCGGAGTGAACAACGGCCAAAACGTTGTGACAAATATGGCGACAAAGATGAGGACAATAGTCCGACTAATGTAAATACTGTACAATTCTAATTATGTTATACTAAAACAAAATGAATTAAGTTAGTGTTACAAATAATTTCACTGACTGCTGCTTTTTATTCTATACTAAACAGTAAAAGTAAATAAACATTTATTTGAAACAGTAACATATGTACCTCATGGGAATTCTTTTTCTAATTAATATCCTTTAGCCCTTAGTTTAAATATTGTCCAATATATGATATTCTTATGAGCTATTTATGAGGTTAACTTACATCAATTCTAGTGATATTTTTTTTTCAATAATCAAGTTAAATTTCATCTTTCTTGATCTTTTGAACAAACTTAATCAGAAAATTTTATCTTACATTGCTATTAGACATAGTTACATTTTCCTTTAATTCATTTACCAAGTCATACTAATTGGTAACTGATTGAAAGATAAAATCTGTAATGTCATGAAAATTTGCTTTACTATGAGCATATATTGTAAACTTTTGATTCCAAAAAGAGTTCAATGCCAAAATATTGATTTTTTTTTTTTTTCACAATATCTGATTACTGACCAAATAATACAGAATAAAAGTTACCTACTGCATATTTGATTTGCTTGTTTTTTTCTTCTTAGAATAATGATCCATGCATTTTTCTTTCATATTAGATTCAGTGTAAAAGATTTTAAAATGAGATACATGCAATATTTTAAAACACTCAACATCAACATGCTTTTGGTACATATCAGGTTTGTTTTTGTTTTTTCAATCAGAAAAATTAAGATTATCAGGCACACTGAAACTGGATAAATATATCACAAACAAAAGTATTTATCAAGACTATAACAGAAAAGAAAGTACCAAAAACTAACAAAATAACTTTTTTAAATACTTTAATATATCAAAATTAAAATCTCAAAGTGTTTAAATTTCTTAAGAATAAAAACTTATAATTAAGCAAGACATAAGAGAATACACAGGCATATAAATAATGCCGAGTCTTTTATGTTCAAGTATTACTTAAAATACTTAAAAGATTCAATAGGTTTCCTGTAATCTTTACTAAACAATCTAGTTGTATTTATATACAAGATGATCATTTGCTTTCATTTAAAAATTCGGACTTGATAGCATATTTATCAATTGACGTAAATTTCTCAGTTTTTAGTATAGAATAAGAAATGGATTTTAATTCAATGCAGCTCATATCCAGACTTGCATTATAATGGCAAAATATTCAATAATTTTAATTGGAAATATCACATGTATTAAAAAATATATATATATAAAAAAAAATGTTGATAATTTATTGACTGTACATCCTCAAGTCAGGTAAATTACACACAAAGTTTAAAATTGAAAAATAATTTATCTAATAATAATAATTATGTTTGATATTAATGATAAGCTAACAAAGGAATCTATAAAAGGGTTTTCATGTAAAGGTTTGAGAAAAGCTCTATAATAGGTAATATCACATCAATCAATAATAGCCATGAGACTATTAGTATATACATCAGAAAATCTATTTGTGAAGATAAAAAAAATTGCCAACATTCCAGAAATCACATCATACAAATCTATTACAAAAGGCAATGTTTTTACAATCATTTAACTATTTATATATATAAAAAAAATTTAATGAGGAGTAAATATATTTTTATTTAACTATATGCCAGCATTCCAAATAAAATCCAATACTTTTCATTAAAAAAGATGTCAAATATAAAAATTAATTTACATACTGTGAATAATAAGTTCCAAAAATTTAAAATATTCAATTATGAATCCAGTAAATCCAAGATTGATTGTTAAGTAACATTTATTTCATTTTAAATCCTACTTTAAGTGTACTTTTCTAATTAAATGTTAGACAACATAAATGTTTTATTTAATTAAAATAATTTATCTAATTAAATGTTTTAGATAACTGGTAATGTCATTTCTGTCCCTTATCTTCCTAAAGACCTATTCAGATTGCTAAAATTTTTAAAGTTTGATATCCTTTATCTACATTTAAGGTATTAGTTAAATGTTAAAATTAATCATATATATATATAAGAAATATAGTTTCGAGGTGTGCTATATTTATGGGATAAAGTGCTCAATATCAGAGATAGAGCATATGTAAACATAAATATAAAAGTGAACATTGAAGGTGACAGGCTGTTTCCTCTGCGTGCTGACTTCAATATTCACTTATATATATATATATATATATATATATATATACTCACTTTTCATAGTTGATGAATATGGAATTACAAAATACTGAACAAAATATTTAATAGTGCATAAATATTTTCATAAGACAAACTTCAAAGTATGACTGTTTGAAACTTTCATTTCAGTATATTTTAGACAATAAATGAACAGCTAGCAAAATCTTGAATATTATTCCCAATATTATTTTATAATCATCAAAACCAATTTTTAATTATCAATCTTTAATAAATCTCAAGCTTATCTAAAAAATACTGTATTTTATTGAATAGAAGTTGCAGTGTAGCACTAAAATGTAAAATTATAAAGTATATTGCAACAATAGTTTAATAATCTTAACAGTATCTGACATAAATGAGCTATAGTAGTCTATTATTGAAAGTGTGTATGAGGAGAAATCCCTCCCATTGTAGTTGCATGCAAAAAGAACCTTTTAAGAAATAGATAGCAGCAAAAACTGAATCCAATCAAGCACATTAATAATTAAAAAAAAAAAAAAAAATTGCAATTAACAAGTGATAAAGATTATGAGAAAAATAAGGCATGAAATTGCTTCCCAAAAGGAAAGAAAAAAATTGATAGAAAGTTTACTTAACCAGTTTAAACAGCGTTTTAAATACGTTCAAATAAATCAAGTTACTATTTTATGTTAACATAATGAAACCACAATAAAATTAAAAACATTTTTCAGTAAATTGAAACATTTTGTATGACTTAAAAATTTAGCTAGTTTTGTAAGAAAATTTCAAGAAAAAGATTACAAGTTAAAAAAAAAGAGAGAGAGAAGACAATAGAAAGAATGGACTTTTAAGATATAGGAACATGCACAGAAATAAATATAGGTTGCAAATAGAATGTGCTATCATGCTATTGTTTCTGAATAAGAACATTTGACAACAATCAATACAAAGAAAGGATCAACACAAAAGAGACCATGCAGAACAGAAATGTATAAAAAGAACTAATTAAGTCAAAAGAGGCAAAGCTAAAAAAAATAAATAAAAATGTTCATAACATATACAAGCTTAAACCTTTCTCTTGCAATTATTTCTAAAACATTAAAATACACCTAATCAATTTGAAAAGAAATAAATGTACACTGATCAGGTAACATTTAAATTTATTTCTAAGTATGTACATTATATTTCAACAGAAACTCAAATATATTCTTCTAAAAGGTTTATATTTTTAAGTTTTCAAAGCCAATGAAAAAGTTATACTGTAAATACACCTTATTTAATATTCATTGACTGAAAAGTAAAATGTGATATTGTTAACAGTTCAAATGTACTAATTTTTAACTTACTTTCTTGCTTCTACTTTTGAAAATTAATCAACTGAAGAACCAAATATTCTTATATGTAGAAATAAGATGTAAACAAATGCCAATGTTGTAACTGCCATGCAAGATGATATTAAGCAAATTTTCCTATTAATTCACAATGACTCCAAATACTATAAAAATAACCACTTATATTAGCATTTGTAAGACTAACAATATATAAAAATTCTGAGTAGGCAGAAATATTTCTTGATCTGTTTTTAATGTAGATACTGACCAAGATAAAGTTGCCACAATTATATTTCTTTACAGGTTTGGTAAAATCCTTAATTGGATGAGAAAAACTTATCATTTATTATCATATAAATATCCACAAACCCAAAAAATTATCACTAATCTGTTCACCTTTAATTTTGAAGTTAAATATGTATTCAGCCACATATATAAAATGCTTTGATCTGATCAAAAGTATTTATTCATACATAAATAATTTTGCTAATTTTTATAGCTACTATGTTAGTAAATAAAGAAAAATCTATGTACTGGTATCTCCTTTAATAAGAAGCATTCAGAGTTTAAAATTTAAGCGTTTAAAAATATTACATAAATGATTCAATTTAAAACTTGTTTCTCCAAAAGAGTTAAAATAATCTTTCTTAGAGGAGTAAGAGACATTTTAAAGATTCTAGCAAGAGAAAAGTTAAAAAGCATTGTATTCCTACCAAATGTATCCATAAAGTACTTCATTACAGTCTGATCAACCTGGTCCCATAGAAATTCTTCAGGACAATGAAGTCATTTGTTTGAAGCATCTCTTTCTCAACTGCTGAAGATGAATATGACCTTTCATAATTCTTCCCTCTCTCAGCTCCTGGGTATCTTTTTCTCACTCTTAAATGTTTTTTTTTTTCTTTTTTAAATTCATGTAAACTCTTTTTTCCCCCACTTTTGGCAATCACTCCAGTTTCAGTTCCCCCCACCCTTGAATTATCCCATCAAACAAATAATGTGTGCAATTATATATATTTAAATTGGCTTCCTTCTCTAAGTCATTCTAAAACAATTAGTTATACTTAACCTTGTTAATACTGGTAACTTTTGCAATCTTGACTGATAATCCACTCATATATTGAGATGAGATCAAAATAATTCAGTGTGATTTTCTAATACAAATAGTAAACCATAGTAATATGGTTGACAATACAAATAATACTCTTAAATAGTAATTAACAAAATTCAAATTACTAAAACCCAAATGATTCCGAGATTAAAATATGCACAAAAGGTTTAGGTTTAAACTCATTTATGTGTATTTAATGTACCATTAGGTAGGTATTGTTGCTGTAAATATGCAGTGTTTACCAAAATGTGCTTGAATTTTAGGTAAATTGATATGGTTGGTTAAGCCTAAAGTGTGAAGTTTCCCCCCATTAAAAAAAAAACTGATAAGTATCTAACTAAAAAAACTTATGAAATTTAATTTGTTCTTTTTATAGTAATTATGTGTTAAAGTGTTAATTATATATTCATATATTAAAAAAAAAAAGAAAAAAAAAAAAGAAGAGTCCTGACAATCTTTGATGTTGCACAAAATGAGTTAATCAATATACTGAATTCAATAAAACAATGTTTAGCAGAAATACCAGATTACTGAATTAACACTTAAGAGTAACCATTTATTTTCAAAGCAATTAAATCAAATGTTGAAACAATTTATCATAACTTTTATTACTGCAATTATCATGTTCAACTCAAAAGTATTTTCAGATCCCTATAATTGCTGATTAGTATCAGCAATTATAGGGATCTGAAAATGAGTGAATTCTATAATCTAAATATATTAAAAGCAAGTAGATCTAATGAAACTAAATGTTCACAAGATATTTACTAAATCAGAACATATTTCCTTGAAATAATCAATTTTTTATGTTTCTAATATAGATATATAAAAAGAAATCAGTTGCTAACAAGAAAATATTTTGATTTTTTTGTGCTGGTATCCAATAGACAGTTTACTACTCAAATAATTTATTTTCCTACATTAAAAGTGCATGTTTTTCATTTTCATTTTTCTCTCAATATTGCTGGGGTTTTTAAAGCACACTGAAAGAGATGAAATAACTACTGATCAAAGTTTATCTCAGCTGATCAGAATGTTTATGGTTAAGTGGAATAACACCTATAATAACAATCATTTAAATGATTTTTGTGAACATCTTATTTTGCAAAGAGTTTCCATCATAATTAAAAAAATAAAAATGTATATGTTCCTAGTAAAGTCAAATAGATAAAGGAGTTTATGTAATTTTAGAAGCAGATTAATGTGATGCAAATTTTTACCCAATTTTCATTTTTATAAAAAGAAAATACATTTTTTAAGAGTTATTGTAGGCCAAAAATTAAATTATCAAGAGAAATAATGAAGTTTGTTTAGTTCTTTTAACAAGAAAACCTATCCAGCTTATGCAATAATTGGATAAAACCAATGACATATCAACTATATTGACATCATCAAGATGGGCATCTACAGATTTTGGTTTACCATTATTAGTAGTAATTTTAACTGGCATACTTTAATCTTAATTTTTCATTTGTTTCTTATTACAACTTTACTCAAACCATCAACCTACTGAGACAGCATGGATTGAAAATAAAGGGTAAGCTCTTGAGATTCAAACTCTTGTTACTTTTGCTTCAGGGTAGAACACCAGTTGCTCTTTTTGATGGAGTTCTGAGAACTTGACAGCTTTGCAGAAGATCAACTCTAATCTTTAAAATGACTCTTCATTCCATGACCTCCCTTGATACCATATTTGTTTTATATTAGGAGTATTAGCAGTAGCATTATAATTATTTTTTATTAACTCTGAAATACTGTCAACTATTACTATGATATTTGGTTAGTATTTACTTTAGTTGTAATTTTAAAATGTGACTAAATAAAATTAGTAAATACTTGTCAGTAGTAATATGGTTGACAATGCTTCAAATCATAAAAAATAAAGATAATGCTTTGACATATCATGCATAGTAAATGATATAACTGAAAGGGAAAAGTTCAAGACTTTCATTGTTTTGCAAATACTTGAGACCAAGAGTTGAACTCTTGAGCTGAAAGATCTATAAACAAGTGGGAATTCAAATCTGAAGGCTTTTAAAAGAATACAAAGTATTCTACTGTGTGGAGTGAGTAAGCAATATAAAACCTGATACTGAACAATAAAAAAAACTTTTTTTTTTTTTTTTAAAGCCAAGGAGAGAATGTTGTTAAATGTTTCTCCTTGAACAACATTTCAACAAAATATTCCTTCATGATGTATATAAAAAGATAGGAAAATCACTTAATGTTTAAACATTTAAAATGCAAGTTGATATCCAAAGATGAAATCTTTTTTCATGCAGAAATTTTCCATTAAAAAAGAACCACACAAATTACAAAGATAAACCCTTTCACTGTTGATTTATTAGATAATTATTTACATTAGAATTCTTTCAAGTGTCTTTAACTGATTCCAGTCTTGTTCTGCAGGAAGTTTACTAGGTTTTAACCAATAGCCAATATCTGTACCAGTTAAGCCTGGTGGAATATCTCTCAAATATTAAACCCTGATCATTCCTGGAAATTTTCACAGCTGGATTTCCATTTATCACTTGAGGCAATGCTGATTAAAAGAAAAACAAAAGAAAAAATATTGTCTTTGCTACAGTGAGAATTTAGTTAAGATTAAGTAAGATGAATGCATTTAAAAATCCTATTCAGCAGACTTTTTTTCTTTTTTTTTTTTTTTTGAGGAGTGACAAAAAGTTCATGGTCTAAGAACTCTTCATCACCCCTCATTAATCTTCCAATTTTATGTGAGTAGCATCAAAACTGAACACCAAACAATGCTGTCTAACTTCTAACGTTCTCATTTCTTCAAAATTTTCCTAATGTCCACAAAAGAAGCATATTTTATGGCAATATTAAAAAAATTGTATGAGTATACAATACACAAAATAAATATTTTAATATAACTGAACAATGGTTAATTAAAAATTTCTAATTATTTTCTTTGAATATTCACGTTCAGGTTAACATATATACACTAAAAAATCCAACCTGAAGTAGCATTAATAAAAATACATGATTTAATACTATATAAAGACAATTTTATAAATTTCTAATTTAAAATATATTTAAAGCAAGAAAAAGTAAATTTCTTTTATTTTTAGATAAAATTTCCATGTTTTTTAAGAAATCTGAAAATTCATCTTGATTGGATAAAGTTCACACAAAAGAATTCTAAATACATATATGTAAATCCAATTTATTTCTGTTGTTCATGATAGATTGTCACTTGATTTAAAATGACAAAAGAAACATCTAAGAGTCTTTATTTCTGACATTTGGCACATCCAAATAAGGAATCATGAACATTAGTAGATTTTCCAACTTGCCCAGATATTAGTTCTAATAATAAACATCTGAAAGAACTCAAGCAGCAAGTGAATATACAAAATAGAAGGGTTTATTACAAAAACATTTTTTAAATAATCTTTTCCAAGACTGTCCATGAAGAAAGCTAAAAATATTTTTTATTCAGTTTTCTCACAAAGTTTATCTTGATTGAGAATAAATCATGTAAATGTTTCAACTTCATTGTCTTATGTTAGTTAAAAAAAAAAAGTGCTAAATTATAAAAAAATACTTTTTTTGTATATATAATATACATAATATATGAGAGATGCTCCCAAAATAATGCTTCTTATTTATTACCACAGAAACTGCAACAGATATTGAGAGCACAATAAAACTGTTGGATAGAGCAATTTTTCAGCTACAAAATTTTTCCACATAGTCACCACTATGTATTATTGAGACACTCTTCATTTTGTGGGTTGACAACTGTGCAGGAACACAGCTTGTCAAACACACCACTGTTGCCACTGCTGAAATGCATCACCCACCACCTAACTGTGCTCACATCTACTGTTTGGTCTCTCTATAAATGTTCAATATCACTGAATGTCAATACGTTCAAATTTTTATCATAGAAAAATTCAATGACATACTTCTGCTTTGTGTGCACTATCATATCAAATGGCATTTTGCAAGACTTATCTTTAAAGAAAAAAGATGGGTTTATGGCAAAAAGATCAACTGTTACTAGCATATCATCAAAATGTGCCTCTGAATTTGTAGGCCAGCATAATAAAATAGGAGGCATTAATTTGGGAGCAATACTTGTATATATATATGGTCAATCTCAGTATGCAAAAGCTAATAATGCCAACAGCCAATTCCTAAAAGTTTTATAACTGGGTAGAAAGTGATTTTAAGTCAAAGAGATATTTTTGTGACAGACAATTTTGCTGTATTAAAATATTGGGGCCATCCAAAAAAACAGAATAATTCCAATGAAAGCACAGCTATTTCAATTTTTAGATCAACTTTAAGTATCCCATGTCTAAAAGGAAAAAAAATGAATTGTCAACTTTAGAGGAAATATTCTCAAGGCATTTATAAAAATATATGATGTTGAAAAACAATAGGAAGAAATGATCTAAGCAGTTTATGTTAGCTTTAAAGAAGATAATGTAATTATTAACCTGGAGGTTTTGATATTGAGCAAATTACAAAAATGACCTGACAATCTGTGAAACCTGTCATAAAATCCACTTGACTGATTATGTAAAATATAGCTGACACTCATTGGTACCACAGTGGCAAAAAACATAATCAAATAAAATAACTGAAATCATTTGTTAAAGAAATAGTTTCACAGTTTAATTTTTCCTCCACTTGTAACATTTCCAAATTATAAAGTAAATATCCACAAAATGTCTCTTGTAAGTTTAACAAAGTTTTAGATAATTGTTTATACTCAAAATAATCACATATCAAGCATAAAATCTGATAGTTTGACATGAGATCCAGACAAATTTATAAATTGTATTTAATAAATTTGTTGTAAATGTTTTAGGAGTTGACAATTATGAAATTAACACTTACTTCCAAATTTATTTAGAGAAACATTGTAGGAATTTAATGAAACCGTATACTCAAAGTTATCAAACATTTTGATATAAAATGGAACTTAGATAAAATATATATCCAAGCAAGCAGAGAATACATGTATGTTTTAACAATTCAATATGTAAATTTAGTTTGTAATGTTAGGGATAACTGTTGGTTTTAATAACCAAAACTGTTCTACTACCAATAAATCTATAAGGATACTTGCAAATACTATACCTGTACAGTCCAAATCTAATTTTTTCTATGCTCAAAGCTATTTCCTTTTTAAAGTCTTAGAGGGATGGAGATTAGTCACAAGTACCAGCTTACTAATGGAATATAAAATATTTAAAATATTGATATTAAAAACTGTACTAAGAAAACTGTGGTACCAAAAGCAATAAAAAAAAAAAAAAAAAAAAAAAAAAAAAAAAAATGGATCACATGAATTTTTTTCCAAAGAATGATGTGACAGCAGTCAGAATTTGTTGCAGAACAAGAGTCAATGGTTTATAATGACAGATATCATAAGCCAGATATCATAATTACCTGATGAAAACAATGTCAATAACCAATTTTGCCCTTTCTCCAACTATCTTGGAAGATATGATAATCCTCAGCATAGAAAAGGTTGATTTTCTCAGAATGAAGGAAGCAGTACATGCAACATTTATACCCCTCTGTCTTTTTATCCTTTTCATGTCCACAAGTTTCGTTCATTCATTTATTCATTCATTAAATAGTTTGGTCTTGAAATGGATTTTATCACATTTATTTACAAGAAAATTTTTTTAACAAACAATGCTGCACACTGCAGGAAAAAAGGGTTCCACAAATTCCACATTTCATATACAGTTTCAGTTTTTCTCCCACAATAACAGTAATATTGTAAGTTGATAACAAGGTTCTGTAAACAGGCTTGAACAACAGTGTCTTTAAAAAAAAAAAAAAAAAAAAAAAAAAAAAAAATAAAAAAAACTTTCTGCATCAGTTCCACCATTGAATATTTTATTCAATCTTTTTTGCAATTCTTTCATAAAATCACTTCCCAATGTTTTCCCCTTCCATTTATTTACAAGACACACTTTTTCTCTCATGAAAATTGAGCAAACATGCAAATACAAAAACATGCATGTCCACTTTCTCTGTTCAAAGTTTGTCTTTATTTTTTGTAAATTAAAAAAGTAAACAAAACAAAAATGGCATCAGTGATTAATTAAAAAAAGTAAATAATCATCATAATAAACAAACAATGCTTGCAGTAAATGAAGCTTGCTTAGTAATCCAGCCCCATTCAAAGGGGAGGGGAGTAGAGAGATACAGAAATGGAGGGTGGGGTAGGTTCATAAAGGTAGTTTGAAGGCATTGGAAAAAGGGAAGTTAAATAGAAACTTATATAATGATGGAGGCAATGGTGAAGAACAAACATAAAAAAGATAAACAATCATTCATTCCCCTCCTGGACCAAAAATAAATAAATAATTAATGCTCATTATTAGAGAACTAGAATAAATAAACAAACTGCAGAAGCCACAACAAACAAAAACTCATACCCCTTTTGATGAAGCAAATTTTACAAGAACAATAGAGTGGCCTCTGCAGGGAAAGGGTATGAAAGATTTGCCATTAGCAGATATGGTTGCTTTGTGGCACAAAAATGAATTATCCATATTACCAACAACAAAATGGTTAACAGGTCTGATATTCTTGCCACAAGAAGCACCTTCTCGTCAGCTCATGACCACACTTTATAAAATAATGGCTATTTGTATCTTTAACATTACACCTTAATGGGAAGGAGAAACAAAAACATCTCCAAAAGCCCCATAGGAATGACAAAGGATAACAAAATAATAGAAAATAAATCATTGGGCAGGGAGGTGGAGGAAATAACAGGTTAACTGGATAAATATGAAAATTCGTTTTAAAATCTAGAATCCAACATTTAATCTCAACCATATAAAAAGAAATTCCTGTTATAATGTCAGTGTTAGAAAATTTGTGCGATTGATTGGGAAGTGGGATTGTTTTTACACCTTTCAAAGTTTCCAGTTGAAAGAATCCATTAAAGTTATTGTTGGATATAACAAACTTTCCTTCTTAGAGTGATGTAAAATCAAATCACTGCACAATCTACAAATTAATCAGAACAAACAAAAAAGCGCTTGCTTTCTTTCTTTTGTTTTCTTCACTTATGGATAGAATAAATGATAGCTAGAGAATTGTGACAGGTAGGGTGAATGCAAGATTAATGACAAACAGATAAATGCCATTTCTTTTTTTAATTTTTAAACAAGTCAGTATGAGATCCAGTTACAGATAAGACAAGAATCACGTCATTGCTTAAAGTAAAAAAACAAAAACAAAAAACGCCAAAACAAAAATTAATTTGAACCATACGAAATAAAGATATGATACATTGATATTTTTTAATGTAAAATCAATTTGCAGGCAGAAAAGAAAATTGAAAAAGAAAATTATAAGATCAAGAGTTAAATAGATTAAGTATTGAACCAGATGCCAGCAGCACCCATATTTCTTTCAGTATCCCTTCCCACAGAGGGTACATTTTTATATTTGAACCATTTGAATGTGTCAGTATCAGTTGGCAAGGGCAGTCAAAAAGCATGTATTATAACAATAAAACAAAACAAATAAATGAAATATCTGCTGGATTCTGAACCAGTGGAACTATACCAACAGATATTCTTATCAAAAAGAAAGTTTGTTTTTTTTTGTTTCTTTTTTTTAATTGCTTGTTTGTTTGCATTTAAAAGAAAAAAAAAAAAAAAGTGAAATTAAAATAAGTTATCAATTTTTTTTTTAAATGCATGAACAACTATAATACTAAAGAAAGGTTGAGTATGTAAAAAGAGCAGATGAAAGATTTTAATGAAGATTAAATTGTTTGGATTGGTGTCAAATGAAAAATAAATGAAATAACTTCAAACAATAAGCTAACTTTCCAAATAATATAATTAAAAAAGTAATTACTTGACAA
Organism: Acanthosepion lycidas; assembly: GCA_963932145.1. Classification (NCBI taxonomy): domain Eukaryota; kingdom Metazoa; phylum Mollusca; class Cephalopoda; order Sepiida; family Sepiidae; genus Acanthosepion; species Acanthosepion lycidas. Next base: position 51,998,400 of record OZ010580.1, on the reverse strand, counting down.
AAATGATGTGCGATATTTCTTCTTAATGATTTTATATTGCCAAGTTTGTTTTTATTGGGGGTGTGGGGCAGCAACCCAAAAGAAGAACACTGTAAAATATGATAGCCTGTACAATATATTTAATGATTGAACATAAAGAAAAATTGCTTTCATTATATGAGAAATTACTTTCAGTAGATCACAGCAGCAATCGAGGGGAGAGTACTCTTAACACTAACTGTTATTGAATGAATCACAGATATTTTGGGAGCAAGAGATTCTTTCTTTTCTATTGTAAAATATTGACAACATCAAAGACTTATAAATTGCTGACAAAGAATATATTTATTAAATAACCATGTATTTGGGAAAATAAATTTTCAAAGACTAACTCCTACTCTACCACAATAAAGTACTAAAACAATTTTAGATATTTGTATTAGAACAAAATCTTTTTTTTTTTTTTTGCTTTATTTTCAACAAAATCTTTTTTCTCCTTTATTTTCCAAAGTTAAAAATGACTGAACAGATGAAGCCATTCAATAATTTCAAATAATTGGTTATAAACTTGATGTTTTGCACAATAAATTAAAAATAATGTACATCATTTATCCCTGAGAACAAGATTGTACAAATTGGCAGATAATTCCTAAATAATGGCTGATACATAATTTATCCTTGATATCAAGAAAGTTGGCAAAAAGTAAAGCAGTTAATGACAGGCCAAAAAGAATAAGTGAAAAACAAAGAGAAAATATGATAAATCAAAATTAAGAATAATAATTGTAACAAAACTGATAATGAAAAAAAATTTGATTAAACATTTAAATTAATATTCTCTAATGAAGCATGTACAAAGAATTAGAAAAATGATCACATTCTACAACATACAGGATGCATTTTACTGAGCTGTCAGCAGAAATCATGGAAAGAAACCTTTGATGAACTTGCCTAAAATTTGTATGCAGTATTGTATATTCCTTTTGTTTAATGAAAAGAGCTTCTAAATCAATTAAATAAACAAATATTATTTTAGTTCATATTGAAGTAAGTTATCCTGTTTGTTCTATAAAAATACCATTTCTTCAGAAGTTATGACTTACAGATATGACATAACAAAACCAGTGAGGAACTGATAAGATTTCACCAAATTCTTAAAACTATCAACAAAATATTTTTAGAAAGAATCTTGTAGTCATACAAGTACAGAGCTTAACTTAGGAAAATTGAAACTTAAAGGGACTGCAAATTTAACAAAAGTTTAATAATGAACTTTTGTTAGTAAACAAAACTGGATTCATTTGACCAAATGTATTTTCAAATGGTATTTTAAAGAAAAATTGCATTAATCTTAGTAATTTGTTTAAACTTAAATCTTCAGCAAAACTTTGAAAGAATAATATTTATACATTTTATCTAGACTTTTAAATAGTAATACATTGAAAACTAGAGTTTAGAGAAATAAAGCAAGTAACTTTATGATAGACAAATCTAAGACTAAAAAGAGAGGAGACAAAAAATCATTTGCAAATATAATTTTTAAAATGAGTTTGTAGATAGACAAAAAAATATGATTATTCTCCCCTCAAATTTTGGCTTTGATTTTGAAAGTGAATTTCAAGCAAAGTGAAAGTATGAGCCCTTTGTTAAAAAGAAAATCCCAAATTAGGACACTTAGTACCATTAAATGATTTAATGACATCAACTGGACTGAAAAATATCTACAGATTAACATCAACTATCTTGTTAATCTATGTATATTTTTTAAAACTTATGTGAATATGAGAGAAGTGGGGGGTGAGGATTCGAACAAATGGCTGTTCATGGGTTCACTTCCAATATTTATCACCATGTATTTGAAAAATATCTACATGAATTAGTGCATGACAACAAAAAGTTGAACTTTACAAATAATTAAGCTGTTATTTGTGACGGTGTCACTTGCTCAAAAATGCCTTATTTAAAAAGACAACATTAAAAATTACTACTAAAATACTATTTTTTTTTTTTACTAAACTTATATTCATAAATTCAACATTTAGTCTTTTGAGGTAGCAGAAAATACAAAAACAAAAGAAAAAAGAAAAGAAAAAGGAAATTTAAAAAATGATCTAAGCTTTCAAAAGACTACCAGTACAGTTCACAATATTTGTTTAACACACTTTCACAAAGGAAATTTCTAGTATAATAAATTTAACTTGGATTTTTAATGTTACCCAGGAATTTTTTAAATCTATTTTCAGTTTAATGAAATTTCATCTGGGCAGTGTTTCAATGTTTTTGACATCTTAAAAAGACTTAAATGTTAAAAGTTTAAAAAGATGTATATCTAAAATAGGTCAGATAATAAATCCTTTTTAACCAATTCATTTTTGTATTAATAAAAAAGTTTAATAGAAAACACTTAAAAGGAAATCCAAATACTTAAAGCAAATGCAAAAATAAGGTATTACATCAGGAAATATAATTATCAAATGAAATTAAAATATTTCAATTATGAGTTTAAAGACACCTCTTCCAAAACTAACCAAAATGACTATAATCCAAATAAAAAGTTAAAAAAAAAAAAAAATTAAGGAAAATGGTTTAAATGTTCTTATATATTTTTTAAATGATTGCAAAAACAGCCAAAAGAAACCAATACATTTCCACAAGGGAAAAAAACTTTCTCTTGCCTACTGTAACAATTAGTAAGCAACATAGGAAAGTTAAAATTTATCAGCAGTTATCTGGATATTTCATCAATTGGCATTACTTGTTGGAAAAAATATTAGGATTTAAAAAAAAAAAAAAAAAAAAAAAATTCCACATAAAATTTTATCAGCATAAATTGTGAAAAATGTACATAAATGAACATGACAAAAAAAAAAAAAAAAAAGAAAAAAAAAAGAAAAAAAAAAGGGATCTTGTGTGTGCCAGAAATTGGGAGCTCAATTTTTGAAAATGACTGTATTGATTTTGAAAAGTTCCTTGCTATTTTTATATGAAATTACCACACCAAAAGGCTTTCATGTTTTGAGTAACTTAAAATTAGTATTTTCAAACAATTTTGAACCCAAAGAATATTAGATATTAAGAGAATGCAAGAGGAAATAAATTAGGAAAGTATGTAGTGATGAAAGTTTGGTTTGAAAGAGATGAAAAAATATCCAAAGATGAAACATCCAATTTGACCCAACTTATTACTATTTACATTTTTGCTATGATGTTGATAATTTGAACTATTTATCATTCTTATAAAATAAAGAGATCTTACAGTGAACACTTTATACACAATTTCCTGTAAAACAGTTGCAATATTTTCTTGGTGAAATTCCTACAATATCTTACATGTAAAAATATTTTCAAATTTTAAACTAATTAGAACAGACAACCTCCAATATTTTAAGTATTCACAATATAGCAATAAAAGAAAATAAGAATGATAGGAAAAGATGATCTAAGAAATAATTATATCTAAATTTGCTTTATAATTTGATAATTAAAATTTTACCTTTGAAAGAATTAGCAAATATTTAAAAATACACATTTTTTAGTTAAACATTTAGAAAAAAAAAAAAATTATATAACTAAAGCGACTTATCAGATCATTATTTTGAAAATCTTTCAATATGTACCCGCTATTTATTCTACTCATTAAAATGAGAAAGCAACTTTTATGAAGTCCAAAAGTATATTAGTTTTGCCTGGTACTCCAAATGCCTTTATGAAAAAATGCTAAACAGCATCCACAAAAGTTCTTCCACAAATACTTCAGGTGTTTTCATTTTTATTAATGCATATATAATGGAAAAATCTTGTATATAAAAGTAGTAGCACTCCTGGCTAGGAGAATTATTGTGGTTTGCAAGACATTTTGATTGGGGTTTATATCTCCAACCCCAAGAATTTGCATTATTATGGGATTTAGACATTAGGAAAAGTATGCACAAGAAGCTGAAAATCAAAACTATCAATAAGTACAGATTTCAGCTACTTAGATAAATAATAAATGTAGTCATCAGTGAAAAATGGGAAATGTAATTATTTGATTGTGAGCTGGGACTTTTTAGGGAGTGTTTCAAGAAAAAATAAGTAGTACAAATCATAATACAATGGAGAAAAATCCTGGCTTATCAATATCTTGTAAATCATGCTATTCCATCTAAAAAAAAAAAAAAAAAAAAAAAAAAAAAATGATGAAGCAAAGAAAAAAACTGACAATAATTGAAAGAAACTATTCTTTTAACACTTCCGCTGCTAACTACAGAGATCTTCGTTTTTCTTATCTCGTTCCAGCTATCTAAGTACGGAAACCTACGTTTTTTGCATATCGCTGTTATGAGTGTCCCGTTGTGCCATCTATCGTAAAAACACAGAGGACAATGCTTCAAAAGATATGTGTATACCCATTACTGATCTGGTAAGTCATTCCCAGGTATATCCATGAAAATGGAATGCTGTAAAACACACTGGTGCCAGTTTTCTGTGTAATAAAATATGTAAGTTGAAATTTGGCATTTTCTTTAAAAAATGGCTGGCCAGATGGGGGCAGCACTGGGCAAATGAATAGCAGTGAAAGTGTTAATTGCAGTTATAGCTTTATCATGGGCACTGCAGATATTATCAGAACATAAAGCACAAAATCTGAACATGCCACTTTTTTTTTTTTTTTTTTTAGCTTAAACAAGCTGATTTAAGAAACATTTTCAAGAGCCAGACAAGATGACAAACTCTCCACTGTATGAAACTGTAAGGTTATATCATCATTGAACTAAGAATAATGTGATTAAAAAACTGAAATAAAATACTTTTTTGTTTACCTAACATTTTTTGTTTGTTTTTGTACCAATTTTCTCTTGAGAAATAAACAAACCAATCATCCACCCCCTTTCAATAATATAAAAAATTAAAGAATAAAGGAAAATAAATTATCCATATTAAACCAACCATGCCTTGAGTTATTAGGTTGGTGCAAAAATAATGTCGTTTTCTCACATATGTTACTATGTGAGAAAACGACATTATTTTTGCACCAACCTAATATAACCATTTACTGCTTTCAGTTTAGGGTTTTCTAATATTTTCTAGATTTTTAAAAATTTTTAAATTATATTTCATAAGTCATGAATTATAAAGCTATCAGAAATTTCCCATTTTCATTAGTCCTTTAAAACTCAACTTTACTGGATTAGCAAAATGATGGAATTAGACAGATGAAGATAGATGAAAACATGGAAAGTTTCTAATGTTAATTTTCAAAATGGTAAGCAGTTACCTCCCCTGAAGTCCCTTGTCTTCTCACAGATGATGTGCTTTGGGGGAAAAAATAGAGCACCGGGACAGATATCCTAATAAAGCAAGCAGTCATAGATTTTATATATCTCATTCTTAAGCTCATCAGAGACAGGTGCACAAACACACACATCAAGAGATAAGGGTGGGTGAGGAAATGAAATATTAATTAATGAAGACACCCTCCTAAACCAAATAGGAAGAAAAAATGTAAAATAGAAAACTTTTCAATATTCTAAGTATGGACAGAAGAAAGTGGACAACAGTGGAAGAAATTGTTGCAAACACTAGGGGGGGGGGGAAGACATTTTAGGAGCAAAAACGAACGAAAAAGGGAGAAATTTGAGCTTTTATTTGTATTTTTTTTAACATTTATATATATATATATATATATATATAAAAATGCATAGTAAAATTAAAAAATAATTTCATTTCAGAAAAGGAAGAAAGATGTTAGCAATGAAATGGGGCTTACTTAAGAAAATAAAAGGAAAGATTACAAATGGTTTATAAAAAGAAAGAAATAGTGAACCTCCCAGGAAGTTTTATTATTAATGACAATTAAGATTGAAAATTAAAATTGAAAATGAATGACAATTTACAGCAGAGATAGGTGGGTGGGTGCGTGTGTGTGTGTGTATATATATATATATATATATATATATATATATATATATATATATATATATATATATATAAGAGTGAAAGGGGAGTAACAAAAAGATAATTTGTATTTTAAATTAACTGTGAACTATACATGGGAGAAAATATAGAATTTTTCATACGGGATGACAGAAAGAAGAGGAAATAAAAAATAAAATATAAATTTTTACTTTGGGATAAAAAGGAGTGAGAAAACTGGATAGTGTCTTCATTTTTCTTTTTGTTTAAATTTTTTTTTTCTTTAAATTATTAAAAAAGAAAAAAATGAAATTAAAAAACATACTATAAAAGACCGCTGCCCAAAGCATTCAGCGTGCACCCTGTTTTTTTCTTTCACCAAAGTGTCAAGATGGGATTTCATATCCAGATAAACTTACCTCTACGGGATAAGCATGCAAATCATCATGGTTCATATTGGCTTTAGGTAGCAATGGTGTAGAGTTTGTCCCTGACACAGAAGGTACAGTGGTGTTAGTAGTAATAGATACACCACTGCCACTGACAGGAGGTCTAGAGTCAATATGGGGTTTATTTCGTAGAGGGGATTGGTAAGAACCAACAGGAGATGCTCTGGCTTGAGTAGTGGGGTCTCTTTGTTCATTTGAAGTGGATTTTGTGGACGCTGTAGGAGACTTATTAAAACCTGGATAATGAAAGCGGGGTGGCTGAATTGTTGGTGCCGGAGTTGACCAGTCTGATGACAAAGTCCGAAAAGATGGTGATGTACTAGCAGAGGAAATGTTAGGTGAATGTGATTGGTTTCTGACAATTTGTAGTGCAGGAGAAGTCTGTAAACTGCTCGAAACTGATGTAGGAGCTGCAGAAGGCTTCAGTAAATGTGTATATGTGATGGGAACTTCTGTGTTATAGCCAACAGAATCTGCAGAAACATTTGGTTGATTAAGAGTCATATTGGAAAGTGTTGGCACAGATGCATCAGGTGGCTTATTCGTCCAGGTAATGCGAGGCTGAGTCATGTGAGGCAATTTTTGCATGTTAGGAGCTTCAAGATTGTTGCTGGCATCTTTGGGAACCAGGCGTTCACGATATACCACAAGCTTAATCTCTTTGTCTATTCCAGTTAATAATGACACAGCTTGGTCATGACGTGCATCTTGCATATCAACACCATTGATCTGAAGAAAAAGATTTTTAAACAATTTGTTAATGGTGTTATTATACAAAACAAAGAAGCAAAGTCAATAAATAGGTAGGTTAGTTAATATTCATCCAAATTGGAAATAACTCAAGATTTTCATTTATATTCTAACAACCAATGTATTTTTTTTTAGGATTTATCAAGAGAAATAAAAGAAATAATAAGTAAATAAAAAAAAGGAAGTCCTAACAATATTCTTTTGATTGGGAACTGAATTTCATGAAATTAATCAAAATATTTAAAAATAAAATGGTTGAACTCAGAGCAATCGAAATAATTTGCAAATTAGCAGTAGTCATCTTTAACAAAACTAGAGTTTTTTTTATAGCTAATCAACAGCTGTACATTAGAAGTACAATTGTTCTGTATATAAACTGTATCGTACTGCAGATTGGCAACAAAAAAAAAAAAAATTTTATGTCATACATTAAGATCCAGTCATCAGCAATGTATATTCTGAGCTATATATTTTACCATTTATACACATTGTTAATCAGTATTTATATGTAAATTTTAACATTCATACAAGATAATATTATATTAGGTTGGTGCAAAAATAATGACGTAATAATTATTACGTCATTATTTTTGCACCAACCTAATACAAGTGTATAAAATTGAGAATGTTGTTACTAACTGAAATGATTCTATCTCCAACCAACAATTTTCCATCTCTATGAGCAGCAGCTCCTTCCACAATACGGGAAATGTAAATTGCCTGCAAAGGAAATAAACAAACAAAACCATGATAGTGTACAGAGAATGAAAAAGAAATAAAATGAAAAAAAGTTGAAAAAATAATTTAAAATTTATTCCCAAGCCTAAATTTTTGACTTAACTTTATTAGCTAATTTCTCATTTTCTATTAAAGCTTTTTTTTCTATTTTCACTCATAAAAGCTACAACTATTTCACCTCTTACAATCTAAAACAAGTTTAAACATATTTCAACATTTTTGTAAAAAAGAAAAGAAAAAAAAAAGTACAGTTTCTTGAAATATTACCTTTAAATCTTTAAAAAAAAAAAATAGATATAAAAGCCCTGTTTTTACAAAGAAAATAACTAATTATAAATTTTATAAAATCCACATGAATATTATCCTAGAACCGTTTTGCAATCTAAATGATTTATAAAAAAAATACCTCAATTTGACTAAAATTGAAGATTTCTCAGAAAAATTAAATGCAAACTATACACTGACATGTCAAAAGCCTGAAATGGTCAGAAGACCTTTGGAGAAATGTTCAGATGTCATCTCGACAGCTGTCCACAGCGGCAGGATCTTGCAGGTCAATAGACCTTTCCACCATGTTCCATAAATGCTCGATTTGCTCCATTTCAAGTAAACATAGTAGCCACACCATTTGACAGAAGTCTGTTATTTGGGCCTAATGACACAGTGCATTATCCTGTTTATTATCAATCTATCATTGTTTAGATACATGGAATTCATGAATAAATGCAAGTGGTCATGAAATAGTCATTACTAGCCAATGACTTGTTTAAACAGACTGCCAGACCAAAACATGCTACATGAATATATTCCATACTATTATTGGTCCACCAACAGCCTGCTTTGGTGACAACTGGGGTCCATGGTTTTATGAGGATCTGAAGCACACCATAACCCTACCATCATAAAACCATTCCACAGCAGTCCTCCAGTATCCAATTAGTGATGTCATAAGCCCAGTTGAGTCATAGTATCTGGAGTCATGATGTTAACAGGGTTAACACAGAGGGTCTTTTGTCCCTATATCCTAAAGAAGCTAAAAATACTGAATTGACCTGCTGAATATGCATCTGATATCACCTGCATTGAATGTGGAAGTTACTTGAGCCTGTGTCATTTGTCTATAGATAATTTTAGCTAGACACCTCTGGTTATGATCATTAAGGACCTGTGATCAGCCACTGCACTTCCCACAGTGGATGGTAATGCATTTCATTAGGTATTCCATGTGACACTGTAAATCAAGGCTATGTCGAACAAATGCTCCCATATTTTCAGAAATGGAATATCCTATCTGTCCGTCACCTATTATATGTCCCATTCAAACTCCAATAATTCATATTGTTGTGCCATGAACTGTTTAACTGTTGTTCCCACTGACTTGATAGAGGTCAGGGCATTTCCGTGGCACAATAGCGCCACCTACCATTACATACTTCTAACCTATGACTTTTGACACATCAGTATATGTAGTTGAATTCAATGTTTAATCACTGCTTTGCCAGAAGATCATTCATGACCAGTCAAAGTCAACACAAGATTAACTAGAATTTAAGTTAATTGTAATATTATCATTACATAAATGATAATTTAACATTGGCAGAAATCTCCAAAATTATTCAAAATACCAATAATCCAGAAATTATAATGTAATAATTAGAAAATATTTTAAATTTGCTCTTTCAATTGAAAAATTAAAACCTAAAGAAAAAGAACAGACTCAGAAAAAAAAAAAATTGAATTACAAACAATTAGCAAGAACAAATTATGAGTAATTTAACAAAAAGTTGAAAAAGAAATCTGGTAGAATACAACAAGAACACAAAAAACACGTAATAAAGCAGGCATCATCATCAAATCTAATGACTACTAACCAAGACACAATCAAGATGCGTCCCATCATGCACAGGACTGCTTGATGTTGGCATTCCAAATAAATGCACAGACAAACAGACATAGGTGCACACACACTGACAGGGAATGAATGAAGAATAAAATCATGAAGAAAAAATATTTGGATTGAAGTGATGAAATTACAACTCAATGAGAACAACATGTTCATTGAAGTAATTTATATATTTTGATATTCCCTCAGATTGTCATCAAATATACATAGACATTCTGAACTTAGTGTTCTGTTTAGAGGTGGAACTCATGAAACTTATTTGAACCTTATTAAATTTTCAAGATGTCCATCTCTATTTTGAACCCTAGATTCAGTGTTATGTTGTAGCCAAAGATAATCAAAGAATATGGATATCAACAAAATAAAAAAAATATATTTAAGCTGAAGATATCACTACAATCAAATTACTGAATTTTAGTAAAATTATACATAACAGAAACTGATATTTCTAGAACAAATTCTTTCCAATATAGGTCATAATGAAAAGTACTTTATGCATTTAACTTAAATTAATATCAATACAATTTTAATGATTAACATTTGGATAAATGAGCAAAAATAAATAAGCAGGTTTACTCTCATGAAGAAATATTAACAGAAAAAAAAAACCTTAATAAAGCCACTAATTAATGTTTACAAAAATATAAAATGATTTGAATGACTATTACAAATCATTGCTTCCATTTTGCTTTGTGAAAGTAAATTTTTTAAAATGTCATTAACACTTTAATATTCTGAATCAAATGTGATATCAGTTTTAAGTCATTCAAAGCTCATTTTTTTATACCTTTTCACAAAGTAAATTTTATAATATGAAAATGAGATATAGATTTTATATCATCCTTTGTAAAAATAGGTGTATCAATTTAGATACTAGTATTTTTTTAAAATATTGATTACCCATGTTTCCACCCAGATTGTCTTCTGTTTTAAAATGATATGGTTATTTGTTGTGGCCCATTCAAAATTCTTCCGGCTCATAATGTAAATATGAAAGAATATACTGATAAAAACAAAACTCTAAAAAGAAAAATGAGTGTGACTGAAGAAATTCCTAAAAGTTTCCTGTAATAATTCAGCTGATTGAAAGTGCTTCATTGGGGGGGTGGAAAAAAAACAACAAAAAAACAAAAAAAGAAACAACAGGGTGGAGGCTTAAAAATAACAACACAGAATGGTCATGCTGTTAACAACTTGATAATTTTCCACATAAGTAGATGACAAGCTGAAAAAGTTAGTAATGGGCTGGGGCTAAATAGAGAAAAAAAAAAAAAAAAAAAAAAAAAAAAAAAAAAAACAAAGATAGAGAACAGGATAAAGTCAACATAAGAGCAAAGCACAACGGTTACATTGTGTATATATATATATATATATATATATATATATATATATATATATATATATATATATATATATATATATGCCTACACACACACACACACATGCTAACAGAAAATAAAATTGCAACACCCTGAAGGCCAATAGCGATTTTGACTTGGATATAGTATATTTATGCCAGGAGAGATTAAATATTCTGACAAAATTTTCAAACTTTTGAGCAACTTGAGATGTAGTAGCACTCATATCAGTGCACCATCATTGCTGAGCTTCAGATGGTGACACATGCTACAATAAGATTCAGTGTAGTGAAAGAGTCCAGTGCAAGTAGATGTCATATCAGAAGATGTATACATGTTCCTTTAGTTCAGTTAGGGTTGATCCAGAGGGTGTGATTATGGGCTAATCAAAAAACTGGATGGTAATTTTAGAAGAAATGATGTACTTGTTGAATACTGTATGATAAGTGGTGTTGCAATGTTGACAACAGTGGTTAAATATACAAGTAAATGCCAAGAGCAACACATTGTAAAGGAAGAAGTTGAAGAATGCAGGACATCCACATTACTGATCAGTATCAGCATCAATCATTTGGAATTTTTTACCTACAATAAATACATATCTCTAGCCAGACTTCCATTTATGCCTTAATACAATCATTCATATCTTTAGTGGTATCATCAGGTGAAGCTCACCTGGGGAATCAATTGGTGGTCTATAATGTTCAATGATGAGAGCAGGTTATGACATGAGCAGGTTGTTTGCATGCGAGACAAATCTGGAGAGTATCATATTCTAGAGTGTATTCACTTATGACATATAAGCCAAACCCTTGATACCATGATGTGAAGTGCCATAACTTACAACATTTACTTATTTTTTGTGTTTGTAGAGTGAATACTGAAAAGTGAAATGTATATTCAAAAACCTTGTTCAACTCATTTTGTTGCCATTCTTGTAACTTGAAAATGCACAGTTCTTCAAACAGGATAATGCCTGACCACATGATGCTTGTTACTCTATATGCTCTCCAATATATTTCAACTTCTCTACAGGCATGAACATATATGGGACAGATGATGATGCCTGACTTCTGTTAGCACACCCTCTTGCTGTATTGTGTAAACAAGTGCAAGAAGTATGAAATAATGTATTGCAAAATGGTATATGCCATCTGTATGATTGTATGCATGCAAGAGTATAGTCTTATGTTAATGCCCAAAAAGTATATATGGTGTATTAATGCAAGAGTATTGTTGATACATCTTATTTTGGAACCTGTGCATGTATTGATCTGCATATGTGAGCATTTACTGTAATCAAGTTACATTAACTGTACTATTAAAACACATTCAGGGTATTGCAATTTTATTTTGTGTGTGCATATGTATGTGTATGTTATATATATATATATATATATATATATATGTTATTAACTGGTATATTTCAACAACATGTTTTTAGCAAGGTGGCAAACAGCAGCATCTATCAAGCCTTAAAGAGAAAAAAATTAAGTCTACATATGTACAAACTTATTAAATATAGAAATAATGGATCTATATGTAAACAAGCAGAATACTTCTTTGAGTATTTTAATTAAAATAACAATTACTTCTTTGCATCTTTATTCTTATAAAGAACTACTAAAAGCAATTTAAATTGAGAAAAAAAGCCATTACCAAGAAAGTTCTCTAAAAATATTTTTTTTTTCTGTTGCAAATTTAAAAGAGCACTGGCTGGTTGTTCATCATATTCAAAATGAATCTTGATACCTCATTTTGCTACATATATTGCCATAGATAGATATCTAATAGATTAAGTACAATAATGGGACAGTTCAAAAAACTATATTGCATCATGCTGTATGCATGGATAATGCCTAAAGATATGATGATGAATAAATATTTGTGGCTTTAAAAGTTTTCTACTGGAAGCATAGCGTTTGACTGATAATCTACATTACCAACCATAACAAATTCTACTGTTTTATTATTAAAACTTTACACAGTCAATGTAAAACAATTGCAGAAGAGTTTATCCTTAGTAATTTGATCTAAATTAGTGTTGACTAATAACCTTATATAATACCTAACACTTTTTGTTTTGAGATATATATATATATGTCACCATTATTCAAAAACAACATTCAAGAACACATATGTATTGTACAATTTTTTTCTTTTTGTACATAAAAGTTGATAAGACTATTAAAGTCTTAATTTAAGAAGCAAGCCTATTCTTTAGTTGCAACAAAAATTAATGGAGTGTGGTATTAAATAAAAACATGTATTTTTTTGATCCCTTAATTTAATTAAGAAATCAAAATAGTGTAAAATTTAAGAATGACAGTCTTTAATTGAAAGACAAAATTCTATTCATTTGTTTGAGAAAAAAAAGTTTAAAAGCAGCTAATTTTTAAAAACAATCATTCTCTTTTCTTAAAATAAGCTAAAATATTTTCTCAACTTTCTTTCAATTCTTAAATGCTTATTTATTAAAAAAAATACCAGGTTAAATGTTACAGTGCTTTGATAATCTCTGGAACATTTTTCTTTCAAATATACTGTTGCCCAAAGTCTTAAACATCAAAAGGTTTAAGATACAATTGTTTTATTCAACCAATTATAATCAGTGATGGCTTTAGAGTACAAATAATTAAGCAAAATATTTTTTATTGTTCAGGTCATAAATGTTTTATGCCATAGAGGTTATGTTCTTTCACATATTTTTTATGAAACTTGTTAAGATTTAAAAATGTAATATCCTTCTTTGTCAACATTGTTTATCACTATTTGCATACAATAAAACTAAAATCTGACTGATAAACTATTCAGTGTTATTTTTATTCATGGGCATGAATACTAGTCTGATGAAAAAAAAAAAAAAAAAATACAAGTGATAGATGCTGCAGTTTGTCACCCGCTATTTAACCAAGTGAGAAATAATATAGAAAAAAGTGGAGAAAGTTCATTGTTTCAGACCAGACTGTAAGGACATTCCGCAAGATACTGACCTCCAGGAAAGTATAAAACTGCTGCAACAACAAAAGGGAAGCAAGAACATGTTGATGAGAATTTCACTAACATAATTGACTGGGGGTCTTGGGCAGAGAAGCAAGCAAGCAATGAATGATACAGGTGATACCAACAAGTACAATCATTACCACCATCATCATCACAACCATCATTAACAGACAACAAGTGTAAGCAGAAATAAACATAGACACACCTTTTGAATATTTTGTATGATTTAAATAGTACATTCATGAGGTTAAAATTAAACTACTCCTTTTTGTTTCTTTTTTTTAGTTTAATTCTCTTTAATAAAATACATTCTAAGGAGCAAAGAAAGAAATAATAGTTGATAAATCACACACACACACATATATATATATATATATATATATATATATATATATATATATATATATGCACACACATACACAAGCAAGTGGATTTGGGAATGTTATCAGCCTGACCAAGGTTAAAAAAAAAAAAAAAAAAAAAAAAAAAAAAAAACCTTCATAGTAATGTCTCCTATCCAAATCTGCACCAGTGAATGTAATCCCACTTTTTCAGAGCAGTAATAATGGCATCATTGGCACAAAAATGTTGTCCATGCAATTCATTATTCATCATTCCCAAAAGATGCACTTCATTTCATGGATGTGCCAAACGCACACATCACTGTTGAAACTGCTGGAACATTGCCCACTTAACTTTGCTCACATGCACTGTTTAGTCTTATAAATGTTCACCAAGTATCACTAAGTGTCAATGGGTACAATTTTTCCACATTAAGTAATTCAATGGTAGATCTCTGCTTTGTACGCACTTTCATGTCAGACATCATTTTACCAGACCCTTGTCCAGCTTCTATCTATAACAAGGTAAAAAAAAAAAAAAAAAAAAAAAAAAAAAAAGTTAAAAAAATGATTATTAGTAATTCAACCTCTACTTCTATACCACCAAAATTTACTTCTGAGATCATAAAATGTATAATTAAATAGGAGACATTACTTTTGGAGTAACCCTCACAAACTATGGTAGACTGTGAAAGTGGTTAAAAAAATATGGTAGTAATGTAACTGTTGCTGTTTCATATAGGCAAATTTTGAGTATCAATTTGGGGTAATGTTTTTTTTTTCCCCTCTCTCCCTCTCCCCTAGAAAATTATGAGACTCCCAATATAAATTACAAAGTAAATTCAATGAGCATCATAAAAATGAAATGATGATTTTTCTAAAGGTTAAGAAAAGTGGGGGTGTGAAGAAAGAAAGAACAACTAAAAGCTTTAGTAACATTATATGGGCAATAATAGCTCACTAATTACATGTATTATAAATAAACCTAATGTCAAAATATTCTCTTCGCTTGTCCAAATGAAGATTTCAATCACTGAGTTGACCTGTTCATGACTAATATGCATTAAAAACTTTGTGATGTTGTACAGTGGTAAAATACTCAACATAATATTTCAAAAGCTCTTCACACAAAATTACAAATTTTGGTGTTTGTTATGAAAAGTTATTGTAAAAATAAATAGATTATTATTTTTTAACTGATATATTATTTTGAATAAGTTAAAAAATTTGTAAAATGTTCTTTGTCATTTTGAATATACTAAAGAAAAAAAAATTTGCAAGTTTAGTTGCCTCATTCACTATGTCATATTAAAGAATAATGAAAAATATTGTGCACTGAGCCAATGTTTGATTTTATATTTGAAGATACTATATGCAGGAATTCTTTACCAATTATTGCTCATCACAAGAAAATTAAAATTACATATCTATTGAAACTACTGATTAAAAGTAAACTATTACTTTGTCAATTTTTTCTTTTGGTAGTGAGGATCTGTTATAAAAGTATTCTAAAACTAAAAAGTATTCTAATAAAGAGAAACAAATATTGTTTTTTTTCTCATTTTCTTTCTGAGTTTTAAAAATAAATTAGAAATGATTTTTTTTTTAATATTATGACTACCTAGAACAAATAAAAATGAATTTAAGAAAATATTATAAAACCCAAATTAGAATACCTACAATAAATGTAGAAATGCACTATTAATAGATGTTAATTGCTTTATAAGCATTGAAAGCATTGATCCAAAAGGAACTGATGGATAGTAGAGTGATGTAAGAGAATTAAAGAGGTTGCAAGTGTACATATTGAAATATCTGCATTTCTGTTACACATTTTTCAAGTTCATGAGAGACATTCTAAAGTAAACATGATTGAAAATTAAATTCAACTTTATGGGAAATTTATCAAATCTTTATTAAACTTTTCAAAGTTTTTATGATGTATAAAAATCTTTCATCAATTGCTTAGAATTTGAACAAATTATTTTAATCATTTCACAGTTTTAAAAAAGAATAAATTTTAAAAAGATCAGTATACTTCTCAGTTCTATATTTGTGTTTCTAAGAACAGTGATTTCCTAATTAAACAAACTAGTATGTGTGCGTACTTTTGCTTATAAAAAATAAATAAAAGAAATAATTACTGATATGCTTCATGTAAATTTATTTTGTATTAACAGAGATTCAAAGAGAATAGTTTTAATTGTAATAATTGTACTCTAAGATTTTCATGGTCCCATTTAATTTTTATGTTCATAAGCTTATGATGTTAGCAGTCTTGTGCAATGTCCAATAAATATATTTTGGCCTATATAAAATAAAAGTAGAATGTTATAATCCATATTATAAATCCTATATAAAGTTATTAAAATTTTTTTATATAAAACAAGTTGTTGAGTTAGCATATTTTCAAGAAATATGCCTAAATGATTTTTTTAAAAATATAACTTGCTGACTTGATTAATTCTAAAGAAGCAGACAAATTCATTGCAATCAATCATTTTCAACCTTAATAAAAAAAGAAAATGATCCTGTGAGGATGCTATACTTGTCATTCATAGTAATTGAATTTAAATAGATGGAAGCTTAAAATAAAAAGTCTAATAGTTTATATAATAACTGCTTTAATAACTATGGGCTTTTGTCCTCTAATAATTATTTGAGAGAAATATAAACAGTTTTTTTTCCATCTGTTAGTAGATAAGAAGCCAGGAGCAGCATTTAGATGCAGCACATGCTACATAAAGTGAATAATTTTCAAATTCATAGTAAACAGCAACAATCCTCCATTGCAATACATTATGACAGGAGTAAAACTGGGTATGGTTGAATTTCAGGATTTTATTTTTATATGATATATATTAATTAGATAGAGAAAATAATCAAAAATATGGACTTTAGTGATTCAGAATATTGAAAAGTATTTAGAGAGCATGAATTTTAAAGAGAGTAGGTAAATTAATTAATGAAGATTATCTCCAATACAGCTGCTAAAGAAAGAAATATAAAACTAGCAAAAGGGGAAAAAAGAGGAATCAGAGAGAAAAATTAAGAAAATATGAAATAGGAGAGAGGGTTAAAGATATAAAATGTATTAGTGTTGATTGAAAATATGTCCAAATATTTTTTAGATTATAAAAAAAAATGGGAATGAAAAATGAATTGAAACATTAAATAAATAAAAGATGTTGAGAAATGAGAAAACACAGAATGGGTGGACACAGCGAGCTGACATCCAACTCATGCACATCAATGTATGTTGCAAAGACACATATTCACTTTTATGATGGCAATCTGGTTGCAAAAAACAAACAAAATGAAAACAAATAGATAATAGAAACAAGTAAAAGAATTTTCAGCTCAAAAGAGAAGATTTTAAAAATGTGAAGTTTGTTTTTTTCATTCATCTTAGATTTAATGCAAAATGTAGCATTTAAAAAACAAATATTAATACCAAGATTCAGATGTTTAAAAATTAATTTTTAATAATTTAGTTTTCTGTAGATGAGCTTGCAAATAATTACATTGAAGGGAAATAAATAGAACTGAAGATAAATAAAAGCTGACAAGATACATGGTTTCAAGGAATAAAATTAGAATCAAGATACTTGGTAATTTTCTCAGTGCATTATTTGATAGCAATGAATGCCAGGAAAATGTTAAATGTACTCAAATATGCAGAAAAAAAATTAAATAAGCAGAATAAATATATTTAGAAAGTGATTCTGTTTTCAAACGTAAGTCCACCAATTCAAAGAATGACATTTAAACTGATGAAACAAAATTCTTTATATTCAAGTTCTCTTTTAAAGATTTCACTGTTTTCATTGGTGAGGAAGGGTGAGTTTGACAGGAGGAAAGAGAATTTTGAGAGGATGTATCAGGAAAAAAAAATTAATTTTTTTTGCAATGAAATTCAATATTAAGGCAATTCCTAATTTTTCAAAATACTTTATTTCCCTAATATTGAAATTTAATCAAACTAAAAATACTCTGAAACCCACAAAAGATGTCAATTATTATAGAATATGGATTACTTCATAAAAGGCCAATCTCAATAATTGATTCTATTGTGCTTATTAAAAAGGTTGGCATGCAAGTTAATGGAGAATTCTTTGCCGAAATGGAGAAAAAAAAAAAAAAAAAATCATCTGTTCAAAGATTTGCTTGTTGAAATATTTTTGGCTCTTTGTCAGTAAAAAGGTTTAGGACATTATGATTAAAATTTTTTTCATATTCAGTAATAAAAGTTCCCATTTATTCAAACAAAGAAATTAATCAAATATCTCATTAAGTGTTGCAAAAATCAGATTTAAAATATCATGAATGAAATAATAATTTTGAAAATTAAAAATCTTTGAAATCTGCCCTTAATAAAAGAATGATCATTATGAAGTCAAAATATAAAAACACCTGCTATAATGATTATAGATACTGTAAATAAAACTAACAATGTGTTGTATATACAAATAAGCAGTCCTACGTAAGATTT
>OZ010580.1:51916992-51974492 GCA_963932145.1 Acanthosepion lycidas | reverse complement strand
CTGAGTAATATAACATTCTCTAGAGTGTTATATAACTGAAGAATATAAAGAAAATACTTTTAGAAATTTGTTATTTCATCATAAATTCTGAAAGTTTATTAATTTCAGATATAATAAAATTTTTAACAATGGATAAAATGTAGAAAACTACAGAAATAAACAATGCATATACATACAGTTTAAAATATGAGATAGATCTAAATTGCAGGGATTTAATATAGATTTATTCATTATAAATCTCCAAGTATTAATACAGCTTCCTATGGTTCTTGAATTTTCAGAGATAATTTTCATGATTAGTTTAAGATATAATTTCATGCATTTTCAAGTCTAAAACCTCATTGATAATTGTAGTCATTTGTTATATTTGCAATAAATGATGATTATAATTAGTTTATTAGTTGGTGGTTAATATTTAAGTATTCAAAAAAAAAAAAAAAAAAAAAAAAAATCATGGACGGTAGCTCACCTCATCATTTCCTTTATAAGGTGTAGAACCCTTACCACCAGAAATGCTAATTCCTAAGCCTTGTCCAACAAGTCTGGTAACATGTAATTTAATTTCTTCTTCTTCTACTTCTTCAACTGAGGAGGCTACAGCAGCATCAACAGCTTCAGACATAGATTCCTAAATAGGAAATGAAATTCAAAAAGAAAATGAAATGGTTTTGTCATTAGCAAGTAATTTAAAAAGGATAGCATTTATCTCTGTGGCAGGCTGGACTGAACAAATCATTAATAAAAAAAAAAGTAGACTGACAGAGAAAAAGCAAATATGGTTAGCATATAAAAAATTCATTTATATCTTGCCTATATCTATTTAAAAAGTTCAATTTTTCATTTGAACAACTCAAGGTGAAAGAATTAGATTATTATTTTATTTTTTTAACCAAAACTTCACAGTAAACAAGTAAACAATTATATATGGTTATTCATAATTGACTAAAATATTAAAAACCACAAAATATGCATATTTTAAAATTAAGTTAAAAATATGTGCCTTATTTTGTTTTTTATTATAAATATACTGTTTCTCAAAAATGACTGTTTAAGCATATTTCTTTTAGATAATAATGGAATGTCGAATTTATGTTAAAAAATGTTTTACATAAACTTTAGGATATTATAAAATTGACTTGATATAATATCCATGATTACGCCATTATCTAAAAATATGCCTCAGTAAAATTTCCAAGAAATATACATCCATGAAATATGGCATGTCTTTATACATACAAGAAATATGTTTACAAAAAAAAAAAAAAAAAAAAAAAATAAATAAATAAATAATATGGAGTTATGATAAAAATTAATTTGGTTTCACAGTTTAATCCATAATTGGTTGCATTAGTCTAATATTTTAAAAAGGAAATTTAATTATAACAAGTAAAAAAAATATTTTTACACTATTACAACATTGTTGATTTCCATAACTTACAACTGATTTTTAAAATATTCAAATACAAAATTTAAATGAAACAAAAAAATAAGTGGTATTTTCATGCTAAGAACAATGATTTCTTAAGAGTATAGGTTTTGCCAAATCCAAGAATGAAGGTAACAGTTAATGAATTAGAAATAGTAGTAGTAATAATAAAAATTAAAAAAAAAAAAAATTTACTAACAAGTTAACATTCCAAGTCAAAAAGCATTTTAAAAACACCTGAAAAAAATTTAAAAAAAAAAAAAAGTCTCCAAATCCCCACCAGTAAGGTGGGGGTTTGAAGACTTTTTTTAATTCAACAGGTATTTTTCAACTGAAAGAGGGTGATATTAATTTCTGATGTAACATTTATTTTCTAAGGAAAAAGGATATTTTCATTACTGACCCACACTGGTTAATTCCATCACAATCTGAAGAATTTGCAGAAAAAAATTTATAATAAATAAATGTAAAATAGAATCTAAAGAAGAAAAGTAAGAATGTGGCATCACAACCTAATATACTATTTCATTTTGAAAAATTTGTTTTCAGTGTCAACTAATGTTTTCCAGCTAAAAAGTTATGAGATTTCAATTGGTTTAAGTTCAATTACAGCTTAAAACAATAATATAAAATAATTCTTAAAAATTTGAAACTGTTTATTCTGCAAAAAAATTCATCATGATCTTGAAGTTGTATCTTTATAGTGTAATAATTGATTAAACATTTTTTAGGTTACTTGGCAAATATGAGGATGGATTGAAAAGTTCTTTGCCAGCACTCTTCCCAAAATTGCATCAAATGATTAAATATCAGAATTTATTTCATAAGTTTCTTAGATGAGCTGAGAATTTTAATACCTCATAGTAACAATAATAGGTATAAATTAAGAAAATGTAACATGGTTAATGGTACCTAGATTAAAAAGAAAATAAATTTGCCTATAAGATAATATTCTAGATAAAATCATTTTCAAGAGTTTTATAATAATATGCACTCACACACACAGGTGTTTGTCTAAGGCTGCTAAACAAACTGAAGGCCAAGTTTTAATGTGCAAAAAAACGAGAGGAAAAAAAAAAAACCCCACACAACTTCTGAGAAAATAACTCAAAATTAAAATTTAGAAACATTAAAAGACATTTACAACTTTGGTAGACGTTTTTTTAACAATAAGAAAAAGCAATAATGTGTGAAAATTTGCTGATTGAAGGTGTCAAGAAACTTTAAAAACAATTTTCCACAAAATAGAAATAATAAAACAATACATAAAACAGCAGTGAATGGCTGCTCATCAAAGCACTCCAGTCAAAGCAACTGTCAAAGCTGATGTATTTGGCAAGTATCATTTTTTTTTTTGTATTATGATCAGCTTGTAGATCATTTCTGTTGAGAATATGATGCTTAAACTTTGGCACAGGCTCTTTAGTAAAAATCTCTTGCTGGGAATAGATAACAAGTGAGACATGCCATAGGTGCAGGTTATGGGAAGAGATAGAAAGCATTATCTAAAAGGTTTATAAGTAATGCAAAAAGGTACAAAAAAAAGTAAATGAAATTTAGAGATATTTTCAGGCTGTGTGGATAGTTCAGCAATGATTTGTGATTTAAAATTAAAAAAGAAAGAAGAAAAGAAAGGATGGGGTAGATGAGGAGGAAGCATGCAGTTAGAGCATTAAAATCCAAAAGATAGAAGTTGGTCAGATACTGATGAGGGGGGGGATAGGAAGGAAAAAAAAAGAAAAAAGAAAAAAAAAAAAGAAAAAAAAAAGAAAAGAAAAAAACAAAACAAAATTAAAATTTTATCAACTATATCTTGAAATTTTTTGCTTTGAAGCTACCCAAAAGGAAAGAAACAGTATTTTTGTGTGTGTATGTATGTCCATTTTGTATATGGACACATGAGATACAAACAAAAGAGATAAACAGAACATTTAAAATTTTTAAAGCTTCTTTATGAGAAGCTAAGTGAAATTGATCTGTCAATGAAAAATTGAAAAGAATGATAACCACAAAATGACCAAGGGATGATAGAATAACTAAAAGACAAAACATGTGAGTAGAGTTAGAAACAAATGCACAACTAATAAAAGAAGGCTAAGGATGGTGTCAACCAACACCAGCAAATGCTAAAGCAGAATCATAATAATATGAATATTTATGATTAACAATTCCCTCCTGATTGGCTGAATCACAGCAGCAAGCACACCTCCACCAAAGCAGAATAATGGTAGCCAGACAAAGAAACATTTCTAACAAATCTACATTTTTAATCATAAAGTAAAAACATTTAGCATGCATTGAAACCCAGATTACATTCCACTAGTGGATTTTTATTCTTAAATGCCTGTAAGAAAGATAATCAACTTTTTATACATTGTTTGCAAAGGTGAAATATTAGAAATTAATATTAGTAAGAAGAAAACTAAAATATTTTTAAGTAACAGATGATAAATAAGAAAGAGATCTTCTTGGTACTCCAAAGAATGAGTGTTTGCTATTTTAAAGATTTAATCACTTAAAATCTCCCATCTTTGAACTTAATTGGGAACCTGAAATGTATGTATCACTGGAGTTTTAAGTCAGCTTTATTTTTAATAAAGCCAGTATTTATTAACATAAATCTGATAATGAATTTTTAAAGATCACTTTTGGAAACTACATTAATTTATACTATGGAAAAAAAGAAAACAAAAATTAGTTTGAGGCTGATGTTTAATGAAGGGAATGGTGAATAGTTAAAAGAATCAAAACGTGAAATCACCAATAGAAATTAGGTCCCTAACTACCTATGGATTTTCTCCCTATTAAACTACCATATCATTTACAACTGCTTCAGACTGGTTTTATTTATTTATTTTTTTTTTTAAATTGGAGAGAAGGACAAAGAGAATGAATGAATAAAAATGTCAAGTTAAATGTTGATTTATTCTTAGTATTCTTTTGAGATAGAGAGAATACATACTTGTAATGAGTCACTATTATGAACATGGAAAGAAAAATGTCAATATGGTCTGCATGCATTTTGTTCAAAAATATTATTATTCCTCTAAAAACATCTTAAAATGTGGTGGAGAAGGGATTTAAGGTTAGGAAAAAAAATAAGTAGCTTGATTCTTTGTATGAAACTGACAAAAGAAAGATATTTAGTATGAAGATTATTATTGTAAGACATTGATTTTACAGAATTAAAATTTATCTAAGTTAGCATTTTCTTTAGAATATTTGTAAAACTAGCTCATTTATATTTTAGCAAAAAAAAACCCCCAAAAACCAAAAAAACTCAGAGCAAACTTTTTACCTCTTCTAAGGTTTCGGACAGATCAATTTTAGAACAGTCACAGATTGAAGTGCCAAAAGATAATTAGATAGCAATCAACTGGTGAGGATTTCTTTTTCTGATATTGATTAATCCCTAAATTACATTTTTTTTTTTGAGGTCTTATCGCCTCAGCAAGCAAATAAAAAACTATGTGGTAAAAACTTAAAACAGTTTTTGAAGCAATTTATGAACTTACATATTCTATGAACAATTTAGAAGTTAATAAAATGCTAATCACATGTTAATAGCAATTAAAAACTATTAATAAAACAATATTAGAAATTAATAGCTTTATATTAGTCATTATCACAGTAATTTTCCCAAAGCTTTTCCTATACACAAATGAGTTTTTTTTCTAGATTAGTCATAATGGTAGAAGTGAATACAACTTAAAGTATAAACGTCTTTGTCTATGAGGCATTACATAATTTATAATCATCTAATTCAAATACATATAAAAGAGTAATAAATATTTATATTTAAAATTTACTTATTTGATAAGTTGATATTTACAAAGCTTTAAAGAATTATGTCCTTTAGTATCTTTTAATGACAATTTAGGACATAAAACTAAAGTAACATTGATTTATAATATTGTAATAAAATAATTGGTTAAAACTGAAAGTCAGTAGTGTTGGTCTTAGATAAAAAACATGTCCTCATGAAGCAAACAGTCACTGTTGATCCAAAGTCAAAATCAGACAATATTATGTACCTTGAAACAAGTAAAACTTTCATTTGCACACACACATAAGAATATATTTAATTGTGAAGCAATTAAAACAATATTTTTAAGAGATCAACTGTTAGCTTTAATTAGTAAAGATAATATTGCAAATGGAAAATAGGAGTATGTTTTCTCACTGGTTATCAAAGCTTTAAAATCAGTAGTAAGTATTAAGAAACTTTGAAATTGACAAAAAGTTTCTTATTTACTGAATACTTATAATTAACAAATAATGTGCTCATATTTACAAGAATTTTATTTAGACAGTTCATTTGTCTCAATTAAAGAAAACTTTCATCTTCAAATAAATGATAAGTCAACATTTTGCCATTTTAGATTTATCTATAAATTAAAGATAAATAAATGAATATTATACAATCTAAGAATTGTTTGGACTATTCATCTCATTTTTCTTTGTTATTTTAGCAGTTTCATTCTATATCTGCATGAAATGAGGGATTTTTTTCCCCAAACAATGTCTTCCAATTTTCTTTCCCATTCCAACTGTAGAAAAAAAAAAAAAATCTGGTAGATACTAGAGAAAGAGACCCCTTCCATACAGATTTTATATCTAAGGAAGATGGAAGAATAGATCAGTTGAAATATTGTGGTAACAACTAAAATAAACAATGCTATCAATACTATTAACAGCCTTTAAAATGATAATCTTTCATTTCCAAATTATAGAATGCAACATTCAAACAACATTTACAAACCCATGTAATATACAAAAATAATTACATTTTACCCCCATAAAGGACATTTTTATATCTGACAAAATTGTACATTTTATATTTTTGGGGGGCAGTTTTTTTTTTTTTTTTTTTAAATTTAAAAAAAAAAAAAAAAAAATCAAGTTTATTTATTATATGATAACCGAATCAAAAGTAAATCATTTAAATTAAACTATTTGATATTACTTTCAAAATATATGTAGTTTGGAACATATTTTTTTAAATTCCTAAAATGAAAAAAGTGAAGTGAATAGTTTGCCTGGTTGTGTCAGTCTAAAATTATTGCTAAATATGAATTCTGAATCAGATAAAATTAATGTGAAAATTAAAGAATGAGTACAAGAAATTTATTATTTTTTTTTTTTATTAACTCACTTGACCTAAAGAGTATTTTAAAGTACATTAATAAATTTTTATCTGCCAGAATTTAAGTAAAAATGGCAAAAATGTTAACTGACCAATGATTTAACATACAATATATATATATATATATATATATATATATATATATATATATATATACACACACACACACACACATCCCTCAATGTGCTTTAAAAAATATTATGTAAGAAACAAATATTTATGTTTTATCAATGTCACAGTAAAACAAGAGCACTTTTAAACAGAAACTTAATTCATTAGCTTTCAGTATCAATTAAAAAAGTGCAATTTGAACTAATCTTTAAAATTAAAAGATATGCGTGATGAAAAGTTTGGTCATATTGAGAATTGGACCAGGCCAAGAACTTTTCAGCATCATTTCATAATTATAAAGCATTCTTATTTTAAATGTTATGTTGGTAAAGAGAAGTGCCCACAAATGACATGACAGATCCGTGGTACTGAAGTACTACATTAACCAATATTATAAAGGAATCATATGCATTGAATTAATGGTGCATGAATACAATTTCTTTAATATCATCAGTTAAATAAATGTTAATTGGTTTTTATAAATAATGTTTATTTTTATTAAGTAGAGAATAGTATTAAAAATTGATAATGTGATTAAAACACATCAAAATCAATTTCATTGGGATCACAAAATGTGGGTCCTCAATGCTTTCTAATAAATACATGTAAAATTTCCAAATAGATTAATAAAATATTTAACAAAAGTTAAACCTAATTTTTTTTTTTTTTTTTTTTTTACAAAACATTTGACTTGATGACTTGCAAAACTTGTAATGATATTTATGTCACAATATTGTCTGAGGTAGTAAATACCTTTTCTCTTTAATCATTAATTTATAACTTAAGTTAATTGATTATTACTATCTTCCTCTGCATAGATTTGATCAGTATGCTCTCCAAACACCATGACTGTCCAATGATTAAAAAAGTTAACTGAAATATCATTTTAGGGTAAAAACAAAGATGAAAACTTACAAATTACAAATATTAGTGTAATTATGTCTCTGCAAATATCAACTTACAGTTACTTAATAGATATGTCTAAAGCTTTAAAAGGTTAAATGTTTTTCTTTTTTAATGTTTCAATTGATCAATGACAGTTGAAAAAAAAATCTGTCCTTTTTATCAAAAGTAACTTCATTTATAAACCAAAAGGAAACTTTAATGTAGTGATAAGTTAGACATTAAAAATTTCCTAGACAGCTTATTGAAAGAGTATAGGAATACAGACCAGCAGGGCTAAAGATATAACTCTAGCACATTGTGGTAAAGTAAAATTAGTTTAAAGCAAATGCAAAGAACCCACTCTCCTAGCAATCAGTCTAGTATTTGTAATTTCTGCAAGAATAATGATATGAATATCTGTTAAAAAGGCAAATGAGCAAAAGATCAGACAGTAGGTTTTTTTTTTTTTTTTTTAAATCATTAGACTTAAAAAGCAAATATTTCAAGAAAAATAGGGAATAAAAAATCAAGAATGCGGAAAGGGGAAACAATCACCAAATAATTTTAGAAGTTGTATTTTTTCCTGTTCATGTCTTGCTCAGTTATTAAATTTGCCAAATAGACAAAATGTTGATTTTGCAAAAAGAGATGGAGGTACAAAAGAAATTTCTAATTTAGCCCTCAAGCTTTGCTCAAGCATGTGCAACCAACACCATACTGACCATTCTAAGGGAAGGGATATTGAGGAAAAGGCATTTCCATTACTTATAACATGCAACTAATGGCACTGAAGGACAATCTAAAGAAGAACTCAGGAAGCTAAGATGATCAATTAATTGCAAGGGAAATCTGCATTGAAAAACTAGACATTATTAATAAAAAAAAAGGGGGGGAGAAGGAAAGACATGGGGAAAAAAGACAAAGAGAAAAATGATTCAGTAAGAGAAAGGATGAAAAGAAAAAAATTCACCTGTTTGAAAAACAAATACCTAGTATATATATATATATATATATATATATATATATATATGACAAAAGATTGCCCAAGAGATAAAAGGATGAAGTATCCTTCAGGTATTTTTGGCAAATTGAGTGCCTTAGAACAACTGATGAGAAGGGGGATGCAGCACCACACCTCTTTTGTGGGAGGAGAGGATTGAGGACGCAATAATTGAAGAGGTAGTGGTAGAAAATTATGTTTTCATGTTTCCTTTTACACATGGAAACTAAACAGAAAACCCAACCAGCCCACCCGTTGGTAGCTCCTTCCTACCTTGAGGATTGACTGCTCCTCCATTTTGTCCAATTTGGCAGCAGCAACCGCCTGGGCCAGGATTTCGCGCACTTGATCCGCATCGTCCTTCGAGGCCGTCACGTTGATGCGCTTGTTCTTTAAGTGGTGCGGTGTATCCCGGCGCCGGAGTTTATTTTCTTTCTCAGGCTGATCTTCAATCTCAGGGGGGAAAATGACACGCCTGCGTTGGGGATCTACCTGCCGTACAAAATAACAGAACAGTAAATACTAACTCGACAGGTATCTACCGTTGTTTATTTTTTTCATTTTGCCTTCTGCTGATGGAGATGCTGTTGTGGCTGCAGCAGTGATGAGGTCTGAGGACTGGGCTAGTACATTTTGGTAAGGAGCCAAAGGGAGGAATTTGCATTTTTTACTATTTAAGTTAGCTTTTTCTTTTCTTGTTCAAAGATAATTTTTTTAATTGTCAAATAAACGTAAATAGCCAAATTTCTATTTGATCTTATCTGTCATTCTTGGTTGATACACAAAGCAAATTAACAGTAAGAAGTGAAATTATTCTGAAAACAACCTATATAAAACTAATTTTCAAAGTCAAACTTTATTTACTAACGTCCTCTATTTACAGGTTGATCTTACCAAATTTATCGATGCTATACAGATTTCTATTGACAATTCTTTTCACGAAGAGCCTGACCAGGATGATGCTTATTAATATAAATTTCTTCCTAGAATTGTACTTCTGCTTCCAAATTTGTATTCAATCTTTATGCTATAACAAAATGAAATAATTAATGTGGATATTTAATTATACAAATAAAACTTGTGAGAATTGCAGGCATTTTTATTGTCAAATTATTAGCATTAAATTATTAGAAAAAAAAAAAAAAAAAAAAAAAAAAAAAAAAAAATCAAGAGAAAAATATTTTCATACTAAAATATTGTTTTGAGATTTTATCAAACTTCCAAGTTTCAAGTGATTCATCCAAATGCATACAAATACACACACATCTAAGTAAAATTAGATTCAATTTGCAGATTTGATATAGGCTGATACTTAATTTTTTTTTATCACTATTCCAACAGATATGAGCAACTATTTTATCTTTGCTGAATGAAGATAATTTAAGAAACCTAACATTAAGATCTAAATTTTCCACTACTTTTAGTTTCTCTGATCAGACACATGAGAGTTTTTGTACTATTAAACTAAAACCAATTCATTTAACTATTTTCAGAGAGTGGATATCACTCAAACTTTGTCATTGATGAAAAAAGCCCAAGAAAATAGAATTCTGATCTAATAAGAAATTTGGAACTAAATTTATGTATTTCTCTCATTTGATTTAGATAACCATCAACATGAATCAGGAAATTTAAAAGCAAAGTTCACATAAGTGAAAATGTTTTTCATCAACAAAATAAAAACACTAAATCTTGTCTTAATATTAATGATCCTAAAATTTGGTAAGCAAAAGAGATAAAAAAAATTATAAAAATCAATAGGCAGAGAAAGATGCTTGTTCCAATAGATGAGCCCAAGTGAAATAAAGTTTAAGAATCAACAGTGCAAAACTATTTGCTGCAATATTGAATAAAACTAGTTAAAATTTTTCTTTTTCTACTAGACAAGATTTAAAAAAAAAGATCCTAAAGGGTGACCTTTGATATTATAAACCAACAAAATTAGTGCTGCATGCATTTGCCATCTTGGTATATAAAAAAAATGGTGTTAAAAAGCTATGCACACATCAACTACAAAGACTATAGAAAAAAAGAGATAACCATGACAAATTGAAGAAGCCTAAAAAAAAAAAAAAAAAAAAAAAAAAAAAAAAAAAAAAAAAATAAAATAAATAAAAAACCTAAAAGATGACATTCCTTGCAGATGCCTAGGCAGTTTTGAGTTTTCTACAGGCCAAAAGAAGAAAATAACTGATTGCTGAATAAACAAAGTATGACCAAAAGAAAATCTCTTAAATCACTAAGCAAAATCAACTATAAAAATAGCAAATTTAATTAGAGAATGCCCTAAAACAATGCAACAAAAAAACTGACATTCTTTTCATTAGCTTCATTTGAGAATTCTCAGTACAATGTTTAAGAAAACATAAGTGCTGTTTTTTTATTGCCCACTCATCTCTTTTTCAAGTATTGGTTGAAAATCACCAGGCCATAGTGAGCGGTTCCCATCTCCCATGAAAACAAGAGATTGGTATGGGTTTATAGATTAAAGCAATTTCATCCTAAAGAGATCTGGAAATATGGCTCCACCAAGTTTAGGCTGACAGATTACTGTTATTGACAGGGCAGGTGGTTTTGGTTGTAAATGTTTTGATAAGCTATTTTCAGCACACACAAAGTTTTATCAAGGATAGGTGTGGGAAAAAATAAAATATTTAAATTAAATAAGTATAATAAACAAAAAGCAATGTTGAAGAGAGGTGGGTAGAAGATGCTTGACAGGGCTCTAGCCTAGGTGAAAAGTGAGAGTCATGCTTGGGAGGGAGGTGCTCAGACTACGACCAAAAGTGAAGTCACCAATGCACTAAAAAGAATAGAATAATGATAGAGCTGACAAAAGGTCACTCACACCCACACTAGATTCCAGCTGCTCTGGCTGCAATACAAAACCCAGGTTGATTTTTTTTTTTTCTTCTTCTTGCCCTCCTTTCTCATAAAATGTACTTACCCCAAAACATGTCGACAATTTCAAGAAAGGCAATGACATTTACAAAATTCGAAAAGCAAGAAGACCTAACATTTTTGGAAAATAAGGTTAAAACAGGAGTTTGTTTTTGTATATAGATAGGGATGAAAATTAAAACAGATTATTAAATGTACTGTTCCCAAAAAGACAATACATATATTTAAAAGAATGAGAATATCCAAAAGAATATTTTTTCAAAAAGAAGAATGTTAAAAATTCTAGTAAATTTGATAAATTAAAAATGAAATTTGAATTTTTTTTATAATTTCAGGGTTCTGATTTGAATTTTATCAATAAAACACAAGAAAATCTTAAGAAATGTAAATGTAAACTTTGCTAGTTTATTGCGAAAGAAAAAAACAAAAACAGAATACTTTTTATAAAAAATGGGAACAGGAGTTGAGCAACTAATTTGCTCCAAATTTTCGAAGCTAAAGGTTCTCCTGAATGAAGATACACAATTTTTTAAATGTAATTTTAAAGCATTAAGTGATGGCAAAATGTTAAGGAAACAAATGTCACCAGTAATAACACCAAATGAATGACAACATTGGAAAAAAAAAGAAAAGAAAAAAAGACAACACTGAAAATGACAAACAATAAGAGATTTGGAAACAAACAAGATTTTTTTTTTTTTTTTAAAATAAGTTTAACTATAACAGTAACTGTTCATGAATAAAATTGCATATATTTTAACTAATTTTTGGCTTTTAAATTAGTTTTAAAAAATTGTTTCACTATATATATATATACTTAAGATCATTAAATAGGGGATAACCATTACAGAAATTATATCAAAGAAAGCACCTTCTTTCTTAACAGATCATTGCTTAGAGTTAGATCATCCTAGGATATATTTTTAAAATTTAGAGATATTTTATATAAATAAAAGAATAAAATTTGTGGCTTTCAGTAATTTTGCTATCATATGATTTTAAAGTGAAGAGTAAGACATATATACCACCATAATTTAAAAAAAGAAAAGAACAAAAGAAAAAAAAGAAGCATACTCCAGACATAGGTATCATATCTGAATTAAACAATGCAAAACTGGGAAGATCAAAAAGGGAAAATTGAATTACCACCAAATGTGGATGCAAAGAAAAGAACAATTTGTAATAGAGAAGGGATTCTCACCAACAGAAAATTTAAAATAAAAAGTGGCAGATGTTAAAAAGGAGGAAATGGAAAAGCAATAAGAAAACACAAAGTAACCTTTTCCCAGAATAAAAATTAATAACCTAACTAAAGAGATTAATTTAAGTCTTTTTTGTTCAGGTACAAAGTAATATGGAACAAAAGTTCTTTGAATCAATAGATTATAATTGTGACAAATCAAAGACATTAGAATCTTAAAAAAACATCTTTAAATATAAAGCAGACCTTGTCATAAGAAAAACAAGTATATCCACTACAGAATTTAAGACATTAAATAAATTCAGGTGCCCACATCACTATATATTTAAAAACTGTTTGGAGATATTTATCTGCAATTGCTATCAAAGAGAAAATATAGAAAAACTGAAAAGTGTAGAAAAGAGCTCCATGAAAATAGATCAATATCAAGAAAACTACTTCAATATAGAAAGAAGAGAAATGACGAGAGGAAAAAGGAAAATATAACATGTTTTAAAAAATCTGTTTACATATCTTGTTTCTATCAATATATATCTTGTGTCAATTTATCTAATCTTTATTGTACTGAGGTGCTATGCATAGATTTAGACTTAATCCTCTTGTAGAGTATGATGGAATCTGTATAATCATTAATTTGTGAAATCCCAACATTAAAACCGGGTCATTTTAAAGCAAGCAATCTCATTTATCTGTACTACAAAGGTTAACTAAAATTTAAATGCCTAAGAAAATTATGCAGAAGAGCATAGAGAAAAAGGAGGAGGAGAGTCCAAAGATATAAAATATGTACAGTATAACAAGCCATTCCGGTTTTATCTAAAAGAAGAGAGAAAAGTTAAAAGCTTGCTTAGCCTGTAAGATTAATTAACTTACCTTAAGTTATGGCTGGACAATCAGATCAAGCCAAGTTGAAAGAATGATGTCAGCAGACATTTATCAATGATGTGATGCCTAAGGACAGGATGCAAGTTGTGCTTCTTCCTCCTTCATT
Source organism: Acanthosepion lycidas (assembly GCA_963932145.1). Classification (NCBI taxonomy): domain Eukaryota; kingdom Metazoa; phylum Mollusca; class Cephalopoda; order Sepiida; family Sepiidae; genus Acanthosepion; species Acanthosepion lycidas. The sequence goes on along the minus strand of OZ010580.1, from coordinate 51,960,831 downwards.
TTACTCCAAGCTCTCATCCTTATCCCCTCCCAGGAGCCATGCTATCACATGCACACACACACAAACTGTGGAGCTTCTCTTTGACAGATACATAGATATTAAATGCAACACTAAATGACAACACCAGTAAAGTTTATTGACATGATGTTCTGTTGGTTTGTTAGTAAGCCAAAAATCGTGCAATAAAAGAAAATGTAATCATAATTGGTAGGAAGGAAGACAAAAAGTCAAACACTCAAAATTTAATTTGGATTGTATACAAAGATATAAATAAACTACTTAGGATGTTTCTAAATATAGTAAACAAATTAATCTTAAATGGAAATTTAATAAGACTGTAAACTTAATGATTGTTCCTTTCATAGTGTAAACATAACTGTATAAGAAAATAGTAAAACAGGTTTTAAATAATTCCAGTCCATTAGTTTACTTTGAGAGAAAAAAAAAAAAAAAAATCACAAATAATCAATTATACTTAATCAACAGCGACAGATTTTAAATTTGTAACTAACACATAAAATCATAGTCATTCATCTTTACTATAATATGAAAATGTTTTAATGAATTGACCATTAAAAGCGGTGTTGCAGATGTCACTCAACTGATGTCAACAAAGTCAAATACTATTAGGTTGGTGCAAAAATAATGACGTAATAATGTTTTTTGCCGTATTTTTTAACGTCAAAAAACGACAGTATTATTACGTCACTATTTTTGCACCAACCTAATAGTTATCTATTTTTTGAAACATAAAATTGGATAGTTTATTTCATTTGTGCATTATATTTATATCTCCATTATTTAACTAAAACAGGTCATGGTAAATAAGTTTTGCTGAGTGACAACAAGATTATTTAATGGTTAAAATATAATTAAACAAAAAATAAACATTCATCTTCCAAATTTAAATTTAGTCTTTTTGAGAACAATATATATATATATATATATATATATATATATATATATATATATATATAAACTGCAACTGTCAGCAGGAAGCAAATAACAGTGATCCAAGTGCGTACAAAATGGCCTGTTGCTCAAACTTTGAGACACTAGTTATTTCTTCTTTGTTTGGGGAAACAGAAAAATGTTAGATTGAAAAATGGTTGCTTTCTATTCCTTTTCTACCTCTGTGAAACATGGAGAGTTATAAGAAATAAAATGTCATTTCAGAACATACTTGAAATGATGTCCATTACTTACATAAAACTGTTTAGAAAAAAATATTTTGTATTTCTCATAGTAACAAAGCTTAAAAATAATTTGGTCTATTATAATTTTGGCATACAATTGATGAATACAAAGTTGAAAAAAGACTTTGAAATTAAGAGAACAGTTAAAAAAAACATTGATAAATTTTACTTCTTTAATTATTATTCTCTGTTTTGCTATGTTCTAAGTATTTAAAAAGCAATTTTATCAATACAGATAAGGAGAAATTCTTCTCAAATGGATTAAACAACATTTTGCCCTGCTATAAATGGAAAAGTAACAATTTTATTTACCCAGTAGTTTCTTATAAAACTTCATGACTTGCCATAAAATACAATTATATATAATAAGTAACCTCAAATATTAAAATATACATCTCCAAACAACAAAGGATAAGAATCTAAAAAGAGTAATATATTTGTGATATTTTCTACAGACCTCATTTAATAGGTAAATTATATTGAGGAACTAATAACTTTAAAAATGTCATTAGCTTCAATAAAAATGAATGCCAACTTTCTGTAGTTCATACAAAGTCATTGGGCAATCAGAAAACATTTTGCAGAACAAGCTATTTTTTCAGAAAACAAACAATGATTCTAAATCTGCAAGGAGATAAAGTATATCCATATTAGAGATACAAGTCAGAAATATCTTCTTGGTATCCAATTTCCTTATTCTGCTTTATACAAACTTTATTTAATGAGAAAAAAATTAAATCTTTACTGTTGTGTATTTGTGTTGAGAAGGATAATGTGAGAATGTACACAATGCTCGAACAATTCTAATACTAACAACTACAGCTGACATCTACAACTACATCCATATCAGAAGCTGAAAATTGAGGGAGAGATGTGATCAGTTGTATTTTGAAAGTTTCTGTTAATTTTTTCTCATCTTGCTCATAAAATTACTTTGAAAAAAATAATTTTTCTTACTTTACAATGGCAGCATTTTTATCAATAAAACTTATAAAATCTGGAAATTGTATACTAGGACCTACTTCTTAAGTGAATAGGAAACAAATTAATTTTGAAATGAAGTAGTTACACTTATTTTTATTGGAGAGAGAATACCTTCAAATCTGTCAAGGTGGTTTGGATCAAGGTCAATATTTTCATAAATATAAAGTATGCCAGAATTTGCGAACCACCTTTCACAGGCCATAAATAGAAGACAACCCAACAATATTAAGCAGTATGTACTAAATTTATTTTTTGTCAATGTACTGAAAGCAGTAACATGACAGCTTCCAATCTGACATAGGAAATGAAAAAGCATACTGTGCTCATGACACTAGCCACCAACTACAGCAACTCAGAGATTGTTAACTTCTTTAAAGTAGCCAGGTTATTTATGAGCTGGAGGCAGGAATGTGTCATTCATGATCAAGAGCAAGAAACATTCTAAGGAATCTGTCCAACTGGTTCAAGACATAAACCATGATCCCAGGACCACTGTGAAGCAATTCAAAGTGGCAGAATCCACTATCAAATGCAGGTAGTGCATGAAGACATTAACTAAAAGTGACAAGAAGAGAGCAATCCATGCCCAATAAGACAAGAGAACTACATGATCCACTTGCTCAACAAGCTCAAGTACTCTAAAGCCAGGCATACTATGGTTCTTCTCCAACTTTAACAAAGACTTGTTGAATAAGAGGAATTATAGCTGGACCTACATGAACTTTATGGGGATACTCAGTGATGATGATTAAGTTCATGTAGTCTTGGATGTAGGCTTTGATTAACATGAGCCACTTCTTTCTACCAGACTCAAAGCTACCATCTACACCCAGGTGATGGACATGGTGATCAAGCCCTGGATCAAGAGGGTGTTTGAGGGAAAGATATACATGATCAACAAGAGACTACTGTGGTGCTGGCTGACAATTTTAATGATTATGCCAGACCAAGATGTGGCCTTCTAGCTTTCTTGATTTGAATCCTTTCAATTATTATATGTCTGGAGTGTTGTTGAGAGCAAGACCAACCAGTGATTCCTGCAAGACCACAGATTTGTTGAAGTCCACCATTATGAACATGAAGACCAATATGAATGAGAACCATCTGATTAGAGTATGCAGTAGCTTTCCAGACTGCATCATGGCCATCCTCAACTCTGAGGACAGTTTTATATAAGTTTTTTCTTCTTTTCCAAGGTGAACAGGTGCATAATTTATTTATTTTATTAAGTTACTGATTTTTTATTGAATATCTTTGTTTTCAATTACTTGGCACACCTTGTATTGCAGATATTTATAGGGAATATGACAAATATTAATAAATTCATCAGTACACATTCCTTTTCACTAAGAAAAAATGCTTATATATTAAAATTACAAAAGATGAGCATAATAGATCAAATATTTATTTTATAATGGTTAAAAACTATAAACTGAAAATAGTAAATTATGAGAACTGCACATACAAAAGAGAAAGTAAATTGGAATCTAGTCATGTTATTATTGAAAAGGGAAAATACTGATACAAATAATCATAATTAAGACAATTTTACTTTGTTGTCTCACTCTATACACTTTAGTGCATGGATTGACACAACAAAGTAAAACTTGTTAGAAATATTTTTGAGCAAATTAAAATTTCATGAATAGCTCAACATAATTTAATACAGATTTAATATTAATATCTTTTAATCAGCAAAAAAAAAAAAAAATCAAAAAAAAAAAATCACTTAACTTTTAAGGCTCAACTTTAAGATTACAGTGAAGTTACTGGCAAGAATTTGTCTTCAAGCTTTATACAGTGTGCAGCAGAAACACCTCCCACATGACATTAGTGACAAGGGTGACTTCATCTAGCTAATGTCTTATTACATTACAGGTATTTCTGCTGCACATTGTATATTCTATTTGCTACTCAAACATCTACTTTTGAGAAATTATAGTAGATCAAGTCTCAAAAGTTAAAATAAGTGGCTATGATCAAAAATGTAAAAGCTTATAAGATTTATTGAAATAAAGGATAAACTTTAAATGAATGCCAGAAAACAAATTCTCAATCTGTATTATAAATTTTCTTTGACATAAATATTCCAAAGGAAAGTAATTATCCTGGGCTAGTGAAGAAAATAGACAAAATTTGATATTTCCTTAAATAAATGTCATTAACTGAAAGCCAATAAGTATTTAATAGTCAACTTGGTATTTGTCAAATGACTTTAATATCTAAGACAATAGATGCTTAAGAAAAAAACCCTCAATTTTAAATGATTTAATTCATTTTTTAGCCTATTGACTTAATAAGCTGCCTGATTTAAAATCTAAAAGAAAGAAATACTGATCACTTTCCATCAAAATTAGCTTCTAATATCAAGCAAAAAAAAAAAAAAAAGAACAAAAAAATCTGGAAATTAGAAAATGCCATACCTCGTCATCTGCATATTCATTTTCAGAAGTGCCAATATCCCCATTCTCTTGTTCATTCTCAATATAGTCAGTATCAAGAGAGTCATTAGGTTGCAATGATTTCTCTATGGACACAGACATGTCCATCTCATCTGAATCTACCTGGGGACTAGCTGTACTAGGGCAAGGTTTTAGGGGTAAGCGTGAGGGCAAGAGAGGCTCAGTCTCTTTAGACTGTTCTTCAGTTTCTTCTACTTCAACTTCTGGCTGAGCTTGTACCTCCTCCTCCTCCTCTTCTTCTTCTTCCTCCTCCAACGTGACCTCTTCTTTTGGTGGAGCTGATACAGTAGGCTGATAGCTAGCATCAGCTGCAGGTGGCTGGTAAATATCATTCTCTGCAAAGAAAAAAATGTTTAAATGAAGTTCTAACAATAACTACTCACTGAACAAAAAGGAATGAGTTTGAAAATTTGTCAAATAGCTTTCTTACAATCTACTGCACAATCTAAGAAAAAGTATTTAGAGCATGTACATGTGTATGCATGTGCAGATATGCATATGCAACCACAAAATTACTTTTCAAACAAGTTAACATTTTTTTACAACAAGGATTAAGCAAAAAGGAGTAAATGTATGCCAAATAAATTAGCTTGCTGTAAAATTACAAACCACATCACATCATGTGGTAATAGATGAAAATTGAAACAAAATGACTGGATTTATTTCGCATCTAACATGTGTTCATCACTTTAGATTTCACTTAGCTTATTCTGGTAAAGGGCCATAATAGTTGCACACACTCACAGGTCTACAAAACTGTAGATTAAATAAGTCTATTGCTCTCCCAACAGTCACTTGTACAAATCACAATATCGCTGGTTCAATTCACCGTCCTCGCTTTCTTCACATGTCACTACGTATAGCCAACGTTTCTGTCCCTGTTTCACGGCTCCAGCACTCTTTTATCAGGCCAACACCGCGGTTCCCCAGCCAATCAGAATTCTTTGCTGTTATTCTCGGTTACACAGGCAACTTGCCTCCTTCAGTTCGACCAATCAGCACACGACTTGCTATTGGTGGAAGCATTCCAAATTGTACAAAAAACACTCATCCTTGCACATACTGCTAGAACGGCTGGACGGGAGAGTAATGCCATTTTCATGAAGCAAACTTGCTGATGTCACGTGACGCACGTTAAGGTAAGACCCTTATTTTCCTATACACCAGATGCAAGCCACTCTGGCTCGCTTGCTTCTACAGGGCTGTTTACCACACTTCCCCCTGATCTCATGATCACAAAACATACAGTTGCTAGCAGGTCGTTTTTGCTGGGTACTTCGTCAAGGGAGTGGAGCAACACAAGCTTCATCTTCAGATGAACTGTCATCAGGGGAGCTAGCAGGATGTACCACATTAATATTTTGGATGCTAATAGTTGGGGAGTCGTTTTCCCCATTTGTGTCGTCTATAATAGATTTAGTATCAAGCAAGTGATCAGTGTCTCCTAACGGAGTTGATCTCAAATTTACTAACCGCTCACTCACTTCAGAATCGCTGTCCTGTGTATCTGTCGGGACCGTTCCCATAAAGGGACGCAAGTCCTTCACATGACGTGGAACTCCATCAATGTGCACTGACTGTGGGCTATTAACCTGAGTCACGTGACCCATTCTAAATTTAGTCATGCACCTCCCATATGAAGTTTTCACCCAAATGACGTCTCCCACTTCATATGCTCCTTGAATATTCTGCGATTCAATGGGGGACATAACCTTGATGCCCCATACACGGGTATGGTACCTATAAAGTGCATCAGCTGGTGCAGTGCTAGGCGAATGATTATCTTTAGGTGTAACGTTATACCAGTAAACCGCCTCCGGTATAGAGCACTGCTTTCTAGCTGCAATGGTTTTGTTGCTTCAGTGACTTCGTTCTACTATACCATTCCCGACAGGTGCATAGGCACACCGGAACTGCAACCGTACACCCCAATTACTCAAAAAATTCTTGAAATGTTTGCACGTGAATGCTGTGTCATTGTCTGTCAATATCTAGAGTGGTGGACCCCGTTCATAAAAAATTGCCTCTAACTGCTGAACTACGCTAGTAGAATCTTGTTGATGTAGTGGACGCCATATTGCGAACCGAGAAGGCCCACAATCAATAATTGTCAGAAATGGTGAGTGATGTTTATCGCTAACCTATTCCAGTTGTCCCTCACGTTCAGCTTTCCTTTTCGCCAATGCACAGGAGCCGGGTCAATGTTTTGGAACACCTCACATTCCTTGACAATGGCTTTTACCACTTCTGACAATACTGAAGGGTCTATCAACCTAACAAAGTACAGGGTCCTTTTCATGCCTGGGTGTCCGGTTTTTCAGTGGACATTAGCCACTTGGCGTGCGTCCACCTTGCTCGTTGCAGTGACGCATACTGAATGCACTAGCTCCATTTCCTCCTTGTGTAGGTTTAACCACTTTTTTGGCATCCTGGTCAGCCGGTCTGCCAGATTCATGTTGGATTTGACCAGTATTATGTCCACCGTCAAGCCATATTCAGCTACAAGCTCACGAAGTGTGTTTAGCTGTCTCCGCACTAACATTCCCCCAGATGCCTTCATATTTATTCGAGCCTTGCCAGTTAAGGTGTTCGAAATCCACTGATGAACACATGCTGAATCAGTAAAAAGATGTATTGTTGACACTTGCCATTGAAGAGCCAAATTTACACCCTTTATCGTTGTGTCTAGCTCGGCCAAATTGATGTGCTTAGCATCTCCAACCGGGCGTAGCCACGATGCATCCTCAATAACGTTTCCATCTACCTCTAATACGACACCTGTGGCTATGGAACTCGCATCTGCCCATACGTTCATTTCGCGGCCACTCACACACCAGTCTCCTACTGGATCGGCCTCGCGTATTCTGGCTATGATGTCAGTTAACATGCAATTAATAGAGGCATTCTCAACTTCGTCATCCCATCCTGTGGTTAGAGCGCTTGCTTGTCGTTTCACAAATGCAGTGGCCACTTGTAGCCAGCCGTAAACGGGAAAGTGGCCCACAAGTTTTCCACATTACGCGCCGGCGAGTTATCCTCACAGGGATATCAGGGATTTCTCCACCTCGCCTCCATCAGAGAGTTCCATTGTCACTCCAGACCTGTAAGCCCAGCACCTTAGCTCCATCTTCTAATCTTGTTGGTTCCTTGCACACTAGTCCGTACTTGGACAGGCGCTCTCTCACACGTGCAACAGGAATGAGACACTCGTTGACATAAATGTCGTCAACATATGCCTATGTGGCATTTGCAATGGTTTTGTCTTGCGATAATATTGCGTCAATTATGGCTTTCATAATGAGAGGTGCCACATTTAAACCGAAACCCAGTCGAGTGAGGCAATATCTTTGCCCCTTCACTATGACAGTTTGATAGGGCCACAGCGCCTTCTCCACATGTATCTGCAGATACGCCCTCTGCAAGTCCAACAAAGATACATCAGCCCCCCAATCGTCGCCATTCTCGCAACTTATGTGCACAAACCACTGAGTTAGCAGTATATAGTTCAACAAAACCATTCAACTTGCGGTAATCCAGTACTGGACGGACCTTCTGCTTGCTCTCTTGTATCACTGCCATTAATGGGATTAGACACTTCGGTGGACCAAGTTCGTCTTCAGGGTATGGTTACAGCCATCCATTATCCAGCCAGGACTGCAGTTCCCTTTCATATTCGTCCCGTGCATAGTCAGGTACTGAATATTCTGCCAGTCTATTCTTCAGGGTTATAGGTGGTTGTCCATTGGTCCACTTCCATGAGGCTGTCCATACTTTGTTATGACGGTCGAACTCCACACTAAAGTCGGGTTCAATGATAGAAATAGCAGCACATTGGGGCTTACTTTCTTCTTCAGAAAATTGAACTTCTCCCGAGGAATTGATGTGCACTCCTCCTAATTCTTTAATTGCGTCAATCCCAAGAAGAAGATCGAACCCAAGTAGTGGTCGGTCCACAATTAGGGTATCAATGTACACGGGTTGAGCACGACTAACATTCAACGCAATATTGCCCTGTCCACGGCATTTTAGTGCCTTACTGTCGGCAGTTAGGACTTGCGTCTTCATTGGTCGCCAATTGCGACATGTGCATTTGCTCACCAACATCTGTGAGCATCCAGAATCAACCAGGGCTGTGCACTTCTTTCCGTCTACGGCCACCTCAATGATAGGTAGCGCCATGTTTTTTAGTTGCTTGGAGAAAAGACCGGCGCTGACGTCTGTTCTCCGGATCCGTTTCCCTGGCACTCTGAGGAAATGTGCCCAACCTTGTTGCACTGAAAACACTGTATCCCGCAGCGGGATCGTCGGATCTGGGTAGCTGTCTTCTCCGAGTAGCCTTGCCTGCAATCCTTTGCCAGATTGTTGGGACCAAAACATTTAAAGCACACAATGCCGCCCGTCTGTTGAGCTGTTGCGGCAACTGACTCATCCGGCTCTTTGCTATCGGTCATAACGGCCCGAGCGCGAGTCAGGATCTGGTCCAACGTCATAGTGTCCATTCTGGATGATGCACAGAGAAGTTGCTTGACTTGTTGCGGCAGTCCAGAAACGAAGGCACACGTCATCCATTGTTCAGGCAGTTGGCCGCCAACCAACAAAGCTAGCCGTTTCATCGTGACACAAACTGATCATACGCAGTGAATGAATCCACCGCATATGCAGTTATAAGAGCCTGCTTAATCTGCTCTGGATCTGAACTCTGCTCCTTTGTCAGTTGCCGATATACAGAGAGAGCCCCGGCTCGCAAGCGCACTGGCAATACCCGCTCAATTTTCTTCATCTCGCAAAGTTCACAAACCAACTCCACACTTTCAATCCATTCTACAATTGGTAGATCAGTAGCAGCTCCACTGAATTCAGGTATCAGCCTGATGTCGAAACTTCTGTCCGCCATGATTAGAGAAAATGCCGAAATAGCTTGTAGCGTAAATAAGTCTATTGCTCTCCCAACAGTCACTTGTACAAATCACAATATCGCTGGTTCAATTCACCGCCCTCGCTTTCTTCACATGTCACTATGTATAGCCAACGTTTCTGTCCCTGTTTCACGGCTCCAGCACTCTTTTATCAGGCCAACACCGCGGTTCCCCAGCCAATCAGCGTTCTTCACTGTTATTCTCGGTTACACAGGCAACTTGCCTCCTTCAGTTCGACCAATCAGCACACGACTTGCTATTGGTGGAAGCATTCCAAATTGTACAAAAAACCCTCATCCTTGCACATACTGCTAGAATGGCTGGACGGGAGAGTAATGCCATTTTCATGAAGCAAACTTGCTGATGTCACGTGACGCACGTTAAGGTAAGACCCTTATTTTCCTATACACCAGATGCAAGCCACTCTGGCTCGCTTGCTTCTACGAGGATGTTCACCACAAAAACTAAATATTTTTTATATGGCTATTTTCAGATAATAATGTTAATATTGTAAATAAAATAAACAACAAACTGAATTTACTTATGAAATAGATACAAACACTACTGTTTTTTTGATATCATATTAAACCCCACTGATAACCTCAAGCTGCCTATTGAAAAATCAACTAACAAAAATGTTAATTATTTGTTCCAACATAAAAGCATTTAAAATTTGTAGCCCTCAGTATTTACACGAGGAAGAAAAATCTACTGAAAATGCTTTTAAATTCCACCAATATCCTAATCATTTTATTTAGTTGAAAATAAATGGTCAATGTTTGTATATATCTGTATCATAAATTATTCTTTACAAACAAATTTTGATTTCATTCTTATAATTCTAAAAATCATAAGAATCTATGATTTGCTACAAAATCCACAGAAACTAAAAAGAAAACTCAAATAACCTTGGTGAAATCAGGCACATGATACAACCTAACAATTCAATAATAACTACAATTGAAAAAAATTAGCTAAACTTAATATAAAATTTAAAAAACTCTAAAATTTAAAAAAATCTACATTTAAAACAAAACAGACCTGAAGCAGGAATTTATAAAATAAGACAACAAAAATCTCCAAAAGAGACATCAAGCAATTAAAATAAATATATAAACAATGAAATGAGTTTTTACAATATACTCAATGCATTAGTCATTCATCATAATAGATCTGACCATAATTTTAACTCAAAGAATGCAGTTTATTTAAAGGAGAAATTAATTTATTAGAGTGAAAATAAAAAGTGTACTAATTAAATGTAAACAAAAAGAAAAAAAATGATAAAAAGCTGAATGAGATAGGCTGTTAAACATCTAGATACATCGGAAATGAAAATTTAAAATGTAAATTTTTGTATCTTCAGCAATTATATGTAAAATGAATCAGAAACCAACAAACAATGACATCAGAAACCATTCAGACAATGACACTTCTGAAAACAACTTGAATACTAAGAAGAGTGATGGAACATTACAAAGATTTACTCCAACATAAATTATCAGTTGCAACTGATGTGAAATTACATAGTTCAGTGAATGACAGTAAATTAAAATAGAAACTGCATAAAGAAACAAAGTGTCATTTAGGGGGAAAAAAATTTTTATACTAACCTCGAGGAGGTTTGGTCATCATAGCTGGTGGTATGGTCTTCTTCTCCAAATAAGCAGAATCATCAGATTCTTCTAGCCAGCGAGGATCTCGTTGTGGCATAAAAGACTGATCCTGGATAAAACAAATGAATTTAATAAAAGAAATAAATGTGGACAAAGGAAACACTAACCAACAAAGATTAAATGTATTATAAGGGAAATTATTTAAAAGTTAAATAAATATTAAAACACCAGTCTTTTATAATTAGCAATATTGGCCACACAAAAATAACAGGTAATGTTGCCCTACCGAGAAATTATGTATTTAATCTCAGCTAAAAATTTGTATATATATCTGTGACTGATTACATAAGATAAAAAGTGAGGTAAATGATAAAATACTAGGGAAATGCCAAATTCAAATGATTCATTAATTTGGTTGATTATTCCAGAGACTTACAATAAACATTTACAAGGATGTGGATAAGAGTTTTATATATTTGTAAAAGTATCAATATTTCGATATATACATTTTCTTTTGAGCAAAGTTAAATTTTGCAAACAAAGAAGAAATTAAAGAATTTTTATCATCTAATGTCAAATTTGCAGTTTCATTTCTGGTATGTAAATCACAAGATAAACTACAGCACCAAACAGCAATAACCAGCTATTGAGCCCGATACTGCACTTACCAAAATAAATTGTTGGTTATGGAAGTGCTAAATAGCCATCTCATTTACTCTAGAGAGCAACTAAACTTAACTGCCAAAATTAATTATAGACAAAAATATCATCAAGCAACAGTGTACCCTAAATATAAATTAAAAATTAAACTGTGAAAAAGGAAAAGTATACAAATAAATTAAACATACTTTTTTCTCTTCGTGCGGAATGACGTGTCCATCAATCTCCTTCTTCAGCAGTTTAGCATGCCGGGTCTTCAATTCTCGAGGATGTGGGGTACCATGACGTCTCAAATTGGTACCCTGAAAATGGACAAAAGTGGCACATAATTAGCGAGTAACTAAATTGTTCATTGACATGTAATGACAAAAATATCTCAACAGGTTTAAATACTACTATTAATTTCCCTACAGGATTTTAAGAATGAGATATCCACTTCTGCTAGCTTGACTTTGTTACTTACATTATTTTCAACCATGACATGAATACATTATTGTAGAATCATTTGCAGGAATTTTTATGGCAATTTCAGATCAAGTAAAATGAGTATTTCCTCTGTACATTAAAAGCACATAGTATATTTGGTAGCATATAAACTCCTCCCCCTACCCATTACATTTAACTGTAGTGGATTATTGAGTAAGGCTAGGTTAAAATAATGATATACTATAATATCCACATAAAAAATTAGCCTACTAAAGACCAGTAGATATCTGTATGTCATATCTTTCTTCCTTCTTCATCCTCCACTAAATACAGTAATCATTTTTTGAGTAAGCATTTGAAAATAGATCATCTATATGAACTGACTTCAATAAAACTGGATAACAAATCTTGACTAATTTAGAGTTTATTACAAATAAAAAAGTGAATTTTGGTATACATTGTGTGGCAGACTTTTGCCTTTATTTTTAATGGCCCTCTAAAAACCTTCACCCTGTGTACTGAGTGAAAATCTCATTTGTATCTATGATTTATGTTAATACTATATTAAATAAATCTAAGTCTAAATAATATTTTTCAACCAATCCCAGTTGATCAACAAAATTAATGTTTAATAATTTATAAACTGTAACTTCACTTTAATTGAACAATTTTCAAAACAGCTTTCATAATAGATTATGATTTTTGAAAAATTCCTTTGTTATTTTTTTTTTTTTTTTTTTATTGATGTGTTTGTCACTAACAAGATTAAACTTTTATCTATTGTCAATAATTTGCAAACAGGACAGTAGAAGGTAGTTGTACTTATAACAGTTCACATTAAAGAGAACAGCTAATAAAGTGAAACGTGATGCAATTTATATCCAATATTTGTTGATGCAAAAATTATCAATGTTTGTGGTAGATTCAAGTAGTCAGCAATTATCAATTTTTAAAGAAATTATTGAATAAAATAATATGAAGTTAAATTAAAAAAAATATCTACTCTATTAAAATTCTGATTACTTGAAACAATTATCAAGTTTTTAAAGGAGATACAAGATGGTATGTTTTGGTTTGAAAATTCTCCATCCTTGTAATAGAGTAAAATAAATATGTTTATAGCAGCACTGTCAATTACTCAAACTAAAGAAATTTACTAGATACAAAAGTAAACAAAAAATAAGATTATACAGTATGAAAAAGAAGATAAACAACAAGCAAAACAAATAAAATGAAAGCAATCCAATAGCAACATCAATCAACATCCGTATACTTCCTACATTTGATTATCAACATTTAACCTTATGAATTCAGTATTTGCAGTTTGAAAGCGTCAAACAGATCTCAAGTTTATATGTACAAGATCTACCATTGCTTAAAGAATTTTAGAGAGAAAATAAAAACAAGTAGAATAATATTCACCAGAATTGTACTATATTTCCAAGCATACAAGGTCACTTATTCTAAGTGAGTTTCAGTATTTTTGAGTCAATAGTTAAAATCTTCTTGGCAATATTTTTAAATGTTGGACTGTGTACTGCTCAAATATTAATTGAAATCAGTTGTAATACTGAACAAAAGAATCATTAATATATAGTGTTTGCTACAAGTAGCAACATTCTGAGTAAATATACTTTCAACCTATGTTACATTTAATTTCAGAATGTGAATCAATACTAATATCCTCAAGTATACAGCTGAGTTTATATGCTAAATTTAATCAGCTATCAACAGAAATAATTGCTAAAATCATAAATTATTATTTTGTATATTTAATGAGCAAACAATCAAAATTGTTGTAATTAAGAAAAAAAAGTTATAATTAAGAAAAATGTGTTAACATGTCTAAATTCTATTTTCAAGCCTAATCTGCTTTGAGAATTACTTAGAAAACGTTTCATTTTTTTTAACTACTGTTTTTTCATCAGTTGAATGATATGAAATCAAATAAACTGAATACTAATTTTAGTATCAGCTTTTTGTTAATTAAAAATCTTAAAAGAATATGTATGTAAACTGGATATTTATAGCTGATTTCATTCATACAATAAATATGATTAAACGTGGGCTATTTTCTAAAAACCTAATAATGAAAATCTAAGTAATTCTTTGTAGATAACCAGATTAAATAAAAAATATGTATCATCCAATAAATGTTAAATATATCATAAATATGTTCTTATTCAGTTTTATAGTGGCAAAACTTTGTGCCAAAATAAAGAAGAAAGAATAAAGAAACTACAAACATCAACTATATATTGATACAGTAAGCTGATCAATATGTATATTATTTAAACATTGCATTAAGTTATTCAGAAAGCAATGTCATATTTTTAGAGATAAAATATCATTTTTTTCAAATGTAACAAGGTTTAAATTTATTAGTGAAGAATATAATAATAGATATGGAAAAACTCGAAGTGTAAAAGAAACTGATTCTGGACCTCCCTTCGAAAAAAAAAAAAAATATCAAAGGTTTGTTTTCCTACGGTCTTGATAAGCTATTCATATATCTAAATTATCACAAGCTCTTACTAAAGATCTGATGTGATTGCCATGTCTTATTATGTCAAAAAAGAATGAAAAGTTACAAAAAAAGTGTTAATTTAATCAACAGAAAATGACAATGTAAGCTCGCACTGTAAGCTGAGATATTTTACTGACTCCTCTTATTACACTGGCTGAATATCCTAAGATTTGAATTTAATCAGATCACAGGTACACTTTATGATGAAACCTTTCAAAATAGGAAAATCAACACCTTCAAAATTCTTTTCATTCTAAATATGATTCTTTCAGCAAAGACTTAGCTTCAGAACTTCCAAATAATTATAAATCATTACTTAATATAAGCATATACAGAAAGTTGGTTATACAGTGTAACCCGGATATAAGAGAGATTTTCTCTGGTCCTAAATTAGAGCCTGTGTTAATGTATATATAATAGACCAAACCCGGATATAAGAGACGTCTTCTCCGGTCCCGATAACTCTCTTATATCCGGGTTACACTGTATTCTTAAATAAATGTATAACTTCACTTTAAATAGAATATGCATAAATCATACTGCTAACTGAAAAATAAATTTTAATGTATGAGGTGGTATCTAAACATTTAAAGTATTTTGAAAAATACATGCAAACAAAAAGTAGCATGGATTTTGGTCAATGTCCTTTGTGAGCCAGAGTGTTAGCTTACATGGGAATGACTTCAAAGAAGACAGTTAAAATTAGTGTTAGGATTCTTTTATTTTTCCATAACCTGATTCAAACTTCTAGGTGATCTAGATGCCTGAAAAACTGCAGAAATGCAGTGATGAAAAAGTTAGTTGCAATGAAATATCTTCAACTAATTCAACTTTTGCAATATGGGAATGGGCATTATAATGCTGGAAAATAATACCTTTTTTATTTTTTAAGTGCACTTTCAGTTTTGGAAATAGGACTTGAAATTGTTCCAACTCATGTACAAATTAATAGAAGGCTAGTTTGAAGAAATTTCTATATCAAACCACTCTTATTCTCTTAAATATTCACTATAAAATCTTTCAGGAATTAAAGTATATTCTTGATTCATTTTTTAGTTGTGATGCAGCTCTTGTTATTATAGAAATATAGAAAATACATTTTGTATAAGTAATGATATGATTAAAAAAAAAATAAAAAATTTTCATACCATTGAATAATACAGTGGAACATCAGTTCATGAATTTAATTAATTCCTGAAGGCCATTCATGACCAGAAGTGTTCATAAACCAAAACTATTATTCCAATAGGAATCAATGTAGAGGAAAAAATTCACAGTACAACAAAATTGGAAAAGAAAAGCACGGCCAACACATGGCGGTCGATTTAGAAATAACTGCATTCAGGTTAACTCAGTTCAGAAATGTTGTTCAAGAATAGAAATTTTGTACAATAACCAAGGCATTTTCATCTCAAATTTTATGCTTGAAAACTGATTTGTTTGACATGTGAGACATTTGAGAACCAAGGTTGCTCTGTATTGGTCTTAACAGAATTTTTAAATAATTTCTTCAATTCAAATGAAACCCATTTAATGAGGTTTCCCCCATCCCCCTTTTTGCCATCAATCCTAATTTTCTAAATTTCTATATTCATTTACCAAATTTTAAAAACAGAATTTTTAGTATTCATTTAACAGCATCACAAATTTGAGGAATTTATATCCCAAGTAACTTCATGGCCCAATTTTAACTAGGACAATGCAAAACCCAAGAAATTAATTTTCCATATTTGCCTTAAAAATGTAGCAATAGTTAATAGAATAAAATGAAATTTTTTACTGAGTAATTAATATTTTAAAATTTCAGTTAAAAATATTTTATCTTTGATCATCAAAATATGAAGCTGGAAACAAATTTGGTAGCTACAAATTTAAAAGCGTTATATTAAAATGTATTTTTGGTGTATATGACTATAAACATCTAATAAAAAGGAAAAGAATCATGATAGTCACAAAGCATTAAGAGCCAAAATCTATTTTATTACAGAATACCCTCAATTGTATTCAGTAGAAAGTTGGTTATTTCTTAAATGTATTTTTAGATTATGCTATAACCTCACTTAAACAATTACTATAAGTTTACTCACAACAGATTATAATGGTTCACTCTGCCAGAAATTATAAAGTGAATTGTTATAACATTGAAACTAGATTAATTTATTTAAATTTAATTAATATTACCAAGATTTTACTGGGACTGTACAAGTGCTAAAGAGTTTTGCACATAGTGAAAAAAAAAAAAAATGCAAGACAACAATGACCATAAATCAAGGCAAAGAATGGAGAGACAATTGGCAATATTGCAGACAAAAACTGGGAGCTGTATACAAAAACAACATATTAAAGAGAGAGAAAGAGAAAATGAACTGACCTCATCTGTGCTTACCTCTGAAGGGCTTTCTTCATCCTCAGAACCTTCACTTTCTGGGAAGTGAACAACACTGCCCCGGCTTCGCTCTGGCCAACTAGACCGGCTGTCTTGGTCTGTGGCTATGCTGTCACGCAATAGGTTTTCTGAAGAGATATTACCATCATTAGCAACTTTCCAAAAGGAATATGTTTAATACCAGAGACTCCATAAGTCTTAAATGTCTATTATTTTTTTTACAGTTTTCATTAATAACTTTTTGAAATTCATAATTTTAAAAAAATAAAAATACCTTTCAATTTATAGACATTCACTAACTACAATATAATAATGAGATTACAGCATAATCATTCAATCTGAATAGTCTTTGCTATATTTTTATTAATTGAAGACTTGTCTAATCTTTCCTATAATTAAAGAATGTCTGACACTATAACTTAATTTATTGAATAAAAATCCATTTTGCTTATGTCAAACAGTTTTTCAAAAATATTTTTTTTAAATTCTGACCTGAGAACCTTTACCCAAACAACTAAATCTTTACAAAAGCCAAAGAAAATTATTCACTTTACTTAAACAGAATTAAGTATGAGCTGTAACAACTCAATGATACATGCCTTTTAATTTCGAAAAGTAACCAATAAACAGAATTATCCACAAAGTATTAGGGTAGGTAAAAAAAATTATTAGGAAATGATAAATGTTAAATGAACAAGTTCATTTGAATCATATATATCAACTTTTGACAACAGCAAAGTACTACTGTAATATGCCAACAAATAATAGAATTGCTGGGATTAAAATGATTATATAAGAATCTTTGCCAAACTTCTGGCTGATAAATTTTAGATTCTGAAGTCTATTACATTCCAGAAAAACTATAAGAGAGAAAATAAAGACCTGATAATTTTCAATAGGATTAACATTTTTCCTTTTGCTCAGAAAACAAATGGAAATGAACAAATGATTGAATATGGTAAGCATTTATGTAAAAAAATGTCTGTTACTTTGGTTCATATCAATAAAACTGCTGTTATTGGAAAATATTCAGACAGAAATTACAATTTCCTGTTACAAAAAATTGTCCAGGATGTCAATGCAAGTTTGAAGGGGATTAGTAACTAAATTTATGTTGGCTAATTAATATCATTTGACTAGAGCAAATCTTTCAGCATAAAACAGTTAAAATATATACTAAGTATTTTGAGTATATATTTTTATGTAAAATGTCTTCTTTTAACTCAGAATTGATGCAGATGAATGATGCTTTCTGTTCAGAATATAATGATAAACACTGAAGTTATTCTATTTAAATACTAAAAAATAATTACATTAAGCATAAAAAACATTAGAATCTTCATTAACAAAAAACAAGTATTACTCTTTATTAAATTATATTCTGAACTCCTTAATCTCTTAACCTAAAATGCAACTTTTAAATTAAAAGTCTTAAATTTCTACAGCTTTATATTTTTTGTAAGATAATTTTATTTTAAGGAATCTCTGAATGAAAAACAACATGAAGACTGAAAACATAAAAACTGAACACTACAATCAAACAATGAATGAAAAATACAAGCATGTGCACATTTTATATAATTATCTCAATGCTAGAGTGTTACAATATTGAATTCAAGTGAGGAATAGAAGAAAATTAAGCAAAAATTGTTTACAGAGAATGTATTGGTTATTGAAATATGAATGGATTTACTTCCCTTGAATCTTTAAACAATTGGCAAAATAAGTATTCCTAGGCCAAATTCCCTATTGTATTAAATAAGGTGAAATAAATTACACTATAATTTTACTAGATATTTTAAACAGCCATAAACTGAGATTCTGCCAATGGCAGAATAGAAAAAAGGGGAAATCAACTGAAACATCCAAAAATGTTTATGCCTGTCAAAAAAAAAATAAAATTAAACATTGATTTCATAAATGCTTTTTCTATTCAAGTAGAGACAAAAGAATGATTCAATGACACGTTCACCTATGCAAAGCCTAAAATACTAATATCTTTTATCAAATTTATCCAATAACATTTTTACTCTAAAGTCAAAATTTGAACAAAGTATTTATAAATATATTTTCTTGTATAATACTTTTTATAAGAGTTTTTAATAATTGGCAACACTGAAGCTAAGAGCATAATTAGAAGTAGTATGTGCATATGCATACACACAAGCACACACTTGACTTGGTTAGTTTACCTACCTCATCCTCAAAAGCACTAGTTTAGGAAATATAAGTAGTATTGATAAATTAGCAAATAAATAATAAAAAGTAAAAAAAAAAAAAATCAGTTGAGGTTACAAGAAAGGAATGTTAGTTACAGTTTGAAGTGATTTAATGATATAAAACATTTTAACAAATTTTAGAAAAGTTAAATGACTAACTTCCATTCATCAAATAAATGGAGAAATTTAATCTACAGTACAGTATAAAAAAATTTATTGATTAGAGATAAATCAATTTTAAATTCTTTGTTGCAATTAAAGTGATACACATTTTAGAAATATTGTAAAAATTATTTGCTTGGAATCAATGGTATTTTTTAATAAAACACTATAATTTGTAATATTTTTTGTAAAATACAAAATAGAGTAGCTAAGTTTCAAAACTTAAACTAAAAATGACTTTTACCTTTAAAGATAATAATACAGAATTTACTATCAAGTAGAGAAAATTATTTTTATGATACAAACAAAAAGTAATTTATGATTAATGATGCATATAACTTTGGAAAAACAACTTAAAACAAGTAGCATCACTTTTAGCAATACTTTTACTATCAAAAAATATTCTATCAGGTCATCCCATAAGTTCTGTCCGAATTTTGAATAAAGAAAACAAGTGACCAAATGTTACATTTAATTACAGATTCAATCAACAATGTATTTTCCCTGATTATCTATGACTTCCTTCCATCTATTAACAAGCTTACTAATTCCATTACTGTAAAATTCTTTTGGCTTTGATTCGAAGAACTTACAAATGTTAGTTTTAACCTATTCCTGTGTTACAAAAGCTGTTTCTTCCAAGTGATTCTGTAAGCTACGAAACAAATGGTAGTCTGAAGGAGCAAGATCGGGAGAATAAGGTGGACGAGGAATTTTCTCCCAATCAAGGTCTTCGATCTTTTGTGATGTGATTCTTGCTGTGTGGGGTCGCGCATTGTCCTGATGAAACATCACCTCTTTTCGATTCATTAAAGCAGGTCTTTTTTTCCTCAAAGCTTGGTTCAAACAATCTAATTGCTGACATTATGTTTGGGCATTAATTGTTGCATTAGGTGGTAAGAATTTAAAGTGGATTATTCCTTGGCGATCCCACCAGATTGAAAGAAGAACCTTTTGCCCAGGAAGTTCCCTTCCTGGCTGTGGTTGGGGTCCTTCCCCTTTACCAAGCCACTGTCTACAACATTTTTCATCGCCAGTCACAAGTCTATCCGAAAAAGGTGAAACAAGTTGGTGAGAATGGAGAGAAAAGCAGATTTCAACTCTGGATTTGAGGTTGTTTTCAGACAATTCATGAGGCACCCATTTTCCAAGTTTAGGAACTTTTCCAAGTTGCTGAAGATGACGATGAACAGTTGTATGGTTTGAACTGAGAACCACTGCCAATTCCTCGACTGATAAAGCAGGATTTTCTTCAAGGGCTGCTTTAAGAAGCTTTTCATCAAACTCAACTGGACGTCCAGTTTGATCTTCTTCTTAAAGGGTGAAATCTCCACCTCTGAATTTTGCAAACCATCTTCTGCAAGTTCTTTCATTCACACATTCCTCTCCATAAACCGAGTGAATGTTTCTAGCCGCTTCAGCTGCTGAGTTTCCTTTCTTGAACTCATAAAGCATTATGTGCCTCAAATGATTCTTGGGTACTTCCATGTTAGCAGGGTTTTAATCAAACAAAATTTAATTTTATTGTTCTCTGAAATAAAATTTGATCAGTTTAAATGCATCTAAACATAAAAATAATGTTCAGCTCCATTAAACATTATAAAATACTCTTTAAATTTCGTTCATTTTAACAAAAAGTTAAAATTCGGACAGAACTTATGGGATGACCTGATAGTTTTTAAAATTCAAAAGCCTGTATTTCTTTTTAAATTTATCAAATTTTAAGCAAAGTGAATAAACATTCACTGACACAGGTTCCCAAATGTTCAATAAATTAATTTGATTTATTGATGACATAACAACAATACATGAATGTATCTAAGCATCATTAACACATTAATATTGCTAAGCTAAACAGGGTAATTTGCAAGTTAACATTAAAATCAATCATCTAAGTTACATCAAAATAATCACAGAATATTTTGATTTCCTTAAAAGACTGCAAAAACACCTATTTTTATAGCCTAACTGGCAAAAATTAAAAAGGAAGGAAAGGTGTAGTAAACTAACAATAGTGAAGAAAGTGAATTTCACAAACTAAATTTGAACTCCAGCTGAAAATAGTTGGCATTGATTTTGCATTATATTTTTCTAATAATTATAAGTAAATAGTTGGGCAATCTGAACCTTTTGGCTTTGGCTGACAATAGACAACTGATTCCAAACTAGAGGACCCCTGCCAACATATGGACTAATTTGACAGTTTACGGCCCATCATTCCTCATGTATTACAGACCTTGGAGAAGGCTTAGGTCCAACAAGAGACTAAAGACTGATAAGTTAAAAGAAAGAAAACTTATCACAAGTGGTCTGTGTTTTCATAATTTCTCTGTAAACAAAGATTTTCCACACACATCAAATTTTAAGATGAATATAATTTAGAAATTAAATACCTAAAATGTATAAAGTTTTCAGATGCAAATAAGTGGCAATAGCATGAAATAGCCAACAGAAATGTTTTCTAAAATATTTTCTAATTGATTTACTGGAGTAAATTCAACTTCAGACAAACACTATCTGAATTACATGTGATCACAAATCATGCCAAGCCACAATATCAAGAGACTAAAACAAAAGTACAAAAGATGAGGTATGAAAGAAAGCAGAGAATTTACAGAAATTAAATAAAAACTAGAGATAACAGGATGGATGGTGAGTGATAGAATACAAAAATATTAAAATAAAAATTACAATAGCCACATAACCGTCTTTATTTATACTTTAGACACTAGAATTATGGGCCATCCTCAGGCTCTTATCTTCATCTTCAGTTTCATTTTAAGCATTTTATTGCATGCACATGTACATATTAAAGAAAAAATATCTTAACTGACTTGGAACAAAATTGCTAACATTAAGCATAATATCTAGACATTTAGCCCTTGACATTTTCTTTTAATTACAACAATGAGAAATAGGAAATCTGCAATATGTTACTTGATTAAATAGACATAGAAAATTTCTGTCTAACAATCTGTTTTAACAACTTCAGAAATGATAAAAGTATTATTCATGCTTTATTTATATATGTATTGCTAAAATATTGATGTTACTTCATTCATTCATTTTCAAAGAACGAATAAAAAGAAATCCAAGTTGCTTTTGTTAATATTGTCAAATTGTTTTTTTTTCTTTGTCACATTAGTTTTAGTCTGCTATATTTATATAAATGTAATAGAGATTAACTGAAGTGTGTTCATAATACCACACACAATTTGCACAACCTAAAACCTGATATTTATTATAGAAAACAAGCATGTAGGTAGTTAATATTTGATTTGAAAACAAGAAGTGTTTTGAAGATGTAAAAATCCAAATATAAACAAAATTAGATAAGTATTCTTGGTTTAGAGACCAAATATTTACTTCTAACGATATTATGATTTGTTTATCAAGACATCACTTGAAATAAATCGGCATGCCAAGACCAAAACCTCCTGGACATTCCATTTTTATGTATTTCTTGTATATTAAAATAGAAATTAACAGTTACACTGAATATTTAGTTATGAAATTTTTTTTTGACTCCCTTTTTTTTCTTTTATCAAATTCAAAAGCCCTATATCAAAGTACATCGATGTTTTTTTTTTTTTCTCGTTTTTCCTCAGACATTTTTTTTGATGACTATCTTGAGACTGCAGAAGAGAACCTATATACTGAACCTATATATATATATATATATATAAAGATGAAGGGAAGATGAAGATTTTAGCCTGAGAGAAAAAAAATGAAGAGAACATGAAATTGGTCCATGAAGAAGTGGTTGCCCACTGAATACTGGTTTCATCTTTTATTCTTGTGTTTGTCTAACAGCCAGAACTGAGAGGATGAGGTTTTAGCCCCAAATTGCTTACCATACTTACCCATGCTCTCCGTGTGGAAAGCCTGCTGGGGAAGGAGGAAACAGGTGAGCACCTTCTGACCGGTACGCTCATCAAAATCGGTCTGAAACTTTACCATCGGCTGGGCTTGGTTTTCCGACAACCATAATGCACTTAGGTTCAGGTTAGCCACTGTGAAGGGCAAGTACTCTAATCTAAGAAAAGAATTTGAAATATTTATTAGAAAATTCTTCAAAATATTTATTTGTATGTAATTTAGAAATTTATTCATATTAAATATTGAAATGGCATTTTTAACACAATTCTAAAGACTTAAAACAGCAGGCATTTTTTTATAAAATTTCTTTTGAGAGTTAATTAGGAAATTCAAAAATTAACTTTATTTTGACATCATAGTGTTACTAAACCAATATTTCTTAAAACATACCAAAATATTGTTAAAATCTACTGAAAACACATATATTGCAAGCCTGAAAATACGAAGTGTGAATTATTTTAAAGAATCATTTATGTTATAAGGAACAGTATTATGAGTTTAAGGGGGGGGGGCAACTTCAACAAAAATTACAGTAATACATTTAAGTAAAAGCAACATTTTCTTTTCCATACAATAAAAAAGAACATTACCTGTTTCCCGAAACATCCATAACATGAAGTTCCTTCAAGTTACCAAGTTCTTGAGGGAGACGAAGTAATCGATTATCCCTCAAAGATAAAACTCCAAGTTTGGAACATTTACCAATCTGGAAAAAATAAAATTTAGTTAAATAGGAAAATAAAACAAATCTAATATATATCTATATTCTTTCACTGAGCGGGATTCACTCAGCAAGTGCATGTAAAGGAAATTTTTGAAACCCCTTTAGATTTTGGTAATGACACAAAATGTTTCCTTTTTGTAACAACTCATATTCATAAATAGTGTTATTCCTACTTCTTCCCCAATTTTGCTCACTAACCATGTCACAAAATAAAAATGTATTTAACGTTTACACAAAAAATATAGCGAAATATCTATTATAACAAATCACAACAAAAGTAACAAAGAAGCAAAACCTGTTTATCTGATACACAGGAATCCTTTGATTAGTGCAGCTAATGTGTACATTGGTAACTATAAAAAAAAACAAAAAAACAATTTTCAATTACTATGGTTAAACTGAAGAATGTTTTACCACACTAATTGAGTATTGTTATGTATACACTAAATGAATTTTGGTATATAAAAATTTTTGCACACTAATCGAAAACGCATTAATTGAGGGATGCCTGTATAGCATTATTAACACATACAAGTCACCATATATGAATTATATAAAACCAACACAGTATTGCTTTCTTTTTTTTCAGGACTAACAAGAGATACAATATTCATTTTCTAATATATTACTTGGAGAATTAAATATAGTCACAGTGGGGTTAATATCTAATATTATAAAAACTATGGCTTTGTTTTTTTTTTGTTTGTTTTTTTTCACCAATATCAGTATAGAGAAGAAATATATCTATATTTTAGTGATAAGATATAATCATTATTCATGTCAATATGAATAGTTTAAACTTTACAATATTTCAAGATCAAATCCACTGTTAGTCAATTAAGAAAATTAGTTCACTATTTTAATTACTTCAAAGACTTATGATTTTGTCTTAAGTGAACTTTACAAAGAAAACATTCTATCATCAGAATTTACATAACTTGTGTCCCTCGAAATAATTGGGAAGTGCTGAAAATTCCTTTGCCCAACTCACTTAGCAAACATCGGAATATTTTTGAGCTAAGAACTTTGGGAAACCTCCTTGTAATATACTTTTGAGTACTAACCTTTTATTTATTCAAATTTTACCTTAAAGATATTTTCTTTGTTAAAAATAAGTATTTCAAGTGATAAATACATAGATATGCATTTTTAATAGCAAAAAAAAAAAAAAAAAAAAAAAAAAAAGAAAATTCATGTGAAATCAGCACACACTTATAGCAAGAGCTATAAAATACCACTTATTCATAGATCAATCAAAAACATTACATAATGAATCATGCAAAGACCAATGAAATGTAATCAGATTTATTTTTAAAGTTATAATTATCCTTACTTGCCTCAAAATTTTTTACAAGAATTCAAGCACATGTATTTCCAATCAATGGTCAAATCAAATGCTGACCATATATAGAAATATTGAAATTACTTTCAACAACTGCACCAGATTTTGACACTCCTACATTAAAATCAACAAATATATATATATATATATATATATATATGTGTGTGTGTGTGTGTGTGTGAAGAAATATAGTCTTAAGGTGTGCTATATTTATGGGATAAAGTGCTCAATATCAGAGATAGAGTGTGTGTAAATATAAAAGTGAACATAGAAATCAGCACTTAGAGGCGACAGTCTGTTTCACGCTATATGCAATCGTCAGGCCACGTGTGCTGTTATTTTTCTCGGCTATATATATATATATATATATATATATACGGGTCAGTGGTGCATTGTGGGTAGTCTAAATAAATAAACAAACCAATCCCGATAAAGTTACCGTTAGAAAAAACAAATAAAGATAATCAATCCAAATAAATAAAATTAAAAATTGTTCCCGCCAAATTAATAGTTAGAATAAACAACAACAATCAACCCCAAAACCAAACAAATAGCTTTAATTAATTTCTCAAACCAAAACAAAACTATTAAATAAGTGACAAACACATTTTTACTACATAAAAAAAACAAAAAAAAAAAACGATTAAAAACAAATAAATATATATATATATATATATATAAAAAGAAACAAAAAATAAAAATAAATAAAAACAAGCAAAATAATTTAACCTAAATAAATAAACGACTTCCAGTAAAATAACCGCCAAAATAGACTACCCACAATGCACCACTGACCCATATATATATATCAGAGGAAAATAACAGCACATGTAGCCTGAAACAGACTGTTGCCTCTAAGTGCTGACTTCTATGTTCACTATATATATATATATATATAATTACATTAGCAACACCCACCAAACTGTTTCTGTTTGAAATGGTCATCTTGAAGAATTGAGCCATTTTATTATCTAATCAGTTTCAAATACTATTGAGTGTAACATATTTTTTTTTATGTTTGCCAAATGGCACTCCCAAATATTAATGTGTCATTTTTGAAGGTGCATTTTCAAACTTTTTTAAAAACTCTTTCAGTAGCTTTCTTTGTTTTTGTAATCATATATTGTACTGTTCTGTTTTAAGTATTTTACTTTGTTTATATCATAGTGTTAAAATAGTAGCCACTCTTATTAGAAGGCTCCTATCATTAATGTTTCTTTCTGAATGTCAATTCTTCCAAAGACAGAATAATCATGTCGATAGACAATACCTACGGACCAAAAATGTAGACACTCGAAAGAGTTTAAGCAAAAAGTAAACTTGTTCCCAACCTCAGATTTGAGTGAAATGAGTCATATCCAAAAGCATCTTTTTGCCATCATTCATCTGTGTTCATGCTTATTTCTTTTATATATAAACTTTTGTATTTGGTTTACCAACAAAAGACATGTAAACTGAAAATGGGACCAGTGTTGATTAATGTTAATGCTAGTTTCTTCAAATAGTCGAATTATTTTACAAGATATATCAACAAAATTTAAACTTCACAAGTGACTTTTACAATATCATTTAAAAAAAAAAAAAAAAATTTTTTTTTTTTTAAATTCAGTATACTAAAACCAAATGCAGAAAAACTTCTCTATATGTGCTGCATAACATTAGTACATATTCATAAAAAGTGACTCAGTAAAAAAAGCAATGGAAAGCCGTATTTTGAAACTTTTTGTCATGATCTTTATGCAAAGTGAAAAAACAAAAAACAAAAAAACAATCAGGAATCCGTTTATCATCAGCTAATGGGCTTCATAAATTGTAAAAAAAATAGCTAAACATAAAGATTAGTGAGACAAATGAGTCAAGTGATTACACTTGTGACTATTGAATTCAGGCCAAAGAGATTAACTTAGATTATCCACTCACTTCTATGGGAATCTCAGTGAGGCGATTGCGGTCCACATTCAGATTATTCATGTTCTTTAATTTCCCAATGGTTACTGGTAATTCCTGAGATAAAAAGAAATAAAGTTTATTTAATAGTAGTCAAGCAGGTAACATTTGTTTAGAAATTAGTATCAATACAAATATGACTGCTAAATATC
Organism: Acanthosepion lycidas; assembly: GCA_963932145.1. Taxonomy (NCBI): domain Eukaryota; kingdom Metazoa; phylum Mollusca; class Cephalopoda; order Sepiida; family Sepiidae; genus Acanthosepion; species Acanthosepion lycidas. The sequence goes on along the minus strand of OZ010580.1, from coordinate 51,933,233 downwards.
AGGTCTAAAAAGAAAGAAAAAAAAAAAAATTATTACTGCTTAATAGATATTCAAAGCAATTCAAATTCACAATGTTATCCATCTTTATCATTTCTCAGAGATCTCAAAGTTGTGAACTTTTGTTTAATGTTGTTCAATAATTCTACTTGTATTTGCCAATTTCTTTTGAGCCAACCTCCTTATTAACTACAACATGTATTCAATAATGAGAGCAGAACTAAAAACTGTAATCATTATCATCTAGTGCACAACCAAGTGCCACTTAAGAAGGGAAGTAAAAATAAAAAAAAATAAATAAATGTAGTTTAAAAAATTATTTTGATTTTGTATTTTTCTCATTTCTAGATTTATGAAAATATTTAAGCTTAATATCTAAATTAGGACAGGAGCATAGGCAATTACAAGAGAATCAATGTTTAAATTATCATCAAGACTTAAAGAAAAAAGATTACTTACTGTGAGAAAATTTTCAGTTAAGATCATTTCCTGAACAGATTCACAGCTTAAAAAAAAAAAAAAAAAAAAAAAAAAAAAATCAAGAAATGCACTAAAAATTGCATTACAAAAAGGGAAGAAAAAAAAAAAAGGAGATAAAAAAAAACAATTCAATTCAGATGCTGAAGTTTTAGGGTTATTTTTAATGGTAAGTATGTAGATAAGCAGTGATTTCAATACAATTAGTATGCTTCAAAATGAAAGCACACTTTTTAACAAAGTAGATTCAAGCAGTACAATGTTGCTCATTGACACTAAATTTAACATTATTGCCAATGAGTTACTCAATATGTACAAATTTTTTTTTTTATTAACTTTCTAATGGAGAAATTAGCTTTATCTCCAGAAAAATGAATACAGAGTAAATACTTAGATCAAATGGAAAACAACAAATGAACATTTTGAAGAGGTAATCTTAAATCCTTAAATTATAAATAAAATAAAATCATTTATAGAAGATACAGGAAATAGATATATGATATGATATAAATATCTAAACAGGTTATACAATAATAATAATTTCCTTCTATTTTATATTTTTTTTTAGAAAAAAAAGAAATGAAATTAAGGAATTCAGTAACTTTGCTATTCCAATCTAAACAATTATGATCAACAATAAGCAAATATAAGAATCATTAAAGTCTGTTCAAATAACACTGAAGAAAAAAGGACAAAAGTGTATCAATGGGTTTTGCATGCAATTTAATGGTTTAAACTATAAATTTGGAAAATTTATGTACACTCCTCTTCTGTAGATTAAAACTACAATATCATGCATGGATCATTTTACATATCTGTTTAATGAAGAAAATTAAATAATACACAGTAATAATGCAAAATTTAATTTTAATAGCATTTATTTAAAATGTTTTTAAATTCATCTTGGTTGAATATCAACCCTTGGTGCCATAGTTACAAAAACAAGTTGTATCTAATAAAATGTGAATTTCAAATAAAAGAAAAATGCTTTGATTATAGTTATATAATTATAGTAAATTATATCCTGACATAAATGTAATGAATTACAATGTCAGACTGGAGCTTTGTCCAATTCTAACCATTACTTTCACTACAGCAGCTTTTACCAAATCAGTAAATGAAAATTTACTGCGGAATAAAATTGGCTATGTCTACTCGCCCACGCAACTATAGATGTAGTTAAAAATGAAATATTTTCAATTTAGACTTCTTTAATAACTTTCCTTTCTCTAACCCCATCTTTCCTAATCTGGTCCTGAAACTTATATAGCCAGTTCATTGTCAGATGTTCTAATTTATTTTTGCTTGGAATTCAACAGATTTATTAACCTAAAGAAATGGCAAGATCACATCACATTCATTCAGTTGAATACATGTTCAGGATTTATACATAGAAACAGTCTAATTTAGTTACATTTGATCTGGTACAGAAAGAAATTTCAATCATTTCATTACATGTGTAACTTTTGTGATAAGAATGGATTGCAGATTAGGGCTTAAAAGTAATCTCTGGGGTTAAATTATAATAACAATTGCAAATCAATTCATCAGCTTCTTAAAAATGTATGTTTGTATCTAATAATTAAGTAAGTGTATAATACCATCATAACAATTTCTATTCAGCTTCCAAATATAGCCCAAGATTACAGATCACATTCTTCCAAATTATCTTGATACCCAGTTCCCCAAATACTAACAAGAAAAACAATAATGACTGTTTTATGAAACGACTCCTTCATTTCAGAACACTGTTTCCAGTGTCTTGATACTTTTAAAGTGATAGATTCTAATGGGTTGGGTAAACAAATGTTGATCTGTACCAAAGAAAGAATGCTACCAGTATTAGAAGATGATTAGATCACCAACATAAATATTTGCTTAATAATCTTCAAGGGTTACATTAGTGACATACGTTTTAGAGTTCAAAGTGGTGTACTTTTTTGAGCCATTCAAGAATTAACAATTGTATTATACTTCATTGGAAATGACACATGGTTAAAATGAAATTTTTGTCCTGATATATGTAATTATATGCACCAAAACTTTTAAGAGATGTCAATGCCAAGCGGGGGGGAAAAAAAAAAAAAAAAGAAAAAGTGTGCTTTTAAAGAATTCAAAATAACTTACTTTCCAATTTGAGGGGACAGCATCACAAGTTTGTTCTGGTCACACTTGAGAATTGATAGCTTCTTTAGAGAACCTGTAAGGTGTGGGGGGGAAAAAAAATTGTAAAGAAAGAAACAAATGAAATTTTCAAAAACTAATGCTACTTAAAAGTGACTTTTGTGTAGGTGGATGTTTTTATTTTATTTTTGGTGGAAACAGTGCATATTGCTATTTATGAAAGTTAACAATTTTGCACATTGTATTTTCTTGGTATTTTTGAGAAAATTCAAATATTTCGTTCTTTTGTAAAGTTTGATAGCCAAGTAATTGAAGAATCACATTGAAGCTGTGCAGAGATTGGAAAAGTTCCCCATTCCTTGAAAGTTTGGATTTGGCAGGTGGCCAGGAAATTCACCTGACCATAATTGTCTTGACAGCATTTGATTCAGATGAGTGGGGATGTTTGGAGGGATTAAGTGATAAACAATAAAATGTGCACATGGTTCTATTATTCACTTAAACTAGGATTCATTTCATGAAAGGTTTTACTAAGAAATCAATTTTTTCCTTTACTAAATGTTCATCCAATACAAGGCCCAATAGCCATTCAAGGTAGAGGGTTACTGAATAAGGTTGTTGTAGGGGCCTAAGGGGAGGAAGCAGGTGCAGATTATGAGAATATCTAGGATAGATAACAGTTGACCATAGAGTTTAAGATTTTAGTAATCTAGCAAGTATCCTTTTGAGTCTGTTTCACAAAGTGATGGTTCTTGGAAAAAAGCTGTCTGGATGGAACTTCCATCTTATAAATGGAATATAAAGAGAATGATGATTCAACCCCATGTATGTGGCAGGATGGGTCCTAGCTGTAAGAGTGAACTAAGAAATACAGCTTGTCTGAACTTTTGCCATGGAAATAGCTATTGAGTAGCAATTGGCTTGCAATGTTCCATTTGTGGGTCAGATACTGTAGTGGTGAGGCTGTGCACACTGTCAAGGCTGGAAAATGAGGATTGAGCAGCAAGACTCCATTTTTGATCTGATCTGACTAATAAAATATGATAAATGGAATCAGATATTTTCTGGAGTTGTACTAGGAAGCAAACCAGCATCATTAGCACTGAACTGTATATATGTTCCACTTGAGATATCAAGTGAACTTGAGCTCTACTAGATGTTCAATGCAAGTTCACCTTATACAGAGTACAACTGTTTATCATGATAGTAGAAAATTCAGGTTCTGCTCAGTGATGATGAACAATTACTAACTTGATTTTGGAAATATTGAATAAAAATAAATATTGATGGTATACTAATTTGGTCTGGTTTGAAAAAATTTTTTTACATGTTTTTACAGTTTTATTATGAGATGCCATTTAGATATATTTCAGAAGAGATAAAAATACAAAGAAATGAAGAATTAATACATTTACAAGAAAGAAAGAAAAAAAAATGAGTTAATAGATTTCCATGATTAATTTGAGTCATAATTGTTATGCTTTTATCTTAATAAATAGAAATAAGAATAATTCAAAAGATTCTGAGGGATCACTGTTAATTCCAGATTTTAATGACAGGTTATAATTATAATTTTCAAATAATTTTATCAACTATAAAAGATCCCAAATTTCTGCACTTTTCTTCTTGCATTTAATTTTACACCTAATATAATTGAAAGAATTCACAACGAAAAAAAAAAAAAAAAAAAAAAATGCTTCAGGAAATCCTAATTTCTTAGAGAAATTAAAATTATCTTTAGGAATTACATTTTCACAACCAATTTTTTTTTCTTCTTTTTTTCATACGAGTAAATCTGTAAGTTTGTAGCCTGATGCAACTGAATACCAATTTAAAATTTTTGCTGTATATGTCCAACCTATATGATCTATGAAAAAAAGCAGTGTTTAAAGTTCACTGACCAAAAAATTCATATTAAAAAATGCATGTGTAAAATACATTTTTCCCATCATTAAGCTGCAAACTTACTGACAAATCTATGCAGATTCTTGTAGTGTTTGTACAGTTTAAACATCCATAGGTAAAGATATCAGACTGAGTCAAAATTTGATATTGACGTAAATTTTTTACCTATAATAGTTTAATTAAAATGCAAGTCTGATAAATCAGAATAGTATTATGAAAATTACAAATGACCTAAAGATCCACAGTGAGAATAAATTCTTTACATTAATTATTAATCTCTTCAAACAATTTCAGTAATCATTATTGGAATACAATTATCTGAAGACTTTTATCCAGTGGCTACATATATAACAAAAAATACTTGATAATTGGATAACATCTGTGTATTTCAACAATGAAGAGCATCAAAAATTATTACTCACACCAGTAATTGAAGGATTTTCTCATTCTAAAAATTTACAACACCAAATCTAATTTTGAAAGCTTGAAGACAGAAAACACAGAGTTCTAACAAGCTTGCTAACTGCAGGCAAACTGTCAAAACCTGATGAGCATTAACCAATTTTCTTTGCCTTCAGAAAAGGCTTATTATATTTCATTTGTCAACAAGGAATGTTTCTCTTGTCAAGTGCAAATGGAGATTTCTCTTGTTAAAAAAAAAAAAGAAAAAGAAAAAAAAATGCTATTTCCTTCTATGGAGCCATTTGTAAAGTTTCACAAAGCTTTATAAACCTAATTACCATGCAAATATACAATATACAGAGAACCAATTTCCTGCTTTCAACAAACTATAGAAAAGCTCAAAGCAATATATTTCCAGCTGCCAAATGATTATGCATATAAAGACAAAATACATTTTTTCTTTTCTCTTAAAACTTTTCTGTTCATATTTACTTCAAGTAAGTATTGTATCAAAAAAGAATATTTTTACCTCTTTATAACATTTACATGATTGGATTAACACAACAAACCTATGCCATCATTATACCCTAAAATTTAGTTTCCACGCCATAATTGTAAATTAAATTGCTTAATCTTTATTTTTTATTTTTTTTCAAATTCATTCAGAGTAGCAACTTCATCTTTGCTACAATGTTCTTCAATTATCTTCATATAATATTTAATATATTAGCTGCTTTTTCATACATAAAAGTAAATCATTTGTAACATGGTGCTGGGGGATAACTAAATAGCGCCTGACTGAAAAGAGAAACACATTTAAAATGGCAACTGAAGTGTTGATGCAAATAAATTCAAAGAATATTGCAAGGGGGTTACTTTTACACAAAATGAGCTTCTTTTCTTGATATGAAAGCATAGAAAAAGAATAGAAAAAGATATGAAGAGGGTGCAAAATGAGTTGTACACAATTGGATATGCAAGAAAAGTGTAACATTTTAAAGGATGAAGAAAGATGCAACAAACACAAAAATTCTGCACAGTAAAAGAAAATGTATACAAGATATTTTTGTCCTCCATTGATGTAAGAATACTTAACAGAATCAAAATCTAATTTGGATATGTCATCTACTACTTTGTTCTTTTTTTTGTTTTGTTTTTTTTAAGTGTAGCCATGCCAAAAAATCTACAAGACAAAAATAGATGAAAATTATTCAGTCCATTCTAGGCAGCCATGGATTGAAATAGTAATCATAGAGTTAGAAAATTTAGTGATGCTATATTGATTGCAAAATTGCTGTAAATAACCCCTTTTTTTACTGCTAAATTTAAGATGCAAATAAATGCCAAGATTAGGCAAAAATGATGTAATGTGGAATTATTCATTGGCACAAAAGAAAAGGTGAAGATAAATCATGTTTTTCCCTCACATTGGGATAGTTATAATTATCAACAAAGCTATTTACTGAATAATAAAAAAAATGACAATAAAAACAAGCCCTCTTTTTATGTTAGTGAAATACTCAAATGTTTTCTATCTTAAAAAGTGTGTATCAAAGAACAAATTATTTATGTATCTCTGAAACTAAGAATGATAGATAAGTATTGTACTGTTGAAGTTTAATGCAGCTTTTTTTCATTTTCTTTATTTTACTTTGATCAATTTGAACAAAACATCACTTATGGCTTTCCCTTAAATATGAATTGCACTATTTATCAAGTATCTTTATAATTTTAATTTTTTAATTTGTGTTCCATTGATGTAAGAGTACTCAAAACCATAAAAACATTGTTTCTTTCTGTGATTTTAAAATAAAAAGGCTGATAAATTTAAATATAGCCAATCCAAAATCATTAACTAAATCAAAAGTAACTCATAACTTATTAAGGCACTTGAAATAACAATTACCTTGAATAAAAGTGATTAAACAAATTAGAATAAAGCCTAATTGGCAGGTTAAAAATAAATGAATCCCATATTGTCTTTAACTTTTTCAATTTAAAAATTAGTATGAACAAATCAGTTATTCACCACTTAAGCTAGATATTAGATAATCACAATGCTGATGATTATAGATTTTGCAGGGACACAGGCTGATTGCAAGACTACATTCAGCATAGCATGAGAAAATCTTGGCTCATGTGTAAATTAATCATTGCCTAACTAATTAATACAAATAATCACAAAAACATTCAAGGAACAAATAAATATCAAAAGGTTAAATGTTTTCAACCTACTTAAAAAAAAAAAAAAAAAAAAAAACTTGAATTGGAGCTTTTGAAATGTAAACCTACCTAGGACTATGAGCATCAGTAAGCATGATGTTCAAAATACATATTTCTCCAGATCCCTTTATCTCTATTATATTTATTTAAAATTACTGAAAGTATCAAGAATTTTAAACCAATATTTTTTAAATGCTTGTACAGATATTTAAATATTAAATACAAAAATCAAATATTTACCAATGCCCTCTGGCAAGGTTTCAAGATTATTCTGAGAAAGGCACAAATCTGTTAAGTTGTGGCAGCCCCCAATCTCCTCTGGCAGTGACTCCAAACGATTCTCGGATACATCCAACTGTGTAAGTTTTTTCAATTGGCCAATTTCCTGCAATGAAAAGATTAACAAATACTAAAATAATTTATCATATCAAACAAGATAAAAAAAACTGAAAAAAGAATAAAACAATAATAAACATTCTAAAAAAAAAAACAAAAAACAAAAAAAAAAAAAAAAACAGTTTAAAGTAATATTAGACAATCTCTGACAGGATAAAAAACAACTCTCTCTCTCTCCAGCCATCAGTGACCATCTTTGATGATTCTAATGCACACCACACCCATGGCTTAGACATTCTAATCTTACTGACGATGCCAATATTCAGACATCAATTAAAAATCATTGATTTTCTTACCTGTTTCTCTAGCATACGAGAACAACAGGTTTTCTACTTGATTTATTTCTCACCTCTACGTCTCGCTCTTACCAAGCTTCACAACACCCCGCTTGGAAACTCAGATAATTTTGTACTATCCATTGATATTTTGTTCCAATTATCTGTTAAACAAGAACCTCCTTATTCACAAAACCTCACTATTACCATTATGCTGATTGGGACTCATTTTGCGATTTTTTTAGACACCCCTTGGAATGGTAAAACAACAAACATTGCTGAGGGAGTGAAGATAGTTAAAATAATAGTAGTGTCAAGAGAAAAAACCATCTTTTTGACACACTGTTTTATTGTGGGCATGAAAGTTAAAGATTGTCAATTATTATATGTCATTATAGCTTGTTCAATATTCTTTAGACTTCATTAATTTTCTAACCACTGCTTTTAACATTATTACATTTTCAACTTTCAGCAGTTTTAAGAGAGATGATCTTTATTTAAACATTGTTTTTAATTTTCATACTCATCTTTTCAACATTTTTTGTTTGTTGACCATTACAATTACTTATTGTAAAGCATAACAATAACAGGCCAACTTAGTTGCTAAACAGAAGGAGCCAATATATTTTGGATTATGTAATAACTTCAATAAAGAGGATATAGGCCAAAATAGATTTTATATTGTCAATACACTGATGAGAGATAGCAGAAAAGTAAATCATTAGCATTTGTAACCCAAGATGCTGGTCATGCATGATTTGTGATATGTACAATATCAAACCTTTGTAATACAAGACAATATTTTCATGACAAAATGGGTATTAACCAACAATGTTAAAAATTTCAAGATATATTAGGTTGGTGCAAAAATAATGACGTAATAATGTCGTTTTTTGACGTAACGTCAAAAAACGACATTATTACGTCATTATTTTTGCACCAACCTAATATATCTATATTGTGGAGATCAGGTTTTATTACACAAATTGCAAGATAATTTTTTTTTTACTTACAAATAAAGCCCACAATATACAGGCTACAGAAACATAATTAGTCAATATTTATAAACCTGAGTAAATTATTTTTATTATTTGATATGTGAATATGGATTCCCTGACACTTTAGAACCATCACCAAGCTTTCATTTTATGCACTTTTTTTACTGTTTCAATTTATTTGCAGTAGTTTTTATCATTTCCAGAGATTGTTGCTTTAATATTGTTTTCCAATCTCTTAATAATTAAACAAATCTTTTTTATTGGCTTAATATCTAGAGAAGCTGTGAGAAATTCCATTAATTTGCTATTTTTTAAATCTTTTTGGCAAGGTTAACAGTCAGCGATGGCGAATGTGAAGGAGCAGTCTAGCATGAATACACTCTTTACCTTTTTGATTGCAACTTGTACCAAACAAAAAAAAAAAAACAAAAAAAAAAAAAAAAAACACATTGTCAAAGAACTTATAATTACTCACTTTTAAAGGACCTATAATTTTACTGTTCTATAATTCAGCTTATAACATTACCTCGCCTCTCTTCTGTTTTCTCTTAAATTGTGTTCATTGACTATTTGCATAAGATCTATCCAATGTAGCTCTACATTCAATGGAAGTTACTGTTTAAAAATCAATTTTAACATACTTCTTTGTCCAGCTTACACATTTTTCTTGATAATGTTTATGAAAAGGCAATAGTTTGGTTGTTTTCATGTATTTGACAATGTTCATTTAATATTCTACATTTTTAATTTGCTTACATGAAAACCCTCTACTATACAAGAATGTCAACTGATACTAAAAAATGAAAACCATCCTGGTTTGAAGCTTGGTAATTATAGTAAGCTTAACTATTACAATTTACAATATGATGAACAACATGCAAGTTGCACAATGAAATCTTACATTACCAAGTAAGTTTTTGTAGATATTTCTATTTAAAAAATATAAACTAAAAACACATGATATACTGTTCATATAAAGATATCCTAAAAATGTTAAAGTTGGTTGGTTGATACAAATTGTATTCTGATAACATTGAGTTCCATCATAAAATTGAAAAATGTGAACTCTAAAACACTGAACAAAATATATACTTTAAAACTGTACAATTTTATGATAACCAACAATTGTTTTTCACAAAATTATCCAAATCACAGATAGTATGCTACATCCATTTTTATCAAAGATCCAATGACTTAAATAATTGGCTTCCACACAACCAATCAAAGACTACAATGGTCATTATACATAGATGCCATTAATACAGAACACTGTATAATTACTTTGTGAATATATCACCATATTTTCAATGAAGTAAAACTGTTTTGCTTATTAATGAGTTTATCTGTCAGTTCTTTAAGCTAACATTTTGTATGCAACTGAAAATAATAGAACATCAGATTTTGACAGCTACTACAATTTCCATGAATACCAAATGTTTTGGCTGTTACTTGAAGTGCCAGTTAGTAGTAAACAAGCTTAGTGCTTTGAAATAGAGCAACAACTATTATTTAGAATTACTGAAGATATAACAGTAAGCTTGACTTCATGTTGTAAATCAACACTATAATTACTTCTAAACAGAAAATAAAAACAGTTTCTAAATTTCAAGTATAAATTTATCATTTAATATAATCTACAAATACAACAATGACAAAATTTTGAAAAAAATTTCTTGCAAATGAGTTTTACTCTTTTTTATGTTATTATAGTTTTTAAGACTTTGAAATTAGACATAAAACTGCATATAAAATTGATTGATATGAATTTACTTATTGACACAAGAATAAGTATATTCTAGTGATGATTCTGCCACAGATTCAACCAAATCAATCAAGGTTTATCAGATAACAGGGAAAGAAAAAGCATACTCATTGAAAATTATCTTTAAATAAACATATCACTTATTTCTCTGATAGAAAAGAAAAAATTAAATACAATGGAACCTTGGTTTACAAATTTAATTTGTTCCTTAAGCCCATTTGTAAACTGAAACTATTTTTCCAATAGGAATCATTGTAAAATGGATTAATCCATTCTTAGTCCCAAGATGATTGCTTATTTAAACTTTAACAACAGTACTTCATGCACAAGTTTATATATAAAACTAATGAAAATCATTAAATCTAGGGCAAAACAAAACAAACAATACTAAACAAATAAAATATAGATGAACACATCAATTTTACAGTACCTGCATGTAGGCAAGTTCATGGGGTAGAAAAGAGATATTATTGTTTGTAAAAGGGAAGGAAAGATATGATCATCTTTTTATTTATAAGAATAGTATAGATTGTTAATTTTGTCAGATGAAACTGAGTAGAAAGAGACAATATAATCAACTATTGTTTTTCTCTTAACTTTTCTTTTTCCTTTACCACTATCACTGCTAGCTTTCTTTGAAGCCATGACTGAAGACTAATGAAGGGGAACAAAAAGTCACAGTCGAATAAAATTGGAAAAGAAAAGCACAGCACAACATATGAATGTATACAACATGGCAGTCGACTAAGAAATGATTTGGTTCGGGTTAACTCGGTTCAGCAATATTGTTTGAGAACCAAAATTTTGTTTGATAACCAAGGCATTTTCATCTCAAATATTCTGTTCAAAAACAGATTTGTTTGACATGTGAGACATTTGAGAACTGAGGTTGCACTGTACTATCAAAAGTAGTCACTAGAAAAATAATTATTTTACAATTACCAATAATATTAGGTTGGTGCAAAAATAATTTCGTTTTCTAACATATGTTACTATGTGAGAAAACGAAATTATTTTTGCACCAACCTAATAAAAAGAAAATGTCCTCCATTCTTAATTAATACATCAGAATTGTATTGATTAAATCATAATACTAATGATTTTAAATTATTTTTAATGCAGGCAATCCATACATACATATATAACCAAATATCTGGATTATAAATTAACACTATCTTTAAGACCATAATTTGATCAAAGTAATGCAAATGATGGTAAATCTATGACAATTTGGAAAACTTGACATGTTTCACTGATCAGTTGGTATCATCCGATGTAAACAATATATGAAATGACATGGCATAACATTTTCATTTTTTTTAAGCCACTTATGATCAAAGAATGTTCACAAGTGAGTAAAGTATTACAATAGTAACTTGTAACATTACATTAGTTTATAAAAAAAGAACCATTTCTCACATCCTTAAAAGCATAACAGCTTTTATACATAAATGTAACTGGCAACTGAAAGGACAAATTCATCCACATCAGACATCTAGAACAAGTAAAGAAAGTAAAAGCAATAATACATATAGTAATGGTCAATAAGCTAATCTCAAAACTAATCCTACTTTAGTGAGTTAAATACTCACTAAGTACCTTCATATATGTTGTCTTCTGTCATGCTAAAATATGCTTAGAATAAATATCAACAACAGAAATTATTTTCAGTGCATCATCTCCCAATATGTTTGTCAGATTAAAATATTTTCTCTCCCTATATTGATACCTAGCCAAATGATTGATAAAAATGTAGTAACACATCAAAGCATTTAAAAAATTTTTCCGTTAAAAAAAAAAAAAAAAAAAAAAAAAAAAAGTTTCAACAGGTTACACCGAGATTTGCATTATTCATTTTGGAAGTCAATATTCAATCCATTTTAAAGAAAACAAAGATCTGTCCTGAAGGTTATTAATGTCTCAGTATTTTTTGAGAGCAGGTGATTTACAGGTATTAACAGGACTTGGCAGATATATACTTTGACATTTAGCTTATATATTTATGGTTAATAAACAAAGTTATTTTAAAAAACAGCATTGGGTTTCTTTTTTACCAAATGTAGGCCAGCAAAAGAGGCATGGCTCAATGAAAAGTGTTCAGAAATAAAAGAATTAGCATCATTCACAGATAAGGCAGATATGCATAAAAGAATACGAGAAATAAGAGAACAAAAGACATGCTCATTGACAGAACACAAAATCAAGAGAGAATACAGAATATATATATATATATATATATATATATATATATATACACACACACACACACACATACATACATACATACATACATACATACATACATACATACATATACAATTATTTATTTTTAAAAAAATTTATAACATCAATATGTTATAAAATCACTACAAAATTAGCCATTTTGTTTCAACACCCTCGGTGTCTTATCAAGTGATGATGTTGAATGTAAAATAAATGGTTTTAAAAGTTTCAAATTAATTAACAATCCTTCGCAAAGGGAAAACTTTGTTACAAAGGCTAGATGGACCAAACAAAATACAAGTATAGGAAAATTCAAAAAGCTTGACAACAAAGTCATGTTATAATATCTATTCAGATGTTTAAAATATGGGTAGTATTAAAAAAGAATTTATTCCAACCAATAATTACTAAATTATATGATAAAATTTAATATTAAAATTTAAAACTGCTAATTACAAAATCAAAATTTAATCGCTATTAAGTTTACAACTATAAAATTACTGAGTAGAAAAGAAGAAATATATATGTTATTCAATTTATTTCTTCATTGAAGTTACTTTAGCTAATTTAATATCCGGTCATTTGACAATGTATACATTTTAATCCTAAGAGTGTGTGAATGGGGTCCTAAACTCACGCGTAAAACAAACGCAATCAGAGTCTAATATATAAGCATCCAGACATATATATATATATATATATATATATATATATATATATATATACATACATACACACAAAAACACACACAAAAAGTGAGGAGACAGAGAACATCTTCACGGTCTGTCATGAAAAAAAAAAAAAAAAAAAAAAAAAAGGAAGTGGGGGGAAGGGAAACCAACACACACACACACACACAATTAAAAGTGAATGCACTTTCCATACACATAGATATCTATAAATACATGCACACACATCCACAGACATTGACCAGACAATCGGATACCACAACCGATAAATATTTAAGATGAAAAGTGTCATTACATGAATGCTAACAACCTATTGAAATATAACTTAAGCGAGTAAATATGCAAAGATAAAAATGATTAAAAATAATATTATTTAATATATTAAAATAGTGTATGTAAATATAAAATCGGACATCAAAGTCGACACCCATAGGTAACTTCGATGTCCACCTCATATATATATATATATATACATATACATACATACATACATACATACACAGATACATACACACACACATACATACACACATACATACATAAATTTTAATTTCAAATTTTTCGTTAAGACATAGGTAACATGGGGAATATTTAGATTTAAAAACAAGGCTGATCTCTTGAATCAAAGATATGAACTAACGGTTAATTGTAAACACCGTTATAAATTTAACTTATTATATGGGTCGTATACTTTAAATGATAATGATATATAGCTGTAAGTTTAATAGATTATAACTTTTATTGCCTGATGGTCAATCTGACGATATGAATGTGTATTGTATAATATATGTGTGTGTGTGTGCATGTGTGGGTATATATGTTTGTATGTGTATTGTTATATTGTGTACCTAAATTTACGTACGTATATTTCTGTAGGTATGAATGTGTTTTTATATGTATGTTAGGATACATGTATTTTTGTGTTTGCATGTATATGGATGTATGTCTATGCCTATGTATGTGCATGTATGTATGTTTATATATGTTTTTGGTTAAATGTCGTGTGTATGTACGTGTATATGTGTACTTGATATTATAGATAGGTATTTTTATGTATATATTTATGTGTATATATATATATATATATATATATATATAATTATTTAAAAATATGATTCCAACTCGCTACATAAGAGGTCTCATGTTTCAAAACAAGAGCCGAAAACTTCAAAATAATATTTGAATTAACTTGAGTTAAAGTAGGCTCTGTTCCATCTTCAAGCGAAACTTTTTGGGAATGACATACTTCTGAAATTTACGAGTTTTAATAGCATGGTCAGAATTGAAATCAAAAATTTCCATGGTAACATCAAGGGCGGATTGTTTAGAATCGGCAGGGGTGGGGTGTTAATAATTTGTATCAATATAGAGTTACTTTCATAGATGCCGGGTCACGGTAAGGTGGGGGTGGCTAAATTTACGACGGAGGAAGTTTTCGCATAGTCTGGCTTGAGCGTCTACGGAGATTTATTTATTTATTTTTATTTTATTCTTTTATTATATCTCTTTATGAAAGGGATTTGTGTATATGAAAAGGCCGTAACGTTTGTTATTTGACGATTTATCAGGGTTATCAATTTTTGTAGGTTATTAAAACTATGTATATGGGCTATGGATTTTAAAATTTATTTTTTGTATGCAAGTTTTTAGCTAGTTATTCAGAGCGTAAGTTCGGTTGTGTCGGCAGAAAACCGTTAATTCTTGCCGGTTGTTTAATAGGTTTTTATTGTTTAGAAGCTTAATAATGTGTAGTTTCTCATGGAGGCAACAAAGGGCATGGGTCATCCCAAGTTTTGCAAGTTCTAGTCCTGTTAATGATTTTCCATTTTACTTTAGGTGTCCTATTTTTTTCTTTCAGGTGCCAAAAATATTTAGATAGAGAGGTCTGATGTCTAAAGTTTATGTTGTTGAAGGAGCATTTATGCTGCCTCCATCTGGTTTTAAAGGCATTTTTCGTGGA
The DNA here is from genome assembly GCA_963932145.1 of Acanthosepion lycidas. NCBI lineage: Eukaryota > Metazoa > Mollusca > Cephalopoda > Sepiida > Sepiidae > Acanthosepion > Acanthosepion lycidas. The sequence continues at coordinate 51,917,802 of OZ010580.1, read as the reverse complement.
CCCAATGTATATCATATTATTGTTAGGGTTCTCCGTGGATGATATAGTGCATTGGTATACCACAGATTTGATGCAGCACTTATTTTCTAAAGGGCAGCCTACCGGGTTTCTACAATCGCATAGTTTTTCCCTATCATTATCTGATTTAAGTGTAGAGTTATTAAGACTATTCAGGTAAGGGGGTTTGTTCAGGATATTATTATTGTGTCTTCTTATTATACCTTCTAGATTTTCAGTGCAGCAATAACTCAATTTTAGTGTGTTCTTATTGAATATATTACTAAGCCTACTTTTGGTGGGAAAGTGTTTATCGATTAGAGCTAAGAACTTCTGTCCTAGTTTAATACTAACCATTTGGTTGAACGGAGGTGTATACCAAATGAGGTTTCTTTTCCTGTTTTTTTTCTTTTGGTTATTGCAATTGTCCCTATATTTAATGTTAGCATTTTTATAACCACTACTTTTTAGGGCAGTGTTGTAGAAGTCATTATGTTGGTGGAATATTACTTTGTTAGCGGAGTTACTGCTAATTCTATTTTCTATTGATGAGGGTATATGTTTAATTGTGGATGGAGGGTGGTTTGACTTCGGGTGTATATATAAGGGGTTAGCATTTGGTTTTCTATAAGGTTGGTACGTGTTGCTAGGTAAGTCTAGGGTTACGTCGAGGAAGTTTACCTTTTTCAATTTAGAAGAGACTGTTATCTTTAAGTTAAGTTTTTTAAATGCACTAAACATAATTTTACGGATCTTCTCTATCTTAAAGCTAGTGGAACTCCTCACCACCATGAGCCCGTCATCTCTATACAG
>OZ010580.1:51904492-51914492 GCA_963932145.1 Acanthosepion lycidas | reverse complement strand
ATCTCCACCACAGCAGGAGGCACATTAACAATCACTCATGGATGAATCATCGGTGTCACTTGCAGGTCAGATTTTGCATGCCATCACTCAGGACAGATTCTGGACTAATGATCCCACTGACTTTCTGCACTTTCTTTTTCTGATCAAACTCAATGCTAAATTTCCTCTATTGTGAAAGCCACACACAGGGATGGATTTTTGCTGAAAAACTCCACTGCATGCGAAGTTCTTTGATTTCATTCATTCCAATCAGACCGTCAAAACCAAGCAGCTTTTCTTGCACCACCACTATGTCAATCTTGACAAGACTTCCACCTTGCAATGACTGATCCCACAACAGGATCTGGTCTCTCCGTCTATCATTGTTATGCATATGGGCCCGTTTGCCCAAGACTAGCATATCTCTCTGCTAGCTATAGACAGAGAACAACTAGTATCAACCCACACAATAACAATTCTGCCATCAATCTGGACCCTGATCACAGGTAGTGCCTAACTTGAGAAGATACTGGCAGACATATCTCTTCTCATATTTTCTCGAACAGTTTCAAGACATACGGCCCATAGTATGGAAATGGTAACAGCACATGGTATTGTCTTGTCCTCACTCCTGTCCCCTGTTATTTTGTCAGCTCTGACAATCTTTCACCCTGTGGTTAATACCATTGCATCGAAAGCACTGACATGAAAATCTTTACTTTGCATTGGCTGGGTCACTGATGCCACCACAACTTCCTCCATCTCCTCTTCTGTCATAATCACCTGGGCTCAGTAAAGCAGCTGGTCAATAGATAGCACGTCCATCCTAGACAATGCACAAAAAGTCCGTTTTACATTGCCTGGCACAAATGTGCAACACCAAATTCCAAAGACACATTTGAATAGTGAAAGATGCCTTCCAAAAGTGAAGCAAAGTCTTAAAAAACAAAAAAAAAATTGTTAGTAACAAAAGAAAAGAATACTAAATTGTTATGTAATATTAGCCATTGTCTATGGCAGTCTATGCCGGATAATCTCACAGATGAAGAGAAGACTGGAGTCAAAAAAAATGTGATTTTACAGAAGGACATTGACAATACCATGGACTGAACATGTGAATAATGTGGATGTTTTGAAGAAAAAATATGTTTATAATTAGAATCATAAAGAAATAGTTGAAATTTCTAGAACACATAATGAGGAAAGAGAGCCCAGAGAATTTGACACTCACTGAAAATATTGAAAGCAAGAGGAACAAAAAAAATATTCTCTTACCTTTAAATTTAAGTTAAAAATCTATTTTTATATTTTAGTGAAAAATGTACAGAGCAATAATAAACAGAACATAGAATAAAGTTTAAACTTAAGGAAATTAAAACAAAAGAACTGAACTTCCAAATATAGTCATGTTGCTATAGTAGCATAAAGCTGTTGCACAAGAAAAGGAGGAGATGGAATATTTGTGTGGAACATCATAAGAATTATTTCATCATAATTTATGAGCTGCCATGTCATGAGCAACACAAGTGTTCACATAAAGATGAGTGGGAATCCCAGTGAAAGTAGGTAAAATGAAGAAAGAAAATCCACCTTGCATACTGGCTGGTTGCCATTCTCACAGAGTTAGATATGCCCAACTCCCATATAAGGCTTCAGTTCCTCTTTATTTGAATAATAGTTTCCCCGAGAATAACAAATCACATGGCAAGTGAAATTGATAAAGAGAAAAATTTGTGTCATGCACAGGTAGGCTGGGTGAAGATATGATGATAGTGTTCTGCTCTTGTAGACATTAATGTTTAACAAAAAAAGTTTTCTACAGACACTCACTTTGTAAGCTTTCAGTAACAAAAAAATTAATGCTTTAATATGAATATAAAAACAAAAAAAGTCTGAAAAAGGGACAGGAACAATGATAGAATTAAAAGTTAACAGGCCAATAACAAATGCTAGACAAAAATTCTGCCTAAAGAAGGTCAAACAGAAATGTCAAAGCAGTAAACAGCAGTGATGAGGATTATATATATATATATATATATATATAACAAGTATGTTTATTCATTAGTTGGAAATAGAATAAATTAAATTTGTATGTGTACAAATAAATGTTTCACCCCACTGTATATATAAAATGGGATAAAATATAGTTTTAAGGTATGCTATATTTATGGTTTAAAGTGCTCAATATCAGCGATAGATCATATATAAATGTAAAAGTGGACATTAAAGTCAACACACTACTACAACAGTCTGTTTCATGCTTATACACAATCATCATGGCTTGACGATTACATATAAGCATGAAACAGACTGTTGCTGCTGAGTGTTGACTTCAATGTCCACACACACTAGCAACATCATTGAAGAATTAAACTGATCAATAATATTTTCTTTTTAACTCTTTCATCCTTGTTTATTCCATCATAGAAATGTCCCCCTTGGTTTAAGAATTATCAGTTATCTGAGACAGGATTAATTTAAGTAATATTCTAAGAGTTTTCATTAATTTTTGTCAATATTGAAAGTAATTGAATTACTGATTATCAACCAATTAATTAGTGTAAGACTTCTTAAAATATAAACTTGTTACTCTTTTGTGGATAAGGTGTTGTGTTAAAACTATTGCAAAACTTGTAATTTAAAAAATATTTTCAATATACAGTGAAACATCACTTCTTGGTATTCTTCAGTCAAAACTTAATAGTAATTTAAGGAAAAATAATGAAAGATTTAAAATCATAGACTTAAAAGGAAACGCGTTCTTGTAATTATCTAACTCACCCCAAATATAATCCACTTGTCTGTGAGATTGTATTCATTTTTATGAAAGATTGTAAGCCTTCAAATTCAGTGCTTGAGGAGTTTATTTGTATTGTACAAATAGGGTTAAAACACATGGCTGTGCTAAAGGTCAATAGCTTCATTCAAAGTATGTAAGCCTTTAACCTGAAGTTAACAAAACTACCTGAATTTTGTGAGCATGGTTTAAAAATAAAATGATTAGTGTATGCACCATTATCAAAATAGATCTGCAATACTTCAAATAGTGTGATTTAATTTTGCACTCAAAGCTTACATTTTTTGCAAAGTGACAAATAATAGTAACCACAATGGACAAAAGGTTCACTTATTTCAAACAAAATTAAATTTCTATGAAAATATCAGAAGTGCATTTTGAAGTTTAAGACTAGTTTTAAAACTAGTCTTAAAACAGTTTCTGGAGAGAGACATAATGCTATAAAATGTCTATTTGAGTAATTGATTGTTTACAACAGATGTATCACTTTGTTTTTAACTGAAACTTAAATACAGATACACTGGATATAATTCCATCGCCAATACATGTTATGAAATCTAATAATTTAATTAAAATAATTTGGATTGATCAAGAACAAGCTAATATTTAGAATTGCTTGAGATTAAATTCAACTATTTCATAATTTCCTCTTTCTTGATTGATGTCTCCATATACTTCAGACATATCAAATGCTACAGATGGCATGCAACAATTTAATGAGCATTATTTTCCCACAAAAATCTTTAATCCAATCAATAGTGAATTTCATACTTATACAGGCACAACTGAAATCAACAATTTGTATTTATTTCTTATTACACAGCAAACTTTCAAAATATTCAACAGTTAAATTGTATTTATTTTTTAATCTTAAATTGATACCAAAAACAAGCAGAATAATTTTGCAAAATTTAGTATTTTCAACCTATATATAGACTAAATATATAAATTGATATAATACTGGAATGTAGTGAAATAAGTGCATTTCCAAAATTTGTGTCCCTTACTTAAAAAAAAAAAAAAAAAAATATATATATATATATATATATATATATATATATATATATATATATATATATATATAGTGCAATTAAAATTTTGGTCCTATATACCACCAAAAAAGGAAAAGCAAATGATGTAATAGTTATTTATATGATCAGTCAGAATTTAAGTTGTCTTGTTCAAAAATACACCAGACTAGGAGTCTTATAACAAATATTTGAAAAGAAAAAAATATAAAGCACAATAAAATAAAGCTGGATAAATCATCTCCAATACTATTTATAAATGCCACTTTAACTTAATCAAGTTTCTCTAAATAAATTATGCTAAGTTATTGAGTGAAAGAATTTTTAAAAATCTTTTATTCTACCATAATTAAGAATAGGTTGCACAAAGTAAGTTTTACTTGATGGTAAGGAACTGACGATAATAAAAGCCATCACTTAAAAAATAAAATAAATGATCAGTAATTGGCCAAGAACTGAATCTTTTTCTATATGCCATGTCCCCTCAGGATGTGGACGAAAATGGTTCTTCATAACTTCCTGTCCTTTGTAACTCTTAGTAAATTTTGACTATATGAGGGATTGAGTTGTCAGGGATGGGTTTGTTAAAGACCAAGTTTTGTGTTGATTCAAAACTACCATACCAAATAATCTGTGCCGTAGAACAAAGTTATGGTCATTGTTAAAAACAAGAACTGTAGAGGGAGATGAGAATTAGAATTGTAAAGATGAACAGAAGGATATTACATTCATATATTTTTAGTTTCCTTCTTTTTTTTTTTTTTTTCTTATTAACAGCTAACAGATTGTGCAGTCCCCAGTAGAGAAATAAGCTGGTTTAGGTAAGAATAAAAGATCTCAAGGAAATTGCTTGGGATTTGTGGCAATTGATTGGGTGTAAGTTGTTAGAACGATTATCATGGCAGTCTGGCATGAAACAAGTGGCTAAGAGGAGATTATAGAAGATGGGAGCACACAAAAGATAACTGAGCCTTGGGGGACATACACATCAACAACCAAGCAATACAGCTGCAGATTCAACAATTGGAAAGAGAATTTCACAGACAGGTAGGTAGGTAGTTATTCCAAGATGCCAAACATGACCAACTTTTCAAAAGCATTCCTAAAAATTACAAAGACGGGGAGAAGAAAAAGGTAGAAAAGAGAAGTGAGTGAACATGAAACAAGAACTGAGTGCAAGATATGAAACAACAACTGCCAAACAAATTGTCACCTATGGTATTAACAGCAAATAACTATTTGATTATATATATATATATATATATATATATATATATATATACATACACACACACACACAGTGATGGTGGACTCTCCTGTTGTATTTGATGTATGTGGGTCAAGTACCTCAGTTCCTAGGAACCAAACACCAGCACACATGATTTGATTATAGTTATCAAGGCTTTGTGCAGAACCAACCACACTTTTTGAAGGGCTGAATAGAGAGAGTGCACTACATGCCACAAGGTCCCCAAACAACCCTCTAAAGGTTTTTAATTCAGAGTTGTCCTTCTCCTATACTAGTTGCCCTTCAAGGCTATAGAACCCAGTCTGTCCTGTTATTTACCCATAGCTGGAGGAGAAAGAAGAGGATTAATACCTTTCCAAAGTGTATTAGCACATAAATGAATGTAATAGACCGAGTTGAAATTGGCTCTCTATCCACTACCAAGACTTCAATTTTGAAGGGGCTTGTGTTGTCCACATCAAGCTTAATACTTCAAACTCCAGAACATTTGAGTGTATTTCCGTTTACAGTGAGTATGTTCACCTCTGTCTCCCACCAGGATTGATTGGCTGCTCACAGACACTCGTGAGTAAGTCAGCCTGTGTCCACCAGTGCCAATCTCTTAATTCCATTCACGTAAATACCCAGGTAACGCTTCATTCATAACTCACTTAGGGAAGACACTGACACCTTTTCCTTTCTTTTCTTATTCTCCAATGAACCCTAAATTGTTAAACTTGGTTAAATTGTTAGTTTTCAAAATTTATGAGTATCTCTTAAATTTGAAAATCAAACATTTTTACTTTTGTTTATAAATACTTGTTGCAAATAAAGCCCTTACACAGACAAGTATTCCATGTCTTTATTCATGTATAACTCTTTATTCTACCACAGAAACCCGAGCTAATTAAAAAAAAAAAAAAAAAATCCCCAACTGTTTACCAGAACAACTCTGATATAGTAATATATTAAACTCACTTAAATCTTTATAAACATTAAATGAAATGATACAAAAAATATGCACAGTAAAGTAGGAGACATGTTATTGCTAACTTATTCACTGAAAAGAAATTGATAGCAACAAAAAAATTACAGGTTACCCCCCACCCCCCCAAAAAAAACAAGAAACATAAAAAGCAGGGATACTAAACCATAAAAATCAAACTTGCTTAATCACAGGACTTCAATCAATATTTAAAATTTTGCCACTAACCACTTTCCAAAAGGCATCTGCCAATTACTAGTCACATTTTATTTTTCTGTTACAGTAAAAATTAATTGGCAAACATTCACCATAGAATGTATGGTGAAAATTTTTTAGGATGAATCACTTTGACACCGAACAAACTGTAATGATTAAATCACAAAGTAAATTCAAGGTCAATCTGAAGTTAATAGATGGTCTTTGCCACCCAAATCCAACATCAACTTTTCTAAAATATTTCAAGAAAAAAATGTAAATTTTATTTTAAAGCAGAAGGAGCTAATCTTTCATTTCTATCATAAGCTTTCCTCCTGCCCAACTCAATCTTTCTTAAATTTGTGATTAATGCTTCCCCACCCTAAAAAAGCACTCCATAGAAGCTTCTATATAAATTATTTTAAACAAAAACCTGCTTCAAACTAATCTCATTTATTTAATTTGGGATATGTGTGCACAAGTGCAACAGAATACATAAAACCTTGATTTTAAACAAATTCATTAAAAACTACCAATTTAAAAGGTGTTACAAATTATCTTATAAAAAGACCACATATAAAACAGTTTTGTAATTTGCAAAAATTAGTTATTTTCGTTTGTAATAATATGCATAAGTCTGTTATTTAAGTTTCCTAGAAAAGAGCAGACATGAAATAAAAGTAAAAAAAGCTATAAACAAATCAAACAATTAAAGTGGTCAATAAGTGAGAATTGGAAACAGGAAATTCTTTCTTATTTAGAAAATATGGCAGTCTTTGACATTAGATAAGAAGCAAATCGTTCAGTAAACTGTACTACTTTATTGGAAGATAGTCAGGAGAGTCGTTGTCTAAAGAGTTGCTTCCTGCAAGTAAAAAAACGATAGATAAAAAGAAACTAAAAGAATAAAGACAATTAGAAATTCCAAAACACAAGCATTCATACAATCACTTTAGAGTAAGTGAACTCTTGTTGAATATAAAGTTGAAAAATATTGTCAATAGAATAGCAAGGAAATTGTTTTAATTTAAAATTTATCCAGAAACATTCCCATGAAAATATTTTAAATATATTCTAAAATAAAAAATAATTGAAATTTATTTTTAAATGATGCAAAACAGTGCAACGATGCACTAAAATATCTTTTATATTAGGCTGATGCAAGCATTTCCTGTATCATCTATGCTCAATGTTAGAGAAATCTTAGAAATACCTTTGAACTTTATTCAGCCTATTGATTGTGTTGTACTATGTTGTTTAAATGCCTCACAAGCTAAGAAAATAGATACCACATGGACGCTTGTTTTCTTGTTTGACATAGACTAATGTCATTTTTAGGCAAAATAGTCATCAATGTTAAAAAATGAATTTAATACCAGAATCCAGAATGAAGAAAATCATAGCTACAACAGTCATCAGCATCTAAACCCAAACAGAATCAACTTTTATGTTGTGGGAAGCATTGTCCTTTGATGGGAAACAAAAGAAACTTACAAAATTGAAACACTAGTGTAATCAATTGGCTTCTCTAAATGATTTACAACAACAGAAAATATCTTTTTTTCTGGACAAAAAAAAGTTGACTGGTGATTTTGCTGCATGATAAATGCAGCAAATCATCATGGAGCTGAGACATGTTGCATATTCGCCAGACCTGCCACTTTCAAACAAGTATTTGTTTTAATCCATACAGCACGTCCTGTGCAGTCTACAGTTCCAAGTTCAAGATATAAAACAATCCTCAAAAAATTGATTTAACCAAAATCAGAATCATTCTTTTATGATAGAATATACTATCTAAATGATGAGATTATAGAAAATGAGGATACAAATTTATGTGACTGTCAAAAATATTGGATACTTTTTACAACAACCAAATACTTAACTAGAAACTAAAAAGCAGGAATTTAGCAATTTTATATACACTATGTTAATAAAGTCAAACTTTTTGAGTGCTTTTGTGTATGATACACTATACATTATTGTGATGAAAACTTATGCCAAAACTGTATCATCTATGATATTGATTTTGGTCAATGTTATAATTACCATAAATGTTGCAAAGTTTCACACCATCTTACAATACATATGAACCTTCATACATAGAAATTTAGTAACAATGCATGCAAATATTTTTGCCAAAAGCTTTTATTAAATTTTCTAATCAACTGTAATTCACTTACAAGCACTTGCTAAGAACTAAAAGGTGGTCATCCCTGTTTTAATTTGCTTGAACCATAAAAAATGCTATTTGGTCCCAACCTCCTGCTCTGATTATTAGACTTGGATAATAACATTAAGCATCAGGCAGAAATCATTTTACTTAAAACAAAATAAACAAGTATTTGAAAAATAAAAATTTCACACAAATTCACAAGAGCAATTAAGCATAAAATAAGATTATAACAATCAATCATGGCATTATTTTTTGTCTGGCAATAAGATATAAAAAACAAAATGGAAATTTTGTTGAGCAGTAAATTGAATCATTTAAAATATTTTTTAAAGTGAGACTGACTTCTATAAAATAAAATGTAAAAAATTATTACACAACAAAATCAAAAGAACAAGTTTCGAATGATCACCAACATGTCTGTGTGTACACCAGATTCTCATTGATGTTTGGATACAAAAGGAAAAATATTGTCTAAAATAAGAATGATATATATCATAACAATCATTTATTTCTTAACTTGGGTCAGATAAATCTACAAACAATACAGTACATTTTTGCTTGGAAGACACGAAAAGGTGCTTCAGTTCATTTGATATTTATCTAATAATAGTTTGTTACTAATTAAATGATCAGGAAGAAATTATCAGAAGTGTTATTCCACAATAATAATACATTAAAAGTCATGAATCTGAAAAGTAACTCATTACAAATATATATCTTGAAGATACAAAAATATTTAAAAATAAGGAATTTAATTAATCAACTATCTCAGAAATTAAGTTTTCAAAATTATTCTAAAACTGATTCAATATATCTATTAAGACAGTAGAAAATTAACTCTATAAAGATATAATTAAGCTAAGTTTTAACTGCATGGGCAACAATAAAGCATTAATAGCAATTTATACTTTGCTGAAGAAAAAGAGGACAGACAGAAGATATAAAGAGAAAATGTTATTTAATAGTTCTCTTAAAACTCAATTACCAGTGTATGATACAAATCTGAATTATATTTGCTATATCAGGTAAAAAGAATTTGTATTCAGTGAATATAATTTTGGATTTTTGTTTTACTTCTTTTATAATGACAACTTTAATACGTTCACATTCATCCATATTATCACTTATGATTTCAGCAATCTTTTAAACATATCTATATAACAGATCTTGCTCCTGTGTGCAATTTCATGCACAAGCTTTTTTCTTTACAGAACACTAATCTAATAATAAAAATATTAGAGAGAAAAAAAAAAAAAAAAAAAATCAAGTGATGCAAAGTATATAAGAAACAATTTCATTGGTAAGATCTATATCTAACAAAAAATTAGTCCATTTGTGTATGTTATAAATGTTTGGAATTAACATAATGTGAACAAATTATATCACATTTTATTTTTTTCTTAGAAAGTTAGCACATTTAAAGTGACTTTCTTCTTTTCTTTTAATAAAGAAATATTTCTTTTTGTAACTGAAATTATTTAAAATTTTTATACCACTGGAAAGAATTTAATAATCTCTATCTATAAAAGGCAGGATGTGTGTGTGTGTGTGTATAATGAATGCACGGCCGCAATTTTTGACGGATTTGCACCAAAATTTACATGCACATGCT
>OZ010580.1:51864492-51899492 GCA_963932145.1 Acanthosepion lycidas | reverse complement strand
AGATGTGAAGAGATGGACATTGATCTTTTAAGCATTTCATACCATATCCCAAATAAACTGAATAGAAAACAGCAATCCTGAGTCCCCTCCAAAGGTCAATGTACAGAAGATTGGTGGGTGGTGGGCTATACTGCTGATATAGGTATTCATAGTTTGGATAAAAATGATCTTGACCAAAACATTGAATATCCTCTATTAAACACTTCAAATACCTTGATGTATGGATCAACCATAAGAAATTTAGCATAGGAGATATAGGAACTGAACATAGAATAGGCAGTGCTATAGGTAGTTTCACCCAACACCACAAATTACCACAAAACTAATACTTAACCTAAAAACTAATGTCATGTTCTTAAATAGTTACATCAGATTGAAAGTTTCATATGGATGCCATACATGTCAAACTCGTTCAGAAATATATAAACTGTCAGCTATATACAACTGCTTTTTCAGATTGTTAAAAATAGCTTTGAATGAGTGAAGCATGTTGGTCTCAGCAAGAATGATCTTTCTTCAAACCTTGTGGACTGGTATTACAGAATCACAAAGAACTATACCACCTCAAACAAAAAACAAAATCCCCATCAATAGTGAAAAGAGCAATAACAGCTACTGAAATTGAGAAACATATTTTCAAGAAAAATTGTTTTAAGTGTAATATTTTATAAATTTTGACCGAGTATATTATCCCAAGTGTTACAAATACTTGTGCTGACCAGTTTTTTCTGAAAACCTTCTAAATTGTTACACATTTCTTATTTAAATATCTGTAAATAACCTTTCCTCCTTATTGGTAGCAGGTGCAATGAAAATTACACAGAGATATTACCATTTTCTTTCAATGATGCAGATCTGGAAATTTTATTTTAAAATTTTTTTTAGCTAAATGTTATTAAAAAACATAGCAAAAAGTAACAAAATGACAAAAAATATGCAAGACAGAAACAATTAAAAACCCAAAATCAAAAAGAATTTTTACAAAATGTTTCCAAGTACATATATTTTTAATAAGAAATACAGACATAGCAATTTGAACACCCATATATTATAGCAGTTGTGCAATAGAACAAATGACACACTGGCAACCCAGTGATTTGTAAATACAACTAAATCCCATTATCATTTATTAAGAGCTTAGTTAAAACTACTTAGATACAATTGTTTTAAAATGCTTCCTTTTCACAAATTCTATTTCTCAAAACAGATCACTTGTTATGGAGACCCCCCCCCCCAAAAAAAAGAAAGATCAATATACTTTACTTTCTCATTATCTCCAAAATCTCTCCGAGGAACCTTATCTAAGAATAACAAAACCAGTTTTATCTTGAATCTGACCAGCTGTTACCCTGTTGTCAAATACTTCTTCATAGTTACACTGCTAGGTCAATGATTTCAAAGATAAGGAACTAGAGCTGTCCTCTCCAAGAGATTTAATCAGAAACCTAATTTAGGTGTTGTTATTGATATAAACCCATTTCTGACACATTATACAGATTAACACTTCCAAGTAGCTTAACAATATAAATGCTCCTCAAAGTTTTTTTCTATTTAAATGCAAAGAGGTTCATGGCTTGAGAATTTCTTAAAATAACATTTTCTTTGAAAAAATTGATATATTATATCCAGTCAAAATTAAAGTTGCATATTTGCATCAGTAAACAATAATTTTATTTGTTTCTACCAGTTATTAGTAAATACCTATCAAAAGAAAACTTATTATAAGCAGCTTGGCAGAAATTATATTATGCAAAATGTAAGTTGGGTCATTTCAGGCAAATTAGGCTCAAAGATAGATAGAACATACTATATTTTGAAAATCTTTCATATTTTAACTGGAAAAAGTCTTCTGAAATATGCAAAATTACCAACAAGACTACACTACCCAATAACATACTCTAAAATATTTATTAAAGAGATGCTAAATTTGTATAATAGCTTTGCATATTTGGATTTTATTTATAAACTATCTCCTGAGTTTTGTTAGGAAATCAAAGAATTTAATAGAATCCCCCATGCCTCTAACCAAAATAAGGAATGAACTAGAGAGATAACTGATTATGTTGTACTTGCAGTAAAAGTGGAAGCAAGAAAAAATATTGATGATAAACAAATTGCAATGATTGTACTTGAATTTAAAATTAAAAGACTATATCATATTTCAATAAAATTTAAAACTTCAAATGATTATCCAAGCAGGATGAAGCTACAGTGAATACAAATCAAAGTTTTCAAATGACACTTAAACAAGATTGTTTTTCAGTTGCCAATCAGCAATCTGTTATAATAAACAAGTTTAGAGTAAAAATCTTTTTAATTAATCAATGAAATATAAATGTAAAATTGTAAATGCTGGAAAATAAACATTTTAAAATTTCAAATTATAAAGTGATCTCAAACACTTGTGATAATGATGCTCTTTTAAAAATATTTAATAAAATCTAAATATTTACACTATTAAGGGGAAGAAAGGCAACTTTTACTGGTAAAACTTTCTAGAACTAAAAAATGTAAGTCAGTATAAAATATCAATCTAAAAAAAAAAAAAAAAAAAATAAAGACAAATTAATCTGAATAATTTTTACTGGTAAAAATAAAATATGTTGATTTGAAAATTATTTTATTAAAAATAGTAAAAGAAAAATACAACGGTACATACAGTATCACATTAAAATTAATACTGTTGACAATAAAATAAGATACTCTAGAAAGCAAAATAGTAACAATGGTGATTACATATATATTTCAATCTTACTAACAGCATAAAAGTTCAGTATTTAAACAATTGACCCAAACTTTCAGATTCCAGGAAAATATTTATTTACATAAATCTGCAAGTAGCAGAACAGATTAAACTCTTCCTTTTAGAGAAGTCAACAGGACTGAAAAAGTAAATGCTAAACTACTATTTTTTTTAAACTAAGACCCAAAAAGTCAAAAATTACTCAACAACCATAAAAGACAAAAATTATGCATAGTTTAAAATAATGGAAGCATTCCGGAATAAATGATGTGAGGAAATAAGTGACCCAATAATTATTTTAAATAGTAGCAACAGACACTTAACTAGCAAGAAGTGATAGGAGAAGCAAGTCTGTGATGTCATAAAAACAGTTGGGAATCTACCCACTGGACAAAAATAAGCAAAATAAAAAAAGATTGCAGCTAAATGTGAATATGCATCTCAGCCAAGAAAATGTTTTGAAAGTAAATCAACATGCAAACTTTCAAAACAAAAAAAAGTTCTCAATATGGACTAAATCCATGTTATATTTACCAATGAAGAAAGCATATAAAAATAAAAAAGTGCATCTATAAACTTCTTAAATTCTTAGACAAAGCAAAAGCACACTAAAGAAAGATTACAAAAAGTTGTATAACATTTGTTTAGATTTAGTCTAAAATATTTAAATATTTTATTTAATATTAAAAAATATGCATCATATAAGACAAGTTATTTTACTTTATCTATAAACTATTTTAGAGCTTCCAGGGGTAACAGAAGTTATTTGAATATTGTTCAAATTACTTCAGTGAAAACTAAATAACGAAAAACTAAATAATGACACTCTGAATTTATAGAAAAAAAAAAATTTATTTAAAAAATTGTTGAAATTTTTGCATAAGTTTAATTTAAAATTACTTTTATTATATTAATTACAATTTACAAAGTATTAACTATTGTTTTTTTGTTTTTTTTTTGTAACTGGTACAACCATTTATTCCCACCCACCCCAACTTAATGGACTGTTCCTATCAGCCTATCAAGCAGCAGGAGCATAGTATCCTGCTCCTGCACAAGGTGGATTGGGCCATTAGATACTATTTAACCTTTACTATGCTAATTTCTTTCTAGAATTGTTCCCCCTGCCATTGCATTTTTTTTTTTAAAGTTTGCAAAACTATGAACACCTACTGTTTTAAAATTGTTATAACTTTCTTTGTATTGTGCATACAGATTTTAATTTTTTACACTAATAAAAGAATGAGTAATATTTTGATGTATTGCATTATGTTTTGTATGCATGTTTTGGCATTGAAAAAAATGAAATGCGAAATTGAAAGCAAATACATTAAAAATACATAAATAATTCAACATTCTTTAACTTTTATTACAACTTGTAGAGTTCGTGTGGGGGGGTGCAATAAGATGCAAAATTACTAAGAAGGCTTTCATTTTGCCCAAAAAAGTGATGGTTTCCTCGAGTTTACATACTAGAAGACACTAGCATTTGTTTGCACTTTCTTTCACCTGACTCTTATTGTCTCATTGGCGTGTTTTTGTTGACGAATAAAGTTATTATTCTGTCATTTATAAACAGACAAAATAATTCACTTTCAGAAAGGCTAATTGATGGCTAAAATTGATGCCATAAAATTAGTCAAGCATGGATGATAGTAGTTAATCAGTGTTACACTTCATGTAGAGTCTAGAAGAATTCAAAATGGCATTGGAAAACAGAAGTTTAACCTTGTACCAAAGTAGTAGTAGGTGATTTCCAGTTTGAAATACCAGAAATAATAGTTGACAAGTGTTTTTATTCATAGCAACCAATCAAGGTGGCAGAATGTGCTTAGAGCAGCAAAGGGCGAGAATTCTACGGTGACAATTTTCACCTGCTGCATGGTAAAGATTAAACTGCTGTGATTTCTCTCTTGGCACTTGAACTTTACTTGCCTAGAGGAACTGCTGACATTTGAAACCAAACCTGGACTCTTATGAATGGTAGCAGAGCCTTAAAAATGACTACTTACAAATATCCACCAACATTTGGTGACAAAGACTATTCACAATGGAAATTGGAAGTTGGATTATGGCAAATGTTTACTGAAATGAACAAGACAAGGTATAGCACTGGCACTCTCCCTGAAAGGAAAAGCACAAGAAATTGCCACAACTATAGATAAATCTCTAACAATTGACGATGGTCTTCTAAGAAAATTGGATAAATTATTTGAAAATGAAGACATACTAAATGTATGAAGCCTATATAAAATTTGAAAATTTTAAGACAGGCAATGTTATTGCTAGACTATAGAGTAGAGTTTGAACAGTTAAATAAATTCACCAAGTTAAAAATTGACACTGATGCATTATTGGCCCTGAAATTGCTATACAATGCAAATCTTAGTGAACAAAAAAAAAACATTTGAAACCATGAAAAATGTCCTGACTAGGATATTTATTACTGCCAAAACAGAACTGCAGATAAATAATGAAGTGGAGCTAAAAGAAGAAGCAATGATAACAGAAAATTATAGTAGAAGCAGTAGAAGGACCATTGGTAGAGTCCCTGGAATAATGAATCCTGTATTTAATGGAGTTGCATTAAGATGTAATGTCTGTGAATCAGCATATCACTTACAAAGATGCTAATATGACAGAAAATATCAATATAGAGAAACATTCCAAACAGAGTTCATATGACTTTGATGACAGAAGCTAAACTGTAGGACAAAAAATCAAATCAAGATGTTTTGGTAATGGAACCTCAGAATACAGCAATTGTAGAAACTGCATGTACCAAGACAGTTTGTGGTAATGAACTCAATTCAATATTTTTTGAAGAGTTAATGTCTATCAAAAATGAGAAAAAGTCATGTGCCATTTAAATTTGGAGATGGAAGAATAGTTAACTCATAGCAAACTTACTTTCCCAGTAAAAATTGGCAATTGTTTATGTAATATAAAAACAGAAGTTGTAAAATTCCACTGCTGTTAAGTAAGGAATCTCTAGCTAAGATAGGATTGGTTATTGACATATTGAATAAGATCACATAATGATGTTTGGTCAGAAAGTAAACATCAATGGGACACTATTGTATGAACACCATGAGAAATGATAAGGATACCAATGATGAAAATGTTGCTCTCATAGTTGATAGCAACATGGAAAGTGACAAAAAAAATACATTTTTAAAATTACAAACAACTTAGCCATGCTTCACAGGAAAAATTGTTAAATTTATTAAAAACAGCAGGCAAAGTCAATCAAGAAACTGAAGATCCATACATGTCCTAAAATTAAACCAATGGCTGGTTTTAATCCAGCAAATGATTTTAATCAAGTAATTGCTCTTGACTTTCATGAACTTGATCCTGGCTTCTGGTATTTACATATAATTGACTTGTTTAGTAGATTAAGTATGGCAGTTATAATCTGTAGTAAAGAAGCAGGTGCCATCATAGATAAGTTTATGCAGAATTGGATTGCTATCTATGGTGCACCTGAAATTGGTCTTTTTACAGATAATGGTCAACAGCAAGACTTTTCAAGAAATGGTTGAAAAGTTGAATCTATCACTCCATACAACTCCAGCTTATTTCCCATAGTCAAATGATATTGATGAGCACCATAATGCAATCATGACAGAAATCATTAAGGTTAAAGAAGAAAATGTTATTTCATAGGAAACTGCTACAAGGTGGGCTGTGAATGCAAAGAAGTGCTTTGTAAATGTACATGGATTTAGTCCGTATCAGATAGTAGATAGCAGGAATCCAAACTTACCATCTAATATTATCAAAAAACCCTGCTGCTCTGGAAGATAAAACTATTGGTGAAGTGATAAAAAGGCTCCTCACAGGTTTACAAAAAGCATGAAAAGCATATTTGGAGGCAGAATCATCAGAAAGAATCCAAAGAGCACTGAGAAAACAAATAAGACCTAAGAGAGAAGACTTTAAACAAGGTGAAAAGGTGTTCTTAAGGGATGGTGAATGGAAAGGGCCAGGTTGGATTATAGGAAAAGACAATGTAGTCGTGATAGTAGATATGGAGGCACTTATATTCACTTGCATGAAAGTAGACTCTTGTGAGCTTTAGGTTCAAAAGCTAGTCATAATAATAAAACAAGTGATAATAATATAGAAATTGATGACAATGAAGATAAGGAAAATACGGAAGCTGCAGGAATTGTTAGTGAGTACAATGACTACTTTCCTAGAGATGCACATCAAGACAGTGGAACAAAAGATGAAAATTTTAGAACTACTACCAACATAGAGAAGGATAGATCAGCATCTGTTAAACAAGTGAACCCGAGTGTTATTAAAGTTCAGAAACATCAAATTCAGTTCCAACTTGCACAAAATGGAAAAGAACATGAAGCTAAAATTCTTGCATGGGCTGGAAAAGCATCTACCAAGACAAAGAACTGGTACAATATTGAATATATAAAACCTAATGACATAAAAGAAACAAGTAGGTCAATTTATCAACTGCGAAGAATCTGAAAATAAAACAAATGGAAATACAAACAGAAGAGTTATACATATCAACAAATCTTGATTTTTCAGAAGCAAAGAAAGATGAACTGAGAAATGGAAAGAACAAAGTTTATTTACAAGTAGAGAATAAAGGACAAAAATATGTGTCATCTAGGTGAGTATATACAGTGAAAAAATGATGGTAACAAGATGGAGTTAAAATCTAGGTTGGCAGCAAAAGGATTTGGGGAAGACTGTCTCAAAGAAATACCCCAAAATTCACCAACAATCGACAAATCATCTCTAAGAACAGTATTATCAGTCATTGCATGACATAATTGTCAATACTATTGACATAAAGACGGCATTCTTGTGAGATGAAGAATTTGAACAGGTTGTCTATATTAGACCCCATCAGAGGCATGTATCAAAAAGATTTGGAAATTGAGAAAATGTATCCATGGTTTAGCAAATGTATCATCACAATGGTATCAAAAGGTAAAAACAACTATGTGACATTATTGGCTACAGGCTGATGAGCTGACATAGAAAGCACATGTCTCAGGTTGGGATAACATTTAAATCTTGATTGGAGTGTTCTGGGATGGACACACTTAATCCCACTGGTCGAGATTAATGAAAAACTGGTTTCATTCACACTTAAAACAGGATGCTGATTTGAATAATAATTTTTCACTTGAAGATAATAATTAGAGAAAGCATTGCATGTGGCCTGAAAGAAAAGAGAATTAAATATTTTTTAAACTTTTTCTGGAGATTTTATTTTTCCGTAAAATAAATCCATACAGCCATTTCTTGATACTTTTAGCAGTGTCTACCAGAAACAGGATGATAATTTTTTTTAAGGGTGTAATCTTTTCCATAAATTGAATTCACCTAAAATTCAAAGTAGTTGAGATGGTTAGCTTTTAGATATGGTTCAAACAGCCTCTTGTTACAGTCCCTAGAAAGGGATTGGTCAACCTGATCAAGTGACAACTTAAAGACAATAGTAACAAGTTGTTTCTAAGGAAGTTGGAAGAAGAGGAGGAGGTAGCAGCTATGAGCGGAAGTCAGAGATGCTGGAGAAGGCAAGTTGGATGCATGGAATAACCCTCTCAATGCCACTAAAGGGCTGGATAATTGCCCAAAATTGGAAAATCTTAGTTGAGACAAAGGAATGGTTGATATTACTATGCCAGTCAGACCCTCCCCGTTTTTGGGGAGAACAGGGCTGCAGATTGTGCAAAACAGTAGTTCAGCAAAGTTCACAGGAGAAGTTATAACTTAGATTTGAATCAGAATGTGCCTAAAAACAAAGTTACCACCTATGTACCAACCTAAAACCAACAATTAGATGCCCAGATTTAGTAACTAAGAGTCCAAGTCTTAAGGTATAATCATCCATCAATCCTGCAGTTTTTCTTTTATTTTGAAGCTTGTATTTTTTCCAATATTACCTTGTATAAATGATCTGTTAAAAGTTGAAAAGAGTTGTCTTCTCCCTCATTATATAACTGTCAGGGCCACCATATAGCAACTTCTGCAGCAGATTTCTGATCGTTTGAGATCAGTCATAATGTGGGCATTTGTCCGGACTTTTTGATAACTGTAATTCAGTGGGCTCATTGGCTGACTGGATTTTGTTATAATCCAGCAATATTTTATTGGTTTGATAAAGGTCTGTATGGAATATTTGCTGTGCACATTGTATCAAAAATCAGAAGTATATTTGAAGTTGGAAAAGAAGCAACAAGTTCATTCAAATATATTTGATTGAGTCAAGAAGAGATGTGTATCATGTTAACACAGAAGGATTATATTAACAACATAACAGAAGTGAAATTAGACAAAAGGGAGAAAACAGCACACTTATCTGAGGATGAGAAGACTGTGTTAAGAGCTGAGCTTAGTCAGCTGTTGTGGATTTCCAAACAATTATGCACTTATATTGCATTTGATATGACAGATCTGATTGGTAGAATCAACACAAGTACAACTGAAGATTTGAAATGACTAAAGATTATCAAGAAAGTAGAATCTGATCATGTTTATTTGAAGTATCAAAATTTGGCAAGAAACTAGATATACATTTTTTATGGATACATCATTTGGAAATTTTAATAACGGTGACAGTCAAGGAGGACATTTTATAATCACTAAAGGAGATAATCAGAAGATGAATCCAATATCATGGCAATCCCACAAAATGGAGAGAGAAGTAAAAAGCACATTAGCCAGCGAGACACTAGCTCTATCGTAAGGGATTGACAATGCATTCAGTATCTCAATGCTCTTAGTAGTCACCAAAAGATCATTCCTATCAAATGTTTTGTAGATAAGTGATTTGGTCGAAGCAATCAAATCAACTAAACTTGTTGCAGAGAAGAGATTGAGAGAATAGAAATAGCAAGTATCAAGTAAATGTTAGATAAGGGAGAAATCTGTTCAATAACATGGGTGAAGTTGAATGATCAAATTGCTGTCTAACTAAAAGAAGTGCCTCACCTTACCACATGATAGACTGTCTGAATAATGGAGAGATAATAGAATAATATTTACTTTTAAATAAGAAAAGGAATTAGATTGTTAACTATTATTTATTGTAACTGGTATAACCAGTTATCCCCCCTTCCTTAACTTAATGGACTGTTCCTATCAGCAGTGGCAACAACAGGAGCATAGACTTGTAACCCCCTCCTGCACAGGTGTGGATTGGGCAATTAGATACTATTTAAACTGCTGTGATTTCTCTCTTGGCACTTGAACATTACTTGCTGCTTACTAGTCATATTGGAGTTATCTTTCCTGACTTTTAGAAGACCTTTTTTTTTTTCTTTTTTTTTTTTTTTATTATTCCTGACTAAAAAGAATTTTTGTTTTGGACATTTCTTCCAGAAAAGAACTTTGGATTTTTGTTAAGTTATTTTCATTAATTTCTCGTTTATTTCATTTGTTTCTTCAATCTTGATTTTTCTTAGCCTTTTTATTTTCGTATTTCTTTTTGACTTCGGTTGTCATTTGCAAATTTTTCTGGTAGAATGCAAGTCTTACCAGATAATTGTTTTTGTTTTACTCTGTTTTTCTTTTGTATAATTCATTTGTATTTTATTTCATTTATTTGAAGGAACTTTTTTAAAAGAAATCATTTGACTTTTGTGAACTGACCAATATTTAGTAGGCAATCTTTTCAAGATTTATTTTCCACTTCAGCAGCCTTTTTTGTTTTATCTTTTGTTTAGTAGTTAATTCAATTTTCATATTTTTGACATTTGACCAGCTTTTAGTGTTTCTTTATTTTGCTTATTATTTTTAGTCTGTAAGCGAACCCTTTTTTATTTTTGGTGTTAGTTTTCTTTTGTATTTTTCTTCATCTGGTCTGACGTAAGTCTTACCAGATAACTGTTTATTCTCATTATTTTATAGTCTATTTATTATTGGAATTGTGTGAACTTAAATAGTATTTGTTTGACCCTTTTTGAATTTTTCTTGTCAGTCTTTAAAATTTTAAAATTTTTAATTTTTTTTTTCTAAGTGGCTGACAATACAGTCGGTCAAGGAACATTTGTTTTCTCTGAAAAAGGACCTGCCCAACAAAGATAGTATTGAGGAGAACCCACTTTTAAAAGGCTACTCCAAAAAATGCAGAAGCCAATAATGGTCAAAATGTAACAAACTTAAAAAGCATGGAGGCCAATAATGGCCAAAAATACAAAGAACCCTGAATCAGACAAGATGAGCGACATGGCAGAGGCTGGGGAATTGCCCTGTTGCTGAAAGTACCAAGGGTCTCCAAATGCATTATCAATATAGCAGAGTTTTTGGAGCATGCCAAAAGTTATGCTCACCTTGTGGTAGAATGGAAGACCCCCCCCCCAAAAAAAAAGAACTAAAGAAGATTAAAAAATGAATAGTGTTAGTCTTCATGGAGAACAAGTGCTTGCACAAAATTTGTTGCTCCATAAAAGACACAGTAATAAAATCACTGAGTCCCTGGGGGTTAAGCCCCAAAGAATTGTTAAGGGTGCAGGATACTTCATGTGGGACATATTGCTGTTCATGTTGAGATCTAATCCTTCGGACCGAATACGAAGCCTGGCGTATGACCAACGTGTCAATATTCAAGGTCCCTCCTCACGTTATCAGGGAGAATCTGGCTGTGTTCTTTTTTGCAGTATGGCAACATACTAGGTGCTTCTTGCGATAACCTGAATGGGGGATGGAGTGTTGAAATAATCTTGGATCATAAAGACTTATACTTCATCCCCAACTATCTGGAAGTAGGGGACCTGAAATTGCCAGTCATTGTGACCAGCTAAAAACCAATGTTAGAAGCATGGAGAGGCTGATCACCTCTTTTCTTACCCAGAGAAGAAAGCCTCTAGAAGCCAAGCCTCAGTTGACCAAACACCCCTCCTCTGGCCACGTCTTTAAGTTCCGCCTCGCCTGTGATGGGCACGCCAGCTTCTGGGACTATTGTGGTTAGACCCCCAGTTGGGTCAATTGCTAAGCCCACATTTCCTGAAGGACCTTTGCCCGCAGTTGTGGAGAAGGGAGCAGAGTTATGGCTGATTGCTGGTAGGGCCAGAGGAAAGTGCCAGGCAGCAGGTCCTCAGTCCCCCACCACCCGGACATAAGGCACAAACGGTCCTACTCCTTCTACCATTGTTAAGGGTGATGCCCTAGCCTCTAAAGAGAATACTTCTTTGGAGGAAATGAAAAAAAAAAAAAAAAAAGTACAAACCTGGATTTGAGAAAACTGAGAAAAAAAAACAAAAAAAAAACAAAAAAACAAAAAAAAAAAAAAAAAACCTCAAGGTGAAATTGAATGCCAACAGGAAATCATCATCTAGCTCCCTCCGTGACCTTATCCTG
Organism: Acanthosepion lycidas; assembly: GCA_963932145.1. Classification (NCBI taxonomy): domain Eukaryota; kingdom Metazoa; phylum Mollusca; class Cephalopoda; order Sepiida; family Sepiidae; genus Acanthosepion; species Acanthosepion lycidas. The sequence goes on along the minus strand of OZ010580.1, from coordinate 51,887,407 downwards.
CTGTTTCAAAACAGGATAGAGAACCCAGGAAAGGGTACATCACACACCATGTCCTAGTCCTAGTCCTTCCCAATAAAAAAAACATCAAAAGTTATGGCACTAGAATAAAAGAATTTAGGTACCTACTGTCTATGAGGCAATATGCCCACAAAGATGTTGAGGTGCCCAATAACTTTCCAATGGTGCAGCGTATACTGTCATTCAAACTGGGTTGGGGATATGGCAGACATGTGGCATGGTTGAGGAGGCCATAAAGCCATTTGATATATCGCCCCCAATTGCCATTCTTGACAATGAAGACACACAAAAGTTAAAACAGTTCTGTTCAGGGTGGGTCCCAGTTTTGGTTCACTCTTCCCTACGTAGGGCACTAAAACTAACTTTTCCTTGGGATATCAGCAGTCTCTCTCAGGACAGCACTATCAAGAATGAGATGGGCTACAGATCACTGGGTGAGGCTGTTGGTATCCTTTCCCCAACCCTGATCAAACTGATAATGGCTCCTGGTTAGTAAGTCTGAATGCAGGAGGCCTGAGGTCAGAGTCTCATAGGGTAGGGCTTGCTCATGATCTTCAGCATCTCAGTGTGGATGTATGCTGTTTACACGAGACCCGGTTTTCAATTTACCTCATGAGAATATTCTGTCTAAGGGGTTTATCTTTTATTCAGCATTTTTTGATGGATGCTCAAGGTGTTTGCTGGCTGGTTAGCAAGTCTGTGGATGTGGTGTGTGTTCTTATCTTCGCAGATCCAGTGGGCAGGTGATTCTTTGTTTAATTCCCCTCTCCTCTCCTCTGTTAGGTATTCAGAGATATGTTATCTGGTGGATGCAGGACATTTAGTAAATTTTTTTTGGGGGGGGGGGTATTACTAATACTGTTTTGTTTTGTTTCTTGTAAATAAATTTTGTTTACCATTGTAAATATTCATTGGGGTTTATAAATTTTTAAAATTGTTTTTGTATTTCAAATTTCAATTTCAGACAAAATTGTACATATGGGGACTAGTTAGGACTTCATAGAGTCTCTGAGGTATAATGGTTGTTGCAATGTGGCATTTTGGCACAAGGGTTATTGTAGCATGCCTGGGTAAGTGATTGTGGCTAACTAAATTTTAGCATAAGTCAGATGGAGACCACACTTTCCCTTTTCCCATTATTGGCCTTATGCCCTACTTATATTTATGTGCAATAAATATATTGAACTTTACTTACCTAGAGTGGCTACTAACATTTGAAACCAGACCTGGACTCTTATCACAAAGATTTATGGAAACACTTTCATTATAGCTTACTATTTTTTTTAAAAACTTAATTCAGTTTTTTTTTTTTTTTTTTTTTTTTAATTTCCAAGATAAATTATGTAGGTTAATGAAAATATTATTTTCATCTTTGTTTTGGTTGATACATTTCACCCTATTAAAAAATGGAATATTTTAAGGATAACAGCTATAAAATAAGTGCTCTTACCTACACAAGGAATGTCACAAAAACCTAAGTATCTGTAAACAACATTTGAGTAGCCTTATATAATAAGACTGTACAACACAACATTCTCACAAAAGTCAGTCCTTTACAAGAGTGAGTAATACCAATGCATGTGTATATGACTTACATCTGATACTGTTGTAGTCAAGAACATAATGGAAAAGCAGCTGCTCTCTAAAAATCAAATTTGAAAAATGCCAAAAAGCTATTATCCAAGCTGAAACAATTAAATAAGACTGAGTATGTATGGAGAGAAAAAGAAAACACTGTTGCTTTTAGGAATGAGGTCAAAATAGACACTGATCAGCAATAGAATGTTTATAAGGTGAAAGAAACTATACATAAAATGTTATCAAAAAAAATGAAGGGCAGACTGCAGAGCTTAACACTATATAGAAACTAGAGTTTAGGGGAAAAAAAACTAATTATAGCAGTTAATCTAAAGCCTTAAAGAAAGAAAAAAAAAACTTTAAATTCATGGCAATGAGAACCCAGTGATGTTTACAAAATATGGTTTTCAGTCTCCAAGCCAAGCAGTTCTCTTGCTTATACTATTAACATGACACTAACATTTAGTACTTTGACTCTGCAGAACATGTACATTTAAGTTAGAATGAAAGAAAAAGTATGATGAATTATCATGTTCTGATGGTAATAGTCAAATTCTCATGTTAAATTAAACCCAAATTACTCCTTGGCTAAAAATGAACTTGTGTACATATTTTATAATTCTAAGTATTTAAATATTGTAAAATTTTAACTTTCTTGAGAGTAAAATAAATGTTGAAATAAAAAAGATGTCCTTGTTATCCCAACTTCAAAAAAACATTGGTTAACTTGAATATTTAGGGTGTGTTAAATATAAATGCATTTAAAATTTGGCTTAAAGCAGATTAAATAAGAGCCGAATTCCAATCTTTCAGTTATCACTATGTTTATATCCTTTAAAACTAAAGGATTAAAAAATAAATAAAAACAACAACAGCAGTGAAAGTTACCAATGAATGCAGACTGACCTCTTTTGTAATTACTTGGTGAACATACCATTCTGCTAAGTAACTTTTACATTTTTGGCAACTATCTCAAAAGAAAGGTATGTAGACACATTTTCAGATCTATTTGCCTTGTAGCAGCCAACAGGTAATTATTTGCTTTTGCTATAGCTACACAGTGAATACCTCCATCTTGCATTTACTGCTTTCCCCATGAATAGTCAAATGAAACACCAATCTCTACAAGAACTATAAATCACTCATTAGTTGGGAAGTAAAGTAATACCCTGTATACAAAAACTGTATATCAAACATATTAAAAGATATAAGAATAACATCAAATTAAAGCAGCAACTCTTTTTAGACAAACAACTTATGCTTTCTCCTAGTATATCTACAATGTGGAAAAAATTAAAATTAGAGTCACAAAATAAGGAATGCCCATGCTTGCTTGCTGCCATTCTGTCTGTATTAAAAGTATAACAAACAAACAAAAAATACAAAAAAATTCTTTACCTAAGAAAACATAGCAAATCAAAATGTAACTTGGGAGATAGGGAACTGCTTTTTAATAACATCATTAAAATGTAATTCACCTATCCACATAACAGAAGATTATGATAAAGGTGATGATTGTATGTGTTGAAAGTTAGTCTACAAGGTAATTTTAATCAAGGATGAACATGAGATAGTTGGCACTAACTTTCAACTTAATAAAGGTTGCCACAAGTTAATTTAGGGTCAGAAACTGCGATTTCTGGCAAAACTGCAAAAACAAATCTTTTTATGTGAGACAGTATAAATCAAAAGTACCTGAATTGTAGCAGGCACCTATGTAAACATTACTAAGATTAAAAAATAATTGGATGTACCAGCAGCCAAGTGTTAAAGTGCATGGAAAATGATGAGTTTTCAAATTCCAACTAAAAGAATCAACATTAATTGTGCACTGATGTGTTTAGAGAAAGCAGGAATAGGAATAAACAAAACAATTGACCTCAAAAAACAGTTTCTGATTAAAATTAGTACAATATTTTGGAGTAAAAAAAAAAAAAAAAAAAAAAAAATTATATATTATAAGAATTAGAATCTCATTTTAGGTCCTATATTTGTTTATTTTTGTGAATTGTAAAAGTAAAATAGATTTTCTTAATTGCTTGGAAGTAACAATTATAATAGAATCAACATTCAGGGACCAAGAGAAAGTTATCAGCATCTTTTTAAAACATTTGATATAAAGCACAGTGAACTCTTGATTGTATTCATTTTCTATATAAATAGATACTGCATCAATATATGAAAAAATTCTTTGAATCATTAAACAGGGTTAAATTAATTATTTCATATCACCTAATTTAGCAACAAATTTAATATGCACAAAGTAGAAGAAAAAAATAGAAAATCTTCACTGTGAATACCAAGTACTGTTTAACTTAAGCAAAAAAGAACTTGTAACGATACTAAGACAGTTTTTCACCATTCATTTGATTCATTGTAGTATCACGCACACTAAAAATTTTGAAGAAACATTGACAGCAAAAGGCAAGAATTCTTTTTATCTCATTTTACCACATTCATTCTATCATAAAGGCATATGTGTGCATAAATATTTTTAAGTACACTTCAGGAATTAAAAAAAAAAAAAAGTTTTTTTTTTTTTACAGTATAAATTTACACTACATCTTTTTGATTAGCATTTGTCTAAATTAATGTGTAATATTCTATTGCAAGCTATTACTAGTTGATTTTGTGCATATATGCTTAAAAAGCAGTAGTTAAGATTAGACCAACTATCACAAAAGTACATTAAAGTTGTATTTTGCTATATTTATTAAAGAATTTTGATACAAAGAGTTTTTGACAAAATATATATGTTCATAGAAGCATTAATTATTGATAACAAAAGGCTAAATATCTTAACCCAAAATTACAAGATTTTTTTTATGTTCAATCAGGTAGAGTACATGAAATTCTACAGAAGTTACCTCCCTTCGGTTTCAATTTTTTTTTTTTTAATTCTTTAATAGCCACTGAACAAAGCTGTTACAAAAAAATGGAACTATTGAAGAAAAATGAGTACAAGGCCAAAAAATTTCAAACATTACTGAATGCAAGTGTCAGACACAGGCTGACTACAAATGCATTAGACTGAAAAGAATCTGACCCAATTTTGTTTGTTAAATGAGTTTCAACAACAATAAAAAGCATAAAAGTAAACAAATTAAAAAAAAAAAAGAAAGAAAAAAAAAAAAAAAGAGTACTCTATAAGCAGTAGTGAGGATTAGACCAACTATCACAAAAGAGTGATATACAACTGAGGAAGGCCAGAGGGCACAACGACTGAAATGTGATGAAAACAACAAAGATGAGGACAAGAGTCCTAATGTAAATAGAGTAAATAATGTATTTCAGTTTCATATTTTCAAACAGCCAACAGAACTTTTTAAAATCAACTTTGTATAATTAATGCTTTACAATCATGATATACAGAATCATTAAACTAGTTACCTCCATAAGATCGCTAAAAAAAGAGCATAGTATGAATAAAAAGGGCCTTAAACGTGATGAAAATAATTTTTTGTTGTCTAAATGTCTATTATTAAGAGGTAAGATCAAAGTATTTTTTTTTAAATTGTTCCTAGCGCGTACAAAATTTTCGTTAAAAATCTTTTTTTCTTTTGAGTCAGCAAAATTGACAGAAAATCTATCATGTCAACCATTTTTTTCCATTTTATAAACAAAATGAAATTCTCCATTTAAAATTCTTTTAAAAAAATCAATTATAATTTTTTCAAAATTTATTTTAACAAAAGTAGAAATTATAAAGTTTATTTAAAATATTTTGAAACAAACGTTACTTATTTTCTGCACCAAAAAAATGTAGTTTAAAAATAAGACAAAGCAGGTCTTAACATTTGGTGTCACTTGACAAGTGATGAGTGATGATTTCATCACATATTGACAGTTTACATGAGGTAAAGTTATCGTAAGGAAGGACAGAAGTGACATAATTATTTAGATTTAAGTGAACAAATTATTTACCTCGTTATTTTTAAGGAAAACATTCAGCACTCTAATTTTTTCTTTTTTGTACTTAACTTTCACCTTTATGTTTATGATGCAAATAAAAAATTAAAATAAGACTGTTGAGAGCGAGATAAAATTTTAAAAGAAAAGTATCTAATTTATAAGTACCTTTCTTATGAAATTTTATCAGAAGTGTACATAAAATACTATAATTTTATGTACATTTATTACATTTTACTGTGTTATCTGTATTTCCATTCATTTTATTAATTTTGATATTTCATTTATGGAAAAATGTCATAACTGAAATAATATAAAAATAAGATCATATAAGTTTCATAAGGTAGGTACCTAATACTTGTAGGTACCATTCTCAGTTGAAATTGAAAAATCAAATTAACTTCTCCAAACGTATTTCACACAAAGAATTTGCAAAAATAAAGGCTGTAACAGAGAGGAAAAACACATAGTAACTCAAATAACATGACATTTTGTTTTCATGTATGGTCTTCCATAAATTTGAATTACAGCCATTTTATGGACACAAAAACCATGCAAAATTGAATTTTTAGTACATTGGTGGTCTGTTGATTGTAGTAATCTTTACAATTTATAATCTGTAAAGATAGATCTACTTAATAACACTACTGACTAAACTGAGCACTGTTTTAATTTTATAATATTTAACAACTTTAATGTAAAAATAATTTAAGAAATAACAAATAATTGTTTTAAAAATGAATTTTTCATCAAAAAGTTTTTTTGCTTTCAGACTATTATCCATATTCATAAAAGCAACTAGAAGCATTTGAAATTAAATAATATCTTTGTTTATTGAGTTTTGTATATCACAATTCAGAGCTGATTTTCATGTAGAGGGGGTCCAATTAAGAAAAAAAGTTTTTGCTTTCCTCAAAGTCTTGTACTTTTAACATTTCACTAAATTGAGCAGCATTGAATTTCTAGAGTTTTGATAAAATTAGTTGGGAGGGGGTAAGAAATATAAAAATAAATATTTTTGCCATGACTTTGGGGGGAAAAAAAACAATTTCCATCATTAACATCTGACAATTGTTTTTATTTTTGCAAGATTTTCTAAATTAATTTCTGTCATACAGAAAAAAATGCACTAAAGTTTTGTTATTTAGTAGTTTCACTGATACAAAGAGAAATAAGGTTTCTTTTAATCAAAAGTTAGAATGTTGTTCTAAAAAAGGAAATTTTTTTTAAAATAATTAAAAAAATACTTTCTTCTTTCCTTTTAATAATAAAAAATATTTTGATGATAAAATTTTGTTTTTAACAAGTTTATGGTCTTTTTCATCATGCTATGCTCATTTTTAGCAATCACATGGAGGTACCAACACTAAATTAATTTTCTAGTTTAAATTTGCAAAAGCAATGTAATGTCATTGAAAACAAATCTTAAGTAACTATAGTAAGTACCTTTTAAGTAAAATTTGTAAAATAATTACATATTGACTATAATAATAAAAAAGTCAAATAATTCATATATGATCTTAGTGAATGAATAAGAATAATGTTCTCAACAGAAACATTTCTATATAATATTTCAATTTCTTTAATGAGGTATTGCCAATGATTAATTTTTTTTACTAGTATTTCTTTCATTATAATTTCAATTGTGTTTCATCACTCATCCCAAGTTATCATTTTGTGAGCATTAGTAAGCAGCATGAATTATAAAGAATAAACCCTCGCTGAAATTCAAACTTATATCTCTATCCTCAAATGTATGCTTTTGCAATAAGACTATGAAGAACATTCAGAAGATGGCTCTATTCCTTATTTCTCCCAAACACTGGTTCACTATCATCTTTGTTTTATATATATATATATATATATATATATATATATATATATATGTAATATTTGGATTTCATTGATTAAATATTTGTCAGTTAATAGGAGTTTCAATTAAAATAGTAACTGAATTTGAAATATTAGTCAAAGATTAATTAAGAATACTGTCTATTCTAAAAACAATTCAAAATATTTAAATCAATATTATAAAGGTGAATAAATAAAAAAAAAGTTATTTTTTCAAAATATATTAGCTAAAATAAAAAAAATAACTGCTTCAAAATTTGTGATGGGTATATGCGTGAAATGATGTCTGACGAGCCCTTTCAATTTTCATGACACGTTCCTTAACTATATTAGAAATATTTTCTACAAAATAAAGAGTATGAAAGTCAGTGAAATGAAAAACATAAGAAAATAATTTGCCAACATTTTCAGCTCGTACTAATATTTCTCCTGCTCAGTGTTTATTTCAACCATCTCTGCTAAAAATTCTACATCTAACAAGATTCTGAAGTTTCTCAGAAATCTACATCTACATTCACTTTGAGAATATAAGTTTAATACATTTTTAAGTAGAAACTATATTATAACAGGCAATAAATGTGTAATATCTATGAAAAAAAATGTTTTTATATCATTGAGAGTGATTTAAATTTGAGTTTTCAAATTTTTTTGTATAGTCCAAGTAAATAGACTTAAATAAATACAAAATTCTTAAATTACATTTAATTTTTCAAATCATACACTTGAAAGAATGTTAAAAGGTAATTTATTGTATCCAGAGTTAAAATGAAAATAAGATATAGTGAAAATATTTAAAACCGGATATATTACAAGTCTGGCAAGTATTTTTACCTACTTTCCTAAATTAAAAATACTAAATGAAAACCTTGCACTTAGCAAGTGCTAACAACAGTTTGAATTATTGATTAAAGATTTTCAACAGATAGTTTCAAAATTTGTTTTTTATTGATTCTGAAAATACGCGCAGTTTTTCCTTTAGATAATTAGGAATATTCAACATCCTAGTTTAAAAGGAAGAGAGCCAAACATCAAGAGATGTCTGAACAATTTTGTTATCTATGCACTGGTTAACAGTGTGTTTGAATTCATGAATCTGAATCATCTAAAATAATAAAGTACTCAATTTGCTGATTAAAATATGGTGCTAAATGCCAACAAAAAATCTTGAATCAAGAAATAAGATGCTATGGGAATTAGGAATCTAAAAGTAATGACAAATCTAATTCAGAAAAAGTGATACAAGTAAAACAGCTTGTAAAGAATTTCTTCCTCATCTTAAAGGTTAAAATAGTGCTTATCTAAAATCATATACTGTGGTTTATATTGCCACGATGCTGAGCAGAACTTAGTTACAGTTTCTGGGAGAGAAGCACGTTATCTAGTGTGATCAACAATCTGAACAAGGCCAGCACGCTCACGATGACATGTGACTGTGCTACCATCGCCATTGACAGACCCCAAGGGTTCTGTCTACCCATTTTCACTCACAAGGCTTAAGTCAACCTGTGGTATGATGTTCAGACACTTTCCAAAAGGTGCTGCACACTGGGATTGCCTCCTCCAGATTGATAAAATCAAGAAGTTTACCTTCCAGACAAATTGATTATGGTGAGATTTGAACCAGTCTCAAAAAGCAAATGTTCTAACCATTTGACCAATAACATCAAGAAGTCACCTTCTTGACAAATCGACCATGGTAACATTCGAACCCAGGTTGCATGGCCAGAAAGCAAACGTTCTAACCATTTGACCACATGCCCATTGGCATAGTAATGGGGAAGAAAATAACTATTACTACATAAACCTTTATCACTTTGTATGTGACTTCATTTGCTGAACAAAAAGTTTATCCTTCCACTTAAGGTGACTGATCTCTGGACAATAGTGTGTTCGAATTTTATAGTTGTGTTGTGATATCCTTCTATGGCAACAGAAAACAACTGAGTGAAATTAACAATAAGGATAATGCAATTGAGAGGCCTAGTAATAGAATACAGTAGAAAGGGAAGTAATATTATTAATGTGAAAGTGAATTGGAGATGAATTGCTTAAAATTTTGAGACATTTCAACCAATCCATTTTCCAAACATTCTCTAGATGTAAATCAACAGTCCAAATAACTCTTGGTAATAACCTTTACATTTTTGTCTGAATATCATGAATAGACTGACCATTTATATCTTAACAAAACTTACTGGTTAATATTTTCATTTACTGTAACTGTGTGTCCACATGCTCTAACATTTTTTGAAACAATAAGTTTTAAATATATAAGAACAATGGGATAAAGTGGGAAAACAATATTTGACAGTATTCAAATAAAAAAAGACAAAAACATATTTAAAATTGCTTAATTTTTATTCTATTTTCACATGATAGTTTAACAAAAAAAATAAAATAAAATAAAATGAAATGAAGAGTACCAAAGTCAAAGCAAACAAGATTGCTCTCTTATCATTTTTTAATATCTCTCACTAAACACTCAGCTGATAAAAATATTCTTCTATGGCCCATTAGGATATGGGTGATCATGATTCTCTACAAAGTCCTATCTTTTGTAACTCTTAGCAAGGTTTGTTTTCTTGTTCTCTCTCCTAAGCCCTGTTCTGCCATAGGGAGGTTTATTCACTGCTTTCCTCTCTCTCTTGCCTTCAATATGTCCAGTGAGTGTCAAATTCACAAACTTGCTTTCCTTATATGCCCTAGAAATTTCAACTGATTCTAAAAAGTGTCCTCATTTCCATTTTCCCTAAAACTTCTGTAATAAATGTATGAGTGAACATTTGACGAGGCAAACGTCATGGCAGCGGACACAAAAATGGCAGTGCAAATGAATATGGGCTCAACCATCTGACCAAGCATTGCCAGTTTGAACGACTGGGGCAGTGCTGAAAGCCCAACATCCGATGTTACAGATGCCAGAAGGAGGGCCAGATCGCACTGAAATATCTTGTAATCTTTCTGTAACAAAATTACTGAAGTCTTTGTCTTCTCTGTCTTCTTCTCCGTTGTTGTAGTCTTCTTCTGCTCAGTCTTACAATGCAGAAGAAGAAGAAGACTGAATCAACCAATGCATGTATGCATCAACGGAGTGATGTGTAACACATTGGTTGATTCAGGATGCACATGGTCTCTTGGGAAGAGTTCAGTTTGTGGTCCACCGAATGGACATAGGAAGGATGTACTGACTGTTGACAGAAGGAGTATGACTATTCCCGTAGTGGTCGAAATGCTGGCGTATAATGTCAAGTCCAAACAGGAGATCTATTGGGGTTCAATCTCCTGCTTGGACTTGACATTATATGCCTGTTGGGCGATGTTTATATAAATGAGCATGGTGAGGTCAGTTTTCCAAACAAGTTGACCAGTTGTGCAAAAGTCACATGTGATGTTCGTTTCAGTTTTGTTGACTGCTGTGTAAGACTGAGCAGAAGAAGACTATGACTACGAAGAAGACAAAGACTCCAGTAATTTTGTTACAGAAAGATTACAACTTCCTCATTACTCACATTTTAAATCCATGGTGTTCTCAACATCCTTCTGTAGAACCACATTTCTATTGCTTCAAGTCTCTTCTTCATTTGTGGGGAGATTGTCCAGTATTCACTGTCATATAGGGGGATCAATATTACATAACAGTTCAGTACTCTTTGTTACTTAAAAATGAAACTGAGTAGGACTAATACTAGGCCAAGACATGAAGAAATGTGTTCTGGGTTACTGTTAATTATCTGATAGAATTCTTGTAGTTAAATTTTATTGTAGAAGAAGAAACTTAGTTTTATTGCACGCTGGACAATGACATGGTTCAATCCAGGAAATTACAATCTCCATAGGAGACCTGAATAATAAAATAAGGAAGGAGTAGATGATGAAATAGTTGACAAATCAGACTAGGAACCCATAATGAATGTGAAGAAAATGGCTCTAATGGTGAATGGTAAACAACCAAGAAATATCCAACACCTAGTTTCAAGAAGATTTAAGACATTTATAGACATGGGAAAGCCTAAGAGGAGAAATGAAGAACTAAATCAACTATATAATAATCAAGAATGAAGTTTTACAATTTAAAACATATCCAAGTACTGACTGCGGGAGCAACCACCTTTCAGTGACCTTAGAGTGAAATTATGAAAGAGGAAGAGAGTCAAAACTGCACCCAAATTGCAATATGACAAACTCCTGAATGACCCAAATTGCAAGGAAATATATATTGATGGTGTTAAAAACAGATACAATGAACTATATGAAGTAGTATCAATTGGCACATTAAGAGAAGCTTTAGTAATTAATATTAAAAATAAACTATCAATATTAAAGATTTTACATATCAGATCATTGCAAAAGTTTGTGCCTGATTTTGAATGTTAATATAAAATGACCATAAATTGACACTGGTGTTTGTTTTGGTGTTGATTTCTGGTGTGTTCTTGATTGAAACTTTGCATTGTTCATTTGTGAGTCAAATGTTGTTGAATATTGGTGTTTTGTCCACAAATAAACACCTTAAAGAAAGAGGATGAAAAGTTGCACTTTCACCATATTATGCTCTATGAATTTCAGACAGGAGTAAGCATCAGAACTGCAATAAAAACATTCAGAAGTTTTATTTGGATCAGGTTTCAGAATTGTCACAGGTGATTAAAAAGGGATCCTTTATGATCACATTCAATGTAAACAGAGCTGGAAACAAGCTTGTGAATGTGCAGAACCTGTGGCTAAGTAGGCATGTATCCAATGAAGTTGTTGATGTCCGTCTGGTGGTATTGCAGGGGGATAATTCACATTGAACTTATTTCAGCCGGCAAAACAAACTGCAAAGAAGTATTGTGGCCAACTCACCAAGTTCAATGTCGCTATTCAAGAAAAACTTTGGAAATTTTGGAAAAATTGAAATAGTGCCATTTTTCACCATGACAATGCAAGACCGCATGCTGTCAAACAGACCTTGCAGAAACTTAAAGTATTAAAATGGAACCCCCATCTCTTAATGCTCACCATATTTTTCTGACTTAGCTCCTTCTGATTTCCATTTGTTCTGGTCCCTAAGAAAAATTTAAATGACAAAAAATTTGACTCTGTAGAGTCAGTTGAAAATTGCCTCACAACCTTCTTCCAGCAAAAAACACAAAGTTATTCCAAAAATGGCATCACCAAGTTTGTAAAATGATGGGAGACATTTGTTAAAAACAATGGAGACTATGCACTAGAATAATAAATGTTTTCAGTGAGTATATAAAAACTTTGATTTTAATCTTATCAGGTACAAACTTTTGCAATGGTCTAATAATTGTATTTATCATACAGCCAGAATACAAATACATGGATACAATATAAATAAAAAAAATATTAATTTTGACAAAGCAAGAATAATATTAGTACTAGATTGTTTTGGCTTGTTTTTTTCTTTTCATAAACTTCTAACAAAGTGTCAGTACACAATCCTTAATGAATAAGCATTATTAGTAATCCCAGCTATTTTGAGTAGTTAACAATTTTAAGCTACAGAACTGACAGATATTTATATCTCTATGGTATTACACATTTACTGATCATGTAAATCATTTTAAAGAGCCACATCATCAATGCTAATATTGATGATAAGTTGATTAAAAGGTATACTTTGTTATTGTTTACTATGGTAAGTACTGAGCTTCTATTTATACATTTACTAAAAGAGAATAACTAATAAGATTTACTCAGTCACATTACTGTTAGTTTCATATTAGAAGAGTTCATTAAGTAAAAAAATGCCAGAAACATAGAGATTATCCATTTTAACATTTATATCATAAACATAATTGTTACTAGTAATGCTGCTGTGATAATTAGAATTTGCAGAAAAACAGAAATAAAACTGCTGCAGTACAATGTTCTTAATGTTATCCACAATGTTCAATTGTGTAAAAAAATAAAACTTCAATCTTGTGGCAGGTATTATTAAGTTACTTATGTCTTTATGATTGTTCCCAAAACAGTTAAAAGAATTTATTTGATGTCATCATTACTTCAGTGTAATAATTTTTAAGCTAATATTCTTAACAAAAAACAAAAAAAAAAAAAAAAAAAAATATGGCTACTGTCTTCTAAGAGCCAGAAACCCATTAAAATTAAGATTTAATGTGAGCAACTATACATACACTTGAAGGTGGGGGAGGAAGCAAAGTTTTCTAAATATATATTCAAATAGCATAAAAATACATATATATTATTAAATACAACATCTAAAAAAAATTTCTATGGAAGAACATTCCCTCTTTATGAAAATGTCAGTAAGCGATGATAATGCAGATGCTATTAATATCCTGATTATAAAAAAAAAAAAAAAAAAGGCATCTGTAGGCATTTATATAAATAGCAGTGAGAGGTGCAGCTGCAATCTAAACCGAAGTCTCTACAAGAACATTTCTTACATCATAGTTTTTTGGGTTTTTTTTTAACTAACTTATTCAAGCATCTGTTTTGTAACATTTGTATAGAGGAAAGCTACTTTTTACTGAAGTTGGAATAGAATTAAAGACTACATGTAATTATTCAACATGTTTAGCTTAGCAGCAGTGGAGCAATGTCCACAGAGCCTGAATGTTAAGTCAGTCCAAGCTCTTTCCTTATCAAGAAAGATTAGAACTTGCAGTAATTTATTATGACTATGAAATACAAAAAAAAAACAAAAAAAAAACAAAAAACAAAAAAAAAAACATAAGGATACTAGTGCAAAGTAACCGATTACACTAGCACTATATCCTAAAATAAAAATATGTTTGAGCTCCTAAAAGTAATCAGGTCTAAAATGTCAACTAAAAATATTTAATTTTTAGGAAAATAAAAAATAGTATATGTGCTAAGGGAATAAATACTCAACACCAGGTGGAAAATAGAAGAAAGGTTTATTGTACACAACCAGTACAATATGAAATACGGTACAGTTATACACACAGGTCAATCTAGTAGTGCCACTAATTAGAAGGTCGGATGTGCTTGCATTGTCTTGCTCTCACTCAAGTCTCTTGAAGACAGTTGACTTTATAGGTACTTACTACCTATAGTGTAATCATTCATGGGTGTGACTGGTTATTCCATTACATCAGTATATAATATAAATGTATGTGCATTTATATTACATGCTATTGCGGTTGTATGTTTCTTAAAAAAAAAAAAAAAAGAGAATATGGTGAAATAGGTCACATTATTTGTAATAATTTAGAAGTAAATTCATTCTGTCTAAGATGTAAGGGTTACCAAATATGGTATTTGGGATAAATGTAAACATTTGATCTTGCTGATAAATTTACAATTGCAATGATGTCTTGTATATTACCTTTATTTAGAATATATATATATATATATATATATGTGTGTGTGTGTGTGTGTGTGTATGAAGAAAAATATACGGAAAAAACAAACAAAAATCCTTATATGCAATTATGCTGTTTTAATGTTAATATGATGTCAACATCGGGCGTTTCGGTCTAATAAACCATCTTCAGGACATATTCATAAAATGTAATTAACATTATCAATTCAACATGACAAAGACGATGGACATAAGAACAAGACTTATCCAAACAGATAACTGAAAGTTTTATATGATCAGTGTTCCGTTATGTTCTTATGTCCAGTAGAGTGAGGAGATTGCAAACAACAAGAACAGACACTCACCGGAATCCATATTGTTTGCTGAAAACTTCTGACCAAAGACCTTGTGCCGGACATGAAAACCAGAACTTAGAAATTTAAGTTACTACTAAAACAAGCTGCAGACTCCAAAGGGGTCCCAGTGCCATTTGATTATATCAAGTAGGAAGGGTTAAAACCACTGTATACAATAAATTATATATAAACCAAATTGTTGTTACATTTTTAACCAGAGTTAATTCTTTATTCAAAAGGATTCTTGGTATTTCCCAAATGGTCGAACTGTCTTCACTCCAAGTTTACTTCATCAATGATCTTTTCACCCTCTGAGATCAAAAACACAATGTGGCAGAGGAATGAATGGCTGTGAACAGACAAACACAAACTAAGTGGAACTGTACCAGCAATGAAACAAGTCACACTAACAAGTGAAGAGTCAGCTAAATGGTAACCACAGTGGTCTTAATGAACTTGAGGACCGACAACTGGGTGATATATTTGGTTACCACTGATCAGAGTCAACTAGGGAATGCTGTCATAATCTTTCGCCTTCAGTTCATCTTTGATGTTATAAGGGGTTTTGTTGGTCTCTCTCGACTATGTCTCACATATAATAATCAAGGGAGTTGCAGTCTGGGAAGTTAAGTGGCCAGATGCAAGAAGTGATATGGTTGCAGAAATTGTCCAACAGCCATGACAGGGGCCTTCTGCTTGTGTGTCATGGTACAGATTCTAGTTAACAGACATAGGGTCTCCCAGCAGCCACCCACTTGACCGAGGGCAGCACTACCTCTTCAAGGAACTTGATGTAGGTTTCCATGTTGAGTCTAAGGGCCTAAACAACAAATTTGAGAATTCTTTTATCAGGACAATAAGAGCGAGTTTTCTGAGCTGCTGTACATTCGTAATTACCATTAGACTCATTCAATTCTTTCCAAATCCTCTGCACTGTTCTCAGATTGACACCCAAACACTCTGAAATGTTCAGATTGGAGCTTCCAGTGCAAATACCAAGCAGCACAGCATGACATTTCCAAATTTCTAGTCAAGTGAATTGTGTCATGGTGCTCTTTTTCTCACAAACAGTGCCCAGCTTACCATACTATAGCATGCAATCAAAAAAATAAAACATGTATGCGCAAAATTTAAAATATAAAATGGCAACAATTTACCCATCGCATCATATATATGTATGTATGTATGTATGTATTTTAAATGATTAAAACACATAGGTGAGGTTTGAAGAGAATCAAAAATTTAAACTAACTCCAAACTAAAAAATCATTTAGGATATATCTTGAGAGAAAAAAAAGGAAAACATTAAAAGCAAAGAAAATCAATCAAGGTCATAACAAATTACACCTTCCAAAGGCAAGTTTTCTACATAGTTCACCAGATCTTAACATTGAATAATTTATTACATTATGATCATAGCTAAACAGAAAGGTTGCAACAGCATCATGTGAAAGGGTCAAAAGAATGAGCCTGTAAAGATGTTTTCAAATATTTTAACAAATGAATTATGTTTAAGAAAATAAAAAAGTAGTTTAAGAGGGGGCTGACTAAGCTGTAAATAAAAAAAAAGTGATCAGCCTTAAAACAATATTATAATAGGTGTACATATTTAATAACTAGCAGGCTTTGTTCACTATCACTTTCCAAAGTAAGATATATTCACTACTTGAAATCTTTGAAACAAAAATTTTAAATGAACATGTCATTAAATTGGCTTGTTATAGTTAAAGAACAAATAGATGCCAACTTGTTGCAGGCCAAATAAAATACAAATTTTAAACACTTTTCTGCACTATACAAGACAATATTCCTAAACAGAACTATTTGATATGAAAATCAAAATTCTCAAATAAAAGAACAGTAATGAAGGACAGTTAATTAATGAAATAAACTTTTTTAAAATCAATATGCAAATTAGTTAAACCTGAAGAGTGATATTGCCTACAAGTAGATAATATAGAAAACAGATATTGAGTGTTTAGTGTGTAAATTACCATAAAGTAGTTTGTAACACACTTATTTATCATCTCTCAGTTGTCTCTGGGCAGAGTGCACTTAGGGGCAACTCCGTCAAAGGACAAAGTGGCAACTGAGGAAAATTATACTGTGAGGTGCCGGCCCTGGGGAACAGCTGCCCAAGGCTGCGCCCTCTCATTGCACTAGAGAGCCAGCACAACTGACGGTAGTGAGGGCTCGGGGAGTTCCTTGCCTGCTCAGTTTCCCCACATTAAACCAACCTTGTGTCACAACCTGACCTCATGGTGGGGTTGAGTAAATACCAAATTACTATAAAGTAGAGCTGGGGCATTTTAATCTCAGAAATTTGTGGGAGAATGAGCTCCTATTTCGCATTTATTTATATAGATTTCATAATATAGGTTTTACTTAATTAACTATTATGTTTCTCTAACTCTTCAAATGTTGAATGTATAACTAATTCTAATTTCTATTTTCCCATCTTTACACTATATTAATTTTATCTTATAAATTGTCCCCTGTTCCATCACTCATGAAATAAAAATAATTGTTTGTACAGAAAATGAGGATCTACATAGATCAAATCATTTTTAAATTAAGTGGCAGCAAAAGAATTCTTGAATTTTAAAAAGGTAAGCTTAAACATTAATTCAATACTTAAATGCAGTGATCAATTTTGAGTTCTTCTGTAGTTTATTGGCGCTGATTGCATCTACTCCTATGATGGCTAAACCAAGAGCCCTCCACAGGAGCTAGCTGCAATTTTGGATACAAAAGGAAAAGAGTTACTCCCCCTTGAACCACGAAAGCAATGATAAAGGCTAGTATAATATATTAATATATATTTTTAACCTCGCGTAATCTGGCAACTCTGAATCTGAGATCAACAAAAATCAAACCCTGCGCCTAACACTTCAAGAGCTTTTGAATGAGCTATGAATCCTTGAAATCAGACCAGTGGTTGTGGAGGAGTTGCTTGGATACACAAATATGCACACATATACTGTACTTTATATAGAAGATAGTATCAACATTAATCCTAACAGTATCCAAGAGAATTGTCAGTTATTCTTAATAGTATAATGCTGGAAAAATATAAAGGAAAATTTTAAATAATATATATTAATAAACCAACAAGTAAACTACATGCTTCCATTAATTAATGTTCTAGTGCAGTATCAAAAATCAAGATGGCTATATCAAGATCATTACAATCAGTCAGCAACACTCTGGATAATTCTGGTCCATATAGCCAGCAGGAAATCACTGATCAGTAACCTACTAAAGAGATAAGGCCAAGAAGTGATGATCTTACTACAATCAGAAAAACAATTTAAAAATTCAAAATATGCATTTATATGCTTAACAAATATGAGCAACAATACTGTATGTTTGAATCTGCTATTTTAATTTTTCTTTTATTCACCTTACCTCTACCTTTGTTTACCTCTACATAATTTTAGTTAGGGATACATACTGTCATTGTTATCTGATATCCTTTAGATACTTAAAGTCGAGAGATTTTATTTTCAATATATCTAAAAAAAACTAATACAGAAAGCTTGACATAACATTTTAAAACATTGTACCAAATTTATATTGGTAGCTCAATAAACCACCAAGTTATGAACATTCCAAGTTGGTCAGAATTTTTTTGTCTTGTATGCTACTGGGCAAGAAGCCCATTTTAACAGTGTATAGCTGAAGATGCTGGTTTTAAACAACTGAAAAATCATTATAAATGTAATATCATATAAGTAATTTTGAAGTAAAAGAAATATAATATATACTAATGGAATCAATAATTATTAGATCAGACTAGGCTAAACATTGTGAAAAAATTGTGTTCACAAAAATTAAATATTTAAAAAGAAAATAACACAGAAGGAGCAGTCTAACTGATCATTTCATTTCAACATTCAATACTTTGCAACTTATTGCTTTGATTCATAGCACAACAGATGTGTATCAGGACAGCAGACTTGATGGTGTCATATTAGTAGATGAAATGTTATTTAGAGAGTTAGTAATCCTGAGCAAAGGAGTAGATATTAAATGGAGAAAAATATGGGAGAGTGGTTTTATCAGGCTGGAATTTGATGAAAAAATATTTGGTTTAAAAATATTAAATTTGAACTTATAAAATACTTATGAGGAAGGCATTGAGAAGACGAACCTAAAATAACCCAAGTAAGAATCAATAAAATCCAGTATAACTGAAATTCCATGCCTAGCCCCACAGGCCTGAGGAAGTTGTTATGACATCATTAATGCAAAGTTTTCACAAGTCTGCAAATTGTTTGTTTGGTAGCCTATTCTGCAGGAAATATGTTGATTCTTATGAAAAAGTCTGAAACTAGATTTTGGATACTTAAGTACTGTAGGAAGGGTTACACAAAATTTACCAGATCATTTGATTTATTTAACAAATAGGGGTTTTGTATAACTGCTTAATTAATCAAAGTCCCCCTTTTGGACAGCTATCTTTATAAGCATGTAATACAGGCTACACTAGGCAGTTTCTGAGATTACACTGCTATCCATTTTCATCAGAATTCTAGCAGCAGCTAAGTTGGTAACAGACCAGCATTATAACTATTAAATATCTGTCAATGCCTAAGAGAGAGAAAAGAATTTACTGAAGTTGAACTGCATAATTCAGATTGTTGCAACTTTTATATTCTCATCATTAATAAATTGCCGATAGCTTTTATCAACATAGTTTGTACCTTCTGTTAGAAATTCTCTGCTTTTCAGGAAGGTTGCCGGAATTAAGAAAGTTACTAGGATCGAGACATTACCTGGACCAAGAAAACCATGGCTTGCTGGAGTGAATAAAGGAACTCACTGAATAATTCATCCCAGCAGATGCACAATGTAAAAGATGACACTAGATGACACAAAGACTAGTGAAGGGGATGAACAATGAAAATAGCCACACCCAATTTATACATCCTTCACTGAACTATAATAGCTGGTATCATGATTACTGGATAAAGTTTACATGTGTATATGGTAACCAAAGTAGTGGATTATATTCAGTGTCATATCGACCAGGAAGTGGCCATATTACAGGTGAAGCAAAAAAGTTTTTCAGTAGTACATCAATAAAAACTCATTTACACTATGCAAAAATGGTCAAATGTATACCATCCTGAACTTGCCATAAAAAGGTATCCATTGAAAGTAGATGCCTGAAACTTTGAAACTTTATCAATTTTGGGATAAGGAAGTCAGTAAAATAATTTTTTCTCTGTAATATGAATACTTTTTGTTTCAGATGTATCTAATTTTGGACAATTTTGCAAAATTATACAATTTTTAACATATCAAAAAGAAAAAAAAATTACCACAAAACACAGAAATTTGTTCAAGAAATGAATCATTTGTCAATCCTTAAAAATGCTTATTGTAGAGCTTTCAACTCATTTATCATCAAACTAAAAACTGAAATGGATAAAAATTCACTTACTGGAACTGATGAAAGACCTTATGGACAGTTGGAATGGTCCGCCTGCCTTTCCTCTTCTAATGGTGATTTACAGTCTTAATTTGTTTATAAAGCCTCTGCTATACTGAAATATTCCATATTCTATCATCACTTTAAAGTGGTATTATAACAAAGTCCCATCTAAAGCCAAATGTTGACGCCACTTGTGCAATATCATCCAATAAAGACTATCAAAAATAATTTCTGCTTTTGGTTAGAACTGAAATTTTGATTACTGCAATAAACACATAATATCAATGACTTGGTCAATGTAAAAGTTGGAGACTTAGTATACTACAACTCACTTGATGCTTGTAGCTGAAGGTCATTTGAAGTGGTTCTTCATCAGAAATGTTTCATTCACTGAGTGCCTTTTCTTTGTTCCTTTAGGAGGAGATCAAGTTCTATTAAAAGTTACATCACTGTAATGTCTATTCCCTTCATCAGTTTTTAAATTTATCAGCATATATTGCAAGGAATTTGAGGCCTTTTTCGGCCTGCTTTTTAATAAACCCACCTTGTAAATATTAGCTCTTAATGTTTAACTTCTTGTAACCTCTTCCATGTATACTCTGCCATAATATATGATGATATTGTGAATAACATAGGAAGTCATGCAAACAATGACAGTTTGACAACAGCGAGAATTTTTGAGAGCCGATATTTACAAAACAGATTTGAGCATATTAAATACTAAAGGGTTAATAGGAACAAAATCTGTAAATTAATTTTCTTTAGAAAATATAAAATGATATTTATTAACTACTTCAGAAAGATTGAAGAAATGTGGAAATTTCTTCACTTTTGATCTTCTTAATCTGGCAGGGACTCTGGAATTTAATCCCAACCTCCTGTAATAGTAATAAAAGCAAAATAATTGTTTCCTTAGAGGATTTGACAAGATATTTTGCAGTTCTAGCAACTTACAAAAACATCCCAGTTCTAAGATATGTTTGACATTTTTTTTAATTCAAAAGAAATCTAAATTTCCTAACACAAGTATATTAAAACACCTCAACAAAGTTCAAATTCATTAATCTCTGAATTCATTTCAACATTTGAAATATTCTTGATCTTTAGGATAGGACATTTGACAAAAATTTCATTGCTTTATCAAAACAAATGAACTCAATTATAAATTATTCTATATGAAATCGGACTTTCAACAAAATTCACAAAATACAATCTCTTGCAGACATTCAGTCTGTGAACTTGCATAAGTTTTTCAAGTTTCAAATCATTACCTTTTCTCAAATATCTACACATATTTTCATTTTTTGTGTTCAAACAGTAAACAATATCTATATAAATAAATGTGAATGTCAGTGTGTCACACCTTTTCAACTTTACTCCACAATCCTGAAACTTTGGATTCCCAAGTTTTCATTACTGTAATTGTTCTTGGTGATTTTTTTGCAAGAAATTTTTTGTATGACAATTATTATAACTTGGAAATAAATTTGGGAATAATTGAAATTAATTGTGAAATCCAGTGTAAATCATTCATGAAATAAAAATAATTGTTTGTATGTAAAGTAAGGACCTATGTACATCAAAGTGTCTTTAAATTAAGTAGCAGCAGAAGAATTATCGTTGAACTTTTAAAAGGTAAGCTTAAATATTAATGCAATAGTTAAAGGTAGAATCAATTTTGAGTTCTTCTGTAGTTTATTGTTGCCTATCACATACAGCAGCAGTATGCCTGGCATAGAAATCTCTGCCAACAGAAGACCAGATTGCAATCAAAAGTGCTAAGGCTGCAGCAAGGAAAAGAAAATCCTGTGCAAATGAAAACCCAAAATGGCAGCCAGGAGAGCTTTCAATGCTGAGAATATGCAAAGACTTAGGGACTCTCAAACTCTTGAAGAAGTCAAAGGCCTGATCAAGAGCCCTTCGCAAGAGCTAGCTTAAATGCCACCCAAAAGGGTGGCTTTTAAGCTAGTAAAAATAAAGATAAAACAATGATTAAAGTATATCATGAATATATAAATTTTTGTAGATTCTTTGAAAGAAAACATTATTATCCTCCCCTACTCAAGGAGCATATAAAATCACTTCTCTGTACATGATCAGGAAAGCTTCTCAAGTGCATTTAGAAATAACACTAAAACCAGCCACTGTAGCAGAAAAAGGAACTGTAGCCTTTTCTCCTTGAAAAAAGAGATCTTAGTGCTAACATTTTATCTTTCCTAAAGGTAAATTAAAAATGTTGATATTTGCATTACAGGTTATTTTCAATTTTACCAGTATACTCAAAGACAAACTTACAAATCTTCCCAAAATAAGTTATTTATATGCTTGACTTGTTGCTTCTCTAAATTTTTACTATGGTAATTTTAAATTTCAAGCAATAATGTAATCTATTACTTTTCACTCCATTGTGTATCACTGTTATAATTTTAGCTGATAAATGTATATTAATCAAGTGAAAATAGGTTT
>OZ010580.1:51596992-51861992 GCA_963932145.1 Acanthosepion lycidas | reverse complement strand
CTAAAACTAAAATATTCCCATGAAACCATTTGTACTGTGTAAAGTAAAAAAGCAATTATCATTAATTTGTAAGTAAGAATTTTTTAGAGAGTTCTAGGAAAAGGAAAAAAGCTTTGCATTACTTTCACTAGAAATGATAATACCATAATGATTGCAGAGAATTCATTTTAATTTTGAAAAGGTTTAAAGAAGTTTTGCAAAGAAGTAAGTGCCTACAAAATATTGTATGATAGAAAAGTATGTGAGGCTGAGTAGTCAAGCATACCTTCTACCATCTTCTACAAGAGACGAACCATAATCTTTAGAGACTGGAAAGAAGTTATGATTTTGGTAAGGAAAATTTCCCGTATAAATTAATGGTAATTGCTTATTCACTTTATACTATTTTAGATATCAAAGAGAATCTATACTAATGTCTTTTGTAACAGAAAGTAAACTTTCAAAAAGCACAAGATACCTGTCATTCAAGTTACCATTAAAAAAAAAAAAAAAAAAAAAAAAGAAGAGTAAAAATGAAGCCCACCATATGCTTTGACTAAAATAAATAAAAGTTTCAATAGAATTTTAAATATGTACAAATATCAAAATTTGAATCAATGAAGTTCATATAAATCTAAAATGCTTTATTTAACTATTTCTCTTTGTCACAATTACCCAATGATTCTTTTTAGTGTGATAGCTGTACAATTTTTTTTTAAGTCTAACCAGTAGGTTATTAAAAATATAAAATCTATTTTTTAGTTTAAGCTTGCATTCTGGAATAATACTCAAATTTCAACCTGTAAATTAAATGAATGCCACAGTAAACTCTTTAAAATGTACAGAATTACTATTTTCAGATTCAATTTAAAACATTTCTTCTTTAAATGTCAAAGTACTTAATCACTACTTGAACATCATGGGCTTTATAAATCTTCAGACTCAAGTACCAAATGCAGTTTTCTTTGGAGCTAATTACATTCAATTACTGGCATTTCCACTGTTATTCACATACACAGTCAGCTCTAGAATCATACCTATGTGACAATTTTGCAACATCATTTATCTTTCTTTTTTTTCTTTTTTTTCTTTAACATATATATATTTATTTTTCGTCTTGATTATCAAGGATAAATGTCCAAGAATAAGATTTAGACAAAAATGGTAATTAAAAATATAGATAATTCTTATGTTCCAAAAAGTTGATATTTTCCTAGAATTTTAGAAATGAATTTGAATCTATGTAGCAAATTTGGTCAAAATTCTAAATAACTCCAAGTAATCAACAAAAATAAAATAAATAAAATAAATAAAATCATCCAATAGTCCCAAGCTAATCATACAAATAGAATGTACAATGACTGCTCCAAAAGTAATGCCTCTATTTTATTATTCTTGCTCATAATGTCAGAAGTGGATACTGGTGATATGGCACAAGAGGTTAAACCTTCTTATCAAAAACCTTTCCCAGTTTTATTTTGTTACAAAGAGCAACTAAGCAGCCACCTGGGAAAAATTAATTTAGCATTAAAGCAGTATACATAAAGCAGAGGTGTATCTCTGAATTCCTCCATGTAGAAAGAAAACTTCATGACAATTACAGAATGTTGATAGAGACCAAACAGTGAATGTAAGCACAGGCAGTAGGTTACGTGTTTCAATAATAATGACAGTTCTGTGTGAGACAATGTTTATGAGCATTGTTCATCACTGGCAAAAATGCAAAGCCAATGGTGATAACTATATGTTTTGTAGCTGTAAACGAGAGTGGGCTGAAATGTTCATAGGCTGAGTGATGCTAGAGCTGTGAAATCTTGCATGCATTAATTTCAATCCATCTTATTAATAACTGCATTGTTTCTTTCCAAGTAAACTGATTATTTGACTGTACAAAGAAGACTTCAAAAGTAACTAGTAGCAACTTCTTAAAAATGGACAAAAATTTAGCATCATGGTATTATAAATTACCTATTGAAAAAGGGTTTAGCCCTAATGGACAGTCATACTGACATGGTTGCTACATTAGAGGATGATGCTTCAGCTTTATCAACAATGCAAAAGTAGGTACCGAGGAAAACATTGATAGTGTTTACCACATGATGATGGATGACTGGTGATTGACTATAAATCAAATAGCTAATGCTATTAGCATATTCTGTGAGAGAGTTGAGAATATTCTGCCGAATGAACTTGGCATGACAAAGAGTCTGGCTTAGTAGGTGCCATGTCTTCTGACATCTGATAAAAAGCACAGCAAGCTGACCTTATCACAAGAAATTCTGACATTGTTTTAGGCAGATCCAGCTAGTTTCCTAACCCAGGATGAGTGTTGGGTTCATCACTTTGAGCCAGAGACAATCCATACAGTAGAAGAACCACTTCTCACCTGCTCCAAAGAAGATCATGGTCATTTTATCTGCAAGGAAGGTGACAGCTTCAGTTTTTTGGGATGCAAAAGGGATTGTGTTTATTGACTATCTTCAAAAAGGCCACATAATCAATGGAGAGTACTATGCCAACTTGCTGAGGCAGTTCTGAAAGACTATCAAAACCAAATGCCCAGGAAAACTGACGAATGGAGCAATGTTTCAAAAGGACAATGCTCCAGCACACAAGTCCTTGTTTTCAATGACTTGTGTGTGATTGTGGCTTTGAATTGGTTGATCACCCTTGCTATTCTTCTGATTTGACTATCATCTGTTCCCCAACATGAAAAACACTTTACTGGGAACCAGTATCACAGTGATGTCGTCATATCTGCTGTTGATTACTTTTTTTTTTTTTTTTTTTAAACAGGATGAAAGCACTGTAACACCAATAGAAGGGTGCAGACTGCAAGAGGGGACGATGTTGAAAAATAAACATCATTTGGTCACATTCCATGAGAGTATCTTGGTCAGACTATGAAGTTTTCAGAAACTCCTGTAATAATGTTGTTGTGTTCTTTTTTGTTTTCATAGAAATAAATAGTAGTCATTACTTTTGGGGTTCCAATTATATATTAAAAATCAATTAAAGTGAGAATAATTCCACAGACCTAAGATTAAACAATTATTTATTTCAATAACTCACAGTAATAAAAATGAGGATTGCAAATATGATCATGATTGTACCAAACTGATAATATCATACATAATTTTTGTGTTTGTATAGTAGGAAATAATAAACAAGAAATTATGTGGATTAAGTTATCTGTAATTGAAGATTGTGTAATTCCTCAGTCTTTAAACATGACGGCTTATTCTCACTTTCAAATTTGGACACAAAACTAAAGACGCAACCAAGAACACAACTCATATAAAAGGTAGAATTTTTAATTATTTATTAAGAAGACAAATTTCAAATAGAAGTTCTTTAAGGTATCTTTATATTATTAGCTATTGATAACTTATTAGATTTAGATGTGAGCCTTGGTATTATGCAATTAATCAGTAATAAGGTTAGCTTATTTTATAACTTTTTAATAGTTTCTTTACATCAGAGCAAATGAAATATAAAACTTCAAAAGAGAATCCAAACTGAACTCAAAAACAGAAAGGTATAGTCAACAGAAAAAAAATGTGAGGTTGAAAGAAGCACATGTAATGACAATTATAATGCAAGGATGCCTCCTGGCTCTCAGAACTTTTGAAATTCTTAAAAGTATGAGATTATAGGCACCTAACAAATTTCTACAGCAAGAATTAAAAAAAACAAAAAAAAAAAAAACAAAACAAAATGGAAAAATACATTTCAATTCCTATTCTTTCAATTTAGTTGCAGCAATAATTCAAAGGAAGCAACACAATCATGTAAATTGGAATGATAATTTTTGCCAACATTAATACAATGCAAAGTGTCAGTAACTTAAAGGATAATAGTTATTTGAAAAAAAAAAAAAAAATGATTTTATGAAGCTGATAAGGAAAGCACAAAATTACCAATATTTAAGAATAATCTACATCATTATAGGAGCTTGTTATATTTTGAAATTTTTTTTCTCTCTATTTAAAGAGCCTAGCCCAAATAATGGGGGCTTCGGATTTACTACTACAACAACAAACCTTAAACACTCTTAGGTTTGCTTAAATGGTTGCAGGTAGACAAAATGATTTTAAATACAATCTAAACTACTATGTGAATTCAAATATCACTCAAAAGGAAAACAAGCACTGATGCAAAACAAAACTTTTCATAGAATAGCCAGTATTACATTAATTATACAGTATTCACACACTAGAATGGGGGGGGATAGGAGGTATTAGGTAGGTACAAAAATAATGACGTAATAATGTCGTTTTTTGACGTTAAAAAATACGTCAAAAAACGACATTATTACATCATTATTTTTGCACCAACCTAATAAATATTACAAGCTGAAACAAACTGTTCAAGATTAATTGAGATTCAAAATCACATTGCAGAAATGGTGAATATATTATATATGCATCAATGAAATATTTTTCAGTCAATCACTTATTTTTAGTTGAGAAATTCACAGAAACTCTTACCTTTGAGCAATTAGACACTTATCAAAATCAAATTTTTTAAAATATTAAATTTATGAAACACAACCTGAAGTATATCTTGTCCAGTTATATCAAAACAATCATAATGGCTAGTAAATTATCCAAAAAAAAATTTAGCTTATGTTTATATTAGGTTGGTGCAAAAATAATGACGTAATAATGTCATTTTTTGACGTTAAAAAATACGTCAAAAAACGACATTATTACGTCATTAGTTTTGCACCAACCTAATATATTAATTAACAAGTGCCACTAATAATCCAATCTCATGAATAAATATACATCATAAAACTAAATGAAATGTAAAATGTATATGCTGCTGATAATTTAAGAATTAAAAAAAAAATTTAAAGAGATTAAGAATTAAAGGAAACAACTCAATGGTGTAGACTTAGATTTTCTTTTCATGTCAATTTGGTTTAGAAATAATCCTCTATTTTGGGGTAAAAAGCTATTTTAAGTTCCTATGTATTTGATGATTTATCTTTTTCCTCAAAAAAGTTTCATGCATTGACATATTAGCAATTGTTCATAGCTTCAGAATTGAAAGTGTTAACAATTTAGAAAATGCTTAAATATATTCATGTCTCAAGTGTCCAAACAATGAAAATTGTCTTTTAATAAGTATCTGTAAGATAAGAGCAGCTGCAAAGTAATTAACTGGTTACATTGATATGACTGCATGTTGACTAGTTAATGATATCTCGTATGCCATTGTTACTCAATCTCTATATTGCAAGTTTTAGAACATAAAATGTAATTATCTGACAATTAATCATCTGTAATTTTTGTTCCAGGTTATTGGCTTGTGGCTGCTTGTTAATGTGCTAGAAAGAATTAATTTTGATAAAATTTGTAGTAAGAAAGAGTGAAAACAAATTTTATGGCACTAATAAAGATATAAATTATTTGTGAGAAGATTAGCAATTAAATTTGTTGTCCTCCTTTAATCTTAAGTGTCAATTTCTATCATGTACAACTGGAATACTTTTCAAAAATGTTCAATCTCCACAAAGATGTTTTTTCTTAAACATACTGTTGGCATCTTTATGAATAGGAATTATCCAAGAGAGTTTTACTATTGCTAAATGAGTAACAGATGTATAGATTGAATCCTTTTTTAAGAAAGTCACTAATAATTTACTCTGTAATAATAACCAATGGCTATTTATTTCACTTGGCTAGCCCATATTTGATTGATCATTAAAGTCAACCAACTTGCATGAAAGTTGAATGGATGATAAAATAAAATTGCATATCCATGGAGCTCCTTTCTAAAAACTTGCCTGAAGCATTTAAAAGACAATGGTTGAACAGAGAATCATTATACTCTGTTCAGTGTCAATAATATTGACGATTACATGACTAATGTGTTTATATGAATAAAATTAGTTTTAGTTCATTTCTTGCAAATGTATATATGCATAGTCTTGTGAAATTAGAATATCAGTATTAAAAACATGAAATTTTAAGTTTATACTTTAAAACCATAATTTTCTGAAAAAGAATTCAGAATAACATTTCAATTTTCACCTTTATTTTAATCTTGTAACCTCAAGAATGCATGATTTACAGTTATAATCCAAAGTTTATACCAATAAAACATTTCTAACAAATATAAATGAGGAAGGTTTAAAAAAATGTCAGCTTATTTTTGAATTCCTTATTCAATGATACCTTGTGAATATGGACTGTATTCAGTTAAAGATTTAATAAATATTAACCTAATTTTATAGCAAAAGCAGATACTAGAAAATATGAGAAAAATGACAAATAGATAATTTAAAGTTTTTATGTAAAAATTGGTTCTTTGAGCTCATTAGTTTTCCTACTGTTAAAAAGAGGTCATGATCATGTGAATGTGTGTAATAACATGTACACTTCATAACTTGAGATCATTCTCTTCTTTACAAGGCAAAAAACCTTTTCAGTACCCACTTCTACATCTATTATTGTGTCCAACCCAAACCAACCTCATTCTTTTCATGAAGTACAATTATAAAAATGAGGAGAATTGTAGGTCAGTCCAAGTAAGAGTGTCAACGGTCAAAGCTGATTAATTGCAAAGAAATGAACACATTGTCTTACCCTCCAAGATCAGATGGAACTCTAGATATGGACACGTCATTCAGCCCTAAGTGAGTCAAGTTTCTTAACTGTGTCAACCCTTCTGGGAGCCTGAAAGATAAAAAGTAAATACTAGTGAAAACTTTGATAAATCAAGAATCTTCTGGCAATTTCTTTTCAAATACAAATATTTATCCGAAGTAACCAATCTGATCAACAATTTAATTACTATCTGGTTAAAAATTCACTTATATATATATATATATATATATATATATATATATGTGTGTGTGTGTGTGTGTGTGTGAAATAATTAGAGAAAATCACTAATAAATCTTAGCTGAAAAAGAAATGAGAGAATTGATAAAAAATAAATAGGTCAGTAAAAGCATTTACATTATTGATATTCTCTTGAAACTAATGAGAATAGAATTTTTGGAAAATGCCAAAGTGACATGGGCAGAAAAAATGAACTCAAATAAAATTTGATTTTGTTATTTTTGTGTCATTATGAATAAGGATGGTAAGCATCCTTATTCATAATGACACAAAAATAACAAAATCAAATTTTATTTGAGTTCATTTTTTCTGCCCATGTCACTTTGGCATTTTCCAGAAATACCAATATAAAAAGTATTTCTGTAAACTATACAAAACTGAAGTTATTTGTGCTTAAATTGTTTTCAGTTTATCAATAGTGGAACAATGAATGCCATTTGCAATTACTAAATTTTGACTAGTATTTCTTTCATATTATTCCTGTTGCTTTTTATTAGAACTCTCAAAATATCATTCTTAATCATTAAGCAAGCAGCTTGAATTAAAAATAAATGTTTACTTTATGCTCACAGAGAAATAAAGGGCAGGAGTTTAACTATCACCAAAGGGTTTTTTTTCTTATCTAACAATCATGTAATTGATCTGCAAGTTAATTAAAGAAGCACAGATAAGATGGAAGTAATAGTATTAAAAATGAATACTACTATTTTCTCCATAATATTTATTACATTCGTGATTCAAAATTTTATATACATATTAAATTTAAGTATATTTTTTCATAAAATGTTTTGCACAGTGAGGAATCAGAGATTGGGTTTTTTGCTAATATGATCTACACCAGAAAATATGCCTTCCACAAAAGTATCTGTCGGTGAGTAATTCATTTCTGTTTATTTCACTCCATTGATGAAGGACACAGGTGTGTCCAAAAATTCCAGATTAAAAAGCTTTCTTTCCATGCTTCATTTAATATTTAATAAATGTTGCTCATACTGATTATATTGGTACCCTTTTGTTTGTTCTTGTTTTATTAACTAACCTATTTTACTTGTGTGTGTGTGTGTGTAAAAATATATAGAAAATAGGAAAGAACTCGTTAGGTAAATAATCCAAAGTTCTTTAGTATTTGTTATTATTAAAAAAAAAAAAAAAAAAAAAAAAAAAAAAAAAAAAACAGTGCTCGATACAAAAGTAGAGCCTAAATATAATTATTTATTTAAAAATATGATCCATTGCTACATAAGAGTTCTCATGTTTCAAAACCAGAGCTGAAAACTTCAATATAATTATTTGAATTAAATTGAATTAAAGTACCAAGCTCTGTTCCCAAAAAAATTTTGCTTGAAGATGGAACAGAGCATGTAGCAATGGAATCATATTTTTAAATAAATAATTTATATATATATATATATATATATATATTGATGCATGTTTCATTAAATAATATAGACAAGTTTTGTCTATTTATTTGAAGTATATACTACACTAAATCTAGTATATCCAACTTAATTATTCGCAATGATTCTTCCCCCCTCCCCATTAGCGATTTGCAGAAAACCAACAGTGTACAAATTCAAGTGCCCTTTGGGAGATTGTATCTCAATGGATTAAATAATATTTATGTTTGTCACACCACAAACTCGCTTTCACGATGCTTGACTCTACATTTGAATGATAACTAACATTTTTAGGCATTTAAAACAACATGCCTGGCCGCGTACACAATTCTAGAAAATCCTTGTTGAAAACACAACTAAACTTAACACAACACAACTTAAACATGAAAACAATAAGCAAAAACTAAAAATTCTTGAAGCTGTATACATAAAACAGTTGAAACCTAACCTGAACAAAATAAACTACAAAATCCCCACAAATATTCTTAAATGCCTATAATTGATAACAGAAGCCATTGGTTTATACCAACGGCTTCCCATACTTAATACTTTCATGTGGTCATGTGTGACGTCACGAGCTGTGACACTATTTTCACTTCCGTGTCTCGTATACACGAGTTAGTCGTTGCTTTGAAGTTTTACATGCAACAAAAACAGACTATCATCATAGTTTTGTCCATGTATTGGTTGATATATTGAAATGTAATTGTCATCCTTGATAATGGCTTATGTAAGCTGAAAGCTTAGATCAGATTTAAACATGTATCAATAATTTCTTTTCGTCTTTCAATGGTAATGTTATTAAGCTTATCAGACAATATGAAAGGAACTTACTTAAAATAAAGACAAAACTTGTCTATATTATTTAATGAAACATGCATCAATGACAAATTGCTGCCTAAATATACACACACACACACACACACACACACAGATCTAATAACTTATGGGACAAAGGTAGCTATTGACAATGGTGCATTTAAGAAAATTATACATTTAATACTAGTGGTATAAAATGGATTATTTTATTTTTGGATTACAATAAAAACATTCTGTACCAATAAAATTGTGATATTTATCAAGAGTTCCTGTTCCTAAATAGGAAATAATTTATTATGTGAAAATAGTTTTCATATCATTTGATTATTTCCCAATCTTATAAAAATCATGTGGGCACTTATTTTTAAGATAATCCATGAGAAATAAATTGTTTACCATAATTAAAAAATGCTATAAATATCTATAAGGATGTCTTAAATTATCAAATATTTACATTAATTTGATATTTTTAAATTTTGTTTTCTAATTGAATGTTATTTTCAATCTGCCAAGCTGACTACTACTTCCTCTAATTTGGAAAGAAAACACTATACTTGATAGAACCTTTACAGTTCAAGATATTAATACTGATGTGGTTTCATAAAATAAAGTTGTTTTTTTTTCTTTTTAACTTCAAAGAAACATTCATAGAAAATATTTAGGAACAAAAATAAATTTAGAGATTTATACATTCATTCTATTAGTATAGAAATTTTATAGGTGACTAGAGCCTTTGAATAAATATTGTGCAAGTGATTTTTTTATGATCACCAATATATAGGAAAAATATGATTTTATTGTTTAATGGTTTAAAAATAGATTATGATTTACACAAATTGTTAATTTTCTTTTCAAAGCCTATTTCTACGATGCGGGTCTACAGCATTTTACAGCTGATATAAAAGATGTATCAACCCAAGACAATGAGTTTAACCTTCTTGCAATACTTATAAAAATCAGACAATCGAACATCAGCAAACACCCACTTTCACCATTAAACCATACTATTAGGTTGGTGCAAAAATAATGGCGTTTTTTGACGTTAAAAAATATGTCAAAAAATAAAATATTCCTATTGTAAATTTTTTTAATCATCAATTTTTTTTTTTTTTTTTAGCAAATCATTTTCATTTGATGGTTACTTGTTATTTTGTAGTCAATAAAAATTGCCTTCATCAAAAAAATAAATAAAATAAAACTATTTTCTTTCTAAAGTAAACAATAAATAAATTTTAAAGAGTGTGTTAAAGAGTATCCAATGAACAATTTAATAAATTACGTACTTGTAATGAAAATGACCAATTAGTTTTATTAATGGCTACATCAGAATAGGTGAATTATGGCTTAATGACAAGAAATACAAATAATAATGTACTGAAATCTACTATGTCAATTGTAAATTTTTTCATATATTTTTAGGATAATCATCTTCAATTCTACTAGATTTTCAAAGAGTAATTATGAAAGTTATTCCTAGGTTAGTTACAACATAATTGCCAGCTGTTTACAGTTCCCACCATTTGGAAAATTTTAGATACAATACTTGTAATAAAAGCAATAAGTCAAGAATGTTTCTTTTATTTAGCATGATTAAACAGAATTTCTAAATAACAATTGCAAATCTAAATAAAAGAAAGGCAAACAAGCTTTTTTGTTTCTCTTCTTTTTATGTAACAAGCTTCCTCTGGAAAACTAAGTTACCTTCCCAATTATATAATAAACTGTATTAATATATAAAATAAAATAGTCAAAACTACTAAATGGAAATTAAAAATGTAAGCCTCTGTGTTGTGCCTGAGTCCTCCAATGATCAGAGTGAGTTTCCCAAACTGCTGTGCCTTTGTAATCACCATTAGACTCATCCAACTGTTCCCAAATCCTCTGCACTGTCATTGACACTCACTCTGAAATGTTCGTATTAGCTTTCAGCATGAATACCAAACAATACAGCAAGCTACTCTTTTTCTCACAGACAGTGCCCAATTGACTACTATACTGTGCAGTCGACAAAAACATACAATGCACATGCACAAAATTAAAAATATAGAATGGTGACAATTTACTCCTCACATCCTCTGTGTGTGTGTGTACACACACACAAATGTAAAATAAATTGCAATGCTTTGAATACATTCCACTTTTTACAAGATAAAGTATAGCTGAATTAGAGCATATGATCACTTATATAGACCAATATGTCCATGGGTTTCAAAATAATGGATGTATCAACAGCACTCAATACTGTTGATACACCCATTATTGTGTTGATAAGCTGTAGAAAACAAATTAACCAACTCTTGAAGATGTCACTCCTTAGGTCTATGTTGCATACATAAATAACAATTATTTGCATAAAGGTAAAACAATCTCATCACTGAATATTACAGAGGTAGTCAACTCAAGGTACCATTGGAGACTCACAATGGTGGTGTAGCATAAATGAAGTTGAACCAAAGAACTACGTGGTCATAGTCCTATTACACTGAACAATTATCAACAGTGTTGACACTCTTAGAATTACATTTTCTCCATTCTGGTAGACATCATGCAGTCTGCCACTGCTGCCTTTATGATACATCAATCATGATGAGTGTCAGCATTCAAAACTTTGTAAGAATGCTCATTTGACTACTGCTGTGAACAGTGGAGCACCATGTATGTGTCATATCCAACATGCACAACAAATTATTATCCAGCTTTTTGAAGGTTCACAGTCCAACTTGTCTGCAAAATCTCTCATCTAACTGAACAAAAGGATTATGTGTCTCTCTATAGCATGACACCTGCTTGCATTGAATTATCACCACACTGAATCTTATCACAGCACATGTCACTGTGTAAACATCAGACACAGATGGTGCACTGGTATAAGTGTTACTATGCCATGAGACAAAGATTTTGAAAATTCTATCAAACTACTAGCATTTATAAACTGAACTGAGGTTGAAATCAGCATTGTCCTTCAAAGGTGTTGCAATTTTATTTCCTATCAATTTAAGTTGCAGCAAAAACTGATTTTATACTTTATTCAAGAAACATGGCAATACACATAACAGCAATCTTGTTACGAATGCAGATAGTCCAAACACGCATACACACATATATTAAGGTTATTCTCTGCTTGACAACAGAAGAGGTCATGTGGGAGTCTCGAGACATTTTGGGGAAGCAAGAGGTTGACTGACCCAGTTACCTGTAGCAACAGACGTCTAGACAGAATCTAGACAGGGGACAGACGTAAGGTCATGAAGCAGCAGGAACTGGAATTCGCGCCAAAATGCAGGACACGTGGGAATTAGAAAATTACTTGGAAGTCAGTTGCTGTCTTGTCTTTCAAGGAGCAAGACTTGAAATCGAAGCGCTGATAACTTATGAACAGAAAGATGAGACTCATTTTGGTAATGAGGGAACTTGTCCGATTCATCATAAGCAACTCTGGATAAGAAATATAAGGATGTATATTTCTGTTCGTTAACTCCAAATTGAAGATAAATTGTGTTATCTATCACAGAAGACACAAGGAAATTTGTATGCTGAGAATACAGCCTGTGTTTGAAGAAAGAAAGAGAAATCAAGAGAAGAGGAGAAAGTATATATCTCTGTTGCAGCTGCACCATGTTTGAAGTTGAACTGTGTAAAGAAGAAAGAAAGAAAGAAAGAAAAGAGAAAACCAGAGAGAGGAAGAAAGTATATATCTCTGTTGCAGCCGGACCGTGTGTGAAATTGAATTTGTGTAAAAAAAAAGAAAGAAAGAAAAGAGGAAACGTGAGAGAGAAAAGAAAGAACAATGAGTAAGAGAGAGAACTGAATATAAAGATAAATAACTATATATTTTGGACCAGTGTTAGAAAGATACACATGCATCCATAAATTTTATGTTCTCACAAACACCTTTCCACATGTCAAAATAGTAATATATAAATCCTATCCCATCTCTTTTTTTTGGTTATGCGTTGATTTCTGCATTCGTAGTTATTCATACTTATTTTTTTTCTTATCCGTTCGGGTTCAGTCGAATCCACTTGGATTTGGGCATATTTTGGTATCCCAACATAAGTCTTGAGGTTCTGGTCGTCGGATGCTTTACTCATGCTTATATTTTTCTTTTATTTTAATATCTTGTGTATATGTATATATTAAAATACTTATACCAAAATTTATTACGCCTTATCATTCATCCTTGAATTGTGGATCGGTATATGTGTTGAAACCAAAGCAAACCTAGGAAAAGACTACTG
Source organism: Acanthosepion lycidas (assembly GCA_963932145.1). Lineage (NCBI taxonomy): Eukaryota > Metazoa > Mollusca > Cephalopoda > Sepiida > Sepiidae > Acanthosepion > Acanthosepion lycidas. The sequence continues at coordinate 51,848,705 of OZ010580.1, read as the reverse complement.
TTTGATTATCTTAATCGAACAGAGTTCTTTAAAATATTTTTTGTTTACTAATTGTCCATTTGTCATGGTCTGGGAGAGATAGCCCGTATCTCTCCATAGACGTGATAAGGTATATATCTCCTGGTCGGCCTATGATTGCATTATAAATTATTCGTCAAATAGGGCATATGACAATCTGATTAGACAAATTATCATAATTAGTAATATATACCAAGAATAACAGCTACTGCCTTGTAAAAACATGTCACGGTTAGAGGTAAATAAGTATTTTGATATATTAAATACTACAAATATGAGCAGGAAGAAAGATTTGAATGACTCTCATAAATTGTTATGGCAAGATTTCTGAAATGGCACAGCTTATAAGTTGTTCATATTCAGTTGTAGTAAGTACCCATCAACAGTGGGCTGAAGACATAAAAATTTATCCAATCACTGCCAAAGCGTTGGGTATCCATGCTTTATAATTGCAAGAAAATAATAGGTTTTCTAACTAAGTACCAGCCAGAGAAAGGTTACCAAGGCACAAATCACAGATAGCTTTAATCAAGGTAAAGGAAATAGTACATAATATCAATCTCTGTTGCATATGGGGCAGCAAAACTGCAGGTCAATTAAAGTACACATGCTAACCAATATCATAGAAAGCCTCTTTAATGGGCATGCAAGAATTAGAACTAGATCTTGTATCAATAGAAGAACTATATATATTTTAACACACAAAAAAAAATACAAGCAAAACTCAATGAATCTGAGTATTTTAAAATCAATATTTCTATTTATAAACAAAATATTTCTCTAACTGACAGAACTTCAAAATTCTATATTACCATTAAGGTATATGGTTAAAGATAATCCAATAGAGTGCTCAGCTTTGTATGATATGAATTAGAAAATTCCAATTATATTTACACATATGAAAAAAATATTTAACACTTCCAAGCTATTTTATTAAATTATTAAAAAAACAGGAAGAATAAATATGACAAAATGTTGTAGTGGGGAATTTTTCATTAAATGTTATTTTGCTATTGTGATCCTAATTATATGTATGAGCCATATCTCTTCAATAAGCTGGGTATCATAGCTCTTCACAGCTTCCTGTCTTTTGTTGCTCAAGTATAATTTTGCTCCTTTACAGCCTCAATTTATCTTCATGGTACTTGTTCCATGACACATTTTCTCAAACTCGTCAAGTAGGTTACTTGCTGTTTTCCCCCATTATGATTGTTCCCTATATTTCATACATCCTGCTGAAGAGTGCCTTTTCTGTCCTATTTCTTTTATGCTTATCTGCTACAGTTATGTTCTGCAGTTTTTCAATCTCTACATATTTTTCATTAAGTAATTCCTTTTATTTACTTGTACATTTTTCTGATATTTTTGTTTAACCTCATTTCTTGGCATTATCTTTGAGAATTTCACTTGCACTTAATTTTTTTTTTTTTGCTTTTCTCTTGGGATGACTTTCAATGTTGTTTCAAGTGCTTCCCCAAGGGCATTTTATTTTGAATCTCTGACCTGTTCTTAACCATGACTACATTATTTTTTATTTTATTTTTTTTTTTTTTTTAATAGCCTGTTTTTTATGTCATCTGATTTTTTTTTCAAGTTCACAATTGTACTAATTATGACACATCCATAATCATTTTTCTTGATGTTCATTAGCTGATCAAATCTATACTTATCAACCATTTCAATATTTAGCTCCATCCTTACTTTTGTACTTAGACCCTTCATGGCAATTTCTTATGATTTGCAGAGATTTGGCATTTTCTTGTATGCTGTAAAATGATCTATTCTTTTTGTGTTTACTAATATGGGCTCACATACCAGTATAATTGCCATATTGAAGAACTTTCCTGTCAGTTTCATGAGAACTGACAGTTACCAGAACCCCTAGAAACCACTCTTCTTGCCTTTATCTAATATTAGTCTAACAGCTTTCATTTTTCTCTCCTCTTACATATAACTTTTACAAGAGATGTAAGCAAATCAGAGTTGTTAAATCTAAGTACTCTTACAATAAAAATGAATTCTCCATATAGCCACACACCTACTGATCAAATAATTTATAATTAAACAGTTAAGTATTTATTAAAACAAAAGGCTCATTTTTATGTTGTATAGAAATATGAGAAGTGCAATGAAAAGTGGATTAATACAGTTTCATAAAAGAAAAAAAGCTAGCACTATTAAAGTTTAACAAATACAAACCAAAGAAAGAAACTAAAATTATTTGTTATATACAGGTTATATCATTGCATTCTTATAACATAATGTCTTTGATAATATTATAAAATTTAAAGAACAATTTAAAATGTATTGTCATGTATGCTACAATAATGAAAAATATCATTATGGTTTTAAATTTTGGTGAAAATTTTAATTCAAGAGAGAAAGTAATAGATATAAAAACAGTACCAAGCTATGTCCAGGTTTATAAATAAAGTCTTCACAATTTTCCCCACAATAAGAAGATCTGTAAAAGGACATCTGAGATTGTTAATTGTGAAAAAATTTCAATCAGTTCATGTCAAACAATCTCAGACATTTCTGTCCTACCCATCTACTCATTTCAGACAGTTCAATTCTATCTGCTCATCTTGGTTCATATCTCCCTAAAACCATTTTATCCAGTAAAACCAAATTATTTAAAACTATTTTCTACTTATGCTATTTTGACAATTATTTACAAATAATATAAAAAAAGTCCATTTTTAGCTCAAAATAACTTTATTATAAAATATTCTACTTTAGTATAGCCACTTGGAACTGCTAAGAAAGATTTTTCTTTAATAATAAATATCTTTTTCAATTTTAAAACAATATTCTAGATAATTATTGATTGTACAAAATATTGTAAAGTGTACAAATGTTTTATAGCTTTTGAAGAACTATGATTGTCCACATCGTGAATGGACATGTCATGCAGACACACAAAGGGAGATTTTTATTACTATTGTTATTGCTGCTACTATTAGCCTTGCTCACCTATGCAGTCAGACACTTGACTGATTTTTCTTAAACATTATCAGCAAACAAGAAATTTATCTAGTATGCAAATCAGGTGCAATCTCTAATGCATACTAGCATATTCCCCATGAAAATTTGCAAATGGATACCAGTTTTCAAATTGCCATATACAAGTAATTAGAAATAAAATACAAAATTTCTCTCTCACACACAAAGTTATTCGAAAATTATAACATAAATGTTATAAAATCACTACAAAAATAGCCATTTTGTTTCAACACTTCTGGTGTCTTATCAAGTGATGGTGTTGAATAAGGGAAATGCTGTTACATAAGCTGCAATGACCAAACAAAATACAAGTAAATGAGAATTCAAAAAAACTTAACAAACCTTGGTTATAATAATTAATGCTTTAATGTTAGGGTTAAACTAAAATAGAAATCATTCCAACTGATTAATATTAAATTTTACTATAAAATTAAAAATTAAAAATTACCAATTTTAAATTTCAAATTTAATCTGTATTAAGTTTAAAAAATTACAAAATTATTTAAAGGACCTGAGGAAAAAATAAATTTTTTTCTTATTTATTTTGTTTTTATTGAAAGGCCAAAAATTCAGTTAGAATAAACATTAAAAACTAATGTTGTTCAAAGCTTCATTACAGCTTAGGTACATCTGAAGTAATGATATGGGCAGGGAAGGGTGAAATATTGAAAAAGACAATACATACACAATCAGATTATAATACACAAACACAGACATATTTAGATATATAAACACGCAAAAATGTGAGCCAAATAGGAAATAGATGTCCACGACCCTTTAAAGAAAAAAGGGCAACATATACAATGAAAAGCATATATAAGCAATCATACACACATACATTGATAAAGGCACACACATATACACACCAAGAAATATTCAAATTTGAAAGTGTTAGTAAATGAATTCAAACATATTATTAAAATATAACTTACATGAGCAAAGACATATAGATAAGACACAAAAATATGTAGAAATGGATAGAAAAATAAATATATACACATACGCACACGTAAGAAAACACCAAATTCAAATATTCAGGCAAAATGTAACACTTAAAATAAAACTAATATATAAAACAAAAAACTCAAACACACACACATATATATATATATATATATAAATATCACATATATACTTATATATGCATCAGTACTCATACATGAGTACAAACATAACAATATGTAAAAAAAAGATATACATATGTGTACACATTCATACATACATATATATGCATACACATATAGAAATAAATATATCAACCTGCACAATAACATAAAAAATAATATATATATATATATATACATACACACTCATACATAAATAAACCTACACATATACAGATATATAAACAAAGATATACACAAACATAACTACAAGTACAAATATATTCATATATACATACATTCATATATACATACATTCATCTATACATATAGGTATATATACCTACACATAAACATATACAAACATACAAGCAGATGCAAATACACACACACATATATATATATATATATATATATATATATATATATACATATATATATATATATATATATATATATATATATATAGAGAGAGAGAGAGATAGATATATCAATAAAAATATACATACATGTGCAGACACAAACAACATAATATACATATACCTACATATATTTACATAGATAGGAGGATTATCAGATAATTAAAGTAATAGCATACTAAACTTACAGTAACATTGCCTTATCAAAAATATTACTACCCCTATAGTAAGTTAAACTTATAATTATGTTCGCAGTTAACAGTGAGTTCATTTCTTTAAGAGATGGGTTTTGTCTTTAATTCTAATTATTCCAAATTTTTCATTAAGACATAAATAACAAGGGGCATATAGAGAATTATATGTTCGAGCTCTCTTAATTAATTTCCATTTAACAGGTGTCTTGTTTTTCTCCTTTAAACTCCAAAAATACTTGGATAATGAAGTCTTGTACTTATGATTACTACTATTGAAAGATTGCACATGTCCCCACCAACATTCTTTGAATGTATTCATAGTACTTCTAATGTAAAACTTTTTAATATGGGGTTTTCTAGTGTAGAAATTGTACTCGGATAAACTAGAGAACTAGTCAAATAATTATTCGGTAATGGACAATTATTCAGATTCATACAATTGCACAAATTGTTATTAGTGTCATTATACTTAGTTTGACTAGTCGCAACATGGTGAGTAGTCAAGTTTTTTTTAGCCCCTATACTTGTTGAAGACTGTTATGGTTCTTAATTATTTTTTCCAGGTTATCCGCACAACTATAGCTTAATTTAAGGATATTATAATGGAATATTTTACTGGGTGGATTAGTTTCTGTCCTTTAATAATATATATATGAGAGAGAGTTTGTTTAAAACTTAACGACCCATCGATCAGCAAGAGATCATTTAAAGTCAAAATATATGAGAGAGAGAGAGAGATTAAAAAAAGTTAGTGGTCAGAGCTGAATTAGACCAGGAAACACTAGTATTAAAAAGCACTCGATACACATATAAACAGATAAAAGTTTAACATGCAGAGTTTTTAAGGTAGCAAAATTGGCTGATCTCCTAAGATCATTATTTATATATATATATATATATATATATATATATATATATATATATATATAAGGTAATCCCATAAGTTCTGTCCGAATTTTAACTTTTTGTTAAAATGAATTTAAAGAGTATTTTATAATGTCTAATGGAGCTGAACATTATTTTCATGTTTAGATGCATTTAAACTGATCAAATTTTATTTCAGAGAACAATAAAATTAAATTTTGTTTGATTAAAACCCTGCTAACATGGAAGTACCCATGAATCATTTGAGGCACATAATGCTTTATGAGTTCAAGAAAGTAAACTCAGCAGCTGAAGCAGCTAGAAATTCACTCAGTTTATGGAGAGGAATGTGTGAATGAAAGAACTTGCAGAAGATGGTTTGCAAAATTCAGAGGTGGAGATTTCACCCTTGAAGATGAAGATCAAACCGGACATCCAGTTGAGTCTGATGAAAAGCTTCTTGAAGCAGCCCTTGAAGAAAATCCTGCTTTATCAGTTGAGGAATTGGCAGTGGTTCTCAGTTCAAACCATACAATTGTTCATCGTCATCTTCAGCAACTTGGAAAAGTTCCTAAACTTGGAAAATGGATGCCTCATGAATTGTCTGAAAACAACCTCAAATCCCGAGTTGACATCTGCTCTTCTCTCCATTCTCACCAACTTGTTTCACCTTTTTTGGATGGATGTTGGATTTAACGGCATGTCAACTCCTATTTGGGTCATTTTATGCCGAAGCCTTATTTATTTATGAATTTAAGATGGTTATATTGTATAAAAGGTTGAAAGGCTGTTGGGTTTCATAATCTACTGTATTTTTTGGGATTGCTTTTTCTTGTGATTGTTTCTGTTTGTATATTTTCATATCTACATCCATACATGCATATATATGTCTATAAACATATACACATACATATACACTATTTGAAAGGGTTATATTATATTGAGGATCTTTATTTCTTTGAGAAAGTTGTATATTTTATCTGTGTATTTTTGAAAATTTCTTTTAAACCTTTTCCATTGAGATATTTTTGTCTTATTTTAATTATGATTTTGCATTCCAATAGGATGTTTTATTGTGATTAGGCTTCCACATCTGCATTTTGGTGGATTTGTCTTTTTTAATATATAAGAATGGGTTAAGTATGTGTGTCCTATATGTATTCTGGTTATGACGACTTGTTTTTTCTGAGTATTTCCAAGATTATTTCCCCATTTTAGGTTTAATTTGAAATAGTTTATTTCCGGTTTGGTTTTTCCATAAATTTTGCCATTTGTTTCTTATATATTTGTTTATTTTAGGTTTTAAGTCTGTATATGGAATTTGAAGATTTTCATCTATTGTCATTTTTAAAGATGATTTAGCAGCAGTATCTTTCCTTATCTCCTCCTTGGATGCCAACATGGCTAGGAATCCAGCAGAAGATGATATTTTTGCTTTTTTCCATTGAATGTAGTTTATATAGGAGACTTTGTATTAATGGATTTTCCAGTTTTTTCCCTTTTAGGGATGTTAATACAGATAATGAATCTGAGAAAATAATGTAATTTTCTCCTTTGTTTTTTTATATGAATTTTAGTGCTAGTTTTATTGCATAAGCTTCTGCACTGAAAATTGATGCTTCATTTGGCAAGCGTTTTTTGATAATTGTTTTTTTTTTGTTATTGCTGCGCTGCCTGTTTTTTCTTTGTCTTTTGAGCCGTCTGTGTAAATACTTTCATAATTTTGATATTTTTCTTTTATTTTTGAGAATTTTTCAATGTATGTTGTGGGGTGTGTTTTTGATTTTGATAATTTGTTTAAACTTAATATTATGTTTGGATTTTTGATTATCCATGGTGGTATGTTTGATTGGTTGGTTTTAAGTATTTGATTAGACTGTATATTATTTTCTTGGATGATTCCTTCCATTCGGAGTCCTAATGTTTTGATTTTATTTGTGTTAAGATTAAATTTCTCTTTGTGATTTGGTGTAAGTACACAGTCGTGTGTGGGGTTAGAAGGACAGGAAGAGATAGTATTGAGTTGCTAGTTTTTTCCTTTCTTAGTTGTAATGGGGGTTCATTTGCCTTTACATGTAGACTCTCTATAGGTGAGGTGGGATAGGAGCTATCCGAAGGCCTTCATGGTGTATTGTGTTTATTGTTTTTTTAGATAGGACTTTCTAGTTGATTGGTAGACCATGCTGCCATAGTCCAGTTTGGAGTGGATCAAAATTCTATAAAGTTTAAGAAGGGTTTCTTTGCTAGCTCCCCATTCTGTGTGGGCTACTGTTCGCAGTAGTTGGAGAGCTTTAAAACATTTTGTTTTTAGGTAATTGATATGTGGTCTAAAGGTCAGTTTGCTGTCAAAGATCATTCCTAGAAATTTGTATTGCTGAACTACTGGTATTTCTTCATTTTCTAGTTTTAGAGTTGGGTTATTATGTAATTTTTTCAGTTGGCAGAAGTGTACAGATTTTGTTTTTGTTTTTGATATTTTAAAACCCTTTTCAAGTGTCCATTTGTTTATTTGATGTAAGCATTGTTGAAGTTGTCTTTCTGCTGTGTTGAGGTTTCTCGATCTGTAATATATTGTAAAATCATCAACGTAAAGGCTACAGTGTATTCCTGGTTTGATGTTTTTTATTATGTCATTTATTTTTATTTTGAAAAGTGTAGGGGAGAGTACACTTCCCTGTGGTACTCCCTCTTCTTGCTTTTGATAATCAGATAGTGTAGCATCTATTTGTACTTGGAAGAGTCTATCTGTTAAAAATCCTTTTACAAAGTTTGGTAGTCGACCTCTTAGTCCTAGTTTATGCAGATCTTTCATTATACCATGTTTCCAGGCTTGATCAAATGCTTTTTCTATATCAAAGAATATGGCTATTAGATGTTGTTTGTTTAAATTGGCCTCTCTTATGGCTGTTTCTAGTCTTATTATGTGATCTATTGTACTTCTTCCTTTATTATATCCACATTGATATTTTGATATGTGTTTTCCTTCTAGAAACCAACTCAATCTGGCATTGACCATTCACTCCATTGTCTTACATAGACAGCTTGTTAATGCTATTGGTCGGTAACTTTGTGGATTGTTTCCCTCTTTTCCTTCTTTAAGTATGGGAATAATTATTGATTCTCTCCATATTTTGGGAAATTTCCCAGTTGTCCATATATTGTTGAAAATATTCAAAAGGTATTTCAGCGATTCTTGTGGTAGTTGTTTAATAAATTCATAGTGGATTTGGTCTGGGCCTACTGCTGTGTTGTGGGATTTTTTTATGGGTTCTATTAGTTCTGCTTTGGTGAATAGGTTGTTGTAGGCTTCTGTATTTTTAGATGAGAAATTTAGTTGGTTATTTATATCTTTTTGTTTATACTTTTGTAGGTTTTGATTTTTATTCATTTTAGAGTTTTCTGCAAATGTCTCTGCTAGTAGGTTTGCTATCTCTTTTTTGCTGGTTGCTTTAGTGTTGTTCTTTTTAAGATGTATTATTGGGGATATTTGATTTTTTCCAGCTATTTTTCTCATCATTTCCCATATTGTTTTGCTTTTGGAATGTGTATTTAGGCTGTTTACATATTTTTTCCAACATTCCCTTTTGGCTTCTTTAACAGTTTTCCGTGCTACTGTTTTGAGTTTTTTCATTTCAATCAAATTTTGGGTTGTGGGTTCCTTTTTGAATTTTCGCAGTGCTATTTCCCGGTTTCTGACTGCTTTTTGGCAGTTTTTGTCAAACCAGGGTTTAGTCTTTTTATAATTATTTTGCTTTTTTGGTATATTTTCTGAGGCAATGGTTATTAGTGTTTTGGTAAAGTATTCTATCGAGTTGTCTGTGTCTTTTGACTGTATCAGTAATTGTTTACATTTGTTTTTGAAACCCTCCCAGTTGGCTCTTTTCAGTTTCCATCTGACGGGACCTATCTTTTCTTCCTTGGCACGCTTTTGATTTTCTAGAATGATCGGGTAATGATCACTGCCATATGTGTCGCTATGTGTTTTCCATGTATAGTCCATACAAATTTCTGGATCGTATATACTTAAGTCTATTGATGATTCTGATCCACTGGAAGGATTAAGGTAGGTTGAGGATTTATGATTTAATAGACATAAGTTATGGGTGTTAATTATTTCTTCTAATATTTTACCTTTAGTATCTAGCTTTTTGCTATTCCAGATAGGATTTTGACTGTTAAAGTCTCCTAGTAAGATTCTGGGTTTAGGAAGTTGTTCCATTAAGTTGTTTATTTCTGTTGTATTTATTGGTTCCTGTGGGGGTATATAAATGGAAAGAATTGTGATGGTTTTATCTAGTGTCACTTGTGTTGCTATTGCTTGTAATTTAGTTTTAATGTGTACTTTACTTTGTGGTATGTCATTTCTAATCAATATTGACACTCCTCCATTAGCTCTATGTCCTGTATTGTGGTTATAATCGTATTGTTTATAATTTTTAAGTTGGCATTTTCTTGTAAAAAAGTTTCCTGTAAGCAGATGACGACTGGATACAATAGTGACATAAGTATGAGTAAGTCATTGTAATTAGATCTTATTCCACGACAGTTCCATTGCAGGATCTTATGTGCCATAGTTATATTTTCATTTTTTGGGGGGTGAAGTTACCTTCTAGGTTTATATCATTTGTCCTCTCCAGTTTTTTTCCATCTCTTGAGTTTTTAAAAGCTTTGTCTTCAACTGCTTGTGGTGTCCTTTGGTCAGATTTTGGGTTTTGTTTATATTCTTTCTCTTCTATTTCCATATATTCCATAGGTTCAAATTTATTTTCATTTGATATATTGATTCTTGATTTTGAGTTAGATCTTGATCGAGCGTTTTCTTTTTCTGTTGTCACTTTTTTGTCTTTTTGTTTATTTTTCATTTTCTTGGTTTGGGAAGAAGAGGGTTCACTGGAGTTTTGTTCTATGTTTTCTTTCCAGAGTTTTTTGCCTTCTTCTGGGTTAATTCCATTTGATTTGGGTTGTTGAGTTTTATTTTTATTTTGATCCGATTTAAGTTCAATTAAAAAGGTTTTTAATTCTTCAAGGAAAGCTTTTAATTCCTTACATAAATTTGTTATTTCAGTTGTATCTTTCATTTTATCTTCATTGTTTATTTTATTTGCTTTTTGTACCATGGAGGCGTAGGTGTTTTCTTTTATGTTATTTTTAACTTCTTTTCATGCTTCTGAGAAAGATATGTTTTTTGTATTTTATTATGATTATTTCTTTTTCCTGTTTGTATATACTACATTGTTTTGAGAGGGCAGAGTGGTTTCCCAAACAGTTTGAGCATAGGCTCTCATTTGGACAGTTCTCTTCTTTATGTTCTGGTTCTTTCTCACTACATTTTCCACATGTTTTTTTTTTTGTTTCGACAGGAATCTCTGTGATGCCCAAATTTGTGGCATCTATAACATTGAAGAGGGTTTGGTATGTATTGTTCTACTTTTATAATTTCATATCCAATTTTAATTGTTGTCGGAATTTGGGGGGGAGTTGCAGGTTAGAATGTAGGTATTAGTTTGTATCTGCTTCATTTTTCTTTATTGTGATTCTTTTGACATTTGTAACACCTTGAGTTTGGAGTTCTATTTTTATCTCCTCTAGAGTGCACAGGGAGAGCTCCTTGCTTTTTACTACACCCTTTGAGAAATTTAGGGTTTGGTGTGGGTAGGATTTTATTTCTATTTCTTGTAGTTTTTTTTGTTGTATTAGTGTATCTGCATATATCTTTTTTTCCACTTCCACTAGTAATGTCCCATTTTGTAGTTTTTTTACATTTTTTGGTATGACTATATTTGATATAGCTTTTTGGATTTTAAATGGAGATATTTCTGTTAGTGCTTTGTTGCTTATTGCTTCAAGAACAATAAATCGTGGAAAGTTTTCACTATCATTTTCTGTTTCCGAGTCATTATCCACATGTGGTCTCTTGGAAGATTTCTTTTTTTCTATTGATTGTTTTTATTTTTGTTCATCATCCACGCTCCCTACCCATCGCGGAGTCCAGTATTGGGACATGACAAGGGGGAAACCCATTCGCCTTGCCATGTTGGGGCTACGTGAATGATATACTCTCTTTGGGAGGAGTCTTTGAGCACGCGTGTTCCTTTGTTTCCGTTTTCCAAGTTTTACGGCTGTGAAGGTCTAGCAGGTGTGTCAGATCCTTTTTTTCTCCCAAATTGATTGACCCTCAGCCACCGCCTTCTATCACATATTTAGGGTTAAGTGTTAGTTTTGGTTGGGAAGAGAAGTGTCAGTTATAGGTTTGGGGTGGATTATATATGATGGGGCTTGGCATGGCCAGCCGATTGATCAGATCGGGCCCCTCCAACCACCCGTCTAGCCTAGGTAAGGGCCAAAGTGGTGTGTTACAGGATTGTGACCACTTTACACCTGGGTTACAACTTGCTCAACCACCAGGATCCCATCCCCAGACATTACGGGTCGCCACCCACTGCCAACAGGTGGCCCCACCAACCAGGCTGACCTTTTTTGGATAGACTTGTTACTGGCGATGAAAAATGGATCTTTTATCGAAATGTTAAGCGTCGTAGACAGTGGCTTGGTAAAGGGGAAGGACCACAGCCACAGCCGAAAAGGGAACTTCATGGGCAAAAGGTTCTTCTTTCAATCTGGTGGGATCGCCAAGGAATAATCCACTTTGAATTCTTACCACCTAATGCAACAATTAATGCTCAAATATACTGTCAGCAATCAGAGCGTTTGAACCAAGCTTTGAGGAAAAAAAGACCTGCTCTAGTGAATCAAAAAGAGGTGATGTTTCATCAGGACAATGTGTGACCCTACACAGCAAGAATCACGTCACAAAAGATCGAAGAACTTGGTTGGGAGAAAATTCCTCATCCACCTTATTCTCCCGATCTTGCTCCTTCAGACTACCATTTGTTTCGTAGCTTACAGAATCATTTGGAAGAAACAGCTTTTGTAACACAGGAAGTGGTTAAAACTGACATTTGTGAGTTCTTCAAATCAAAGCCAAAAGAATTTTACAGTAATGGAATTAGTGAGCTTGTTAATAGATGGAAAGAAGTCATAGATAATTAGGGAAAACACATTGTTGATTGAATCTGTAATTAAATGTAACATTTGGTCACTTGTTTTCTTTATTCAAAATTCGGACAGAACTTATGGGATGACCTGATATATATATATCTCCAAGTATAGGATTGGTGTAGATAGAATAAATTTCAATAACTAAAAATACTATTCTTAAAAAAGTGCTCAATACAGAGTAGAGCAAATATTATTTATACAAAAATTAAAACAAACATGTTATAACATCACTACAAAAATAGCTATTTTGTTTCAACACTTCTGGTGTCTTATCAAATGATGGCTTTGCACCATCACTTGATAAAACACTAGAAGTGTTGAAACAAAATGGCTATTTTTGTAGTGATGTTATAACATGTTAGTTATAATTTTTAAATGAATATATATATATATATATATATATATATATTTATTTGTGTGTGTGTGGGGGGGGGTGTTCAATTTAAAAGATATTTGAAATAAGGTATGAAACAGTCAAAAGGTGATTTATGAAATTTCTCCAAAACCATTTATAGTAAGTAACACAATGAAAACAACTAATGCAAACCGATGAAGATTCTAAGAAAGTTAAATCAATTTGGAAGAGATATTTCCAAACAATTTCAATCCTGCTGATAAAATGTTTTCATCTTGTCAATCACAATTTATCCATTGGGAATGTAATCACTAAAGAATGGATATACCACAAAGATGGTAATATTGGAAACATTGCTTGAAAAAACAATAATTATGAAAAGGAGAAAAAGAAATATAGAAAACTGAAAAAATGAACAATCACAAGTAATGTCATCATGGTGGTTTGTCAAAGAAAAACCTCAGAAATACATTGTCACATATCAAGGTGATTTTGCTAACTTAAAAATAACAATCAGTTAAAGTATATAAGAAAAATCCCAAAAGCATTGATATTACAGAATATGATAATGATAATAAAAATGATGGAATAACTATAGTAAGGAGATGAAGTTACCCCTTATTTTGACAAAGAATATTTTTTATGATTGCAGAGTCAGGCAAACTATGCTTTCTATTTTAACATTTTACCTATCAAGATTGTGAATGAGCACCAGTTCATTAAAACCACAGAAAAAACTTGTTTTTATCACAAATACACATATAGAGATTAAAGAATAAGAATTACTAAGCAGAATAGATTGGAACTTTATAAACTACAGCAATATCTTTTAGATGCATTTACTAACAGTTACAAAGAAGCTAAATATTTATAAATAATGTATACCTTCATTTTTCACTTAACTTTTGAAATAAGGTCAGCAATGAGTAAGACAAATGTTTAAGAAGCAACACCTTCAAAATAAAAACTGAAATCAGAACATTTTTAAAAGACAATATTTTTCTAGAAATTATTTTTAAATATAAGACTTAATTTCTTTTTAATAAATTAACGTTATAAATTTCTGCTGTAAGCTTAATTCAAAATTGAAGTAGTCATTATCAAATGAAAAATATTTAGTTTCCTAAATTGGTTTTACAACAAAGAATTTCCAACCATAAATTAATGTGGTAGTAAACAAGAATAAACCCAAACCTTATAAAAGGTTACATAAATCTACTACCTGAAAACAAATTGTTGTAATGTAAGCAGAGAGTGTTGAGATTGGGGGAAAAACCTGACTGATTGCTCTCCCAACAACTATGGGGTAATTGGCAGAGACAGGAAAGGGACATGCAGTAACAAAAATGACACTTTATATCAAACTGTGTTATCAACCTTTTATATATCTCGGCTCTTCTAATTACTTTGTCACCATATACAAATTGTATACCAAGGATCCAAACAAATTCAAAGTCCTTCATTTTGAGTGAAGTACTTATTTACATCAGCAAGTGCAGAACTACAACAGGTTGCCATAATATCAACAACCTAAATAATAATTGTAATTTTATCACTATATTTAGCAGATTTACAAGTATCAGCAAGTCTTGATTAATCAAATAATACAATATTCCAGTTGCATCCACTTTACTTCAGACCATATAATTTTTAGTTTACATACTAGTTTTTTTTTTTCACTATTTTTATCATTAATTTCAAAACATCCTGGTTGTAGCACTCAACAGGAGCATTCAAATAAGCTGTTTTAATATCAATCTAGTTAAGAAACTATATTGAATAGGTAATTAACTTTGAAAGATGTCATGCATGCTATGAGTGAAAATGTGTCACAATAATCAATACAAGAAATTTCTGATTATCCCTTTGTGACACCGAGATCTTCAGAGGTTGATCGAACAAAGAGAAAAAAAGAAAGAAAGAATAGAAGAGATTTCTAACTGAATGATAATTGATGAAATTACAGGAAGATGGATTGAAAAGTTAAAACTAAAAACAAAGTGCATTGAAAAAAAAAATCATGTTTTGAGATAATTCCAAGGAGAATTGAACCCAAATTTAAGTAGACAGAATTCAGTAAGATTAAGCAAGTCCAAGACTGCCTGTCCTTTCCCACATCTCACCAATAAGAAAGAGACCATTGCATCCACAAAGATGTCAGATAAAATAAAAACATGTTGTCAATAGAGAAATCCAGGTGGTCACTGAAATAGCATTCACAATTCCCCTGGGCCAAAAAAAAAAAGCATCTGCTTCAAATCAATCACCCAAAAGAAAAGTATCCCTATATGATAATTATAATTTTGGTGACATTTGTCCAGAGAAAATTTTATATTCAAACATAAAATCGGATTCCCTTGGATACAAGTGGTAAGGAAAAATTAATTACTATTTTGAAGTGACCATAGACAAGAAAGCTGCGTGATCTATTTGATCACAAAAAATGCATAAGATTGAGAAAAGATAAGCTTTTGTTTTAAGGAGAATGGAAATAGATTACTCTTTCTCCAATTCTTGAGTAGTCTGATTGATCGAGAGATCCCTAGCATGGAGCAAGCTAATAGATAAGGACTAATAACTGAATATTTTTTTTGTCTTCGCTGCACCATCTGGAAGTTGGATTTATCACTCCATCCTAGGAAGTTGGCTGAGGTTGGCTGCTGAGAAGGGAGAGAGAGAGAGAGATTAGCACCACCTATATGGACCTGTGGTAAAGAAAGTAAGAGTTCAGGGGTAGCTTGATCCCTCTGACCACTCTCAAAAGGGGGTTAGACAACCCTAAATTTCGAAAAGCACTTTAGTAAATATATTTTTACATATGGAAATTAAGAAAAGGTTGATGCTTAGGGTAGAAGACAACTGAACCAAGACCCTAGTCAACCCCACTTCTGCCAGATGCAGGACTCCATATAAGCTGAAGATTTTGGATTCAGAGACATAACAGAAGAACAGGAGATACAACAAAAGAGACAGAGATGACATACCAGAATCTGCATCATTTGCCAATGCTCCTGCTAAAAGACCTTGTGCCAAACATGAATACCAGAACTTAGAAATTCAAGTTACTGCTAAAACAAGCTGCAGGCTCCAAAGGGGATCCCAGAGTCGTTTGATTATAACAACAAGTGGGAAAGGTTAAAACCACTGTATACAACAAATCATATATAAACCAAATTGTTGTTACATTTTTAACCAGAGTTTATTCTTTCTTCCAATGGAGTCTTGTTTTTTTAGTGTAGCGACCAAATGGTCGAGCTGCCTACACTTCAAGTTTGCTTCATTAACAATCTTCTCATCTTTTGAGATCAAGAACACAATTTGGCAGAGTAGTGAAATGGTCTAAGTGGAACCATGCCACCAACATGATATGAGCAACAAAACAAGTCACATGCTAACGAGTGAAGAGTCAGCTAAATGGTAACCACAGATGACTGAAGGAACTTGAGGACCAATGACTGGGTGACACAATTGGTTACTGTTGTCTAGGGCCAATGACAGGTACATATTTGGTTACCACTGATAAGGATCGACACATTGGCATTACACCTCAATAGCAAAACATGCCATAAATTTTTCCTTGATATTTTACCTGGATTTGATAGTGAAAACCCAAGGATGTACCACCACTGCTGTTTTACTTTCTGATAAGGAGACTCATTCATTTTCCTGTAATGTATTAATTCCATCCTGCATGGCTTTTTGATAATGGATTAAATTATTAGAAGTGATAGTACCATGATGTGTCTTGGGTATATTAATTAATGAGTAACAATAGTTAGCATATTTCACACTATCATTAATGTTACTCTCAAGACATTTCAGTTTATTATGATTTCTATTTGAATATTAATCAATACTATATTCCTCAATTGGATTACTTTTACTATGCTCAGATCAAGCATCCAGATCAGCTATTTCACATCCTTTTTAATATCCTAAGAATCTTGACTGATTAGTATCTGTTTCTTGGAGACCTAGACTGTCATTTGTACCAAGATGGTGACCTGTTTCTAGACCACGAATGGAAACAGCTCTCATTCTGTTTCATGATCACAACTTTCTTGATCTTTATTTTTCAGTTAAAGTTGATCAGTTTCAATATATATATTATAAACATGATGATTATTAGGTTCACTACCACTATTCACAGCTCAATGTGTTAGTTCCAATATTGTAGTAGCATATTTATCTGGTTTTTCAATTCTGGTACTTTCATTTTTCCTTTGGTACAAAGTATACTAAATTTGTTTCTCAGTAATTTTAATTTTGTCAACATTAATTGCTTTTTTATTACAACAGCCTAAAATTTTATGACATTCTTTTAACTTGCATGATACCAATTTCAAGGAAATCATATTTTAGTATTAAATATTGTACCACTTAGATACATTAACCCAACAAAATTCTGGCAAAATTTAAGTGCTGCTTGTACAAAAAGAAATCCTGTTCTAATGAGGAAATTCAGAACATTTCCATTGAAATCCATTAAATAAATATGAGCATTACCAATTTTTTTTTTTATTCAAAGTGTTATTTGATCTACTACCAATTGCCAACTCAAAGTCATTTTCAGGGTTAAAATTATTTTTCAAACTTCTCCATTTCATCAGTAACAATATGTACCAATTATGTATGGTATCCATTTCAAGTGAAAATAAGAAATGTTCTATTTCAGAAAATTGGTCAACAATTAAGAAGCAGAAAGAACTTCAAGTAGCCTATCTAACAAGCTTGTGTAAATGGATAGCAGGATATAGAATAGAAGAGATAGGAAAAAAGACACTGTTAAGAGCTACAAAGAATAGGAAGTTATGGAGAACTATGAGGGAACATGACACATAGGTCATCAACTTTTACAGAATCTTTCTTTATTGCTATGTCACTTCTTGAAACTTTATATCCTTATTTGCTACATGTGCAATTAGCAAATTTCTTTTTGAATTATACCATTTTGCTTCCTTTCCTATTATACAGTTTTCTCCATAGTTTTCTTGCAGCATTATTGTGGCAAATAACAAAACAAAAATTATTTGACAATTTATGTTTCAGTAATTATAATTCACACGAGTCAATGTGAGTGTTAAACAAGAGGAAGTTGAACATAGGGCATATTTATTTTATTTGTGAAGAGTAAGGGGAAATAACTCTTACTGTTAATAATAATAAAATTAGTACAGAATAAGTCTAATTTTTACCTCAATTACCACCATATCAGAAAAATAAAGGTGCCAGAAAAGTTTGTTGAGAATACAATGAAGCAGTTAGACTGAACTATTAAAGATCTAAATGCTTAGGTGATTTCCTAATATGACTAGAGCAGTGCAGAAAATGAGGACTGCCTTTTAGATATTTAGATTTATTAACATTTATTAATTGTTCTAACAATTCTCACCTTCAATTTTATAATATTTGGTCCTGAAAATCCTTCCTACCCAATAAGGATATGGTGAGTTCCCAGTATTCAGCCATCATCTCAGTTTATTCACGCAGACAAGCAAATAAACTAAATAAATTATACTATAAAAACTGACAACCTCAGAATTTTAATTTGACCTTCCTAACCATCATACCCTAGCCACTCCTATTCTGCTAAAGACTATTCTACTCTGTTTAGATTCTCATGTCAAAATTTACTGATAAGATCAAGCCTAATGATAAATTTCAGAAACATTTTACACCTAAAGTGATGTTGGAACCCTTCCTATTGTCCCTGTGGTCTAAATTGGGATCAAGGATATCAAAAAAGGACTCAATAAAAGTGGAGGTGAGAAATCAACCCACTCCCTGCTACCTTTGTACTGAAACTCCAATGAAACTAAATGCTTTCTTCTTTATGCTAACATTCAGTGGTTGGCTTGAATTGAAGACAAGCAAACACAAAGAGCAGTTTACCATTCAAGAAATTCCTTTCAAATGACTGTCAAAATATTGGGAGAAGAGCTTAAATCTCCTTGATTGAACATTTTTATCACCACAAGCAATGAGATTTGTAGAATGATTTCAGCTCTAAGTCATTCAAATATCACCAGAGAGTTATAATTGGTTTACTGGTGCTGTACAGATGAGTAAAACAAGATTAGTGGGTGGACACTGAGGGCATGTCTCTTGAAACTTCAACCTACCATGTCATTCTGGAACAATCCTCCAATGTATCTCAAGAAACTTATAAATGTGTGTGTGTATGTAGGGGCAAAGAATTTTACAAATTTTTTTAAAACTTATATTCAGCCACCTGAGAAGACATTTTTATTCCCATTTAGTATACCCAAAATGTGTCAAGTGCCCATACTATTTATTACACTAGTTAAAAACTCAAAGAAATTATTGGATTCATCCACACTTCTTTTTCTGAGCTCCCCAGTTTTAATGTTTTTCCTTAATTTGAATTTCATTTTTAAATTCCACTTAAATGTTTACTGCTCCATTATGAAAGAGTTTTTGTCTTTTGGACACTTGTTGAAGGGTGAACAGGGGAAGTGACAGTTGTAGAAGAGGAAATTGTGAAAAAATAACTTGCCCATTTTTTCTCCATAATGGCACAGTCACTGGATTTTTTTATTTTTTTATCAGAATATGAGTCTCCTTTTGGGTTATTGAAAAATTACTGCCTAAATTTTCTTTCCCAACTTTCTTACCACTTGCTACTCTCCTTCAGACTTATCTGGAACTGTCACAGCCTTCTTTGACAATGCAGAAATTGAAGAGAAGGGGATACAGTATTTCTAGCTACATTTTCTTGTTAAAAGTGGAATGTGAAGTCATCATAACCTCCTTTTCCACAGTTAAGATGGGCTAAAGAGGATCTCACTAGTTTCACAGACAAGTTTTGGAAAAGTGAATAATTCCACCACAATGACAGTATGCCTGTGTTCAGTTCCAGCCATTGATATCCAGACAGTTGCTAATGGATCTAATGATTTTCCACTAAATTATAAAGTCAGACCTCCACTCCTCACTTATACAGTCTAGACTCATGAATATGATTTGCTAAAATCTTAGAAGATATACAGTCAAATGAGTTCCTAAAATAGTTAGAATTATCTTGGTCATCTGCTAATTCAGATATTCTACTCAGAATATTTTTCTTTTTTATCCAAGCCAAACAATCTTCTTCAAGGTCCACAATAGTCATCTATCAACTAGCAACCCACATTATTTTACTTAGTGTGTGTCCTGCTTAACCTGTTGTACTAAATTCTATGATAATAATAACATGGAGATGGATGTTCCAGATGTCAAGAGGCCTAACATTTCTTTACCCATTATTTTTTTTCCTTTTTCTATTTCTTCTTCTTTGCTGAATCTTCTTTTTGGAGATGGGGGAATTTAAAAACAAGACACTGAAGGGCCTTGCTGACTTGTCAGCCATAAAAAAGTTAAAAAAAATAAATTCCAAAACATCCTACCTTATATGTAAGATGACAAAGCTGCAAAAGTTGTGTCAGGCTGATAAATCCCTGAACAAAAATTCAATTGTAGCTATATATATATATATATATATATATATATATATACACACACACATGTGTGTGTGCGTGTGTGTCACAACTTGGTAAAGGGAGTCTGTAATAACACTGACAATGCAGTTTAGTCTGGTGACTTCTGACATTTTTTATTCCCATATACACAATATGGCTGACACAGTATTTCCCTGTCTAAACAATAGCTAACATAGTGCTTCAGTTTCCTTAGTTCCCAGTTACAACACACACACACACACACACAAAATAGAACCAACCTTATATTAAAAATTATAAATGATACAAATATTTTCTTTCAACACAATTAGGTATTTAATGAAGTGGGTTTCTTAGATCCAAAAAGATTCCACACATCCACTACAATGATATCTAATACAATAGAGCAAACACCACATTGACCTAAAATGGTGTTTAATCTCTATAATAAAATTGGACTTTTAGATAAAAGATATACCTCACCCTATTTTGGCTGTTCTATCATTATTTAGGAAATACTAATTTTTGTTTTTCTTTTCCACTTGCCAGACATGTTTATGCCATATTAATGTACAATAAAGTCTAATGTAGTCAAAGATAGAATTTGAATTTTTTCAGTTTATTATACATTAAGCATGGAAAGATTTCTTAAACTAGATTATTTCAATGTAGACCTCCCAGATCTAACATGACAAGAGTGGCCCTATTGTTTCTGAACATTCAACAAGTTCTCCAGTACCCTACTAGAACATTATGAAGACTCAATCTATCAACTACATTATTCCTCCAATAGATGATTACACAGCCAACTATTCAAATGAGTGTACTATCAACACTCTAAGGAGAGTATATGTGAAACAAAGATTTTCTCCAGCTGTGAGCTAACCAGAGTCAAGTAAGTCTCTTGATGGGGTTGCATGTGCTTAAAATTCTTGCAAAAAAACCTGCAAACTTAAGACCATATTAGCCCTTGAAACCAGTAGCAACTACACTAGGAATGCCTCCATAAATGGTTTCTTTTCCCATACAAATTGATTACATCTTTTGGAGATTAGAAACTTCAGAAGTTAAAACTCTAAGGTGGGCTCTGATACTACTTTGAAGATTAATGTTGACTGGAAAGCAAGAAACAAGAAAGAGTTCCCAAAGTGAGAAGAAACTGCTAGCATTGAACCTGTGGTTACATCTAGCTATTTCAATTGTAAAATAATGAGATCCTGCCTATCTAGTATTGCACTTAAATTCATAATTTCAAGGTATCATAGAGGAAAGCCTATCAAAATATTTACCATGAAAGTATTTATAGAAAAGGCACAGGGAAACTGTTATGGTAATGTGAATGTGACTATTTGTATTTTATCAAGTACATAGAAGTATCAGACCAAATGTAGCAGCAATATTCAATACATGGATGAATGGTAAACTTATAAATATACAAGATAGATTTTGGTAAGAAAAACTGCCTAGCACAACACAATGAACCAACTTTTCTAGCAGGCCTAGCAATTGATTCAATATAATATTTCCACTTCATATCAGCAGAAAACATTAGCCCAAGAAAGCACAATGAGTTATTCTCATGGAGGTTAGCATGCTGTTGGAAGGTAAAAAGTGTTTTCTCAGACAATTAAAAGAGAGTAGTTTCATTTTGGAGACATTAAAATGAACAAGTCATCCCTTGCCCAAATTAACAGATTGTAGGTCATTTTTTGAGCTGCCAATTTGACCTTATCAAAATGATTAAACTTACTATTAAGACAGGAGTAAATAATTGTGTCATCAGCATTAATACCGAGTTGGAACTGATGATATCAGGAAGGTAGTTGTTAAACATTAGGAACAATGTAGGTCCAAGGATAGAGCCCTGAGGAACACCTGCATTAATGCAAAAAGATCTAGAAGAGTGACCATTCATTCTAATTTCATTCCATGGGTTAAGAAAGACTCAATTGATTCAAAATTTATTCAGAAATACCATAACCTTTCAACTTGTTAAGACCAGCATGCTATTGCTTTGGATATCTCAAATTCCTTTGAGATATCCAAAGCAACAGCCCAAGTTTCACTATTCTTATCTAAAGTTTGAAAGATACTTTCAGCAAAACATCAGCAGTTGATATAGAGAAACAGAAGTCATAACGCTTACCTGAAAGAAGATACTTGAGGTGAAATACTTAACTGAGTTGATGAGGGTATTTTCCAAAAAGAAGTAGAAGGCTAATAAGCTGATATAAGGACCAGACAGTCCATCTGAATTCTTAAAGACTAGAACTACAAAAGATGATTTCCAACAAGCAGCAGCAGCAAGGAATTTATTATATTTTAGAGACATCAGGAGCCAGTTCAAGAGCACATTTAAGGACTTTTGCAGGAATACCATCAAGTCCAAATGCTTTGAGAGGATTCTATTTAGAGATGATAAGCAGACACAAAGAAGCATCTGTTGTGATCAGAACTATCATGATGATACAGGAGGAAAAAGTGATCCTGAATTTGCGGGGGGGGGGGTCGAACCAAGAAGATTGTGGTATTTCTAAGAAGATTCTGATATTTCCAAGGTACAAAATCATCAATGCAAGCTTAACCACAAGAAGAAACCTCTGTGACACAATTCTCAATAGGTTAAGGATATCAATCCAAAGGGCATCTTGAATAAAGTCACAAAAGGAATACCAATCAGTATGCTGGTAGTAGAAAGTCTTGTGAATAGGTTTCTTTCTAATAGACGACTCAGAAGAAATATAAACAGATACTACAGCATGACTTGAATTCCCAAGAGGACAGAGTTGTAACGTTGGACGAGCTAAGATATGTGGTAAGGATCAAATCAAGTAAAAAATCATGTTGATCAGAATTATCAGGGAGATGAGTAGGAAAATCCATCTACATGAATGATTTGAAGTTAAACTTATCTACTCTATTCCCAAGATTCAGCATTAGGTCATATATTTTACATGAGAATTATATTTGTTCTCAAGTAAAAAGAAAATGAAAGAAAATATTCTACTTACGGTTTTTTTTTCTTTCACAATTTGTCTTGGGTCAGTTATGAGCCAAGGTTAAACAATTTATATCATCAAAATACCCCCAATATAATTCAAATGCATGGTATAGTTCTGCAGACCACAAAATTTGAGTATCTACTTTAACAAACTACATGGTACTTCAAGTATTTGAGAACATATCTTTAGTGGGCTTTAATCGAAAGACAACTTAGTGTAATGTATGAAGTATGTGACAAATATTAATTGTCATTTCTCTTTAAAATGCATTGAGCATTAACAAAGCAACTTCCAATCTGACATAGGAAATGAAAAGCCACACCATGAATGTGAAATTAGTTGCCAACTACAGCCAACTCAGTGACAGCCACTTTCTACAAAGTAGCAGGTCCTTTGTGTTAAAATCAGGACAGCTGACAGACATGTCATCCATGGCCAAAAGAAAAAAAACATTTTAAGTATCATTAACCCTAATTCCAGCAAGTCGATATGAACTATTGCTGAGCAGTTCAAGATAGCATAGTCAACTCAAATGTATAGTGCACAAGAACATCAGGTACAAGTTCAATGAGGAAAGCACACTTCATATCAGACAAGACCTACAACTGTGATCTAAACAAAATGCTTGCTGACAAAGGAGCTCAACATACTCTGGTGGCTTAAACATGCTTTCCCATTTCTTTCCACCTACATTCAGAAACTAGACAGTGTTTAAGCTCTAAATCAAGGGGAAACCTTATATGTTCCAACTACTTCCTCCTACATAACTCATTTAACTAAGAAGTCGCTTGCCAAAGATTTTCCACAATCATGTCACCCAGAGTTTCCTAATCCAAGGCCTCATTGAGAGTGAGGTCAAGCAACGACCCCACAATACCAAGAAGTTGTGGCTATAGCCACTTTGTAGGCATGATGATCAACATAAAGGAGTGCAAACATTTGCTTTTCAGACAGAGCAAAGTATTAAGAAACTGAAAACATCCTTTAAAACAAACAAAAGATTACTAGACAACTACATTATGTCTAATCTATATATTAGCAGTAAATGCTTGACAAATAAAAAAGGAGTTGAGCAGTAAAAATGTGGTTCTATTATTGAATGTTTAAAATGCCATGAACAGATGACATCATTTTAAGGGGAATAGGAACTACAAAGTAATTGTTGCTAATAGAAATAGTTTAAATTTTGTGGACATACAACAAAGAAAGGTTTAGAGAATTTAACACCCATTGACCATATTGAAGATAAGAGCTATAGAGGAAAGCAGCAAGGAAACTATTTGATAAGTTTGTGCAAATGGATGGACAAACAAGTACCACAAAAACAAAGAGGGATTATAAAAGAGCAACTATTACTGAAAGCAATAAGTCATGATCCACATTCTGAAGGAACATGGTATACATAATAAAAATGTACCAGTTTATATATATAGAGTATTGATTCAGTTTTGTTTCTACTTAATGGCCCATCAACCAGTATAAGATTATTTAAGGTTAGGTAAAGGTTTTGAATCAGGGGTAAGGTTTGATACTATATGTGGATCAGTGATAGTTTTGGATACAGGTTTGTTGGTGAAAGTTTTCTTTTTAATCAGTTATCAGTAATGCTAGTTTCTAATATAACTTATTTTATATTCAGTTTCTGATACAAGTTGGTTGTTAGAGCTTGCATTGCTATTTTTATGAATTCTGAAGGGTTCTTTTTCATTTTATTCAATTTTCAAAATAGATTAATGCTTTTATAGAGTTTTGTTGGATGATTTTTTTTAGTTTTATATTAAGTTTCATTTCCTTTAAGAAGTTAAGGATATTATTTGCTTGATAATATTCTTTTTGAGTTTGATTCAGATGATAGCAGCTTATGAGTATATGATAAACTACATGAGATACTTGATCAGGAAGTTTCATTGTTTAGTATATGTGAGTGCATCAGATATGTATGTTCTATTTGGAATCTGGATAAAACTATTCCCCCCCCCCATCTTATTTTTCTAAAACCTGGGAACCATTCCCCTATATTTTTTGTTGAATAATGTATAGTTTGTTAGGTTTTGAGCCCCATATTGCTTGCAATTTTCTTTTGGTGTTCTTTTATTTTGTTTAAGTCTGTACAGGGAATCTTTATGTTAGTTGTTGTCATGTTGAGCACATCTTTAGCTGCTATTTCATTGCCTGGCATATCAACAGGACTTCGAATCCAGGCTAGGATGACTGATTTTTATAATTTAATTATTTCAGTATAGGTATCTATTATGTCTAAGATGTCAGAATGTTTGAACTCTTGATCTGTGCTATGGAGTAAATAAGACACTCCTGATAACACAAATAGACTAGGCAAGACACCTTAAAGAATTTAAAGTGAGTCAAGAAAGTCCATTGGAGTCAGTTGAGAACAATTTTTTAGTGACGTCACGGCAAGTAACCCAAGCAAGACATATTATAACTGCTAGGAGCCGGTTATAACAATTTGCTGGTTTAATCTGAGTATCTGTTCATGGTTGATGCTCCTTTTTTTTAATTGAGATTTTAGAGTCATCAATATATACGGCTCGGTATTTGCAATATTTGTGTTTAATTCAGCAAACTTCTATTTATGATGGTATTTGTGTAGTTTTTCTTGTGCCGAGTTAGTGTCATGTCTATATGAGGTTTGCCAATTGGTAGTGTTAAGGAGAGCTATGATGTTCAGACATTTATTTATGTGAGTGCTACTTTGATTTGGTGACCAAAGGAAGGGATGTTTGATAGTTTACTGGTGTATAATTTTGTGCATTGTAGTTTGAAAATTCTTTCATGTGTTGGATTATTTAGGTTACTTTGAAGTTTTAATGAGTATTGTAGGGCTTATTTTTTGAACCTTAAGTGTAATGGAGGTTCATTAGCTTCTACGTGAAAGCTGTCTATGGGTGAAGTTCAGAAGGCTCCTTGGTTCTGGATTGATAGTAAATTTTCTGTAACGAGCATGCGCGGAAACGTCCTCGAACTGCGTGTGTGTGTTGTCGCCAGGCACACCTTGGAGTACCATAATGGACTCGACCGAGGACTACAAGAAGAAAACACGCAAGTCATTTGGCGTCTTTTCTTGGGCGACAAAAGCCGTTGCGGTCAGTCATCCATCGGCAGCAGTCTTGTGTGCCGTTTTGCTCGTTTGCTGTCGTAAAGTGTTCGTTCGCAAGAAGGCGTTCGTTTCAGGTTCGCAAGTAGGCGTTCGTTTTTGTGTCGCAAGAAGTTGTTTCCCCCCTCCCCGTTTTCTCGCACATTTTCTATACAAGATTTACAAGTGGAGGTGTAGATTATAAAGCCATAATCCAATTTGGATCTTATGTGTGATAGATAAATTTTCAACATTATTTTGCAGTCAGCTCCCCAGTTCATTATCTGGTGCAATATGCAAAATACTGACATTATTTAAACAGGTTTTAATATGAACATACTAGTGCTTATTTACATTAAATATACCCGAAAACATTCAATAATGAATTCATTTAAAAAAATGCAATTATTTAAGAACAATAGATATATCTTGATTAAGCTAAATATGATGATAAAAATGGCAGATCACCCAAATGGAAGCTGTTAGTACACAAAATTAACTTTGTAAATAAACACTGTACAAGACAATTGGAATAGACCACTTACATTAATTTTGCAATAATGTTTTAAGTAGAAATTAATTTATTTCCTGCCACAGCAAGAGAAATAACTAAAATTAATCTGCACAATATTTACAAAACAATACATTTCCTCACATTTGGATAATGTTCAGATGGTAAATTAAAAAGCCAAGTTTATGATTCATGCCATAGTCTATTTTTTTCTTGTAAGTTTCAGTAAACCAATCTACTCTGTAATCTTAAGAAAAAAAACTACTGAATTTGTCTTGTATGTTTAACTGAAAATTTTCAATAAGAAAATACATCTAAAAATTTAAACCACAAAAAAAAAAAAAAAAAATAAGTGAGGAAAAAAACAGTTTTTCTATTTGCAAGAAGAGACCTATTACTGTAAGCTTATAGGCAGTAATGGAGCTTTGGAACTAAAGATACACTATGAATAGCATAAACAACTGGAAAAAGTATGTATATTTTTCAGATATATGAATATTTTTTTAATTTGTAAATTATAAAAAAAGGTTATTTGTCATTTAAAATTAGAATGTTTCATTGGTGATCTCATCTAGATGCATATGAAAGACACCAGTTTCAATTATGATACAAATTAGTAAGTAAAATTCAATGGCAAATTTAAACATATCAAAAGATTATTGTAAACAATCCATTTTTCATTTTTGTTGTTTGAACATATAATCACAGATAGAAAGGTGGTCTTATAAATTTTTCCCCATTAAATTATAAGGTACTCAAACATTGTAGTGATTCATGTATCTGTTTTTGAATGCCCTACAACATTCATGAGACATGTTGTGTACCTCTAATGTCTTGTGTCCTGAATTCATTTTAATAAGCATTTCAATTTGGTCATTCCACTTCCAAACCTAGCAAACCACTTACAAACAATACTCTCACCTATAGTACCAACTCCATAAACAGCACATTGTTTTTGCTGTTTGTAAAACATTTTTTCCTTTCTCATTTTCCTCTATTTTCACTTTTAATGTACAAAAACTTTAAATTTACAATTCCCAAACACATTCTATAGAAAGACATGTTGAAATGTCACTTTTCAGAATATGTATGTCAAATTTCAGTGACATGTGAAACAAAATCATGTGTTCAAATGCCACCTACTGAGAAACACTAGAAACTTTTGTTCTAACCAAATACAATTAGTATTACTATCAATACTACTATTTTATTTCAGAAACTCACCTTCCAATGTAATATACCTGCGTATTTAAATAAGAAATAGCTTCTAACTACAACCAATCTTTGGCTTTTATCAAATGCTACAGAAGCATATTAAATAGGAATGAAATGGCTGTTTTGTAAATTAACACATTTGAAGGAATCCAGATAGGAGCAAAATTCATAAATATCTCTGTATCTATAATAAAGTAACACTGGTTGTATTGCTGTGTTACTGCTTGGAGAAACATATTTGTCCCTAATTTTTCTACATGAGTCATGAACTGATTTCAAGCAAATTTTCTATTTTCAATATATCAACCCATTTACTACAACTTTTGGAAAAATTTAAAAAGTGCATAGCCCTTTTTATGAAAAAAAAATTCACACAATGCATAATGTATAATCTTCAAAATCTGTTATACCTTGTTAAGAAGCACAGAAACACAATTATGCTTTATAATTTGAATTATTAAATATAGATTTTGATTCAAGATTCTCATAAAACAAAATTCCTAAATGTGATTGAACCAAAAATATAACTAAACCATAACAATTACAACAGTCAATGCCATATTTTTACCCAATGAAATTATTTTTCACTAAGTATTCCAAAAATTTGCATTAAAGTGTGAAAAAAAAAAAAAAAAAAAAAACTCAAATCATGTCAGGCCTTCACTCAAATGCAAGCATCTTCTGCAAAGAAATTTTTAAAACTCATGAAAATAAAGTAACTATTTAATTCTGAAATACAGAACATCATAAAAACTGCCAAAAGTTTGGAAACAGAGATGAATGCTGTTATAAGACAAGTGACTTCAACAGGAAAGATTGTGAGTTAAAGCACAAAATACTCAAGTGATTATAAATTAATCACATATACACACAAATTCTCCCACATAACAATGAGACAACTATTACTGAAGGTAATTTATGCATAGCAGAGCACCACCTTAATGACCACCAGTACACTGCTTACTGGGTGCAACCAGTTAGAGGAACTGACCTCACAACTATGTTGCTATTAACATGACTAATCACATTGTACATACAAATAAAGTTTAGTCATCTTCATTAAATTATTTTCTCAAAGTGAACTTACCTTGCTAAAGGGTTGCTGCTAAGGTCAAACACTTGCAAGTTTTTGCAAAATTTGATATTCTCTGGAATTTCACATATTTCTGTAATAAAAATGATAAAAATCACCTGTAATTAAACCACAAAACTAAGGACAGGCAAGCAATTTGTAAATAGGATTTAAAATTTACTAGTCAAAGAGGTTATTCGATAATTTGTTTCTATCTTCCAGCAAAGATTATATTTAGAAAAGTTTCAGTCAATATTTCTAACATTCATCCTTGAAATATATCAGGTGAATTTATCTTTTCATGACTTCAATATTTCCTAACTTTTTTAATACAAAAAATTAACATGTAATGAAATTGAACGGTTTTTAAATTAAATTAAACATTTGTTTAAGCAAAATATAATACAGGTATATCATTTAAGCATACTGAATCAGAATTGCATTTATCTTTTCAATCAATACAGAATGAAATGTCCAAGTATTAATCAACAAGGAATAAAAATAAAAAAAAAAATAAAAAAAAAGCCAGATGTTACCGTTTTTGAGCAAAAGCTAACAGGTAAGAATTTTGCATATAATACATTATAGAAATTATCTTTGCTTTTGCTAAGAGTAAAAAGCATTTAAAATACTCAGTCAATGACCAAAGATAGGAACAGTCAAAGGATATGATTCATCTAAGTAAATATAGAATTTCTTTACATTTCCTAAATCAATATTTTTTGAAGTGCTAAATTTTGGCAATGTACTTATTTTAAAAGCATTTAACTTTGATAATACTGACACACACACACACACACACACACACACAAAAGCTAAATGTAAACTGATAACATAATTTAAGTAACAAAGATATTAAAGTTTTCTTTCATGTTTACTCTCATGAATTCAAGAAGATCACAGAATTGGAGATGACAACATTCAAACAGACATCAATCCTAATTCATGCTTGGACTAAATAGCATTTAATACATTGATCTTCAATGGAGATAAATTGATTACATACAAAATGAGAATAATTGAACAGTGAACTCCTCAAAATAGAAAGATTAGACATCAGCATCAGAAATGTTTACAGTGCCAAAACATGTCACTTTATGCCTTCAAAAAGAGAGTACAATAGCTACAGCTTAATATATTAATCAATATTTAACTGAGATAGCTATAAAATTCCTTGTCCATGCTAACTATGAATGTAAGTAGATCTGTTATTTGAGCATATGTGAAAATTTCAAATATAAAGAGCTATTGATTTTCTTGTAATCTTGAGATTCAATTCTGTGATTTTTATATTTCTTTTAAATGGTAAGACAGTTAAATTTCAAGAGTAAAGAATGAATGGACTAAATTGTCAAAAAGTAGCAAATATAAGCTATAAAATAATTCTAACAAATTCTATGTTAAAAGAAATATTTGTGATGCAATTTATCAGCATTAAGAGAATAATTTACTAGCAACCTTTGCTGAGACTGAAAATCATCAATGGAATTTGATGACTTAAGAATTTTTCTTGTATATTTTAATTAAGATGCATTCAGTATAACATAAATGAGTGAAGAAAGGCCTCATCATTTATAGATTAATAAACAGCTACCTCTTACTCTTTTCACCTTAACAGACCTCTTATTAAATCTACCATTTTGAATGTGTGTACATATGGTTTTAAATGAGGGACAGAAAAGTTAGGAATAACTTTATGCTATCATTCATTTCAAATCTAAGTTTAATACAGATAAAAATATGAAAAAAATCTGTTATAAAGTGGTTCTCTTACATCCACTTTTGCTTTTTGTGCATTTAGCTACCTGTAATCAACTACAGAAATAAACAATTTATAAGTTATATTTACTGATGACCCCAAAACAAAGGATGAGCAATACTGACAATTGAAATATGACAAACAGAAATTGTAAAATGCTTACTTTATGTGAAAAGGTGAAAGTTTTCAACTTAATAAGGAAAGAAAAAAAATCTTATGCTGAGATTGCTGAGATTTACAGTAAAAATAAATTTTCTGTCATAACTTTCATACAGTATATAATTGTTCTATTTTATTACTAGTTACTGTTGTTAAACTCTTATTGTTCCTAATGTATAAATTAAATTTCACCATGGCATGTATGTATCATTAAATCTGACACTGATAAGCCAAAACATGTTGAAAAAATGATATCTAATATCTAATAACAAATGCATGTCAGGGTCAGAGGTATGTAAGCAGTTAAACTGGCTTGAAGTACTTAATTTTGATGTGTTGAATGTAGCAGTTACAGACAAGAAAGATTTGAATGACTTTTGTAAAGACTAAATTTCTATGGCCAGACAGGTACTTCAGAGCATTTCTAAAATGGTGCAACTTCTAGGGTATTACAACTGTGATGAATACCTATCAGCTGCAGTCAAAAGAGAGAAAAATCACCAACTGCCAATCAGGCATGGAATGATCAAGACTTAGTGATAAAAAGTGAATGGAAAATTTTTCCAACAAGCACAAGTCAACAGAAGGGCCATTATCATATGAATTGCAGATAGTTTTTATTAAGATGATTAAATTATATCTGAGAATTCACCATTTATTGAAATATTATTGAAGGTATTTATGAGGTAATCTAGAGTGACAAGTTGTCCTTGATATGGAAAACGAGAAAATAAAACACATGAAAACAAAGTAAAAACGGAAAACTGGATTTTTGCTACTAAAAAATAAAATATTC
Source organism: Acanthosepion lycidas (assembly GCA_963932145.1). Lineage (NCBI taxonomy): Eukaryota > Metazoa > Mollusca > Cephalopoda > Sepiida > Sepiidae > Acanthosepion > Acanthosepion lycidas. The sequence continues at coordinate 51,816,622 of OZ010580.1, read as the reverse complement.
TGACAATAAAACAAAATTCCTGAGCTGGAACTCAACAGAATCATTATTTTGCAAAAATTTGCAATACAGAACAAAGTCAGCCACTTATGCACAAGTGCTATGACCTATATTGCTGCAACATGTCATTCTATAAATGACATGAGGTATTTTCTAGTATTGTGCAAGCACTATAATCTAATTCATGATATCAACCTGGTCAAACCAGTCACTGCTAATCACTAGAGGACAAATACCCACATGCAATATTAGCATATTAATAGCATGGCACGTGCTGTCAAGAGTAGTAAAAAATAAAAGTTGTTTTTTTAGTAATTAAATTAGATTTTTAAATACCAGTTTTATTATATTTCATGATGAGTAAACGAAAAGCTAACAAACTTGGTGGGTGCATACTTTTAGCAAAATAGAGAGCCGAGGAGCCAGTTTTTATCATGGTGATAAATTATTTTGCAGTTTTTGTCAACACACTGTAGATTGAATTCAAAGGGACATACTTGTGGATTATCAGAAATCACTGAAGCACAAAAAAAAAAAAAAAAAAGAAAAAAGAAAAAAAAAGATGCCTATATATATAAGTTAGTTATATATTTGTATATTTTAATGTTTACACACAAGTCTGTTTTTCATGTGTTTTATGATTTTGAAACAAAAACAGAAAATTGGAATTTGCCATCACAGAAAAACACAGAATTTGAGGTTTTACGACACAGAACTTGCCACTCTAAGTTAATCTAATGATTTCTTTGGTAAGTGTTTTATAAATTCATAGTAAATTTCATCCAGACTAACAACTGTATTAAGAGATATTTTGATTTAATATTTAAGCTCTACTGATTTTCAAAATTTAAGCTCTACTAGTTTTCAGAATTGTCCGTTTCCAGCTAAGCATGATGAACTGTTGATTGACATTCTTACTAGATATTTTTTTGTTTTATTGAGGTCTTAGCAAATACGTCTACAATATCATTTTTTACCAGTTACTTTGGTGTTGTTTGGACTTGTTTTTATTATTATAATGGAGGAATCCTTTTGGCTTCCATAATTTTAACATTCCTTCTTAGCTTTTTGATTGTTTCATATGCTTTTTTGCATTTAAAGGAGATTAAGTTAAAGATTGTAGGATGATTGCTATTCGTAATCTGATGGCTTCTCTGCAGCTGTCATGTGTTTGAACTTTTGTATATGCATTCCTTTGGTATGGAGATTAGTGCTTCTGTGAAGCAATTTGGTGGGCTTTTAATACTGCTATTTTGAATTCATTTTATGTTCCAGTGTGATTTAAACACTTTCAAATTTGTTTCATTTCCAATGAGAAAGATTTTCATTATTTGGGTCAAAGTTTTCTAGTATAACTAGTGCCTAAGAGTAATCAACATAAATTGTAAGATCACAAAGTTAAATCTATAACTGAAGAAGCATAGATTGTAACTATTAATAGTATTTTCTGAAATTTAGCATTTTTGGTTTGTGTTCCTATATTCTCATTCCTATATTCTTATTCTATTAAAGTCCCTTGCTAGAATGAAGCATTTAGGAAGCTGTTTTTTGAGCTCATTTTCATTCATGGAATTGCATGGCAGAATATATATATATATATATATATATATATATAGAGCAAATATTAATGAGTGCTTGTAGGTTAGTTCAAGATTAACTTTGCTTCAAGGTATATTGTTTGAAAGAGGAATGATAAAACTTCCAGAGGCTCAGTAATATGCATATAATCATATTGTTAATATTTTTTATATTGCTGTTGCTGTCTTAAGAAAATATCTTGAAAGCAAGCAACTACAGGACACAAGTCTGAATAACAACAGTAGTTAATTAAAATTGGGTTTCAATTCACAATAATTCCACTGGTCAATTTTATGGACCACAGTGGAGTATAACTCTTGGCAAAAATTATAGAATTAGCACACTTAGATGATGTTCACCTTTGTTTGTTTGTTTTTTTGTTTTTTGTCTTTTTATTATTTAGCAGCAATAAACTAATTACAGATAAAATGCAAAATACTTTTTTTTATTCAATAGCTGAATATTTTGACTTCATAAAATATACATTAGATAAATTATATTATTTCAATTAATGGCATAATTTCTTCCAAGCCATGCAGAGAAAAATATGAAATATCAAATACTGAGGAGAAAATTATAGAATTCATTAAAAAAAAAAAAAAAGTCAGAATTAATACTTGCACCTCCTCAAGCTTATATGACAGCCTTAATTCCTTCAAGCATGGATTTCACTAATTTAAGGTATTAATCTTCCTGAATGGTAGTTAATAGATCTTTGGTGAATGGAAAGTCAACATGGACTACTTTTTAAAAAAAGAAAAAAAAATTCCACCATAAATTTTCAACTGGATGTAAGCTTGAAAACTGATATGCCTTTCCTGAAGAAAAGATTTAATCCCCCTTTACTCTGTAACAAGATGTATTATTGTCCTGAAAAATCATTTCATCATTACCAACCAATTTTCTAATGAACACAAGACTGTTTGATAATTCAGAACATAACTTGGAGTGCTCTATTTTGATCTCCAGTTTGAATCTATGAGCAGTAACATGGACAAAATTAAGTGATTCAGGTTTTGGCTGAGCTAAATATCACAACTGCTGCTGATAACAAGGAAGATGATCTTCAATTAACTACAGCCTAATAGCAAATATTTACAGAAAAGCTACACTTGATAAAAGCACAATAAGGAGATGGGTCTGTAGAATTAGACACTGCAAGAGAGAACAGAGAATTTGATCTTAGTAACAGAACAGCTACTACTGTGAAAGAGAATAAATCCAAATAGGTTGACATTCTCATTGTAGCTGACAAAAGAACCATTATTGCAAAACTCTGAAAAACCGTCAGGTAAACCATGGTTGTGCCAACCATTTACTGCAGTCATCTGGTTACTCAAATTTCTGTACAAAGTGGGTTCCTAAAGTACTGACCATAGGAGTAGGGAGTGGTTGTTGCCTAAGAGTTTCAGGAGCTGCACAACATAAATAGCACTCAGAGAACAGTAGTTCTCCAATGCTAATGAGATCAAAGAGGCTACAAAAAGCTTCTCATTCAAAAATGGAAGACCATAATTAAGGAAGGAAGGAGATTAGTACAACTAGATTTGACATCCTGATACTTGCGTTCATTTTAGTATGCTTTATGTGATTCTACTATTACCTGTTGCAATTCAAGTAGAGCAGGCATTTTTAATTCATAGACAGCTAAAGATTTGCATAGAGCAAAATTAATTTCAACAAAATATATAAGTTTCACTAGACAAATGTCTATGAACTCTGAAAATGAATCTTGTCAATGCTATAAAAAGTAATGAAAATTAAATCATTACCTTATAAGTAGAAAAATTAAATTTTAGCATGGTCTGCATTATAGAAAATAGATTACTCACCATAATTTTACTAATAGAATTATAATTGAATTTTCTTTAGATTTTGTATGATAAACAGAATATTTAAGCATTTTTTTTTAGAATTAAAATATTTATGTCAATAGGCAATTTGTAAAAAAATTATATTACGTGGCTGACTTCTATGTACCATGACCCTTCAGAGCTTCATGGATCATAGCTCTCCATAACTTCCCTTGTAGCACTTTGTAACATTTGACTTTTTGCCATACATCCCAACCACCATCCATTCATTTACATTGGATAGGGTAATTGGTTCAATGCCTCCAACTTTTGACTTCGATATATCCTGTATCAAATTCTGCAAGCCCTCTTTTTTTATATAATCAATAAATTTCAGCTGTCTCTTTCCGATTCTGAATATAAATGTAGTATTTGTTTCAATTCTCCTTAAGACTTCATTGCATATGTGTTCTGTCTATGGTATTCTCAGCATCCTTCTGTAAAACCAAATTTATATTGCCTCCAGCAGGCATTCTTTGTTTCTAACAAAATATTCCTGTTTCTTTATAATTTGTTAAATTTTTGGAATGCATCTTTTGTTATTTCATTGGATTTTGGTGTCTTTTGCAATACTTTGAAAATTCTCTTTGAGTAAGTGTCACAAACAAAAAATTAATTTTCTCTATATCTAAACTAAAAACATTTAATACTGGCATAGAGATCTTGAAAAATATTTAAAAAATTATCTTTGTAACTAAGTTATAACCAAAGTTCCTCAGTTTTCTATCTTATGTACTATTTATTGGGCTAGAAGTAAAATTTCAACAGTGTATAACTGAAGATGCTGGCTTCAGACAAGTTAAAAAAAACCATTAACATTTGTGAAAATTGAGTTCTCAAAAATGAAAAAGTTAAGACATGACACAGAATGGCACTTTCAACTTTTCATTTAATTTCAACAGTTAATGCCTTATACCTTCTTATGATTCATAGCATAACAGAGATAAAGCTAATTTTTTTCAGTAGTACATCAATAAAAAATATCACTCATATTTACACCATGTAAAAAACAGCCAGATGCATAATTTGACAGTAGAGGAAAAAAAAAACAAATCAAAAGTATACCATCCTGAACTAGCCATAAAAAGTATCCATTGGCAGTATATGCCTGAAACTTTGAAACTATTAAGTTTGGGATGGAGAATTCAATAAAAATTTCTCAGAAATTATGCCCTTTTTGACTTGACAAAAAGGGTACATCAATGACAACAAAACTTAAAGTTTCTTTTCTGGAAATGAATCATTGGTCAGTTCTTTGAACAAATGCTTATTGTAAAGCTTTAAACACATTTATCATCAAACTAAAACAAAATGAAAGTAATAAAAATACTTTTATCGGAACTGATAAAAGAATTTCTGGACAGCTGGAATGGTTCACCTGCATTTCCTCTTCTAATGATGAGGATTTTCACTCTGAATTTGGTTATAAGCCTCTGCTATAGACAACATTCTTGGAATACTCCATATCCTATCATCTCTTTAAAGTGTTGTTATATCAAAGTTCAATCTAAGGACTCATGTTGATGCCACTTATGCAATATCATCCAAAAAAATGCCATAAAAAAATAGTCATTTCTGCTTTTGGTTTGAACTAAACTTTTGATGACAGTACTGGATGAGATGTAATATCAATGATTTGGTCAATGTAAAAAGGTAGAATAAACCATTGGCCTTGGCAATTGTAACTGAAGGTTATTTGAAATGGTGGTTCTTCATAAATGCTCAAATATTCAGATTCACTGAGGTGGAGATAAAAATGACATTAAAAGTTATATCAGTGAAATTATCAATTCTCTTTATCAACATACATTTTGGCCTTCTTAGGCCTCTTTTCTGTGCTTAAAAGGAAACTACTTCTCACGGCATTGTTCATCAACCACTGAACGGAAAATTAAATGTAATTTTATTAATTTTATTAATCATCCAGGCAGTGGTCTGTGGCATGGAAAGGACTCATACATTTATCAAAAAAAAAAAAAAAAAGTAAATAAATAAATAAAGTAGGGAAAAAGTGATTAATATCTGCTTTAAAAAAAAGATGTTATGCTTATTATCTCCCATAATGCTGTAAGGGTTGGAAAAAATTTTTTACAAAAAAAAAACAAAAACAAAACACATTTCCAAAAGATAAAGCACTATAAAATGAATCCATTAAAAAAAAAAAAATTATTATAATAAGAAAAAGGGGAAAACAATGCCAATTTTTTTAAATGCATAAAAACAGCAGTCAAGATGAAAGTGATTCGAGCATAGCAGTTTGAACAAAATACAATGAATAAGTGCATTATATAGTTTTAGACTGCATCATTGAAGAAAGTATAAGGAAGATTTAAACTGTAATATCCAACAATGAAACGAGTCAGATTTAAAATGGGGTTCAGCTGGCAATGGTCATTCACTCTGTTAGCAATACAAATTTCCATATGTCAGACTTCATGGTTTCACACAAAATGAACACAGTATATCCTCTTTTTGATTCCCAAGTGCTCATAGATGTATGAACACAGATATGAAACCAACTGATTATTAAAGACAAGACATTGCTGTACAATGAGGTGCAATTTCCCTTGAATTGCTCTTGTATTTTATCTACTAAAGTTTTCAAATCACTACTATGAAATTGTCAACTTCAAAAATGCAGAAAAGGTGCAACATCATTTGAGTAGTGACATAATTTAAAGGAATAAGTAATCAGATAAAGATAACTAATAAGATAAAGAATTGTATTTTTATATGAAGTTAAAATATCAAATTTTGTTTACATTCTAATTTTATCAAAATAGCTGAAAATAAATAAGATATCAGCAGTTGAAATGGAGGGAAATTTCACTATTTTGACACATTTTTGCACTGTAAACTTGAGCAGTTTGGAATACCTACTTCTAGATAAAATAAAACTTACACTAGATCAATCAATCTAATAGAAAATAAAACAAAGTAACTATTTGTGTTTGTAAAATAAGTTGCCATTTTAGAGTATTTGAATTCAGTTCTATTCAGTGTATATTTATAGAATGAAATTTTCAATGTAAAAGAGATTAGTAGCAGATGGAACATAAAAATGTACAATTTGATTTCTTAAATAAGATAGCCAATATACTTTAAATAATTTGATTTATTCAAACTATATTTCCTAACTTGTGTGTTAAAAATGCTTATTAAAGACAACTAAGCATATTGACAATTTTTCATCTTAAAAAAAAATCAAAACAATAGTACAATTTTTGCTGTGATAATGGTGTCAATATTGTATTTAAAAGGTTATAGAAAACCTGTGGCTTTGTGGATACAGCTTTTCAATCCTTGCACCAGCTAGTGAAATCCATATACTTGGCATACAGCAGAAACAAACAAATAAAACAATAATCAGCACACACAAGGTATTCTGTATCAGAAAGTACTTTGTTGAAACATATCTATAATAACAATCAAAGATGAATAAATAGTTGGAATAACTAGAATAAGGTAAAAATGTATAATAATAACTAGGCTATGAAAGTTTCTATATTGAGCAAAAATAATTATGAACTGCTTTAGTTGAATGAAAAACTATGAATATATAAAAGGAAACCAGATATTGAATTCTCTGCCATTTCTCCCTTTCTAAAACTGTCCAATAATCCTATCTATTTTCTTTTTTGATTAATATGTCTAACAAGATTATGAATAAACACATTCAGTACAAACCTATAAGAGAAAAACTATCATATTGAAAATTGTCAGTCTGTAGATATAACCTTCAGCAATTACCTTTGTATAGACACAATGATTTTATTGAACAACTGGATATCAGTTAAGTCACACTTTAAACAAAATACAAAATTTGATTTTGAAATAATCCAGCAACCTACTGTCATCAAATTAAGCAATGCCAAATAGGCCATCACTTGCTGCTAATAATAACAGCTGTCATCTTTCATTGACAAATATCATGAAATCTGACAAGAAAGAAATAAGAAAAATGAGAGGAGAAAAAAAACCCATAGTCCAAGCCAAGATGTAAATCAATAAATGTACATTTAAGTGTGAATCGAAAATCATGATATGCAGAGAATAATTTAATCAAATTGAGCAACCATTTTGGGTTATTATATCTTTTGTGGTCAATGCTGACAAGCAAACTTTACATCTGTAGTTTACTTATATCCCATTAAATTAATATTAAAAAAAAAGAAAAAAAGAAGCATCTTGATCTCCATATAGCCTGTCCGGTTTGAAAGTGAAAACTACATTATAATCATCATTTTACTTCATTGGTTCAGTACACTACAAGGACCCAATTATATCATCATTTCATGTTACTGAAAGTAACAGAGACTGTACACAATAGAACTTAATATGAACATTTACCATATAGAGTACTAATCACATTATTCCAATAAAAGTTTGGGTCATATGATGGATTTCTTTTTTAAAAGTTAAATTTTGATATTAATATAAAGAAATGTGCTACATATAATTTTCAGCAAAATGGTATTTTAACATTAGATTCAATCTGATACCACAAACAACAGCAAAATTATATTCCCAAAATTAAAAATACCATAAACCAAGTAATTATATAAAATAAGTATTCTGAAAAATGACTAACATTTTGAAAGTCAAGAACACTACATTTTGATCCATACTCGATTAGAACATTAATATTGGTTAGTAGAACTTGCAAATTTAATATTACACCTGAAAAATAATAAAAATTGTAACTTGTCTCCTGAATAAACAAATAAAATTTTTTTAGTAAATACAGACAAGCTCTACTGAATTGGACTGAACATTTTAGTCATGCAGGTTAAATTCACTCTGATACTAAAATATGGTTTTGCCTAATTACCTTTTTATAGATAGCTTTAAAGTACATGCCTATTCAGATATTTGTATAAAAGTTTTCTACCAACCCACTTTCCAAAATCTAAATGCTATTTTGTCACTGCAGTTGATAATCCTCTTATATTTTAAAGTTTTAATTTACAAGATCTTTGAATTTATTTTTTTAATTTGTTTTAGATCATTGACTGAACCATGTCAATAGAAACTGTAGAATTTTCAAATATTAAACTTTGAGGCTGTCATGAAGTTCCTGCTCCTGCAAGAGAAAATTCCAAAATAAAAGAAATCCCAAAGTGTATGATGCAAACAGCGGGAGACAAGTGCCTATCATACTCAGTTTTAAAGAAGTGGTCTGCCAACTTCCAACATGACTTAAAAGCCCAAGTGGCAATATGGTCTGAAAGGCATTCAGTAGTATTAACTTTTGGAATTACTGATCATTCATGACCTAAATTTGGCCAATCAACAAATCCCAGATAAAAGAATTGCTCAGACTAGAGATGGCCAGTTGGGTATAACAGAAGCCATCAACCAAGTTGGTACCAAAATGCTTGAATGTCAATCAGAAATTACATGGTGTAGAAAGTTGATTTTTCAGCATTTTCAGCTAACATTTTTCTTTATTTTATTATTATTTTTTTAAATTTCTCACTGTTGATGAAATACAGTTATACCTCTCTGATTCAGAGACCAAACAAGTGTTCATGCAGTGGCAGCACTCAAGTTCTCCTTAGTCAAGACCCAAAATCCAGTAGCAAATATAACTGTTTCTTTTTTGTTTTTGTTTTTTGTGGGGGTAGGTGAAGAATGGCTATCTTCAGAAAAGCAAAACAGTTATACAGCATACTACTGATTTTTTGTAGTGATAAAATCAAGCCATGTTGGAAAAAATCTATCAGGGAAGCTTCTTAAAAAGGTTGTTTTCTTTTTGCAGAATAAGTTACCTGTTCACAAAGCTGGGAAGATGCTGTATGTATTAAAGAATTTGGGATTTGAGTGCATGACAATGAAACCCACTCAGCAGATCTTACTCTATTTCCAAAGCTTAGGAGTTGAAAAGAAAATTTCTTCTAATGATTCAGCCATGATAGTAAAACAGTATTTCAATAGCCAAATATCAAATATTGGATCACTTGGATCACTTCATGCTTGAAAGTGATATTACCTCATCTAAAGACAAATGTTGATGCCACTTGTGTAATATCATCCAACAGATCTGCCATGTATTGTAAAATAATAAAATTATGACATTTTTTTTAAATTGGAAAAGTTTTTAATTGCTTTTATAAATAAAATATATAATGGACTTTAAAAAAAAATTCTCTCAATAATGAATTTTTACAAGAATTGTTATTTTTTTTTTTTATAATTAAAATAATTTATAAACTTTAAATCATTTAAAATTCTGTATTAATCTGTAGTGGCCAAGTGATACTATTATTAAATTAAAACTGTATTTACTAATCAAAATGAAAAAGCTCACTACAATTCAGCAACTCCCAGTATTAAAAAAAAAAAAAAAAAATCAATATTTTTGAGCATATAATAAATGTCAATTTTTGTAAATACATACATGAAAATTATCAGAAACTAAAATAATTATCCATAATAAACTTAAAATTTACTGGTAATTTTCTAACATTACCTCAACAAGCATCTTCCTAATTAATACTATAAAGCCAAAGTACCTAAAATTCAACAGAATATTAGACAGCACAAAATATTTTCTTAAATTTTAAAGATTACTTAGTTAAAAATAATTATATAAAAAGACATTCACATTGTATTCATCAAGTAAATTTTTTCAGTTATGTCCCTCTTACTTAAATTTCCCAGACACTATGCTGTCAATAAGTCACTTAACATGTCAAAAAACATCCACCCCATCTTAAAAAAAATAAAAAAAGGAATGCTTTTCTGCAATATTTTGCACTAAAAGTAATATTTCTTTCAACTGAGATTAAGATTCATCAGCTAATTTTCCTTAAATAACATTTCAGAAAAATTTTATTTTTGAAAGATTTTTTTTTTTTTATTAAAGAGAATTGTATTGACAGATCTGTCAACATGGACAAATTTATAGATTTTATTGATAAGGAGGAAAAGAAAGAGAAAAAAAAAAAAAAAAGATTCCAATCAATTTAAATTTGGTTTGAAATACAAAGTATTTAGAATATCAAATCTATAAGCTTGGAATTAAGGCTTCAAGAAATTTTTTTTAATTTAATGCATCCTTATATCTACATGGATCAAACAAATATTTCCTCTTGTATCATAATCAATGTAAAAGCTAATAATGTAAAATTATAAAGATACTATCTCATTACGTTTAAAAAATTATCTACCTTAAATATATATATATATATATATATATATATATATATATATATATCTCAAGTGCCAATATGAATATATCCTCTCCATCCTTTTTATTTCACACTTTTTTTTTAACCAAATATCAAACGTTGTCGCTTTTTGGCTTACCCTCTTTTCTACGGGATAATTACACACATGGTTTAGTGTCCTTACAAAAGTAAGGCTGCAAAACATCTCAAGTAGAATCCTCTTCAAAGAAAGGTCATGTTATGGAGTGGGTGGTGGTGGCTGCCTCAATGGTTCTACCCAACAGTTATCCATCAAGAAAATGCAAGTGCATTCTGATAAAGACAGAAGTTTTGTAAGAGCTGGTGAAATATAAATACAGTTCTCAGCTGATAGATGAGTGGTGATTGAAAACTACTTTTCTGTTACTACGCTGACATTTAGGGGAGAAATCAAGCCAACTCAAGTAAGGAGAAATGAGAAAGCTGAAGGTGAGAAGAAAATGTCTTGAGACATTTATTCACCTGCACTTTCCCTCTTGTGTACTATCCTTAATAAATACAATTATTAGTTCAAAAAGCAGAACTAATTCACATGTGGCTTCAGCTTGCTGCAGAGTGAGGAAATAAAAGGAAAATTACATGTTTATAAAAAAAAATAAAAATCACAGCAAATAGATATTTTTATTACATAAATCTAATTTTGGCCTCTTTTCACAATCTTTCAACTAGGATGACTTCTTTTTAAGAAATTACTCAAAATTTTAGGAATTACTAAGACTACAAATAAATCTTGAACTTTACAATATTTCCATAAATAATCTCATTTTACCAATGTGTATGGATATTGTAAATGAATGCTCCAGTTGTACTTTTTATATATGAATTTAAAAAAAGAAAGAAGAAACTGATTTTAAATATAACCCTTTTAAATAACAGTTTCATGAAATTTAAAAACCAAATCATTGATTTTTTTTTCTCACATTTATGAATAAGACCAGACACACTGTATGTGAATTTTCTCAGAATCTATACTAGGATTAAACATAAGTAACCATGCCAACATGTACAAAATATAAAAAAATTACATATGACTGTAAATCAAAAATTATCCATACTTTCACCATAACATATCTTAAATTTGTTACACTACTTTCTGGTTCATACATATTTATAGTAGGTACTATTGTGGTTACATGATAGAAATTTGAGCTTGATCACACCAGTTTTCTTGCTGCTGTTCCAGTGTAAGCATGGCCACTCTGCTAGCAGTATGCATGAAGGAGGAACAAAGAGCAGTAGATTTCTCTGTTCAGGTGTGTCAGAGGCTGAAATTCATTGGAGGGGTTTAACACAATACAATGACAGTGCACTACTGTGTAGAAGTGTGTACGAATGGATTAAGAAGTTTAAAAGTGGCCAGACAAGGATGACACATGAAGCAAGATGACCTTCAAACTCCACCACTGATAAGAAGATTCAGCAAGCTCAAGAGATTACATCAAAAATTAAAATACCTTACAATCTTCTATTTGTTCATTCATTTGTGAAATGTTATTTATTTTTTTTTACAATACACAATCAAACTTTCAAACCAATATATACTACCCCCACCTGGACTCTACAAATGCTTGAACAAAGATAAAAGTAAAATATTAGAGATCACCTTCAAGAAATAGATGCTTACAAAAACTTTCATAAGTTGGTTTTGTTATTTAGAGATATCTATCAGATTATTCAACATAAAAATACCCATTTATTATACATCATTATTTAAAAATTTAAGAAAAAATATTCAATCAAAATCTCATGCCCTCTGCACACTTTTCCTCACCTTAGCAACAAGTTGTCAATTCTTGTCATCAAGAATTTTTCATTCAAAAAATCTAAATTTACCAAAGGCTTCTGCAATTCCCTCATGATTGGAAAAGTTTTTTCCTATGAAGAATTGATCTTTATAAAGATAATCGCTTGTACAAGAGTCTCCACCTACAATGGATTCAACATGAGTAACACCATATTTGTATCAGGCAGCATAATGGTAACATTTCTGTTCACCAAACTTGACACACAGTACTGAATACATTATTTTAAGCTAGCCTCACATGCCTGTATGAATTGTATGGCTACCTTGAATAAATTTCAACAAAATACTCACCATAATATTCCAGGGATGACAGAACTGTTTCATTTGATGATATAGTGCAAAAATGAATAAATTCCATGAACTACTGACCATGAACAGCACAGACGTATCTGATTATCTGTTGCTCATCCAATTATTTTAATTAGTTCTAAAGTTGAGAGCTCTCTGGTTGACTGGTTGAGGTTTTTAGATTATTTTTCAACTATGGTTAAAACCAACATCTCTTCCAATTTTCTAAACTGAAATCTCTACTTTCACATTACTAAATACAGAATTAACATTCACTACAGCTGTGATACTATGTCACTGCTGCAGTGAAATGGAAAAAAGTTTTGTTAAAACATAAGAAAGTTTTATGTATTGGGAGACATTGAAATGAGAAGAGTTAATACCGAAACCCCGTGGGAAAAATTGAGGGTTTAATTCACACATAAACGACTTGAATTGTATGTTGAGTAGTTTGAACAATGGAAAAGTGACCCAGACTTAGGGGCAATGTTGATTGATACACAGCTGCAAATGCAAGCTGTAAAGTGAAAATTTCATTTTTTGTAAACAACAAATTTGGAGTGGATTCCCCTGGTTGAAAGTTGAGTTGAAATACCAGGAGTGGGTGGATAAGCCACCCACACTCATTGAGGAGATTTAGTAAGAAGTAATAATATGAGAGAGTGGAAGAATGGAATTCCCCAGAACTATCAAATTTTCTTACTTTGCCAGTTTGGGCATATGTCTATAAATATGAGCACACAAAGCGAAGTCAGTAGAAGAGAGGCAGAAGAAAGGTCCATGTGATTATCTGCTGATGAAAACCTCTGAATTCAGTCTTGTGCCAACCTTTACCAAAACAGTGACCCAAACTTTGCCAAGTCAACAACAATAGTATCACTCCTGATTTAGACACAGGTTGGGCTGACAATTATTGCATATGAACTCTGATATACCCAATTATTGTACAAAAGACCGATATAAACGGCATTTACTTTTTGTTCAATTTATTTAAGTGTTGTTTTTTTTTCTGTATGTTTTCACCCTGCTTGGATCTGCCAACATGAAGATTCTTGCAACGATTCAGTTTTGGCCTCCTTATGAACAAACTTAAATCACAACATGGGATAGGGCAGGTCTGAGATCAAAGCAATTTCCATTGATCAGCCGTGGTGTTGGAAGTCTTGGACAACCAGGGAAGGTGTTGTACAATTACACAGCAGCATCTCCATTATAGGCCCAACTTGAAAAGATACATGTATGAAATATGAAATGTTCACAACTAAAAGGTTTTTCATATTTAGTGGAAAATAAATGTAAAAAAAAAAAAAAAAAAAAAAAAAATATAGAATAAAATAAAATTATTAAATATTCAAAAAATATTTAAAAAAAAATAAAAAAACAATTTAAAATAATTTATTTTCAAAAAGAAAAAAAACCTCGAAAACCTTCATACTTAAAATCAAATAGGTTGAACAAGCTAGGAACATAGAAATTGGTTTAGATACCGAAATCATTTTCCTATAAGCAAAAATTTCATATGCTCAATATACACTATGTTAGATTTTATTATGCAAACTCATACTTTCATAATAAAATCAGTATTAACTAATTAATGTTGCTAAAGTTTTCAGGATATACTTACATTTATATTATATCATGAATTTATATCTGATTTTATTAAAAATATTTACAACATTTTTTGTCATGTAACTCAAGATTTGCTCGCCGTACTGTAAATATATACAATAGTCTAATCAGATATTTTTTAATTTCAGATAAATAAAAATTTCAAGGGATCATAATAAAGATAACTTTCAAAAAGAAACAACATGCCATAAAGTTATTGAAAGACAGGAATACAATGTTAGAAATTCTGAAAAAGTGGAACAGAGATAATAGAACCATAAAAAAGAAATTGTAAACATTGGCAAGATAAAAGTAGTTTTAAGAATGTTACAAGGTGATATTTAAACAAAATTAAAAAGGTAATAAGAAAATTGGATTGACCAACAAGAAAATATTTGAAGCAGTTGATGTTATAAATGTAAACAGTAATGAAGGTTGCAGAATATTAAGAACATCAGCTACCAACTATCACCTATAAGCAAACATTACAAAGAGAAACATTGATTGAAATGATTTCTCAACAGTAATTTTTAGTAATAAATGAAGAACTGGATTGATTGGATTTGATGGCTGTTGTTGAAGTTAGGTCTTTTATGGAAATAGGCAACTAACACAACTTTGACAGGAGGTGGTGGTGTAATTTTTTTGAGCTAGCATAGTATTTTTTTAAAAACTTTTTTAAAATCATTTCACCCTAAAGAAGGCAATAATACAAATAAGATGCAAAGGTTTAATGGGAGTGAAAGAGAATGAGAAGACATTAGGGAGGAGAAAAGACAATAAAGAACAGGACATAGGAAGACAGAAGATGGGGATGGAGGTTGCATTTAAATGATTGAAGAGATTTATTCTAAGTTCTTGGACGTATATTCATCTTCTCATCTGTTAGAAACCATCTTCCAAGTTCCAAATCCACTGAATGTATTAATCTAATAGAGGAACTATACTAATCTACAATATTTTACATGTCTGGTGAGGACCCCAATACAGAAAAATTACAAACCTGATCAGAAGTACAACAAGGAAGAAATGACTGCCCCAGTCTATTTAATCTTTAGACTATGCACAAATGTAAAGAGATAGGCACTGATAATTTAAGCATTCCATACCATATCCCAAATGAATCTACCAACAGAAATCTTGCTTTCCTTCCAGAGATGATTATGATGAGGGCTATGCTGATGACAAAGGTATTCATAGCTAGGATAAGAATGATCTTGAACAGAAAATCAACATACTCTAAGTGTTCGAAGAAATAAAACTCAAGATAAACCTTTTCAAAACTGAAACTATGATGTGGAATTGGAATGAAAGCAGTGATGACACATACCCTAAATACATCATAAAAATTTAAAATATACCAAACATTTCAAATACCTTGTTGAATGGATCAATTATAACAAATTTAGTATAGGAAAGAAAGAAAGTGAACTTAGAATAGGCTGCACCAGAGGTAATTTTGTCCAACATCACTGATTGCTACAAAACTAAAACATCAACCAGAAAACTCAAGTCATTTTCTTAAACAGCCATGTTCAAAAATATTTAAACTGTCAGCTGTATGCAAGTGCTTTCTAAGAAAAGTGGTTAAAAATGATTTAACTTAATGAGTGAAGCCTGAAGTTTTGGGCAAAAATCCTTTGAACATTATTTGTTGGTGTTAAAGAATCACAAATAATGAACTATATCAAATATCAGAAACCACATCGAGGACTACCAACAGCAGCAACAAATGAAATGGATAGCACATATAAGTTGAAGAGAAAATAATTATAGAATCAAGATGTTGAAATTTCACACTAGTTCAAATAAAAGGTTAGGAAGATGTAGCATACCTTCGGATGATAATGGGCATGTCCCCATTCATATAAATACAGTAATAAGTACTGTATGTTGGTCTGCAGTTGGAGATTCATTGTGGAATTCACTTGACTACTTCTACATGCCACTGACAAATTTTATGTGTTGTTCGTGTCCTACATATTACTGTTCATTACCAACCTTCATGTGATTATTCTAGTCAGTAACCTTCCCTAGGTTACAACAGAAGGAAATCGTCATCAATACTGGAAAAAGTGATAACTATTGGACTTGAGAAACTTATTTCCCTGAAAAATAATTTTAAGAGAAAGATTTTTATAAATTTCAACCAAAAGCAATAATGTCTTCTTGATTAATGAATGTTAAATGTTTCTTTGTAGGGACATATCTGTAACAGAGAATCAGGTCAACCCAATAAGTGACCCAGAGTTAATTGAGTGTGGTGCTGTAAACACCAGGAGTTATGTCCTCTTCCACAAAGAGCTGTTGAGAGAAGACATTTTACTTACAGTAGGTGGTGCAATTTGCATGAATGATAATGGGCAGGTATCAGCCAATATTCAGTGTAAGTCTAGGACTGGGAGAGCTATATAACACAAGTATTTTCTCAGTCAAGGGAGAGTGCTCTCAATGTGCACAACCAAATTGCATGATTTTTCTAGTCCAGCATAAGTTCACTTGACAAGAATTTTGGATTTGTTTCTTTATGAAAAAAAAAAAAAATATTTTAGTACATTAAGTTTTTTCGTTTTATATTATCTGCAAAACTTTTTGCATTTTATCTTTAGCTTCTCTGTCTTTTTGTGTACTTGTTTTGTGTAAACTTTTTTTTTTTTTTAGTATTTTCTTTTTTTGTTTTACCTCCTCCTGATTTTAATTAATTTCTAGTTTAATTCCCTTTTATTTTTGATGTATTTTATTGTTGTTCAACTTTAATTCATTATTATTTTTAGTTTTAACCCCTTTTTTGTTGTCAACTTTAATTCACTTTGTTTTTTTCTGTTTTTATTTTTCTATGTTCTTGTAAGCTAAGTTTGATTTTCCTTTGTTTACAGCTTTAAGTTGTCCTTTTTTCAAAAGATCTTTTTTTTTTTCATTGTAAAAACAGTCGATTCCATTGGTGAAGTTGAATTAAAAAGGACAAAAACTTGTAATTCCAACAGATAACTTATTGTTAAAAACAGATATATTAACTTTTTCTTTTCATTTTTTTTTTTTTTTTTTTTTTACCTTTTTGTGTGAATAAGCTAAAATTGTATGAGGCTAACTTAATTGTTTGGTTGTGGTGGATTTGGCCCACCATGGCAAAAAATTTGGATGCAAATAGAAAATATGTTACTGCCTAGAAAAAATGGCCTGTGGAGAAAACAGGCCCAAAAAGATACAAGTTATTATGATGACTTAAAAGAAAGATATGAGGAGTTCACTAGAGGAAATGAGTTCCTCAAAATTTCAAAGGCAATAGATGCTGTAAAAACAAGGAACATCTCCCTGCTGACCACTGACATAGGAACTCTGAGACTTATTGGAGTCAGCAGGGAAACAATAGAAGAAGTCTTAAAGTCTAAAAATAGGACCCAAGATTCTGGTAAGGCAGTCTAATGCCCTATGGGATATATTGCTGCCAACAAAAGAAGAAGCATAGATGTTGGCAAGAAGTACCTTGACTAAAACATCTACCTTCAAACAGAATATTTGGAGACAATACTGACAAAAATCATTATCCATAGAATGCTGGTGGATATTAGTGCAGATAAGCTAGGGGCTTTTTTTGCTCAGTACAGACAGGTGGAGGAGATAACTGCAATGATTAGCAAAGCTGGAATTGCTATGGTAGACTGTCCTACAAGTTGAGAAGGAAAAGCTTTGCATAGATCCCAACTTTACTAATATGTAGGGATAAAATGAGGCTTGTTATGGTTGAATGCTGTTGTCCCTACTGCTGCGCATGTGGTGCTTTGGGACATGTCCAAAGTGTGTCCCTGCAAAAAAGCAGCAGCAGGAACAGCAGAAGTGTTCATCAAGGCTCCTGATGGTGCTTGGAGGGAGGTGACAAAGAAGGGACAGAAGTCATCTAGCCCTCCCACAAGCTGGAGGCCTCACAGCAGCAGCAACAACCCCAGGAGAGGCCAGAGCCTGAAAAGCAGCACCATCATCTGCCTCAGCTCCCAAAAGGGCTGCAACAAGAAAAAGTACAGCAGCAGCCCAAGCAGAAACAACAGCTGAAAAGTCAGCAGAAACTAGACAACCAACAACATAAGGACCAACAACTACAGCAATATCAGCAGAAACAGAAACACCAGCAAAAACAACAGCAGCAAAGGGAAGTGGATGTCTCCACTACAATCCTCTTTTTTGAAAAGGGGAAGAGAGGAAGAAGAGATGCCCCCCCCCCAAAAAAAAAGAAAGAAAAAGAAAAACTGGCTGGACAAAGCAGGAAGGAGAAGGAAATAGTCAAAGCCAGGTCCCAATCTGTCTTGGCAGAAACTCAGGACAACTCCCAAGTCAAGGAGCCTCTCCACTTCACTTGCTAGGGTTCTGTCCATTTCTACTCTACCCTACCCATCCAGGAAAAAGAGGGAGGGGAAACATTTCCCCAAAGTGGAGGAAATTTGCAAGTTGGTAGAAAAGGAGGCAGAAAGGTACCTTTCCACACAAAAGAAAATGCTCTTGGGTCCCCTTTTCAAGATCTCTTCAGTGAACGGGATGTCAGTGGAGGATCCCTGCAACTTGCGATTTCTTGTATTAGGGATATGGGGACCGATCTGAGAGTTTGGTCCCACTTATCTGAAGCTAAAGAAGCCTTTCCAGAACTTCACATGGCCTAAATGAGTACACCTGAACTTAAGAAACTTAAAATATTTCATACTGGGAAAGTCCTGGTGCCTCTCCCCACCCCCATTTTATATAGGCCATTAAAACTAATGTATATACGTGGCTAGCAAGTGCTACCAGGGTCAGGTAATTAGGAGCTGTGAACATGGGCACAGAATTGTGCAGGATAGAGATCTGTCAAGGTTCTGGTTGATATATTTGCGAGGTCAAGGGGCATACTCTGAGGTCAGCTGATGGCATGTGGGAGGCATTTCAGCGGCATTTTGAGAACCTGTTTACCAAGGAGTCTGGTCTCTGTGATGAGTTTTGCAGATATTTAGCTGGCTTTCCTCGGCTTTAATCAACTAAAGCAGCTAGTTTTGAGGGGGAGATCACAGAGGGTGAAATCTACTTGGCATTGAAGGTCGGCAGTGCCAAGTCTCCGAGACTTCATGAATTGTACTTGAGGCTTTCGCACATCTTTTTGTCCACTGTCGCCCCTAATTCACACTTTTGTGTTGGCGCCTCTCCTTCACAGGCTGAGGGACAGAGTGTGCAGCCCAGCCCTACATGGAATCATTCTCTCTGGTGGGGCTTGAGCCATGGTTTCCAATGATGTATCTACTTTCATGTCATCCCACAGTGACATTGAGGTGGTAGTGAAGGTGCCTGAATGGTACAAAAAGGTCATGGAGGCCAAGATTAACCACAACAAGTTTTCTGGCTCGCGGTTAAGTGCCTGGAAGGGAGTACATCTTCTGAGGCTTTTCTATGCCATGTGTTGACAGAAGACTCAATTTTGGAGGACAGTGTGAAGGTCACCTTCCCATCATCTCAAAAGCAGAGCGCATTTGTAAAACCCAGGATCAATCGAGTTTCCTCCTCAAATGTCGATTGGCCTTGAGGGTCATTCCTCAGTCCAGTGACCTTTCTTGGCCTAGGTGAGTCTTTTATCAGGAATTAGTGGTGGGGGTTGCAAAGGATGCACTCTGCAGCTGGCTTGGCAGCAGATGAGTTATGCTCTTTTTGGTCTTGGGTGCCAGCGGCAGATTACCTCAGTTACTCCAAGTTTTCACTTACCTGGCAATTGGTTCGGAATAGGCTGCCTCTTAATGACATGACCTTCAGATTGGGCTTGTAGGATTTTCCAGACTGTC
Organism: Acanthosepion lycidas; assembly: GCA_963932145.1. Lineage (NCBI taxonomy): Eukaryota > Metazoa > Mollusca > Cephalopoda > Sepiida > Sepiidae > Acanthosepion > Acanthosepion lycidas. The sequence continues at coordinate 51,796,491 of OZ010580.1, read as the reverse complement.
ATCGGTGTGATCTTTCTACCATTGTCCTCATGTGCACCCTCTCTGGGACTATGTCAGCCAGTTAATGGCTCATATTGCACCTGAAAAGCTTGTGCTCCTTGATCTCACAAGTGTGACAATGTGTCACCCTCATATTTTGGAATGAAAAAGATGTTTCTGTAGTTGCTAGTCATGGCTAGAATGGTGATTTGGTCATTGCAGATGGATGAAATCTTTCAATGTGAATATTATTCTTATCAGGATCTAATATGATTCTTTTATCATGACTCAGGCTGAAAATTAGAACTGATAGAAAGTATTTGGTATCAATAGATTTCAGCAAAAGGTGGGTAACTGTGGCAAGACTGGTTTGTGTGAACAGGGCTAGCTTTGATTTTTGTTTTTGTTTTTAAAGTCTCCCTAAGTTACAACAGGTGGTTTTGATAAATTTTATATATATATTGATATATTTTTTTATATATGCTCAAAGAAATTAGTATGTCATGGGGTGTTTTGTGTGTGTGTGTGTGTGTGTGTGTGTGTGTGTGGTACTGTAGCATATGTAAGATTGAATAATGATGGATGAGTTTTTGTGGTGAATGTGTAAATTGTAATGAATGAATGGGTTGTGAATCTGAATATAGGTATAAGATAGTGTCCACAAGCCTCAATCCATTCCCCTTTTTAGACCTTGTGCCATAACTTGTATTTTATACACAATAAATACTGAGTGCTCTCAACATGTAGAAAACCAGACAAGATGAACACAAGCTATTTCAGCAACTGACAGACAATGGCAGACATCAAATTCGACCTAAAATTAATTCCTGAGTTTGAGTGGTTGAAGCTGGAACTCATTTGCAGGCTATTTGGAGTGAAGTCTCTGACACACATGATCCTATTGAGACTTATGGGCAGAGTATTTGCAGTCTACCAAGAGATGTATGACAAAGCAAAATCTGACATTGACGAGATGAAGACTGCCTTTACTACAGATTCATTCATGGTGTACAAATAATTTATTGAGTGGCACCTACAGTACAGCAAATCTGTGGATGTATACCTGGCTGAATTGAAGAAACTCATGTTCTTGCTGGGTGGGATGAGCAACCGTATGCTGGCTTGTGCATGGGTTGCCAGGTGAAGTAAAGTGGGATCTTCATGTGCCACCTAGGATGGATACATTGTTTATTGACAAGCTGTTTGCCCAAGCCAGAGTGATTATGAGAGAGGAGATGGAGGATGTCATGGTGGCCATGGCAGCCCAGCCAATGCAAAGCACAGAAAGTGATATCAGAAAGAACTTTAGACACAATGGCATTAGCCACATAGCAAAAGATTGTCCGATCCAAGAAAATGACAGGGGACAAGGGCAAGGACAACACAATACCATGCACTGTTACCATTGCCATACTCCGGCAAAACTGTCTGGGAAAATGTGAGAAGTGAAGATATGTCAGTGCCAGTATTTTCTTTAGCCCAGCACTACCTGGTCCAGGTTGATGGCAGAACTGTTAACATGCTAGTTGATACTGGTTGTGCACTGTCTATAGCTAGCAGAGAGATATGTCCGTTGTGGACAAAAGGGCCTGTATGTGTAACTATAGAGAGGGAGAACAGGGCCTGTTGTGGGATTGGAGTTGTACCTCTCTGGCTGCAAGGTGGAAGTCTTGTCAAGATCAATGTACTGGTGGCTTGAAAGAAGCCACTTGGTCCTTTTGGTTAGGATGAATTCGATCAAGGAACGGGGCAGGGAGGGGGGTAGGAATCACTCCTTCAGATGCAGTGGAGTTCTTTGACAGAAAATTGTCCCTGTGTGCAGCTCTCACCATAGAGAAAATGGATTTTAGTGTAGAGTTCAACCAAAAAAGAAAGCATGGACAGCATCAACCAATCATTATCCAAGAGAGCAAGAAAAAGGTACACCCAGTAATGGATTACAAAGAGTTAAATGAGTATGTAGACATGTTCACAGCAAGTGCAGATGTCTGTGCGGACAAGCTAAGGGAATGGCAACAACAGGAGCACATCAATGTGGCACCACTTATAATGAAGGCAATTAACAAGATTGTAATACAGGATGAAGCAATCCAAGATGCCACTTCAGCATACATAAATGATATCTTTGATGAAACTGCAGTTTCCATGGCGCAAGTCAGAAAGCATATGCTTGACTTTGGACTGATCTGCATGGACCCTGTGAGACTCGACGATGGTGCAAAAGTGCTTGGTTTGCAAATCTGGGTTGAGCATGGTGTGCTCCAATGGAAATGAGCCTCCAGAGACTTCAACTGTTATCACATGTCATAATACATTCTCTCTCTGCAGAAAGCTTGTAGGCCACCTTATGATATGTGATGAACTACTAGAGTAACCAAAGAGTGAGACAGCAAAACCTGCAACATCCATCTGAAGTGCATGATCCATTATACAGTGATAAGATTGCATCAAGAAGATCCTGTAAGAGGCCAGTTTGTGAGCATTTACAAAATAACAGTGTGGGTGGACGCAACTTTTGTGGCCACTGGGGCTGCATTGGAAGTGAATGGAGACATAGTGGAAGATGCATGCTGGTTTTTCACAATGGTGATGGTCAACATATTAACCTAGCCAAGCTCAGTGCAATGTTAAACGGTATAAACTTGGCTTTGTAGTGGAAGGTGAAAGTGTTGCATCAGGTCACCAATTCCGCATGTACTCTCACTGCTGGATCAATGGCACCTTGACCAGAAAGTTATACCTGAAAACAAAGGCAGCGTGTGAAATGCTTGTGTGGAGATGACTGGGAACTCTTCAAGTGCTAATTGCAGAGTATGGCCTCACCTTGGATGTAAGGCTGGAAAAATCCAACTAAAATAAAGCTGGCAAACTTACCAGAGTTCAACAGAGTTGGTTGGATTTGTTGAAGGATACTGAACTTATCATCTTGGCAGGTAATAACAAATTGTCATCATGGGTCTGGGACTGGGAAAGCTATAAATCACTAGTGTTTTCTCAGTTGAAGGAGAGTGCTCTCAACATGCAGAAAACCAAATAAGATAAACACAACATCTAATATTACCATTACATAGTGGTATTGGTAGCAACCAGGAACCTTTAAGCCAGAAGTATATTGATGCAAGACAATACTCTTTTACATCCTGTAAAGCTGACGGTTTTGCTAAAAATTAATGTCTAAAATTTAATGAAATGATCCAGTTTCTCCAAATATTTATCCAATAGAAATTAGTCTATCATTAAGAGATTTATATGAGAATGGAAAACAATGTTCAAGTAAGGAACTAAGATTAAGCAATAAAAATGGTTGAAGATAATGTTAACTTCAAAATAGTAGAATGTTGATAAAAGCAATGGGTAACATTGATGAAGATTATAAAATGTCAAGCCCATATTAAGATAACTTATTTAGGTATATGGAGTATTGTGAGTCAATGAGTGTTTATATGGTCTAAATCTTTTGGAATTGTTCATAACTAAAAATCTACATTGTTCAGACTGTTGCCCTCATCTTTGTTGCCATATTCATGATGTTCACAGAGTTAGATTGTTCTTGTGCCATGTGCCTCTTCTGGATGTCTCAGTTATCTCCTTTTAACTAAACTCTCCAAGTTTTTGTTCACAACTGCAGTAACCAGGTCAAGTCACTGGATCCAACCAATGCTGAACAAAAATTTGGAGTGTTGAGTTAAAGGGAGATAACCGAGACATCCAGGAGAGACACATGGAACTGGAACAATCTACACTGGTGAATGAAATAAAGGGTTCAGTTCAAAATTCCAATCATCTGAAGAAGGCTGGAGTGTACAACAGTTGAAACATTTTGAATATGGCAACAAAAATGAGGACAACAGTCCCACAATGTAAATAGTGCACTTAAGTTGTTTGCATAATAAAACCTGACATACCAAAAACAATTTATTATCAATATTTTTTAATAAGGATAGTAGAAGCTGAAACTAATATGATAAATTGCTCAAATATCCTGAAAATTTCACCAACATAAGTTGGTTAATACCAATTTTATTGTGAAAATATTTACTCGCATAATAAAATCGAGCATGACAGTGAACAGCCAAATAAAGAAATCTAAGCTTGAAAAAGAATTATATTTAAGATCAATTTGGAAATAATTCTGTAATGCTGTTTATTCTTATCATACATAATTATATTTTTCCTCTTCAAAATTCTACAATAATTTTTTTTATGAGCCTATCTATAGCAGATCTAAAGAAAACCATCAGCAGATTATATCAGCATTATATAATTTTAAAAAATGCATTACCTTTTTTTTAGTAATAGGTTTTATTTGGAATAGAAAAGATTAAGATTAGTTTTGCATTTTCAAATTCTGACCTTGTATGATGTAAAGTCAGAAAAAAAAAATAAATAAATAAAAAACTTTTAAAACTAAATATATCTCAATTTCAAATGCATTTTTGTGGTACTGTTGAAATGATAGAAAAGAGGCAGTCTTTTGTATACGGTTATAAAAACAGTAGAAATGCTTTTAACTGCTATTTTCTTACTTCAAATATATTGTTTCAGCTGCTTTCTATAAATATTGGGAATTTAGTTCAAGGTTTCAATTATCTTCCAATCAAGATAAATATATTAATTACACTTTAAAAATTAAATGTATGCATATATAATTATTGTTATTATTCATCAGTTATAAATGGCTCATAAAAACATGGAGAATATATTGTTTAGTGATAAATTCTTTCATGTTATATATGTAATTCAATCAATTTAATCTTTACTTAAACTGATTTAAATTAAAGCATTTGCGATCTTATTAAATGAAATTAGGGTTGATAAGGTGAGACCAGCAAGTGGGAAATAAGGAAATAAAATAAACTGGGCACCGGAACAAATCCACCCTCTAATTGATGGTTACAGTTAATGTGATACATTGATATTAATTCTTGAAGAACAAAGAATCCATGTTCTTGGGGAAATTGATTATTCTGCATCAAGAAGATAGGACATGAGATAAACAATTTATAGCAGAAATGTTATACCAAAGTAAAAGACTAATAAATTATTTTAGAATTAAATAGCACATATACAAAATCACAAGAGAAACGTCTGCTCTCCAAACATAAATCCATACGAGCAAACGGTATTCTACAAGTAAGCATCAAATTTAACATATTTTTATATCTTAAAATTATATATCATGGTTTTACCTCATGAAGGAGGATTTAAGAAGGGCTCCAAATCTGCCACATGTACACTTGTGATTTTCAAGAAAGTAGCGAGATTGGTGGTTGGAAGAAGCACCAGGTTTAATGCCCTACTTCCTCTCTTTTGACTTGAATCTGCAGACTAATTTAGTGAGGGTAGTCATCTGGAAAACCTTGTTCCAGAAAGACCTGTTAGCATCCTCCATTACCAATATGTAGTAGTTGATATGGAAAGATATTAGAGTTCTTTTCAGAGAATCTGTATACTTTTCATGATGCTCCTCTATTGCATTAACCAGCAGCCAACATACCTAACAGTAGCATCATTGAAAGTTTATGGTATTCCATTCTTGATACATGGCCAGTGCAACTTTTTTGTAGCAATGTTTTGCATGATGTGGAGGCAATGCTGGTATACAACCCAAGATTCTGCCATCAGAAGAGAGTGGTCAACACATCTTTATAGACCTTTAGTTTGGTATATTTTCATAACTTTTTGCTGGCCTAGATACACTTGTGAAGTCTTCCAAAAGACAGTTTGCATTTGCCAGTTTGTTGTCAACTTCGTTATCTAGTTTGGCATCATGTTAAATATTCCAATAGTATAAATATAAAATATTCCTTGCATTCAGTTCAAATCAAATACTAAGAACATCAATTTATGCAAACTGAGTCTATAAATACAGTTCACAAAGATTGTAAACAAGGACAAATCTTACCTAAAAATATTGCAAACATTTGAATTGAAAAAAAAAAAAAAAAAAAAAAAATTCAAATAATGAATTATATTTTGATTACATAACCTAAACAAATGATAAAAATCTTAGAAACACGTTTTCAACAAGAAACACTGAAAAATTATCTAATTAGTATAGTATACAATCAATATGGCTATACTGGGCCTTATATCTGAGAACCTGCAATGGACCAGAAAGGCCATTCAAAATCTTCAGTAAATAAGTTAACCCATAATAATAATGCATTTAAAATGCAACTTATACTTTCCACTCAAATACATGTATAAAACCGTCAAGAAAAGATAACGATGATATTATCAATATAAAACATAATTGTTTCTGTACGCAATAGATAGTATTGAACATATAGAGAGATCAAGAGTTGGGTTAGATTGGCCTGACTTAAGAAAGACAGGTAAAGATAGAGTATTAGAAGCATTACAAAAGTTAAGCTTACATTTTTGATTGGTTTCACAATAATATTTCAATGGAGCTCCAGCAATTGCCAATAATAAAATCATATTGATGGCAGATTTTGGTGGTCATAGCTATGGTATTGTCAAACAGAACAACACCTTGCAACAGTGGTCACAAAATGGATTTAGCATAACAAGCCTTGAATCATTATGGGGGAAAAAAAGATTCAAATATTCACAGGGTAGTGTTTTTGGTGCTGAAGTTTACATATGATCAAGAAATGTAAAGCACCCAAACCAGAGTTGATTTGCTATTGATGTAATTGGGCAGGTCATATAGCTAGCTATTGTAGGCAGGGGAAACAGTTAAGCAGAGATATCTACCCCTTCAACCAGGTTAAAGCATTTCTAAATGCATTGCCAATAGTTCTAATTGGGATGAGAAAAGCAAGACTTCTGGACATGAAAGTGAAATTTGAGAAGATAAAGACATGGACTGAAGAATGCCCTGGGAAAAAAAAAGATAGAAGATGAAGTGTTGCTGCTGATAGTGAACAAATAAGACCCAGCCAAATCAGGAGCTTCAAGAATTGAATAACTACATTGTGTGTCACTCAGAGTGAAACATCACAGATGCTGAGAGACTTTGCATGAGTGGTAACAAATGATAGTTCAACAATTGCTAATTTGAAATCAGGCTATCTTCAGTTTCATGTTGAGAAACTATAGAAATATCAGCTGGTGAATTACAAGGTCAAAACGCACTGTTAAACTACATTAGGATTGATTGAATTCCATATCAAAAATCAAGGTCCCAACTTCAAGTGGATAGAATGAAAAGAGCCACTAATTCCTATGCAGATGATATATTGGACTAAACAGGTGTTAACAACTGAGGTAAAAAAAATGTATTTGAAGAAATAGGGTTTGAATGTAAAAATATAGCAATTATTGAAAGTAGGAGCAGCTTTGGAACTCAGATTTAAAAAATGCCAAGATAAGCAAGCTGGTTTTTCAGAAGATCTTTGAAGTGAAGAACAACCTAAATAAGTGGAAACTGTTTTCTATACATATGTAGGTTTACAAATCACTACCCTATTGCAGGATGGCTCTAAACTGCATGCAACTATATTAAGGGAAAAGTTGAATGAGTAAGCTGAGAAGATAAAGTAGGTGAAAAGGGAAATATACTACAGAGGGAAAAGGGTGGATGACCTAGTGATAAGAAACTGATATGTGCCTCAATAAGAAAAGGGGATTATGTGGTGTGAGGCTAATAGTGTGGCAACAGGCAGTGTATTATTGAAGGGTAGTGTGAAGGTGGAGGATATGGCATTGCTGAAGAAGCGATTGCTATTAATCTTATTAATGTAGTGAAATTAGATGTTGCGTATCAATTTAAGGATTGTGTATTATCAAAATTCCCACTGATTTCGTTGTACGGAGATGAGTGAAATCAGTAATTACCACTGAGAAGTGAGTTCACATAAAGGGAGCAACAGAGATGATTATTAAATGATGTCTGGAAATCTTAGAACAAATTACTGAATTTAATGTAAAACTGCAGGTTATATTGATACCCTTGGAGGATAATGTTCTTACCATTGAGAGGGCCTGAGAAGTCAAAGATGGGAGTAACTGTGGTGTGGTGTTTGGGAAACAAGATTTAAGAAAATTGCACAGTATACATTATTTGAGGTTGGATCAGACTAATTTCAGCTAGAAAAGTTTATCTTGATGTAACAAACTAGAGACAGTGGTTGATTCAACAGGTAGTCAAGAAATGTGCATGACTTCATGCCAAGATTGCATGAAAAGGGAGAAATTATTTAGGCTGGAAAATGTTAAGATGAGTTATGGCCCTTAAACTAATGGAAATGTGAAAAAAAATTGCTAAATTTGTGAGTATCTTTCAAGTTTTCATTGCTATATTTAATGTGTTACATGTGCAGATGGCATAAAACAAAATTCACATACATAATTAACCTGCTTAAAAAAATTTGAGGGTCAGATCTATGATGGAGAATGGTAATACTCTTATTGGAGTGGGGGAACATTTTTTTTTTTTTTTTTTTTTGTAAAGTAGAAAATGTATTTTGCTCTTTTTCTTGGTTAAAAAATTGAAGTGGAAATTTTTTTTTTTTGTCTTGATTCAATAACAACAACAACATCATATGCAAATTACTAACTTCCTGCCCTAAGGGAATAAACAGAATGACAGGAGAGTTCCATAAGATTTATATTAAGCTGTTTGATTAATTCCTATTAGGAACTAATCAACTAACAGAAAATTCCAAGATGAACAAGATCATAAGAATGTTTCAGTTGCATGTCTTCATGCCGGTAGCATTTCATTTGTTTTGATGCATTAATTTCCAGTAAGCCTTTTTTTTTTTCATTACAAAACAGGCTTCGTTTGTACAAAGACTAATAATTTTTTTACTTTTATATATTTTTTATACTTGAAAATTTTTTTTAAATATAACTTGAAGATGAACATTCTGTTAAAATATTGTTTAACATGTCAAACACTTTATTTTTTGTTAAATCATGCTCTTCTCTTAATAATAATAACAAATGAGAAAACTGTTCAGATGATTTATAAGTTATAATTTTAAGTTTAGTTGTCTGCCCTTAACACAATGACTGTTCAGTTGTATATACCAAATAAGTCAAGAATCTACAGTCTATTTCTTTTTTTACAGAAAATCTTGACTGTTGATGTATTATCAGAGATTGCGTCTTTCATTGACTGATTGCAAATCAAGTAGAGTAGCCATAGGACAGGAGATTAGGGCTCAAACTACAGTTGAAACTACTAAAGTGCTGAAAGAAACCTAGTGGATGAAGTATTAATAGATAATTATACCGTTTTTTTGTTCAGAATCATTGAAACTTACACTTGATTGGTAAGATTTCAAATAGTTTTGTAGATCTGCATAGAGACAAAGCAGTAATGAAATTGTAGAGAAACACTAGGAATCAAATCCTTAGTAAAAAAGTATATCTCACCAATTGAACTGATATTTTAGTACGTTACATAAATCAAGGCAGATAGAGAACTTTGTGTCCTTGAGTATTTAAGTATAGTGACGATCATGTGCAGTAACAATGGTCACTGAGGAGGGGGAAGGAGCTTCATCTGTCCAAATTGCTGACAAGCCTCCAAATGTATATATGTGCATCACAATGAGGGAGAGAATAGGTGGCCAGCATTATTTCCATAATATCTCTTGATGGTATCGCTCATTATTTCCTCAATATTTGTAGTTTTTTTTAGATATAATGAGTGAAAAGATCAAAAAAAAATGTTGCAGTCCCATGAAGATCATAAAGAGACTAACATCCACTTAAGTGGACAAGTAACTGAGATGGTAAAATAGGTTTAAGCTGGATTGGTTAATTATAAATAGATGTAAATAGAAATGGAGTTCTTAAAATCATTCTCTCTCTTTAATTTCAAATTGTTTATGAATGCAGTAATTTTTAGATAGGTGCATGTGAAACAATTGGTGAATACAGCATATGAACAGAAAGGGAGAAGGAAGAGACACCATATATAAGTTGGCAAGAAAAGAAGCAAAATAATTATGGTATGGAGTAATGTGTTTTCTCAATGTAGCAAAACTAATTCTCTTCGCCACTGAACGACACTTTCAGGTCATCAAATCTGGGTTAGTTTATAATTTTCTTTTTAATTTATTCTTTTTTCCACATTTACTGAATCACTGAATATAGTTAAGATTTTTGTCTTCCTTTTTCCTATTTAATTATCAATAAGAGGAAATTTGTCAGCAAAGCAATATATTCCAAAAGCAAAAGAATTTAAGTTTGAACAGAAAAAACTAAAATCTTCTGTTAATGAAAGTAGATAGTTAGTATAACATTGCTAATGTGACTAAAAGCAGAAATGGGCCATTCCCAGACATACCCATCAAGTTAGATACTAACAGAGAGTATGCCCTCTGATAAATATAGGATGGTTTAAAACAAAACAAAAAAAGCAGCATTGCTAACAGACAATTTAAAAAAAAAATCTATTAAACAATGTTAAAACATATACTAAGTATCAACTTGTCACCCCTTTTTTTGAATTTGAAGGCAATGCACAATAGTTCATATACATCTAACATTCAATTAGAACTGTTGACTTTAACAGAAGTAAAGTTTACGAATCAATTCTATAGAGTAGTTGTCGACTGAAAGAACAGAATATACTCTGCAACTGCATTAAATTAATACAAGTGGATAGACTCAAAAGTAAGATATATGCTAACATTTTTTCATATTAAATCAGTACACTGATCATAGAAAACTAGTTACAGGCAAGCGTGTAAACACAATACAAATATTTATGAGCTTGGCAATACATGTTAAAAGAAATTAATTGTAATAAAAAAAAAAAATTTGTTCTTGCAACCATTTAACAAAATTTTATGTTTTTAAGATGCACTAATTACATGTTATACAGTATTACCATAATCAATTATAAAAATTAAAATCAAACAACCTGAAATTTAAGAGTTGCCTAGAATACATATTTGTAAAAGATATACTATTTAACTGCACTGATTTTTTTTTTTTAACTCTTATTAAATCCAGGCAAAAATTAAAAATAATACACACGCATTATATATATATATATATATATATATATATATATATATAGAGAGAGAGAGAGAGAGAGAGATAGATATAGATATTATAAATAATTATACAGAATACATTTGTACACAGAACATATCTCTTATATTTAAATGTTAACTTTTTTTTTTTTCAAGATAATGCATTTTAAGAATTAGTACAGGATGATTAAAAAAAATTGAATTATAGTGAAATTGTAGTTCAAGCATTTTACCAAGGTAATGGTTAACCAGCCAGTCTGGTAGACCATTTCTACTTTATAGTGATTTTGATCTTCTAATGAGAAACCTAAATAATAAGTTCTACAATCTACAATTTATATGGTTACAATATACACAACAGAAAATATATAATTTTTGTCAGAATTCTTTAGGTAAGGAATTATGCTTTGCTATTTAAACCATCATGATCATTTTGGTCATTATAATCACAGAGGTACAACAAGAAATGTGCATAACAACCAAGATGAGTATACTGGTCTGAATAGCAAAGCATATAAAGAACAATTTATAGTTAAATTAAATGGTTAAATTAAAATATTTAAAATTTCTATTAAAGCTGAAAGATCTATGTTAGTATATTAATGTTTTTAAGATAACCATAAAAATGTTCAGTATACATTGATAGCCAAAACATGTGGCAAGAATGACAGCTATTGTCTCAATGTCACACATCTCCCTGTCAAAGTCAGACATAGATAATCAGGTAAAGTGAGCTAAAATACTTAATTTTGATCTATTGACCGTTACAATTATAAGAAAGATTTAAGTGACTTTAATAAAAATCAAATTGTTATAGCCAAAAGATTAGGTCAGAGCATTTTTAAAACCAGCACAGCTTGTGATGGTACTCACATTAAGTTGTGATGAATACTTATTAGCAATGACTGGAAAAGAGAAAAATCTAAATGCTAACAATGAATATAAGATTTGATTCAAGAAGTGAATGGAAGCTTTCTTGATAAGCACAATCCAACAAAAGGGCTACTGTAGTACAAATCACAGGTAGCTTTAATGTGAAAAGAGGAATATGCCACAATAGACAGTACATTGAGCCTTATGTATATGTCTACATAGATGAAAGTCAGTCAGTACCCATAATAACCAACATATAAAACATCTTCAAAAATCATTTTTATTATACAAAATGGTGCCACATAGCTAAATATTCTTGAACAATAAACATCATAAGTCTAATTACAAATTAACTATTACTTATAACTTCTTTGAAGGGATTTAAGAAAGGAAAGAAACATGTTTAAGATATTTAACAAAAGAAAACAGTCAAATATTACACTATTGAATAATCACTTCATGAACATGTGAAAAATATTTCATATATTTACTGATAAATCTTCCAATAATTCTTATGATGACCACAATACATTTTTTTTAATCATTTCACCCCAAACAAGACAATAAGGTGACTATGATGTAAGGGGTTACTGAGTGTAAAAGGATATCAAAAAAAGGAAAAAATTAAGGAGAGAGAATAATAAAAACAGGAATTAAAAAGTCAGAAGATAATGACTGACATCACATTTAAATTTTTGAAGATCCAAGTTGACAGGAAACTAAAGAAGCCAGAAAAAGAGTTCCAAAAGCAAAGAAAGTGTGAGAGAAGAAACTTAACATAAAACTTATGTTAGCATCTCGCCAATTCAACTGTAAAATAATGAGACCTAGCTGCCAATCTAATACTGCACATATTTAAGTGCAGTATTCTTGTAAAGTTGAGGTGCCTAGGAGGAAAGCTCATCAAAACAATTACCATGGAAATATTTATAGATACAGGAAGCTACATTATGATGGTGGGAGGTGACTGAAGATGAGAGGCCAGGTCAGGCCTGATAACATTGCAGATTCTTCTTTGGATTTTAGCAAGAATCTCTAAATACATAGCAGAAGCATCTGACCAGATAAGGCAGCAATATTCAATGCATGGATGAATGGCAGACTTATAAGTGTGCAAGATAGATTCTGGCAAGAGACATTTTCTAGCACAACCCAGTGAACCAACTTTCCTAGTAGCAGACCTATCAATTGATTCAATATAATCTTTCCCGTTTATGTTAGCAGAAAACATTAGCCCAAGAAGTCACTCACCTGGATGTTAGCATCAGCTATGCTGAGAGAATGCAAAAAAGGTTTTCAGATTATTAATAGAGCAGTTTCATTTTGGAAACATTAAAATTAAAGCATTTCTTGCCCCATTTAACAAACTTAATCTTCTAATACATAAGCTAAAACATTTTCCATGGCACATGTATAAATTTTCGTAACTATCAGTATTGAGGATTTTGCAAATTTAAGAAAGGTAAGTTGCCAAAAGATCTAATATGGATATAGATACCATTACTCAAAGCAATTATAATTTTTTTTATAATGACTGAATAATAGTTTTTAGTTTTTCTTAGGCACTTATGTGTGGGGGTAAATATTAGTGAAGTTAGTTTGGTTGACTAATGTCACTAAAGTTGTTTGATCCCGAGTATCCTATACATATGGCCTTGTGCCAAAACTAGGCTAAGATTAGTATCTAACAAAATTAGTCTTGAGTAAAACTAATGTCTATACACAATAGATCATTTTTAAAATACATCTTGTCATGATATATTTTGTTAGGTAAGACTTAAAATGATCGAAATTTCGCCTACTGTAATGTTTGCTATTAAAACAAGAAATTAATTTCCCTTTAATTACAAACCAAATACAAACAAATCTACCCCAAAAAAATCACTTTTGCTCTACCCGCCACTACCAGGAGAATTTTCTGACAAAAGAGACTAACCACTGAAACAATTAAATTTACTAATAACATACTTTTCCAGGACTAAATTTATATTTCATTTTTCTTAACTATTCTATAGACAAATGTACCAAGACTTGGCTCAGATCAACATGAATACTCCATATTTTATCAGCACAAACAAAAATAATTAAGAGATATATTGTGTTGTTGAATTAAATTATTGACTATTTAGGGAAAGTAAAATAATTATTACTTCCTAAATTTTGCTTTTCTAATAAATTCAGTAAACAAGTATGCAGTATGTTTCAATTACATTTCACAAGAGTATAGAAGAATTTCGTAATTTTACAAAAAAAATGTTTACTTTGTATTCAATTATGAGATTCCTTCAAATATATAGACTTCTACTGAAGTGGTTAATTCTGAACAAAAAAGGGTTAAGCCCAAAATGGAATGTAAGCTGAGAGAGAGAGTGTGAAGACATTTTCCTTGGTAAAAATGGGACTGTCTGAATTTCTTCTCTCCTAAAGTTTATTTTTCTTATCCATCAAGAATCTCACATGCAGCCGAAAACAGATTTGGATAAATTCTTTTATCTCTTCCTTGAGAAATTAAAAAAACGCATATCATTAATGACATGAGAGACAGATGGGGCTTAAATTTTCATTGACGAAAACAAATTGGGAAATTTGAACAAACTTGTGAGGGTCAAAGTTATGAAGATCAATCCTGTTGTTGACAAGTGGGTGATCTGGTTTATAATCTCACTAGACAGAGATCACCCCAAGAATAGAGAAACAATTTCATCTCTTCCTTGAGAATTTAGGCAAACAAATATCATTAACAAAAAGACAGACAGACAGGGCTTATATTTTCATAGATGAAAATGAATTGGAAAATGTAAACAAAGAACAAACCCCTTTTAAAGGTCAAAGTTATAAAAACAGATTGCCAAGATGGTGATCTGGTTTGTTTTTGCAAGACATAAATAAGTCCAAGAATGGAGAAATAATTTTAATTCTTAATTGACACGAGTTAAAAATTAGATTTATTACAAAGACAATTAAGTCTACCCTGGGAGGCAGACTGAGGTGAAATGTTGAGAAGGCAGGCAGAGGAGGAAAGATTTGACACTGCCTGTGTGGAGTGGTGGTTTGAGATGTGAAATGGAGCAGGATGGAGTTTAGAGGCATAGGAATCCCTGTAACTACTCCTGAAAAGGTGGATAATTCTGCAAAATTTGGAAAGTTGATTAAAATAGCAGAAATAGGGAATAAAGAATCCTTATTAGGATTAATATGAAAATTGAAGAATCAAATCCCAAGAACCCTTCAGCCCCATGTTAGTTTTGAGCCAAAGTGTAATACAAGCAGATGACTTTGAGAGCTCGAGGACTTAGGCTGAGAACCCCACATCGAATGTCTCTGGAATTCAGCTACCAGATTTCTTGATTCTAAAGAACTTTGAACCCCTGATTATTAGGTGAAGTACAGTGTCACCATAGAGATTGATGTGTGAATGGTTAATTTTTGTTGTACCAAGAACTATATAAACCAATTGAAGAGTAACCTAATTAATATTTCATTTTTATTTTTCATTGTGAAGATATTTCTTCCTTAATATGGCACCTGCCACAAACTGAACCATCACTGCAATTACTACAACATTGCTTTGAGATCAAGAACACAACGTGGGCAGTGTTAGAGTAGGTCAAAGTGGCCAGCAACCAATAACCGGGTTGGACAAGCATCAATACTGACCAGCACAGAGTTAACCCTGTGGTTAAAACGTTATCCTAAGACCCTATGGACTGAACCACTAAATGTGGTTATACCACCAGGTGTAGGCAATAGTAAAAGGGAGCTATAATCAGCCTAACTAAAAAGGCCTTTCTAAAAAAAAAAAAAAAATTGTTTGCTTAGATTTTTAGATAAAACATAATTGGATAATATCAATGATATTACTTTCACACATATATATATATATATATATATATATATATATATATATATCTCAAGATTATCTTTAAAATAAGTGATAATTGTCTTAGGTCTATAAAGCAATTTCCCCAAAACACTCAAACTAGATTTGATATTTCCATAAGATTTCATTCAGTGCATAATATGTATATATTATTGCACAATACACTATAATTTGCAAAGATTGAGGTTCTAGAATAGAAAAAGTTAGGATATCTGAAAATATTCTGTTAAAAACATGCACACACATACAACCTTCAAACCAAAAACAGCAGCCTCTCCTACATTAAAAGCTCATATTTAGCATAAACAAATTAAACTTTCACTGATATAAATGTGATTTAATGAAAATTCAATGAAAAGTATTCAGGCTGTAAACTGAAAAAAAATTTTTTTTTTTTTTTTCAGTAACATACAACTATTGAAAAATAAATTATAGAATGTCAGTGTCTTTGATAAAAGCATAACACATGGTTAGGATTTAAGAGTTTCTCTTGCTAAAAATTACAATGCTAAATTTTACACTAAATGATACCATTTAGATAAAAAAAAAAAAAGTGTTAGAAGTTTTTAAAAGTTTCCTTGAATGGTAGACAAGTAATTAGTGTAGCAAACATACACGGTTTCAAGTGCTACTTTAGAATCAATTGAAATAAAACAGACCTATAAACTGGATTTTATTTTGTCAACTACACCCCATCTGAATCTATTTTAAAGTATTTAACTACATACAATTCAGCAAAAGGATTTAAAAAATAAGCCTTGTTAAATTTTAACAGCTCATTCTCAGATCAGACTTAAAACTTCAAATAACAAATTGTGTATGTTGATGCTTCAAAGATAACCAAACTAAGTGACATTGCAACAAACTATACTGTTAGCTATTTTCAAACAGACTTTGTAATAAGACTCAATTATCACAGAAATAATAAAACTTTAAGTATAAGAAGTTTCACAAAGTGAACATCAAATGTACTTGGTTTATACAATATTTATTTTTTTCATTAGAATAATTTCATAACATGAAGTCATTAACTCAAGTTTTCATTGTGTTATGAAGCCCGTTCTAAACAGAAGACTTCTTTATAAGGAAAAATACAAGTTGTCCATTCATCTTTAAGAATAGTATTGTGCAATTTTATACAATAGGTAAACTAAACAAATCAATGAAGTTTTATTATAGACATAAAATGATGCTGACAAATTTATTTTAGTAAAGACACGTATGACTTCAACTCACCAGTTTTTCACATTAAATAAAAATTTCCTTTTAAGTTAGTGACCTCATTATCATGACCCTGAAAAAATGTGTTAAATACACACATCTCATATGTGATTTATTCAGTAAAAATTAAGTTATTTTTTTAACATCAAATTTGTTGAACATTTTACAGTTTGGCTTCACCATCTTTAAATCAACTATATAATTTCATTTAAACAGTTAAACAGCATATTTTGCAGCTATTGAAAAGTGCTCTGTTCAATTTCAATGTTTTCAGAAGAGTTTCCAATTTAGCATTTCTAAAGTCTCCACATTTGATATTAAGTTCTGATATTTGTTGTATAGGTGTATCAATGATGTCTGTAGGTTTGCCAAGGAGATTTTGAAAGTGATTTTTCCACATTTTTTTCATTTGTTGCTTTGAATTTTGCCTTCGTTGGATTCTTTTTTCTATTGATTCCATTAATGGTTTGCCAGACTGCTGCAGATTCTTTATATTTAATTGAGGATTGAACTAGGTTCATTTTTTTGCTGAATAAATTATTTTTGAATCACTAAATATATTTCAGATAGATCTTCATACATTTTTGTATTGCTTCTTATGGATATTTTATTCTTTAATTTTGCAGAGTGCTTATCTCTTCTGTCTTATCTTTTGGTTTTCCCATGGAAGATGTTTTCTTATTTTAGGGTTTATTGCAATATGTTCTCCTGCAGCCTTTTTATATGCTTTAATGAAAGTCTTGTATCTTGTGTTCAGTGTTACATTATTGGATATTTGAAGGAGACGGCTAAAGATATTTCTTAGTGACAGTATATCTGTTGCAAATGTCTAGATTCCTTAGGGTAGCCCAATCATAACTTTTGCAGCTGTTTTTTTTTTTTTGTTTTTGTTTCTTTTTTTGGAAAGCTTATTTGAATCTTTGCCATGAGCATCTTAGGACCAGAGGTGAAACTGCAGCGAGAATCGTAAGCCTCACAGTTTATAATACTTAATCCATTTACTGTTTATAGGCATGAAATCTAGCTGCACTTTAGTACCATTTGGTTTATTATACTAGGAGCTTTCCTTTTCTCTTCTGAAATTTTGTGCTTAGACAAATGAGTCCATTTTCTTGTATGTATTCATCTAGGTCAGTGGTTCCCAAATGGTGTAGCACATCTCATAAGTGCAGCGGAAGACAATAGCAGGTGAGACGGAATGATTGAAAGACACTCAAAGATTTAGAATCAGCTTCAAAAAATTCATGTGCTAAAAATAAATGATTTAAAATATTATTATGGATTACTTGTTCCCAGTATAAATAGTTATAAATAATTGACAGATTTTATCACTGTGATATTTTTTACATTATATCAAGTATTAAGAATATAATAACTAGAGTCAGTAAATTGAGAGTTATCAATGATAACATTCTGGCTTTGAATCCATAGGTATCTCCCTCTTTTAACCCTCTCCATTTTTTTTTTTTTTTTTTTTTTTTTTAAGTACTTTTTACCACATAAAATTTGGTGAGATGTGAGCAAATTTTAATTCTGGAAATGCAGCCCAAAGAAAGAAGTTTGGAAACCACTGATCTACGTAGTTTCCATTTCTATTTGAAAGTGGATGTGGTCTGTGACTGTATGCATTTTGTCCAAGGTGTGCATTCATTCTCCAACTATATTGAGATTATGTTGAGGTAGGTCTCTAGTTAGGTTTGAAAGGCAATTAGAAAATTGGGTGACATTCCCTTCAATAGCTATGATACTAGTATATCTAAAAGTATATTCTAAATTTGAAAATTTACACTCAAAAAAGGATGCTTTTCCATCACTTCTCTAACAGAAACTCATCTAGACTTCATATTCTCATAAACTCTTAAAAATTGTACAAAGAGCATTCAGTTGTAATATGTTCACTAAAAAAAAATATAAAAATAAAAATTAACAGCATAGTCAAAACAATGCACAATCAAGAAAAATTACTGGAATTTGTTTACGATTTTGTAATTTTTCCTCCTTTTGTGAGCTTGAATAAAATCTGATATTTAACATTGCATTTTGCAATGAAATATAATACTAAACAAATATTCAACTTTTTCTGAATAAAAAGACTGCAATTTTACCTATTGGAATGTTAGTAACATGTAAAAAAAACTATCTGATAGTTTAGACTATTCTACAATTAATACAAATATGTTGTATTACTAAACACAACACATTCAATGTAATCATGAGAAAATAAAAAAAAATTCAATTTTTATTCTGAACTGTTATTAAATAAGTAGTCCACCACTAGCAGTGGTTTACAGTAGCTGCTGGCAAGTATTGTATTTTGTTGATATCATAAAAATTACCATTTCATTTCCAACATCCATTTTGGTTATTCCTCATTTAGTAACCCTTCCTAGGTTACAACAACAGTAAAGAAAGTTTGTCCACATTCTTAAAACTATATAGTAAAAGACTAATTTCGGTAGAATTTTTAGCATTTTTAAATAGATAAAGCAAGCTCAGATACAAATTTACTAACACTGAAGCAGTGAGGGTAAATAAAATTGGAAAGCTTTTCAGTTATAAGCATGCAATCAATTTAAGTTAAGCTGACACAAACTGACAAATGGTCATAAGAGATTAAAAGAAATTATAAGAGTAGCCAGAATTGGCATTTTCCCCTGCTGACAAAGTCTTGTTTAAACAGAAGAGAAATCTATCAGTAAATAAAGCATCATGTTTTTAATTTTAAATTAGAGCTTGAGTTTAAAATATGACAGGCAAAACATTGTCCAGCAAACATCTCATAATTTATCAGCACCTGAAACTTACTCTTCCCATTATGATAGCAACTGCTGAAGAATACGAAGAAGAAGAAGAATACGAAGAAGAAGAAGAATACGAAGAAGAAGAAGAATACGAAGAAGAAGAATACGAAGAAGAAGAAGAATACGAAGAAGAATACGAATACGAAGAAGAATACGAAGAAGAATACGAAGAAGAATACGAAGAAGAAGAAGAATAAGAAGAAGAATACGAAGAAGAAGAAGAATACGAAGAAGAAGAAGAATACGAAGAAGAAGAAGAATACGAAGAAGAATACGAAGAAGAATTTAGCTATAGAGGAAGCATCTGGCCAGCAAAAATTTGGGGAAATTTGTTTAAAATATTAATTTAACTTTGTTAATCAGACGCTTCCTCTGTAGTTGAATGGTATAGCACATCGGGCCAAATAATGGTTCCATGCAAGATTCAGGTTCGATTCCTGTTGGAGGACAGATATTAGAAAATATTTCTTGGACATTCAGGCCAATAAATGTAGTTAATACTTTTTATTATGAACAGAACATTTACTTAAATATTTGCATCTATAAAAATAACAAACAAAAAATATTTTATATATATATATATATATATATTATATATAAACTCCTTATAATCAGAATCTTGATTAGCAGGAATCTGATTTTTACAAACATTAGAACTGTTTACCACCCTATAGTGCAAATTACTATGTCACTACCATTACCCAATATCATTAAAATGAAGGGAAAATAGAAGTTGGGCCCCACTAACAAAAAAGGATTTTTCCTTCCATTTCAGTTCAGTTCAAAATGTTTAGCACACATCATTACATATAAGTATATAATTTTGAAATTTCTGAAATATCCTTCATAACTCCAAAATATTCAGTTTCCATATGCAAACATTTTTAAAAGAAAATGTATGGTGCATTGAATAAAATCAAAGATTTTTAAGAACAAAAAGAAAAAAATAACTTTTTTCTATGCTTTTATTGGATTAAAATGAAAAACAAATCTGCTTATATGCTAAAAATATACTTCAGAAATTTTTATACAAAAGTAAATTTTTTTGCTTTTAATATATAAAAATTTAAAAAAAATTTTCTTAGTGTACTTTTAAAAATTATAGTGTGCGTGTATACACACACACACACACACCGTGGCAGAAGAGAGTTTATATTTAAGAAAATTCTGTTCTTTTTTCTAAAAACAAAAAGCTTAAATAAGAAACTTAAAAAAGAAGAAACACAATGACTTTTACCTGCAGTGACAATCTTTACCCTTAGACCAAGTAGTAACTATTTCCTAAGATAGTGCAGATTAGTCAACAATTAACAATTTTATTCACTTAATGAATTTGATACTTTGTGCTAATATCAAGGTTAAACAAAAACTTCAATTTACAGTCAAAAGAATACAATGTCTTCATCTTAAGTGTTTTTATCCTAGCTAATTAGTGTGAATACATTTTTTTTTTTTTAAATGTGCTAATATTATTTTAGGCATATTTTTAAATTTATTACACTTTTGAAGTACTATTTTCTAACTTGCTAAGCTTTTTATCCTCTAAATTTATCCAAATATTTAACTGTATCCAATGTACTGGAATTATAGAAGGGAGGTCAAATAACAAAAGTTAAAAATTACAATTACAAAGTTTCAATGAATTGCAGTGATTTAATCACAGTTGTTACTGTTTATTTATTTTTTAAGATCTGATAAATTGCCAAACAAAAAAAAACATTTTACAATCTTGTTCTAAGAATACTGAAATAATTTTTCAGCACTATTTCCTAAAAATTTTAACTTACAGTTAATAAATAAAATTGTAAGTGAACTTTCTTTTTAATTTGTTCACTGTACAAAATAGATTTACTTAAACTTGAAGCCAAATACGGCATCAATGATTAAAGTAAATACATCATTCTATTATATATTTTAAAACCAGAGTAATTATATGAAGATTAGACAATATTAAATTAATCAAATATATTAATAATTTATGTTAAAGTATCTTATTTCATTTATTTAAGAAAAATCATTAAATTTATCTATAAAAAAAAAAAAAAAAAAAATTTTTTTATTTTATATGTAAATAGATTTTGTAATTGTTATAGTGGTAATTTTGTTTTCACTTAACTGTTATAATTTTTAATTTTCTGTTTTGCTAGAAAAATAATGAACAGTTATTTTATATTTCTCAGTCGAATGAATACATTGGATGGAAATCAATTGTACTGTGGCCTTCCTATTCAACCTCCAAAAATCTTTAACAAAACAACTTTCAAATCATTTACATACAAAGACTAGTACAAGCAAGTTTCAAAATGCTTAGTTGCTTATTTATACATAGAGGTTGTTGCAGAAGGTTTCAGTGGTTTCCAATGGAGAATTATACAGTGATTTCTGAATAAGATATGACAATTGTAGTCACTAGCCTATCAGTCATTAAATTTTACTATTTCTTGGTTTTATTACAAATTATGTAATTTCATTCCATTTAAGGAAAACTTACATGTAACTACAT
The DNA here is from genome assembly GCA_963932145.1 of Acanthosepion lycidas. Lineage (NCBI taxonomy): Eukaryota > Metazoa > Mollusca > Cephalopoda > Sepiida > Sepiidae > Acanthosepion > Acanthosepion lycidas. The sequence continues at coordinate 51,774,270 of OZ010580.1, read as the reverse complement.
AATCTATAATATCATTTATAACATTCTTTATGTGCGATTATGGTAACATCTACTCTAAATGCTACATATAATCAAACTAAAATCAATACAGTACAATTATTAATATTTTGCAACAGAACCAAATATGGTTACAATTCGAATTATCAATTATCATCAAGTAAAAATTTACAGATATATTTATATGCTTATAAAATCTATATAAATCAAAGAGGACCAATAAGAACACATAAATTCAGAATCTTATGAAAAAATAACAAGCTAAGAGTATGATATGCTTGTAGCATAACTTATCAACATGGAAAATATAACTGGCAAGCTGAATTCAAATTCACTCCTTTTCTGTTGCATCCAAGATCATTATATGTCAATTCAACCAATCACTGTAACCCCCTCCTCCAAAAAACAGATTTTTTTTCATTTTGATCTATGTTGTAGATCTTACAATCATTAGAAAATCCTGAAAATTTCAAATGAAAATTCCTAACTATTCTCAAAATATCACAAGTTGAAATTTTGCTGAATCAGCATTTTCTGTTGATGGACATTTCCATTTTCAAATACAATGATCTCACAAAACTCTTCTGACCCAATGGCCAGAAATTAATGAAATTTGATACCCTTATAGATTTTTAGTCAAGGAATCCAAATATCCCTTTAGAATTTTACAGAGAGTAACCAAAAAGTAGACATTAGCAGTTTCTGGTGGACAAAATGAACATTTTTAGGTAGAAAAATTGAGAAATATCTTCAGTTCCTAAAAGTAGCAAAAGGTAGAACAACATTTGAAAACTATAGTATTTGGGGAATAAATCTCAAGTTTAATTAAATGTCACACAAAGCTACCAATTCTAAACTTCTCATTTTTTTCTTAAAAATTGTGATTCATGGGAATTTTGCAATTATGATAAGGCAAGGAAGTTCATAGGTTAGAAAAACATTGGGAAATCATTACATAGTATTTGGGGAATTCCTTCTCTAAGTTTTAACAACTCTCACTTTTTATTTCTATTTTTATGGATGCTTATCAGAATTTTCAAGCACTGACCTTCTTTGCAAATTTTTCCAAATGCATAAACTTGAAAGTTAAGTATAATGTAACAATTGAAACAATGCTAAGGTAAGTAATCATATCTTAAAGGAAAGGCGATATAATTTACATTTAATGATTCAAAAACAAACATTAGGCTTGAATTAGTCCAGGCTTTGTAATTGGGCCCAGATAAATTTCTTGTGGCAAATTCTTATATATACCACAGTAATTACTACATAAAGAAGTTCAAGGAAAATGCTATAAACTGCTGCAACCCACAAAAGAAAATCAAAAGGGGATTATTTTTTTCTTGTTGATTACACTTTCTTATGTTTGGAGTCAAATTTATTTTTAAAACATAAATGATTAATAAAAAAAAAAAAAACTTTATACTAGAACAAATGAATATGGATGTTTCTACAGTTACTTTTGTCTGTGTAGTTTAGTGTCCCCCTATAGTTATTTGTCAGGGTTTCTTTAGAAGTTTGAGCTCATTATCTTATGTTGTTGATTTGTCTAGTTGGTGAAAGTTGAGATAAATGACTTGGAAAGGATGAACTTATTTGTGTCAGAAATATTTTCTAGAATGATTATGGTTAATTTTGACAAATAATATCAAATGATAAGGCTTAGCTTGTGACTAAACAAAATATATGGAACCAATATGTATATTAAATTTCTCAAACTTAATACAAAAAAAAAAAGGAAAAAAAAAAAAAGAAAATCTTTCTTCCATTATTTTAGTTCAAGGAAATTAGGCTGATATTTTTTTCTTATAAATTTCCTAAAAAAGATGTTATTTAAATTGAAAAAAGAAAAGGCGACATATTTTGAAAAAAAATGTATTCTTTAAGTTTTCTCCATGTCTCTTTGGCACTTGGCCAAAAGCTTGAAGCTAATAGTTTAACTTTAATGCCCAGATTGAATTTATGCAGCAAATGTTATCAAGCCAATGACATGGAATCTAGAAGAAACTTCTGATCTATAAATGAAGAGTAACCTTGTATAAGAATTAAATGAAAAAATAACTCCTTCACAAAAAAAAGAGAAAACTTGATACTACATTTGTATCATCAGACAAGTCAACTTTAAAGTTGTAGAATGTTCAACCATACCAACAAAAAAACAAGGCAAAAAAGAAACTGGAAAAAGTTATAGAAAATGTGGAAACAAAAACTGCAAATACCTAGTCTACCTTCATCATCATTAAATGAAAAAAGAAACATCTCTAAAAGCAAGAAATGCAGTGAAAGACCTTGATACTCTGACTAGAGCAATGAAAGAAGTGCCGAAATATATCATGGTAAAAAACTTTTTTTTGATGATCAGTTTTCACGACTTATGCCAGGCAAGAAAAGACTGTCAGTATTTCGAGGAACACTAATAACCCCAAAAGATTAATACTTTTAAATTTGAAAGAACTCCATAAACAGTTAAAATTATCTTATCCTGGTCACCAAATTGGATTTTCTAAATTGTGTATTTTGCAACCAAAGTGGTGTGTTTTGGCTGATGCATCTGGATATGTTCTTATCCCCATAATGCAAAGCTTTTAGTTGATGCAATCAACTGGGATGAGACATATAAAGACTTAAATTACTCCAGAATTGAAGCTCTTACAGCCCATTTAAAATACAGATTGAAAGAGTTTGATGATGAGAGAAAAAAAAAAAAAAAAAAAATCAGCTTCAAGTAGTGGGAATCAACAGATTGTGCAAGACTTGTCACGCATTTGATGTACATCAAGGATTTTAAATAGTTACTAATGAGTAAAATCTATGACCTCACTAAACATACTTTCATTTCTAAGGCACAGAATGAATACCTTAAACAGTTAAAGGAAACCCTTAGAGAGACATAATGTATTATCCTTGTCGACTTTACTGAAAATCACACATCTACTACAGAACTGGCAAGTTAAAGTCTTTTTGTATTTTATCAGAAGATTGAGATCATGATGTAGCACCTCTGATCTATTTTTCTGATGGGTGTTCATGCCAGTACAAAAACTATAAAACTTCCTGAATTTGTTTCCATAAAAATGATTTGGGCCTGGATGCGGAATGGAGCTTTTTCACAAAAAAGTCATGGAAAGTCTACATGCAATGGCATTGATGTCACTACAAAATGACTTGCCGCAAATTAAAACTTCAAGCAAACCACAAGAAACCAAATCTTGACTGTTGAGGACTTGTTTCATTCCTATCAAGAAAACATATCTATTTTTGCTATCTATTAAAGAATTAAAAGCCACAAGAAAAAAAACTTGTCTTCTAGATTTGCTAATGGATGCATAGTCCAAGGGCAAGGTTTTTTCACTACTTTATTCCTGGAGATGGCACTACTATAATCTATAAAAGATTTAGCCATGATCAAATCACAAAGAAATTTAATATTTCATGTCAGAAACTTCCATTAAAACAATGGAGTATGTAGCATACATTTATGATAGTTTGGACGGGTTAGTCTAGTTCTTGAAATCAACACTACACAAAGTGATTTAAAAATACAGTTTCTACATTTTCATGGACCAGCAAATTCTTTTTCCTGGGCAAGACATGAAGACATAGGCTGGGTTCCTAATAACATATTGTGCAATCTTTCAACTCCAGCTACAAATTCAGGATGCATGGACATCCTTCAAAATGATGAATATGATATCAAAGAAGAAATGGACTAGGAGAATGAATGATTCATAGTTTTACCTAAAAACTAAATTCAAAATTTTTTACCAATTTTATAATTTGATGTTACATCAAAAGTATAAAGTCTATACTGTTTTAATTAGAGACTACTGAGAAATATATATAGGTATTTCAAGTACTCCCCGCCCAATGATTTATCTTGCACTCTGCTTAAAAATAATTATAAAGTTACATCTTTGTTTCTCTTTCTCTCTAAGCTTTTAAAATCTAGATGATAAGGGATATGTTAACGTAATATGGGAAATTTTGCTTTTGGGAATGAGTCTGGCTAAATTTGCATTTTTTTTTTTTTTTTGAAATGTATATTCAAACACCCTTAAAAATTGAAATAAAAGAAAAAAAAAAAAAAAAAAAAAAAAAAAAAAAGAGTGTTGTTAAAATTTAGGGAATGAATTCCCCAAATACTATGTAATGTTTTCCCAATGTTTTCTTACCTATGGACTTCATTGCCTTTAGCTGAATGAGTCAATATTAGAGGATCATAATTGCAAAATTACTATGAATTAGAATTTTTGAGAAAAAAATATCAAGAGGTCTGGAACTGGTAGCTTTGAGAGACATTTAATGAAATTTATTTGGATTTATTACCCAAATACTATAGCTTTCAAATGATGTGATGCTTTTTGCTACTTTTAGGGATGAAGATGATATTTCTCAATTTTTCTATATGTCTGACTGTCTAAAAATGTTCATTTTGTTCACCAGAAAACTGCTAATGTCTACTTTTTGGTTACTCTCTGTAAAATTCTTAAGGGGTATTCGGATTCCTTTACTAAAAATTTATAAGGGTATCAAATTTCATTAATTTATAGCCAGTGGATCAGAAGACATAAGTTTTTGTGAAATCATTGTATTCAAAAAAGGAAATGTTCATCAATGGCAAATGCTAATTCAGTAAAATTTCAACTTGCGATATCTTGAGAACAGTTAGGAATTTTCATTTAAAATTTTCTGGATTTTCTAATGACTAAGATCCACAACATATATTAAAATGAAAAAAAAATCCATTTGTCTAGTTGAATTTGACCTTTCACTTTCACATAAAAACTTTTGGGAAGACATGAATCCATCCCTTCTACCAGCTATGGTTTAGATAATAGAGTAGACTAGGCTCTCTAGCTTCGTGTGGCAACTACATTTAAGAAAGCAACAACTCTGAATACAAAAACTTGAGAAAGGCAAGGAGAAACTTCTCCACAATTTCCCAAAAAGTCATAGCAACTCACAGATAAAGAAAAAAATCTGTGGAGAGTCATTATTGTCGACATCTTAAAAAGAAATGGCATTACAAAAAGTTATGGTTTTTACTCAAGCAGCAGAGTTAACAAAATATGTAATACCAAATGCTGGATTTGTTAAGTTAATCATGTAAAACTGATTTCAAACCAAAAGAAAAGCTCTTCACTCAATTGCTCAGTACAGCACTTGTAAAACCTACAGTATTTTCAATTAGAGATATCTTCAGGAGCAATAAGAAAAAGTTACAAAAGTTAAAATTGGAATGTAACATTTCAGTATATTATTAACAAGACAAACAATTTACCATATATAATGCTCTGTTGATAAAGTAATTTTTTTTTTTTTTTAAATATGATATTGATAATCGACGAGCTCTTGGACCATATTGGGAACTGGTCTTCTAAGTTTGTCAGAATGAACATTGGAAATGGTGCCTGAAAATAGTTATTTCGTACATTACTACTTATCTGTAAGTACACAACTGTTCAAATACAGAAAATTGAAACTTCACAAACAAGAAATTCGCAAAGATGAAAGTTTATTTGAATGCATAAGTTACATATATTGTCATATTTCTAAACACTCCTCTTGAGTTCTTATTTCTATATGCAAATATTTGTTCACAGAATAACGGTGCTTTCTTTTTTGCTATTGATTTTTTTTTTTTTTTTTAGTTTTCCTCCTTGATTAGAGAGATTTGACTTATAATTTCTCTTTATGTATCATTTTACTTGAGAAAGATATCTTCCTTTTAATTAAAAAATGTGAACATTTGACAGATAATCATAAATATATCACTATTTCTAATTACCAAGTCCATACAATACTCAGTAAAATAGTATTCAAATGATTTGAAATCATAATTCAAGCTGGTACCAAATTTATCTGACAAACCATGTCATACTTTTTCTTTTCTTAAACCAATGAATTCATTATGAAAATTATCTTTAAAATGATGCAATTATTTTTAACGTCTTATGAATAATGAAAACCTATTAATAATATGCATTCATGTTTATAAGTATAAATATATGAAGAAAGAGCTGCAATTTTCCTAACCTCATTCATTTTTCATATTCCAACTGATAACAAGTGGAAACTGAAAACTTTGTGGCCTAACCCAAATTCCCAAAACTGAAGTAAATGTCCAAACATCCAAATTTTAGGGGAGGTGGACTGTGATTCCTTAATTGATCAAGAAGGCTTTTCAGCACCCCCATGTATATAGCATGCTAAACACAAATAATTCTGACATCTACCCAAACTGTATTCAACTATACACACAAAAATAACCACCAGCAAGATAAAACATTTTTATGTATGTATGTATGTATGTATGTATACAAATATGATTTTAATGAGTAATGTTTCATTTATATTTAGATATATAGAAATACACGATTCTAGTGATAAGTGAATGTAAAAATAGAAGGCTCTGTATGAAATTCTTATTGAACTAGGTCTTCCAAAAATAAAGCTTTGATTAAAATTTGCAGTCAATATTAGAGGATCATAATTGCAAAATTACTATGAATTAGAATTTTTATACTAAGAAACAAATTGTTATAAAACTCATGCAACAATTTAGACAAACAACAAAATTTTGAAAAATCGAGTGATGTGCAATTTATAAAAAAAAAAAAAAAAAGAAAAGAAAAAAGAAAGGTATCCGTTTTAAAGAAAATTCAGTAAATTATATAGTAAGAACTAGTCAATATAATATTTAAAATTAAGACTGGAGACTTTATGAACAGATTTCAGAATAAAAGTAACATCACCAATATTGAATTCAAGCTGGCTCTCCATTATCTTATTTGTTCAGAGCAATATGACCACTTACCTACAAAAAAAAAAATAAATAAATAAAAAATAAAAAAATAAAAATAAAAAAAATAAATAAATAAATGAAATATTAAGAGGAAATACAAATAAAAAACATTTATTAGCATTAATTAACAAATTGGGTGTTAATGATTATGTCAAAACAGCATCAATGTAAGTTGCTAATATATAATCAACATGGCTTAAGCATTCAAGCAATTAATACCAAGTTTAAAAAAAAAAAAAAAAAAAAAAAAAAAAAAAGATCAATCATTATGAACACAATAGTTTAATAATAATTAAATTCTATTTTTCAAAACTTTACAGAGTTTATTCAATCATATCTAAGCCAGTAGTTAATGGTAAGGAGGAATGAATATTATTATAATATCGTCTGCAGTACAAATTTCAATTTTAAATATGAAACATTACCATTTAAGAATAAATGTTTTTATACATTAAGGATTTTCCCCTCAGGATCTTACAAGTAACTAAACTGTGGGAAGAATTGAATTTATGTATATTTCTCAAATTTTACAAGTGTTTTGAAACCAATTATTCCTAATAGGCTTGATTATAAATTTTAAATGCATGTATTAAAGGTAATAATAGAAGAAATGCAAACAAAGGATCTTAAATTTGGCCAACTAAAGAAATTACTTTGGCTTAAATAGCAGTAGTCAACAGTGGAAAAATGATGCCTGTGTGTCTATGCCAAAGATTGATCAAAGTTTGGGAATAATGATGAAGAACAGAATAACTTAAGATGTTAATAAATGAGTTTATTTTAATTGTTGATTACAGAGGTTTTTCAGACTAGCATTTTTCTTTCCAATTCTAATACCGTCAGTGATACATAATAGTGTGAACTTTGAATCACTTTTTGAGAACTACAACAATGTATGCTTGCTTGTTCACAATTTTCCAAAGGTTGTGGTAATAATCTAATGGTGTGTTCATAGAGCTGCTGCTACAATGTGCTATTCCAGAGTCTCTCATTCACTCTCTCTCATGGCTTTGGCAGAACTCTAATGTGTGCATGCATGGAATTCAGATTTCCAGCTTGTCACCAATTATTGATTTGACCATTTATTGACATTCTATCAAGATCTCCATTATTTCATAGACAGCTAGCCACTTGACAGAGTTCTGATAACCTATTGAGTTATCAGATAAATTTGTTTTTCCAGTGTTATTTAAATTAACATGTAAAATATTTTGATCATAGTGTTTCATGTTTTTTGTAGCTCTTATTCCTCTACACTTTTTTTTTATCTTTTTATATTGGATTGAATTTTATCTCTTTTCAGACATATGACAAGGGAGTGCCAAGTTGATAAAAATGAGCGCTTTTGACACCAGCTTCTCTTCATGTTTAGTCAAGGTTCCAAAGCTACCAAAGCTGCTCAAGACAGTTGTACTGCATTTGGAGAAAGCGCTATTATAGAAAGAACTGCACAAACATGTTTTCATACAGGAAAAATGTTTTCAAGGAATTGGAACTTCAAACTCACAGACTACACATTTTGACTGACCTATTTAATTCAATGAACAACTGAACAAGCTCATCCACAAGGATCCACAGCAATTCACTAGTAAGTTGGCCCCCACAGAAGGGATGCCGTCATGATACCATCACTTACTGACATCACTTGAAGGGTAAGGTCCCTCAATTTGGTGTATTGAATGAAAGATACAAACTCCAGTACTCTTCCATCATCATCATTATGAAACAGGAAAGAATGACTGAGTTTCAACAAGCAAACAACACCTTGATCCAAATCAGAGCTGCATCCATATAAAGCAATGATCTGCATTTGGTATGATCGAGAAGGGCTAATCTACTCTGAAATGCTTGAAAACAACCATATGGCTAATGCAGAGCTTTGCATTCTGAAAATGCACTAGCTTAATAAGTCAATCTAGTTGATATGACCCAGATGGTGATATGGCATGCCTTTTCTTACCCCAACAATACTAATTTTTACCAAAAATGCTATTTAAGTGCTTGGTTGGGAAGTTCTACCACTCCCACCATATTCTCCTGATTTAATGCTTTTAGATTGTCACTTTTTTTTTCACTTGCTCTCCAACAATCAGTAAGGTATTTCCTTTATTCAACAACATTTACAAGCTAATGGGATATTCGTAAGAAGACATGAACAATAACAGTGAATAAATTATTGACTAGGTCAATAAAATTGTTGATGAATATTAAAATAAATGGAAAAATGAATTTATCTGGCAACCCTACTAACAACTAATCTTCCAATTAAGATCAGAGAATATTTCTTTATAGCCAAACCACACAGCTCATTGGCTAGCTTTGGTTGAGTTTTTCAGAAAGCACTTCATATTAATTTTTTCTGTTTAAGAAATCACATAGTTCTTTATGTAAACAACTTAATCTCAAGGGTATTTGGAGATTTTTTTTTTTTTTTAAATTTCAGTAAAGAACTTAATTTACCCTACTTTGTGAGTATAACATGTAGATACAGGGTTGTAATTAGTTATACTAAGTTATTAAATTATATCTAATATTCAGGTTCAATTCTTTAAGGAATCAATTTCTCAAATCTAATTTTTAAAAATTATTTACTTATTTCATAGCTTTTAACTTATATCACTTATAGTAATTAGTAGCATATTAAAGACATCACTAAATTAGAAAATAAATATTTTAATCCATTCAATCTGTAATTTTATATTTTTTTTAATGCAAAGTAGTACAGGATATAACAAAAATTTGAAAAGTTTAAATATCAAAGTCTTAAGAATTAATAAATACAAAACAAATTAAATTTTACTATAATTTTTATAATGATTATATAACTTTATATTTTAATATTTTGGTCACCTTGAAAAATTTTATATGGAAATGTTCTAAATAAATTTCATGTTCAGAATAACTTGTATCATACTTTAATTTTAAGAATTTTGATCTATTCATTCAGTTCCTACTTAAAAAAATATTAGTGCATTCCAACTATTAACAATCAAGACATCTTTATCAAAAAGATTTAATTTACAATTTTTTGCCTCACGTTGTGACTAGATTTTTCATATTTGTTTATCATTTTGCTTATAGTCTCCCTTGTATTTTCAATTTAGTTTCAAATGAACAGAAAATTTAACACAAATGTCACTTATTAATGGTCCAGTCATGTTTTTTTAATATAAAATTGACAAAATATTTTCTTGCTTTGTTTAATGAAGTAAATTTAGGTCCTAATGTTTTTCACATTTGGAAGTAAATACAAATATCTAGATTTAAGTTCTGCAATCTTGATTTTTTTTTTTTTTCCTAATTTATTTAGGTTATATTCACTAGGCTAAAAAATAGCACTTGGGTTTTGCTTATTTACTATTTTTTGTGAGTGTGTGCTGTATTTGCCTGACACAACTGACCAGAATTAAGAGATTTTTTTGTTAAGAAATTAGTTTCTTTTAGAATAAATATTATTTTATTATGCTGGCATTAAGAAAAAAATCAGCTGTTCCAAACTACTGTCCTAATGTTGATGGGGTGACAAATTTTGAGCCCTGTTTTGTTCGTATTCTATATAAAATTTATCAATATAGAAAATAATCAAGTAGAAAGGAAATGGGTTTTTCCATCATAATTTATTAGAGAAAGAGTGGACATTTTTCTGACCAAATGAAGCCTTTATAATTATACCTTTGTATGACTAGAAGTAACAACTATGATAGTACAGTGTAACCCGGATATAAGAGAGTTGTCGGGATTGGAGAAGTCTCTTATATCCGGGTTTATCTTATATCCAGGTTTGGTCTATTTTGTTTAGGTAAGTATGGCTCTAATTTGGGACCAGAGAAAATATATCTTATATTCGGGTCTCTTATATCCGGGTTATACTGTATAAAAAAAAAAATTAGTTGAGAAAGAAAAAAGAAAAGTTAAATCATAACCAGCCATTGTGGTAGAATAAAATAACAGTCATGCAATGAGAAAGAAAGACTTACTAGAATGATCATTTAGTTAAAAATTATAGGGAATAACAACAATGGGTCATCACATTAACATTTAAGGGCTCTTAATATTTTGGGATAATGAACCAGTTCCACAAAAAAATTATTTTTAGCATGATTGTAATTAGCCATCTTATCAACATAGAAAAATAATCAACTGAATTACATTCCCAATATTACTATCAAACAATGTTTTTATGTTCATTAAAAAGAAGGAAAAAAAGTGAATACTTTTTGAAGATATTTTTTATTTCATTAAAAACTGTTAGTCTAAAAGCTGAAAGATTTATATTGAATTCAAATTCAATTTATTCCACCCTTCACCACCTCTCTTGAGTTTCTTAAATTTTCTTCTCTCTAAATCATTACAGGTTAAGTGGTTTATCATCATATAAAAATGCAATTATAACATGTCAAACCTAAAAATAGCTTTGAATAATTTTTTAAATTGTCAAAATATAAGAAACTAAATTCATTATTTCACAATTGTAAAATGTCCAAATTTAAAATAATTTAAGACAAAAATTCTAATCCATTTCATGAAGTTGAAGGGCAATGCCAGTTTTTATAAATGCTACCACCCGCCAAAGTTTCCAGTGCATATATGACTACAAAATTTTGAATCAATCCCAGGAACAAAAATAAATGACAAAAAATAAAAAATAATGATGGTACCTAAAAAGATCTGTTACTCTGCCTATACACAATATCACTTGTTTTTATTAGACAAGGAAAAAAAAAGTCTTAAAAATAAAATTAAGCAGATTAATCTAATGAGATTGGCTGAGATGAAAGTCACAATGTGGAAGACCAACTCAAAATAGAAAACCTTTATTTCACAAAATATAATTAGCAGCTAATGGAATAACAAGAAAATATATTAACTACTTAAAAAATTACATTTAGCATTTAATTAATGATACATGCATTAAAAAAATAAAATCCAAAGGCATATAAACATGTTTATATGATGCAATTTGAAATCTAACATGCAATATTTTACCTTTAACACTTTAGATTTTTAATCTTTCAAAATGTACAATTGTGCAAGAGGAGGAGAATTAAGATGCACTAAGGAATCCAAAATAACATATTGCTATAAAGAGAAATTAAAAGGAAAAAGATATTCTTTCATCATTTATAAGTCATTCATTAACATAAGTTAGTGCAACAAGTTCTGTGTTCTAAAACCTCAAATTGTGTGTTCGTTTGTGATGGTAAATTCCAATTTTCCATTTTTGTTTCAAAATCATAAAAACACATGAAAAACAGACTTGTGTGTCAACAGTAAAATATACAAATATATATAGCCTATTTATATAGGCATCTCTATTTTTTTTGTGCTTCCGCAATTTTTGATGATCCACAAGTGTGTCCCTCAGAGTCCTATCTATCGTGTTGACAAAAAATGCAAAATAATTTATTGCTATCATGATAAAAATCATGGAAAGCTGGCTCTTAAACTCTGTATTTTGCTAAAAGTGTGCACTTGCAAAGTTTGCTAGCTTGATAGTATGGTAAATTTAGAAAAAAAAAAAAAAAAAAAAAAAGAGACTAATTTTCACAACTTTTTTTTTTCTATTTTTTATTTTTGGATTTTATTTTTTTAGTAGCACAATCACATTTTCCATGTTTTCTGTATCACAGAGAACTTGCTACTCTAACATAAGTAGATAAAAATTTAATAAAAATTAACTATATTCAGGTTTCTTTCTTAGAAATATTCCTATTACTTTGGATAAAAAATAAGTGCTTTGAAAATCATTGCAAGAAAAAGTAAAAAAAATGATTCTTGTATGTGAGCAAAAGTGGTTATCAATATCAAAAAACAAAATGGTGTTATGCAACCATTCTAAAAAGGAACTGGGGAACCTTGATATAGTGTAATGGTTAGCAAGCTTGTCTCACAAGAACAATTATGACCGAGTTATGAGTTCGATCCTCACTGGGTGCTACATACATTCAATCTTGTGTCACATTGAAGATATGCTTAGAAAATCACCATTCTAACAAGGAACCAAAGAACAGAAGGACTGTAATAAATTACATAAGAAAACCAACAAATTGCAAAGAAAACAGCTTTGAGTGATGCATTTACAGGTAAGTGCTTTCGCTGTTTCAGGTCAATCAAAAGAAACTTATGCCAGAGTGACAACAAAAATAGCTCCAAGAGCAATGTAAGTGCTAGAAAATTATTGTACATCTAAAAAGTGGAGCAAGTGCAATTCTTGTAAAAAAACAAAAATTATGAGATCAGAAAAACATCAAACAAGAAAAGAAACAAATGGATAAACAGACTGGAAGCACAACATATTACAGAATATATATATATATCTATATATAAAAACAGATGAACACACACATATTTGTAAAATAATGCAGTAGAAGAAAAGAGAAAAACTGTGCTAATTTAAAAATTTCATACAACCAAATACAATTGAGGCAAGATACATTTCTTTATACAAAGCTGAATTTCTTTTGATTCTAATTTATAAAAAAATAAAGGTAATGATCCCTTATAAACCAATATAACTATGGAAAAAAAATTTATATGGTAAAAGTTGAAACAAAAAAAACTTCAAAAGCAAAAGTTTTTCATGAGTTACCAATGAAATATATAATCTATCATTATCATGCAAGAAGTATATTCTATGTAATTGTGAGTGCAAACAGCCTATAGTACACTACTGCAATAGGATTTTTACTTAGATGAAGTTGTTTCCATTAAACAATACTCCTATGTACTGCCACACCACATATGCATGCACTTCAATAAAATCAAAGTATCCAGACTGCAATCTTGGCTTGCTAACCATCAGTGAATGGAACACCCAATTTTCAAGTCGCTCATTGCAGCCAAAAGTGAAAATATATTTGAGAGAGAGATAGAAAGCAATTTTTCCAGTTGACAGAGGTGGGGATATTTTGGCTGTCAACAGATCAAAGTGTGGAAGTTATAATATTTCTAAATTAGGAGTGTCTGAGGGAACAAATCAATTAAGTGCTGGCTGATGGCATTGATAAAAATGTTTTTCTCCCACTCTATTGTATCCATGTCAAAATGAACATAATTGCACTTTTTGGTGCATATTTTTAGTTGTCCACAATTAACACTTATGAAAGTTAACCTCTAAACTTTATAAGTTAATGTCATTTTTCAGGGAAAATAGAACATTAATATTTTGATATTATATAAGGAAGTGCACCTAAAAATAAATCAATTTTACAAAAAAAAAAAAGAAAAAAGTGTACAAAGAATTGTGTATTTTAAAGTATTGTAAGCTAAATCAGTAGTACTGGTACTACTACCATCTAGATATTTTAATTAAAACAAAAATAAATTTGAATATTAGCAGTCAAAATTTCATATATTCTTCTTTAAAACCATGATACCTTATTAAATAAAAGTCTTATTCCCGAACAAAATGTGAAAGAATGAAACAATTTAAATGAATTTTCAAATATTTAAATTTAAATCTTCAAAATCTAATTTTTAACATGACTTTTTTCTTAATTATTTACTATATCAAAAATATTAAAAGCTTATGATACTCATACAAGATTAACTCAGAGTTTCACAATGCTTCACTATTCAGGATCAAGATAAGAAATCCACAATTCTGATTTAAGACTTAAATAGCAAATCATGAAACTGAATTAATGTTAGATAAATATTCTGAACTTTCAAGATTTTTGATACAGTAATCATTGCTCTAGATAGCTATTGAGCTTTTTATTGTCAAAAATTCTGTACACCATTTTACATATATAGGTGTTATTTTATTATTTTAAGTATAAAGTGAAAAGTTGCAAAATAACTATTTTTTTTTTGTTTTTACTTCTCCAATGTTCAATTTAGTCTGTGTTTTTCTTCCAAATACAAAAAAAATATATATTTATATGCAGAATATTATTTATATCTGAAAGCATTTTGATAATAACATTGTAAATAAATTTTTAAAACAGTTAAAAATTATTATGTATAGGTTAAAATTATTTCACTAAGTTCATTTATTTTAGTAAATACATTCAAATCAATTATAATTTGCCTAGATGTTCTTATGGGGATCTTTTAGTAATCAAATTAGTGAAATAAACAGTTTTATTGAAATCCAAATCCAATAATTGAATTCAAGTAAGCACTTAAAATGTATTGAATGTAGACTTTCAATTTTTTTTATTTTCTATTGTTTTGTTTTTAATTGCAAACAACCAACACTACAAATCTTTTATGAATATATCTAGTTTTTAAAAATTTTCTCTAATCTTTCTAATGGAACAAAGTGAAATTTATATACAAAGTGTATTTTCTTTTTCATGAGTTTTCCTATTTTTCTTTGTGTAAGTAACTGACAATAACAAATCTAAGATGTCAAATTCAAAACAAAATGAATCCTTTTTTTTTTTTTTTTTTTTTAAATAAATAAAATTTGTAAAAGATCCCTAACTATCCTCAGCATAAAGATGTAAAGCATTTGTGGTAAATAAAGATATAAAATCCTAACTTGGAAGAGAGAATACAGAGAAAAAAAAAAAAAAAAAAAAAAAATCAGCCATTTCTTTGATAATCATTTCACTCCAAGCAAGGCAATAATGCCACTAGGATGCAGAGGGTTACTGGGGGTGTAAGAGAATGAAAATACTTAAGGAGAAGTGAGAAGAATACAATAAAGGAACAGGTTTCAGGAAGATAGAAGATGGTGACTGACATTGTATTTAAATTCTTTTAAGATTGTGTAGGTGGCATGGAAGCAAGAAATTGGAAGCAAGTTCCAAAGGGGAGAAGTGCAATAAAGGCATTATTAGAATAGAATTGGCAGTTGCATCTAGCTAGTTCAACAGTAAAATAGTGAGACCTAGTTTCCAATTTAGTAGCATGTTTAAATTCATGTAGTCGAGGAAAAAAGCTCATCAAAACAGTTGCCATGAAAATATTTGTAGAAAAGACATTACATTGGTGAGAAAGTGACTGAAGTTGAGATGCCAGATCAGGATAGATTATATTGCAGACCCTTCTTTGAATTTTGTCAATAATCTTGAGATATACAGCAGAAGATCAGATATGGCAGCAGTATTCAATGCACAGATGAACAGTATATTTATAAATATATAAAATAGATTCTGGCAAGAAAAATTTTCTAGCATAACGGTGAACTAACTTTTCTAGCAGTAGACATAGCAAATGATTCAATATAGTCACTCCACTTCACATCAGTGGAAAACCTGAGCTCAAGTAGGCATAGTGTTACTCTCTTGGAATTTAGCATCAGCATACCGATGACAGGCAGAAAATATGGTTGCTGAAAAAATCAAGAAATCAATGAACAATACAAAAGCATTTTTAAAAATGATGTGAGGCATTACTTCTGGCAAAAAAAAGGTCCTAATCAATTTAAGAAACATAGAATTTCAGATAGAATAATCAGCTAAATTAGCCAAGAGATTCAAAGACAAAAAATAGAGCATAAAATCATTGAATCCAAGATTTAAATGAACAAGACTAGAAATATAAGAGAAAAACACATCATTGCGATCTCACTGAGAATAAAATAAGTTTTCAAATATAATGGTGGTAAACAAAGTTCCAAAGATGACATCACTATCAAAACAAAAAGTCTTGAAACATAAATATTGAAGAAAAGGGGAATAATCTAGTAGCAATATAAATTTGCATGCAAGCATGTACCAGGAAGTTTTGCTTAATATAGCATGACTTAATGCAACAGTTGCTAAATAAGAGTTAAAACAAATTCATAGCAATTTAAAATGCTGTTTGCTGAATTAGAGATCTTTCTCTTGGCTGTTAACTTCAAATACAAAACCTGTTGATTAGGGCTTTTATATTTTTGTGGCTTCAATGTTAGATTTCAGCTCCTTTAGCAAAAAAAAAAAAAAAAAAAAAAAAAATAATAAAATAAAATAACAGCACTGATAACAAACTGAGGATATTAATTCTAAACACTTGAAGGTTTGCAACTGATTTTCTTTTTTTAAGTCTGATAATGTGCATTTTAACAATTAAATACAGCACTTTGAAGTATGCTATTAACATAGGAGGCAAGGTGGAGTAGTGGATAGTGGCTCAGATTGAAGAATCGGAGAGCAGAGTTTGTATTCTAGTTGAATCCATTATATTCACTTAGATGCTAATATCTTTGGGAAAGGTATTAATCCTCTTCTCCCTTCAGCTATGGATAAATAGCAGGACAGACTGGGTTCTATAAGGTGCTGTTCTTAAGTCATACCTTGTATATAAATAGCATTTTAAAAAAATTGAATAAATTTTTAGAAGGAAGAAAATATGGCACATTGACATGATGCAGAATGGATAATCTACAAAATGCCTTAAAGGTATGGCTTAAGAACAGCACAACAGAAAAAAAAAGTAATATTAAATACAGATAAAAGCCTAACTTGACTCCTTTGTCCAATGTTTTGTTTTTCATCAAATTTGCAACATGATACAGTAAAGATAACACCACTGAATATTTGGCTTGAAAGATCAAAGATGATCATTTGGCCATTATTTCATTAGTAATTTGGTTTTGGACTTTAACTGGAGTGCATCCAAACAAGACAAGCATTTCACATGCCAAGTTCAGCAATATTTTATATAGAAAACCTATCAAAGATGCTATCATGCAACACTACAAAAAAGATACAGATACATGGATAAATGAAGTAAATAAAGTCAGTTTTGATGCATTCACTGAAGAAGGCATGATCATATGATCAGAGAGCACAAACAAATCAAATTTCTTTGCTGTTACTCAAAGATGAAAGAAAACCTCAAGAGAGCTGAAAGGATACATAGAAGTGGATGAATTGTATAATTGTCATTAATAAACTTGTCAGTATGTAATGCTTGTTGTACAGAGATATTGGCTCACTGCACTTTTTCCTATATCACAAGATACTGGCTAGATGGCTGCTTGTTTTATTTCAAGAAATGTCTCATTCCTCCAACAGGAATAAAGAGATTTCCTAATCAGCTTGTACTATTTTATCTCAGCTTGTCAGATTTTAATGCATTTGTCACATAGAACTCCATCTAACCTGTGATTAAAAAGAGGAAGTAAGGTCAAAGAAGGCAAAAACAGAGTAGCATACAATGAGACAATTGTGTGTAGGATATGGAATCAATAAAAATTTAAAAAAATATATACTGTTGTAAATATGGAGAATACATGGATGGAAAATAAAGTCACAACACGTTCCAAAAAACGATGTCAATTCTTGACTGAAGTAAAGATTGCATCTGCCAAGGGAAAGTAGATATTTGGATAAAACTGAAATTTTTCAGCTATTTCATGATGTACTTACTAGAAGGCTTTTCCTGCTTGCTATTGCTTCGCAAAGATATATTCACTACTTGAAATCTTTGAAACAAAAATTTTAAATGAACATTTCATTCCTAAATAGGCTTGTTATAGTTAAGTAAAGTTTTATAAATAGATGGCAACTTGTTGAAGGCAAGTAAAATGCAAATTTCAAACACTTTTGTGTATGATAAAAGATGGGGGGGGGTAAGTAAATACCAAATTACTATAAATTAGAATTGAGGCTTTTCAATCTCAGAATTTGTAGGAGAATTGAGCTCCTATGATGCATTTATTCATATAGATTCCAGAATATAGGTTTTACTTAATTACCTATTATGTTTTTCTAAGTCTTCAAATGTTGAATGTATAACTAATTCTATTTTCCCATCTTTACACTATATTAATTTTATCTTATAAATTGTCCCGTTTCATCACCCATGAAATAAAAATAATTGTTTGTACAGAAAATGAGGATCTACATAGATCAAATCGTATTTAAATTAAGTGGCAGCAGCAGAATTACCATTAAACTTTTAAAAGGTAAGCTTAAACATTAATTCAATACTTAAATGCAGAGATCAATTTTGAGTACTTCTGTAGTTTATTGAAGCTTATTGCATCTACTTCTCCCTAGCTATTGTGATGATGACCAAACCAAGAGTCCTCCACAGGAGCTAGCTTAAATGCCACCTGATAGATCGGCTTTTAAACTAGTTTATAATAAAACATGCACTGCAATGTTGGATACGAAAGGAAAATAAGAGTTAACAAAAACTGTTCCCTATGCTTAACTTTTCTATGGCTTTTGAATGAACTATGAACCATTGAAACCGGACCAGTGGGAGTTGAGTAATTGCTTAGACACACACACACACTGTACTTTATATATAAGATTAACATGCATACTAGTGCACTAAGTCTGGGCTTTAGTTATTGACATGGCTTTAGTCATAGTGGGAAATGCCATAACTTACAAGTCAATTGTTTTTGGGGTTTGCAGAGAGAATATTGAACAGTGCCATTTACATCCAGAACATTGTTCAAACTGTTCTTCTGTCATTCCCACAACAAGAAGGGAATGTGCCATTCCAGTAGTATAAAGCCCATGCTACTCAACATGCAAGATGTTTGATAACTTCACAGGTTGGCATGATCAATAAACCTGTCCCTTATTAGAAATGCCTAACTTCTTCTGTTAGACCAGCTTCAACTCTTGCTGTATTGCATCAACTTATGGAAGAAGTATGGAATTATAAATATTTTTCATAAGTATAATATGCATACAAGGTTATTTAGGTTATTTCATTGTTTTAATTCCGACCAACCCAGTATTTTTCCATGACCACTAAATACTTAACTAATGGGCATCAACAAAAATTCCTTTCCAAAAAGGCCAAAATAAATTTGAAGAATTTTATGGTCCTCGTAATTAAATCCAATAAACACCAAACAACCACACCTATGTGCCTGAAACTGATTGTTAAAAGCAAAATCTAAAACCAGTAGAAATGAAATTCCAATTCTTATAAAATGAAAACCATAACAGCAGTCAATCAGACTTCATTGTAGTTACACCATATTATCAAGAAACTAAATTACAAAGCAGCTGAACAAAATACAGCTTCCATAAAATATTGATTATAAGATCCATGTAGTTTCATTTTTAACAAAGACAAGTATCAAGTACATTTTTTAACAAGTTACAAAATACAGTAGAAAGTATATTATTAGTGTTAATTTTACCAAGTTGGTATAAATTTACAGACATCAAAATTATTGCCTAAATAGACAACATAAAATATTAATATATATTAAATATTTCAATTCTTTAACATTATGTAAACTACATATTTTATTTTAATCTTAAATTGTTTCATAATCATATTGAAATTCTTATGAAAGTTATATTAAAACAATCAGGAAGACAAGAAATTAGTGATAAATATGACAAAATAAATAAATCATTGAAGAATTTTCAGATTAAATATTCAGAGGAAAAATTGATATAAACAAATATTTGTTCATTATTTAAGTTGCACAATCAAAGAATAATATATATTATAATAGATGTCTTTCATCACAAATTTGATGAAAGATAAATATGTTTTGCTTTTGTCAGTTAACTTTTGTTTTTATACAAGGGAAAGTATGTCTGGATACAATAAAATTAGACGTTATTTACAAAAAAAAAAAAAAAAAAAAAAAAAATGTTTTCAACTCGGTGTTTACTGTTTATGCAGTATGTCATACATGAATTTCTTCATATAATGCCCTAAAAAAAAAAAAAAAAAAAAAAAAAAAAAAAAAAAAAAAAAAACAACAAACAAAAAAACAAACAAACCTAATAATGCTATCTTAACAGCCTCAATGTCATGGAGTCTCCTCTTTGACTAACATTTGCTTATTATTGCACATCTCACTTAGAAAATAGTCTTTAAAACTATGAAATCTACAATTTATGTCAAATATATTGACATTATTTTTATCCTAGCAGAATTGATAAAATAAAAATTAAAAGCTGCCTTTGAAAATAATTCAGTCCTCCATTTTACTTATGAACTTAATGCTAAAATTTCTGAGACATTATTAATTGACAAAGAAACGTTTTTATCACCTCCTAATATAAAAATTGATATTTTTAAAATACCTGACACTTTAATTAATGTTTATAGAAAGAGAAGATAGCAGTTATTAAAAATTTGTTCAACAGAGCTCAAATTATCTCAACTATTTGCTAAAGAATTTACATTCACAGGGTTCAGACATGGATTCTCTTGTACATTAACTATAAATTTAAAACATTTCTCGTTTGTCTTTCATTAATGAATTAGATACCGATTTTCATTAACGAATCTGACCGTTAACATCTTCAACTAAATAGTTTTGAAAATAGTAAACTTATATAAAAAACAATTCTAAAAAATGTTCTATTACAGTATAATATTCTTTAGTTTATAGTTTAGTTTATATTGATCTAGCTATAAATTCAATAATGTCTACATCTAAGTCAACTTGATTTACATGGCACAAAAAAAATTTAGCACAAAGATTCTAAATATAACCATCTTAATGTTTTTGGCATATTATGATTTCATTATGAAAAATTTTAACCAAATATTCCATTACTCAAAAAGTTTTATAAAGTATTTAAATCTATAAGATTAAAAAAACTAAAAATATTTAAAAAATAAGATTTAAGTTACAGAAGATTAAATTGTCTTGTTTCTGAGTTGAAATTGGGATAAAACAAATTGTACATGCTAATGAGATGTATAATTGGATTTTTTTAACTCTTAAGATATAATGAACTGCTTACGCTAAATAAAATGAACACTAATTTTCAAGCAGTTCATTCTTTTCTTGCATAGTTTCTATATTTCTTATGTAGGTTAATGCCATTTCTATAGAAGAGTATGAAGACAATGGAGAAACTAAATTATTGCTAAAGCCACAATAAATAAATAAGATTAAAATTACTCAATCTGAAGCTCTAGACAAAAACCTGACAATGTTTTTTTTATTTTTATAACTTAAGATAAATGTACTGAATGTGTGAATTATATCTTGTGTTTTTTTTTTTATATGAAACTGGTAAATAGAGATATATTCCTAACATTAAATTTGATAAGCTGTTTTCATTAGGTTATTAAAAGAATAGTTTGTTGCAAATGATAAAGATGCTCATTAGTTTTTAAACTTTCAGTGTAAGTACATGAATGTCAAACAAGCTTAGATGTAGCCGAAAGCATCTCCTTGACCACAGACAAGAAATTTTTTATAAATTTCCAGATCCAACATCTTACTTATAAAACGCAGCTTGTGTGTGCATGTCTGTACGTTTATATATTGGATCAGATCTCCTACATTTTTCAACCGATTTCAACAAAACTTCACAGGACTGCATAAAATTACCTTGCGGTGGTCCTGACGGCGCCAAAAATTGGAAAAGCACAATTGTTTTTGCACGAAATAAATTTGAAAACATGATAAAACACGATTCTGTCGCCAGAATGAAAGGGGGACAACTCATATCGAGTTATACTTATTATAAAACCCAGGTTGTGTGTGTGTGTTCCTTTATATATGGGATCGGATTTACTACATTTTTCAACCGATTTCAACAAAATTTCACTTTTTTTTTTCTTTTTTTTTTTGGCAGGTAGTGTTTCTTATTGTCTTACACACTTTTTTCTTTTTTTTTACATTCAGAATGCTTTAAAAATTCCATTTACAAGACAATTGTTTATAATAAAATTCTATTCAATCAGTAGACTCATAACGATTGAAAACAATGTTTTTGTTTGAGTTTGACCAATTCGTTAAAAAAAAAAAACAAAAAAAACTAAGACATGTGTGTCTGTCAACCTTAAACAATAATCTTTGTCAATTTTATTTTTCAGTCTTTATGATGGTTGATACTTGATCTATCTCTTACTGTTACATCCCTGGGCAACGCCGGGCTCTCCTGTTAGTCACTATTAAAATGTATGTTAATACAAAACAGGCATTGAATGTTAGTCAATATACAATCAAGAATAGTTGAAGAGACAAGAAGAAATGTTGGCATTTGTTAGCTATAAATATAAAATATATATATATATATATATATATATATATATATATATATACGTTGCCAATTAATGTTGTAACAAAATGTAATTTTAGGATGAGCAGGTCATCAAAGTTTGCATATAATAGCAAGATTATCAGTTGACAAAGAATTTAAATCAAAATATCCCCAGATCTATTTTGCTAGGATGCTAAAAATATTTGAAGAATGAGATTAAGTAACATTTTTTTAAATGGTTTCATACTTGACTGAAACATCAAGCAAATTTTTCATTTGAGTTATATTAAATACACTGCTAAAGGCCTCATAAGATATAAAGACTTTAAAACAATTCTGTAACTATGATGACAATAATTCTTTAAGGATATTAAAACAGGATGGTTACTGATAAAATAAAAGTTAAACAATGAGTTAGATATTTTTGTTGGCTTTTGAAAAAGTGAGCTTTTATTTACTAAGTTGTGGAAGGGGTGTAAATTAATAATTTGAAAGATGAGGCACCAAGCCACCTTAAAAGTCACATTGTTAGAGTTGGGAAGACCTTCAATTGAAGATTGAGTGGACTGGGTTACTCAACTTGAAGATATTTGTAAATGGGTCCTACCTATAAGTTTATGCACTATATTTATCAAAACATGTCACTATATCATATACATTTGGCTGTGGTACATATACCCGTATCAGACTAGATGTCATGATGGGCATATTAAGTTCTGTATATTTGTACCCTGACATCATTTCATTCATGTCTAATTGGTTCCACAACCTGTGTTATTATAAAAAAACAAAAAACAAAAAACACACACACACACATTTCAGTTCCTTTTGGCTTTATTAAACAATTATTGCAGTACCTCTAGTTTAGATGTGATAACACAAGTAATGTGTAGGCTCTGTTCTATCAAATTCTTTGATCAAATCTGTCAAAACTTTATCCGAGTAAGAAACTGCTGCAAACTTTTGCAGTGATATATGGACCTTTTGATTCTTCCAGTTCTTCATCAGTAAAGATTTGTTGGTGCTCTTCAACATTTTCTTTCAATCATACCAAAGAAGCCTTCCCTACCAACTTCTCTAGCAACCTGCAATGTCACCTTCATTTCTCCATCGATCATACAAAAGCCCTTGAAGTCAGTGATTGCCCCGCTCTATGTCTTCCAGCAAGCATTGACTGTATCAAGACTGAGGCAATCAAACTGAACAATAAGCTCAATTGCGTATACAATTGGGAAGCTGTTCTATAAATCCCTGATGCTGCAATCCTAATAGCATCAAATGCACTACAAATCCTGGCAATGTTAAGCTGAGTGTACAGTACCTTCAATACTTCATACCTTGGTTGAGTGGATACTGCAGTAATGTATTTGGAGGTAGGAACTTCAATGTGTTCATGTTCATATATCAGGAATTCAAGATGCTCATTCTTGAGGTATTTATTCATTTCAGATAGAAAATAGTGATAGAACCAAGCTTTCTTAACTAGAAAATAAGCAGCATATTTTTGCTTTTGCTCAAATAATGTTAGTTGTCCTGGCTTAATTGTATGACCTTCTGCATTGGCATATAATACCAGTAAAACAATCTAAGTTTTACATCCTGGAGCTTGGTTGGCACACTTATGAATGTAGATATTATTTTTACCCCCCCCCCCTTCAATCCAAGAAGAGGCCCATTTCATCACTATTGAAATCTTAAATCTTTACAGTAGCCTTTTTACTCACAAATACATTTTTGAGGTATTCTGGTAATTAATGCAGCTTGCCTATCAACTGACAATTCTACAATGTATTTTATAAACACACTATGCTCTCTAATGCTTGCAAGTATCTATATAAAATCTATATGTAAGAAAATCACCTTATTAGTCATTATCTAAATACAGTAAACCTACTTCTTACAGATTTAAATAATGCAAATTTGAATATACACAGGTGGAAAATATTTTGAAAAATTCAATAAAGCTTTAAGATTCTTAATGTCCTTTTCCACATGATGCCACATCACCTACTATAAAGAGAAAACTCATTTTTCTATTATTTTTTCTTGAGTTTTTTTACATTAAAGAGTTCCTAACTTCATTGTCATACATGTTTGTAGCATTCGCAAACAGTGCTATGGTTTTTCTGTTACCCCTTTGTATGAAAAATAGCTAAAAAGTAAATAAAAAAAAACAAAAAAAAACTAGGTAATAAAATGTTAAGGGCAATGATAAAAAAACTAATTACATAGAGCGTGTTGAGGAAAATAAATTTAAAGCCAGCAAGAGATAGCTTTATGAAGTGTTACAATCTCAAAATCTAGAAAATCACTAACAAAATTCTCAATTGAAGAAAACCATCATATTATAAATGACTAAGTTTATCACATGCTTGTCAGATAAGGCAAAGAACTTTACTTCTAATTCCACATTAATCAACAAGGGCCATCCCTCACCTACCTTCCTCCTCTCTCTTAGAGCCCAAATTGTGTGATATATATATCACAGTACAGGAAGTTTCTAGACTCATCAAAAGCCTAAACTCCACAAAGGCTACTAGTTCAGATAAAATCCCCTGCTTCTTCAGAACCTTAGCCAGAGTTATCTCCAATCTTGGCAAAATTCTTTAGCCACTACCTAAAAGACATTACCTATGTTTATGGAAGGTGTCAGCTATCTGACAAAGTCATCAAGAATGCAGGCAAGCACTTATCCCAGTTTCAATAATGATCCATCAGGTTCCTTAATGTCATCAGCAAACTGAGCCTGTCTGTCAAGGTTTTTATCACCTCAACAGAAGCAACTTCCTGGGCAACAAGCAGTATAAATTCTATTCCTCTAGGTCCACTGCTGATGTTGTCATTACACACACAAATTAGTAAGGCACTTGATAATTCATCACAAGAGCAATCACATTAGATACCTCAAAGGCTTTGACAAGGTGCAGCATTATGCCATACAAACTCCAGTTATGGAATCTAAATTTTTGAGACTATCAATTCCTTCATAGCAGGTAGGTCTGTGAAGGTTGTGGTGAATGGCACATATTGATCAATGCAGGCATCCCCCAAGGCTCTTCTCTGTCTTATTCTCTTTTTATAATAATGATCTGAGAACATTTTGAGATCATTACAAAATAACTATGCAGATGACATTACAGTTTATGGGTACATCTCCAAGAAACTAGTTGAACAAAATCTGGCAGCTGCTCTCTTCTGACCTAGTTCTAACAGCCCAAGAAAGGAAAAACTGGCTTGTAACTTTCAATAACTCAAAAGCCAAGCTAATAATTTTTCTCCAACAAGCAAACCTTGATTTCTCTCCAGATATGATGAATGGTGGCACTTTCAAAGAAGCTTATTCTACTGTGACTCAAGATTGCCCCAGACCTCAAGTGGAGCTCATATGATCTATCATTAAAGATGCTGGAAAAATAGTTCTATCCTACATATTTTCATAATCTTCACTTATATTCTTTTTTTCTCTTGCATCCATAAAAATCCTCATTCATTAACCTTATACTTTGAGCAACTCTTGTGCTTTGTATTGGGTGAAAACAGTAAAAGGTGTTCAAATTCAGTTTTTCAACAAAGTGTAAAAGTTAGGACTTCTTTTCAACTAAGGCTTTCTATTGTATGTTCTTGATGATTTGGATCATCAATTAATAAGCTATTTTTAATTCAAAGATTTTAAAATTCATGACCTTAAAACATTAATTATACTCTGATAACAAAAACTATCAATTTTTGTTGTTTTTTTTTCTCAAGAGTATAATCTATTTGAACATACGAATTAATTTTACAGATTTTAACTGAAAAAATTGTCTTGCATAACAAATTTAATTGATTTTTATTTTCATAAACATTTAATATTGGCGGTATACTATACTAATTATTCCTCAAAATAATTAGAACTTTATTGATAAACATTAGCTATTGAATAGATAAGAAAAAAGTAATATTCAACATGTAAACTATCTTTTGCTGCAAAGGACACAGTAGTAGCAGGTGTAATTTACACCAGCCCATAAATAGCTGCTAGAGAAGAAGCTGGTAAGACTACAAGTTCTTGGGGTTACCACTACAAGGAAAAATGATGCTACTGATGGTAGTAATTATATGCAACTGTCTTTCTAAGAAAGACTCAAGATCATCATATTTCAATGAATTCTAACAATAACCTTGTTAGTACTTTAAGAAAACCGCAATAGCCAACAAGCTGAAAAGTGGAATGATGAAGCAAAAAAGAACTTGGTAAACATGCTTGATGCTGACTGACTTGGCAATATCAGGCATTAACAGTAAGAACTATCAACAAGAAATATTGAGAAAAAAAATAGCATGCTTAGTAATAACTGTAAACTGCTGTGAAAGTAGGGAAGTATTTAAAAACCTTCAGGTAAAATATAATTGGAGAAATGGTAAGGAATTGGGTAAGAAGCAACAGAGGGTGTTTCCAACAGAAAGTTAGCAGCTTTATTAATAGTTTAAGATGAAACTAATTGTCAAATTTTAAGCTGCAAACCTTGCAAGTCATGCAAATGTGTGGTTAGCTACCAAAAAATGTAATCAAATTCCTATTTTGGGATCTTTAAAATATTGACTAAATCTAAATAAAATTATAATTATTATTGATTAAAAATTTGAAGAAAATTGAAATTGGAAGCAAGATGCAACATCTCAGTTGTGACCTGTTCTTAGAAATTGACTCCTTTTGCAAAGTATACAAGCAGTTTTTGGACAAATATGTTGACAATTTGGAGCATGCAGTTCATTGATATATAATGGAATATCAAATATACTTAGTAGAAATTCAACTGGTTTTGATTTTAATAGAAAATAATAATAGAACATATATTGCTTTGGCAAAATCCTAATATTCAATTACATATCAATGTCATTTTAAACCATCTACCATATATAAAGATCTTCATATACCACTACTAGAGTATATTCTAGTTATCAATGCATAGCATGTTAAACTAGTTAACATTTAAAGCATAAAGATAAATGCAAATCAAGGAGATTTTAACTAATAACAGCATTTATTTGTTCATATCCTCACATTATATATATATATATATATATATATATATATACTTATGTGTTTAGATGAGGGGAAAAAAAACTACCACAAGCATGTAGAAAAAATAAAAAACAGTCTTCAGGAGGACAATCACTGTCTGACAAATTTTGCTCTCCCTTTCAAATAAAAAATAAATTTTCCTATTTGAGCCCAATGGAAATAATTTTACAGGAGAATTTGTGATACCAAGGTCTAACTAATAGATGAAAACCAAAATGGCTCAGAACAAGCATCAGTAAAGAAAAAACTGAAGACTGGTTTCATAGCATCAATATAGACTAAAAATTACATGATATAAAGCGATACTGTTGGCTTATTGTCAACAGGTGAACATAAATCTCAATAATTTTAGAAATAATCTACACTTTAAATATATCAAAGCAGCATTAGCTGTTCTAGAAATGTAAAATACCTTGAATAGATTTTTCAAATTATAAAAAGTTACAAGAGCTATAACTCCTAATGTCAAATTACAAGTTACTTAAACTACTACTGCAGTTATAGAAAATATTGTAATTATCTTACTTGAGCACATTTGACCTAAGATTACTATTGGTGCAGCTCTGAATCAAAAGGATACAAAAGCAATGATATCCCAAACTGAAATCACCTGATACAGAAGAGAAGGAACAAAGAAAAAGCAATACAATCTCCTAGCACAGAGGATTTTTTTGTGTAGTGCCTATAGGTAAAGGACAGCATATCCTGAGAAAATAAGTTGCTGACTGTTATGAGTCAGCATCAAAATATCTTGGCCTTTCAATAAGTACAGACATTCTTCTTTCCATAAATCCAGAAAAGCTGTTAACAGCATACTTTTAAATAGTTTCAATGTCAAAAGTGCTGCTCTATTAGGAAAAGGAGACAAGACAATAACTTATTAAATTGAGGGAGTTTCAGATACATTTAACTTCAATAAAAAAAAAAAAAAAAAAAAAAAAAAAAAAACAATTAATGCACAATTTCATGAAGGTGCAATATTTTGAAAATATATATTAGGTTGGTGCAAAAATAATACGCAATAATGTTTTTTGACGTTAAAAAATACGTCAAAAAACGACATTATTATGTCATTATTTTTGCACCAACCTAATATATCGAATTGAAGCATGCTTAATATTTTTAAAATTAAAATAAAAAAATTAAAATTTCAATATTTTTATTAGCTAACTTATGAATTCTCAGATTTTAAATTATAGTATAAAAATATTAAAATTTTATGAATAGAAAATAATCAGCATAGATTTGGAAGAGATATTAAAAAAGGAAGTCACTCATAATTTTCTCCTATAAGATGCTTACTTATTTTACTTATACATGAAGTAATTTAGTAATACAACCCAAGGAAAGCAGCTAACTGATGGAGAGCACAGAGACTATAGTTTAAAGATTGAAGGAATCAAAATAAATATTTCCCCAAACAATTTAATGCTGTTTTTAAATTGCAAACTATATAAAAAAAAAAATTTTCAGTATTTTTTTTTTCTTCTTGGAAGTGATTACAGCAGGACAGTTCCAAAACAATGGGGGTGGGGGAGTGAATCTGGAGACCTGGTTAAAAGCAACAAAAATAAGTTGGAGAAAACTAAACTAAAATAAAAAAAAAAAAAATTAAAAAAAAAAAAAAAAAATTAAAATGCTCAATCTAAGAAAAACTATTAAAATATTTTGTTTGGATTTGTTTTTTATCTAAGAGAAATACAGATGTCAAGTACATTTTCAAATTTAAAAATAACTTATTTACATTACTATAAAATGTTTGAGAAAACATTAAGGTTGGGTGAAAGATACAAGAATAATGTTAATAACTGAAAACACTATCATTACACAAGTCACTAACAGGTATGCCTGGAATGCTGACACAAAGTTCAAGTTATACTTATAAGGGAGAAAAGAAGAAAAAACTATAAAAATGAAAGCAAAGTCTTATTTGAATCATATATATTCTCTCTACTATTCATGTGGAATGCATTCAAGTCAATGAAACCACAAGGTGCATTACTGATTAAAAGATGCCAAAAAGCAAAATACACTGAATAAAATAGGCTTGGTCCTAACTACCATTAATGCTTTCCTTCAGGCCCAAGTCTGCAGGTAAGCAGCAGCAGCACTAGCTGTTAAGCAATATGTGCAAATTGGAGATAGGAGTGTCTTCTACAAATATCTCTAAAGATTCCTAGCTTACTGAGATTATTCAATATACCTTCAAGTGTGCAAAAGCCTCTTTAAAAGTTACTAACACTAAATAAATAATAATTATCAGTTCTGACATTGCTGAAGAGGCTGGACTAACTCAGAAATAACTCAACAAAATACAAGATTTTACAAAATGTAAATGGGGGAGAGGAAAAAAAAAAAAAAAAAAGAGGAAAAAACTAAATTTCTTTCCCTCATTTCTCAACTTAACAAAATAAAATAAAACAAACAAAATTAAACATTTACAAAATCAAAATGGATTCACTTATTTCCTTTTCTTTTTTAAATTAAAAAATAAAAAAAATAAAAAAAAATAATTATATTTTAAAGGTGATAGAAAACCAGACAAGATGGACACACTAAGTAAATGTAAACTCCAACTCTAACACTAAACTCCAACTCAACACTTTGTCAAAAAACTGATAGTCCACATGCCAATAGCACTTCCCCACAACTGAGAAAAATCTGGTGTTATATAGCTCTCTCAGTCCCAGAGCCAAACTGACTATTGGCTAATATCTGCCCAGTATCATTCATATGCATATTTTGTCAGCACCTCCTACTCTAAGTAGAAAGTCCTCTTTCAACAGCCAACTGTGGAAGAGGACATAACTCCTAATGCAATCAACTCTGGGTCTCTAGTCAGGTTGGCCTGATTCTCCATTACAAATAGTTCTATATAAAAATAAACTTAGGTATGAAAAAGATCAATTAAAAGGTAATATAGTGCTTGACATTGTGTATGTTCATTTCATATTGGCTAATCAGATATATACAGAATGACTGGTAAGTCAGTAGCCAACATTCAAGTAATTTTCTGACATACAGGCTTATTAAAAGATCAACAATTCAGAAGATGACTATTGCACTAAACAATATTTACTCATATTGGATTTGACTTCTCATCTAAACAAAAAGTACTACTTAAGTTTAAATGAAATCAATATTTGCCATTTGTAACTTAGTATTGAACAATAAGCAGACTCATTTATATTGACATTGATTCCGGTTTTTAAAAAAAAATTGCAATTTAAAATCTTCAGGGAAAGCTGCTCCAACTTTGAGTTCCTTTTATAAAAATACTGTCAACTTATTAATCACTCTTGCTTGTCAAAATTCAGAGAACATTGCAAGTTTATGTCTTCAAATAAAATAAATTAATTGCTTTCACAAAAATTAGAATCAACCATGAAACATTAGGCAAAAACATTCAAGATAATACTTTCATATGAATTTTGTTCAGTTCTAGATCTCTGCTAGGGAAGCTCCGGAAAAAAATATAATTCTCAATAAATTATTCAATGTTAACCTTTTAGGTGGAAAATCATTGCAGAATTCTGATTAAGATATTAATCAACAATATACATATAATAATAACCAATAAAGAATAAAAAATAACTTCTTATAACGAATAAAGAATAAAAAATAAACAGAAACTTTTTTATTTACATTATTTACACGCAGATTATTGTCCTCATCTTTGTTATTCTAATCACAATGTTTCTGCCATTGTGCTCTCAGGCCTTCATCACAGGCAATAGCCTAGTGGATTAAAGCATTTGTTTGTGAATTTTGCAACATATGGAGTTCAATCACTTACTTAGACTTGAGCAATAATTCGAACAATTTGAAAATACGCTTTTAAGTAGGTGCCCAAGGGGGTCGTCAGTGATGTTTTGACTTGGTTCATCAGGGAGTTTTGGGTCTTTCAACATCATACTCCCCATCATCAAATTGACCCAATCAGGGGAGATCAACCCCTGATTCCCCCTTCCAATTAAATGCTAACAGCTACTCTGGCCTTTTTAAAGAATAAGAAAGACCACATATTCCGCACATCTGATTGGATGTTTGCAACAACCAATCCTCTGTGCAAACTATCTTTTAAATGGCCCGTGGTGGGGACTGGCTTCTTTTCTCATTTCGGTGGATTGCAGTTTCGATGGATAACTGAGGAGGTAATCTTAATGTTCCTAAATCTTACCCATTTCCTTAAGTATTTTATGGTTTAATTATTTGCCGTTTTTATTTTATTTGTACTTTTTCCTTTTCTTTTGGTGAGGATACTTAAACTCAACCCAATTATCACATTTTATCGTTTAGCCTGTTTCTTAACATTATTGCATGTTAACTTTAAATTAATGTATTCACAAAATTACAATCATAATTGTCCAAAAACATGGCATATATATATATATATATATATATATATATATATATATATATATATTTCCCATACATACAAAAATGAAATTAAAAATAAAATAAAAGTACAATAAGCACTATAATATTCCTTAACATTGATTTAAACTATATACAAATTTGAAGTCGTTAAATATAATAGACGACAAAATGATCTTGGAGTATATCAAGTATTAACGAAGCTTCATATTATATTTATATATATGTATCGTTTAAAACCGATGGCAATTAAACTAATAAAATAAAATAATATACAAATAATATGTGGCAATGATTGAGAGAAAAACTCTATAAATGTGTATTTATAGAGTTTTTCTATATACGCGTTATGATTCTGATTTAAAATATACAAAAAGCGAAATGTTTGTATAAATGTAAAATTAAAAAAAAAAAAAGTCTTACGTGCAAATAAAAAAAAGACAAAAGGTCTTACGTTCGAAAAAAAAATAAAAATAAAAAAGTTTGAGAATAATGGACAAAAAGTCTTACAAGATGTGTCGCGCCAAAACCGCTAAAAAGGTAAATAGTAACTTAAAGTACCGTGTATAACATGGGTTTAACATAAAAACAACATATTTACAAATAATACAATTTACAAATTGACGAGATATATTCAATAACCAAACACTAATAAAAAAGAACTAGACAAGATATCCCTAGACATGATCAATTGAATGAGATTAAACAAAGGGTTCACTTCAAAATTCCCAGAAGGGTCCCTGGATTGATAAGCACCTGATGAAAACCATAGGACAAAATGTCAAATAGTTTAATAACAATAAATAAGAGAGCAAGTCCTTATATAAATAATGATAACTCCTTATAACAGAAATTCAGTTAGGAACTTCAAATAACTATTTTTGAATGTTTGTACTTCACAGGTTAATTTTATTTCCAATATCTAAACTAAAATTGCTAAAGAGAGTGTATTATTTCTTCTTTTGTTTCAAATATTATTTTAAGCTTTTATTGAAGATTCTTATTTTGATTTTTTTTCAGCTGTCAAATAATAAATATTCTTAGTTATATCTTAAAATTTTCCTTTACCTATCTATATTCGCAAGACTTTACATTTATGCCAAATGTGTTCAGTATGTACTGCATTCATAGAAACTTCATTAATAACTAAAAAATTATTTAAAGAATGCTTTATCAATTTTAGAAATCTAAATTCACAGAAATTCATATGCAACAGTATGAAAAGTTCTGGTTTTTAGGTTTTTTTTTTTTGTTTTTTTTTTTTTTAACAATTTACCAATTTCAATATATGTAAATTTAAATAAGTACATAAAAAACAAAGCAATTAGTGGGGCATCTGTTTCCACAGCAGAAATCTATTAATATAATTAAACAATGTCAGTTTATATTATCAATATTCTCACAATAAAATTGATATTAAACAGCTGATTTTGGTCACATTTTCAGGATAAATTTATTTACAACTCTTTTGCAACGATTGCATGCAATTCAGAATACAGCAATAGTTCTAGAAAATGCAAAGAACA
The DNA here is from genome assembly GCA_963932145.1 of Acanthosepion lycidas. Lineage (NCBI taxonomy): Eukaryota > Metazoa > Mollusca > Cephalopoda > Sepiida > Sepiidae > Acanthosepion > Acanthosepion lycidas. The sequence continues at coordinate 51,740,628 of OZ010580.1, read as the reverse complement.
GCTATGCACAGTCAGTTCAAGTAAAGTTTGAAAACAAGACTTAGTTCCTGCGAGTTCTGGAAACTCTTGAATAAAATTCTTAATCAATGCCAACTATCATAAATACTCCAGAGGTTATTGCATCCTTATACGACAATCCAATGAACTTTGCCTTTAACTTTACATTAAGTGATAAGGACCACCCCTTACCTAATTTCCCACTTCTCACAGAGCACAAACTGTAATATCTATCATAACATGGGAACTTTCCAGAATTATCAAACACCTTGACTCTAAGAAGCCTACAGGTTGGGATAAAATGCTAGGTTGTTCTTATGAATATCAGCCCAAAGTTATTTCCAATATTGGCAAAAATGTTTAACAGCTGCCTGAAGGGGAGATGCTTTCCAAGTCTATGGCAGGTGTCAACTGTGTACCTTGTTTTTAAGATTTTAAGAATGTGAGCAAGTACTCATCTGTTATAATATTGACCCATTAGCCTCCTTAGTGTCACCAGCAAATCTATAGTCAGCAAGAAGGTTATTGTACAACTAGGCAAACTGAACAATAAGCAGTATGGATTTCACTCTGCTAGGTCCACAGATGATGACTTTACTGTTAATACACACAGAATCAGTGAGGCACATGACAATAATTTAATCACAAGGACCTTAGAAATATAAAAGAATTTTGATAATTTGTAGCATCAAGGGTTGACACACAAACTATACAGCTATAGAATCTCTGGAAGGAGTTTCTCAATTATCAAGTGCTTAACAGATACATCCATGAAGGCAGTTGTTAATGGCCAGTCATACAAAACCTGTGAGATTAGTGCTGGCTTTCCTCAAGGTTCTCTTCTTGGTCCTATCCGCTTTCTGCTGTATATTAATGATCAGCCTAAGAACATACTCTGATCTTTAGTGAATATCTATGCAGATGATACAACAGTCTATAGGTGCACCTCCAAAAATCTGAATGACCAGAATCTTGCAGCTGATCTCTCTTCTAACCTGGACCTGGTGATTCAATGGGGGAAGGACTGGTTTGTAAAATTCAATATGTCCATAACCAAACTAGTAACATTCCACCATCATTGAGCAAACCCTGAACCATGATGGATGGGTGTTCTCTCAAGGATGCTCATTGCCTTGAACATCTATTGGTACTAAAGTTCATCCCTGGCCCCAATTGAACCTAGATACAATCTGTTACTAAAAAGGAGGAAAAATAGTTGATTCTTTGTACTGCCCCAGTAAGTATCTCTTCTCCTGCTATACTATCTTTACAAGACTCAGAACAGACCAAAAATAGAGTTTTGTTGCCATATCTGGTCTAGAGCTGCCCAGTTCACAAGTTCAAAAGTGTTTATAAAACTTTGTGGGTGATGAATTATTTGAATTATTTACCCCCCCCCCTACAACTCCTTTCTCACAGATTCAATAATATAAATTCGCTACTCTATCACTATTTCCATGGAAAACGTTCAGACAAACTACATTCTTTGGTTCTACCAGTCCTGATCTTTGTATATTCCCTTAGTAAGAAGGGAATTCTACTCGAACAGCTTCTTTTGAAACAGGATGTTTACCTGATCACTGCAATCTTAACCTCTCCAAATCTATGGTTAACCATTATCTTTCCTACATAAAATAACTTAACTGCATTTCTTGCCTTCTCTTATGCTCATACATCATACAGTAACCCTCTACCTTGAATAGCTCTTATATTGGGCAAACGTATGTGCGTGTATATATATATATATATCTCCTGTGAATTTCAGCTAATATCTATTCTTATTGAAAAATATTAACTTGGTTTGACACTGTCAGGTCCAATAATACGAACTAAGTTCAACATAAATTATATATAATTTAAAACATAGGTCATAACTATAATTCATTAACATAATAACCCATACACCTAAATAAATATCATTTTACATGTTAATATGGGCTCCTTTATTGATTTTTCTATCCTCACATCACAATATCTCTTATTGTCTTTAGTGTCTTTGAAATGTTTTTGTCAAAATGGGCAAGAGTTACCTTTGCAAAAAGTTATCCTGCATTAAATGTAGTGTTTAGCTTAAAGCTTCTTGGTAGTGACTGACACCACTAAATAAAATGTCATGTCCAACAACTTATAATAATTATCTGCATTTTTCTTGATAAAATTATCAAATTTAAAGAGACCTGTAATTTTAATGACAAATACTAAACCAAAAGCATTGCTACACTCCATCTTATAGTCTTCTAAGTCATGTTGGTTATTTCAATGAGATGAAAATAAAAAAATCCTTAGCCCAATCATCAAGTTCATCCAATGTAGCTCTACATTCATCACTAAAAATTGCTGTTGAGAAATCAGTTTTCATGTATTCCTTCAACCAATTTACAAGTTTCTCCTTGTGATGATTATTTAAAAGCTTTCATATTTTTAGCTAATGTTGCTAAAATCATGTAACCTCTCCCCTTTGCTTACAATTGCAATACCAGCTTCTTCAAATAATTCTTTTCTTACTATGACCCTTTAATTTTTTTCAAATCTTTAACTTTATTAAAGCCGGATTTTTTATTCTTTTCTTGCCAATGTTTTCATTTTTGGAAAATGGTGGATTGTTTAACATTCTTGCAATGTCCAGTATTTCATTGACACCACTATTAATAACTTTAAAGTATTTTGTTTTTCATTTGAGTTCATATCTTTCTATTTCTTGTAGGAATAAAAGATTTTAAAAAATATAGCAATGACTGTTATATATATATATATATATATGATGACTGAATTGTATAATAAAATCTTATACCACCAAGTATTTTATTGTAAATATTTCTAATTAAAAAAAAAAAACATAATAAACTAAAGTTCATATGGTAAATTTATCTTGAAACTATATTGTGAAATTGACACATAATATCAAAGTAATTATCACATTTTTAACTACCATATTTGATGGCATATGAAAAACACTATTATATAAAAAAAATTAAAACAATAAAATATCAAACATTATGTATCCTCTAGTCAAAGATTAAGTCCATCTGGAGGACAATATTTAACCTTGATTATCATAAAATATTCATGAATAAATAATGGCGGTGTGAGAGAGAAATGTCATATTCCCTTACAGCCTATCAAATACAATATTTATTGAATTAATACCAAACTGTTGATTACAAATTCAAATCCCAGCAATATTTTCCTTTATTGATAGTTTCTATTCCATGTATGTACAAATGAACAAAATTCTTTTTTAAAAGCTGTAAGAACAAATTCAAAGTTATAATAATTCAATACTCATTACACATTGAAGCTTATTAGTCTAATAAAACCAATTTTGTTTCATTCTTTAAAGTTTTATGCCTAAGATTCTTTTTTACAAGGAAGTTTTGCATCCGTATAGAGGAACAACTGATAACCAGTATGTAACTTATTTACCAGAAAATGCAATTATATAAGGACAAAGATGGAAGAGATACAAAAGTAGCTATTAACAAAAATAAGTACCATAAGTTGACCAAACAATAATAAGAATGTCCTCATATGGAAATGTCACATGAACTTCATATCAATAAAAAGTGTAACAAGTTGGTATTTAGTAACAGTGTTATGTACTTTCCAATGTTTGAAAATATATTTGGGATAGTTTACATCACAAAATGAAATACAAAGTGAAGGGCATTGTTTATTAAATCTTACTTCAAAATATAAAAAAGGAGATTTAAGAATGAGAATTTGATTACAAAAATATGTTGGGTTTATTTTTATATAGCTTTATATACCCTCTTTCAGCACACATCTCTTGCTCATATACTAAAATATAGATAATCTTTAGTTATTTGAAAACATTCGTTCCTTATTACATGTCAATACCATTAATTTGGCAGTGTCCATCTTAACTACCATAAAATGCACTTTTTAAGGTCACTAGGGTCTGCTTATCATCTAGCAAAATCTTTCCAACTCCATACTCAAAGCAATCTGTTTACAATTATTTTTATCTCCTGTAATTATATTGTGGTATGAACATTTAGTGCAAAGTAAACATTATAGGCTCTTGCTCTGGCCAAAATAGTTTGTCAGTTTTATTAAGTAATTTTCTTATTAAACTTTAACTTTACTAAACAATATATTTATCAATTTGTTCAACGAACTTGACATATGTCCAGCAGCTTCATAATTCCATCCTCCCTGAACAGTTTAGCTTCCTCGGCTAAGAACTGCTTAAGTCCATTTTTGCAGTCTTCTAAAGAATTTGAATTTTTTTAAGGATTTTGTAAAGGCTAAAATAAATGCTATACAAAGATACAATATCTGGAGAATATGGTGGATGAATGAAAATGTTTCAGCTAACTTTTAACAATTTTTGTCCGGTCACCAAAGAAACACAGTTTTGTAAAATCCTTTTTCTTAACTTATTCCAGATACATGCTTTTCATCAGTTATTGGATTAGTCTCATTGGTAATTGTTCACAACCATTTCTTTCTCTGGAAAAAGTTCATAATTAGTAACTATTCTACCTTCCACCATATAAACTGCATCAACTTTGGATGAAGATTTGCCTTTGGTATAATTAATGGCAACTCATTTTGCTTGTCCCAAGATCATGCATTCCACATTGTTGTAAAAATATACCTTTTCATCCTCCATCATAATTTGTTTTAAAAACAGAACTCTTAATTTAATTCCTGGAGTTTTGTTCATTTATTTTTGCTTAACTTGTATGAATGGCAGTTTTTCTAAAGAATGCCATGCTTATATGAAAGTCCTATATTAAAATGATGAACAAATGAAATTTCTGAATTTTGAACCTAATCAGAATTAGAAATATTGCATTCTTATAGAATTTTTGACTTTGCAACAGATTGTACCACAAAATATGTTGGTTATCTTCCTGATTGTTTAACACTGGTTATTAATTTAATTGCTATAAACCTGAACTGGCTTACCCAAACAAAGCCTCAATCAGCAAGAAATCTTAACATACTTGACCATTCACAATATCCTCTCTATAAACTGTACATCTTTTCTAGCATTTAAATTGCATTTTACCTTTCTTAAAATAAAAACACATGTACTGAGTATATCAAATATTTCTCCATTATTTAAATATAAAAATTTACCTATATTTTTTTCAACATAAATTGAAACCTACCTATTCATAAGTTTCAAAGTTTGCATAAGGCATCCTCTTTTCTTTTGTTTACAGTTTAATATGGCAGCACAAACAAAATGCAATCAAACTGTCACATTGAAAATGGCTGGTATGAAGAATTGTGAGGTGATAAAACAATTGAATGTTTGCAGAAAATGTTTAAAGAGAAAACAATTTCAAGAAATCCAATGCCAGGAAGAAACTATTGACTTTATACCAAGACAGTCATTGAAGTCGTCAAGAGAAATACACAAAGAAGCATGAGGAATATGCCAAAAGGGTTGGATATTTCAGATAGGTCACTAAGGAGGATTGTGAATGAGGATTTAGGGCTAAAAAACCATACAAAATTCAATGACAACAGCTACTCTCAAAAGCCTCCAAGCAAAAATTGCTTGGCAATGGGAAGAAAAAGTTGGAGATGCAGTGTGTTGTAAACAATGTCTTTGTTTGGTTGGATGAGAAGTTTTTTCACTATGGAAGCTGTGGTCAACTACCAAAAGGATATGGTTTACACCACTTCACCAGGAAACATTCCTGAAAGTATCAGAATACATCTCAAGTGACAGAAACCAACTTGTGTCATGTTTTGAACTGCTGTGTTTCTGACATTTTGAAATTGCTTTTGGTGTTCATTGAAGAAAGAGTGAAATTGAATAGAGTTTACCAGCAAATGTTGCAGAGAGGTTTGTTGTCCTGGTTGTCAGCCACATTTGAAGTCAGTCTTCACTCAAGATGGAATTCTCCCACAGTCAATTTGATGCAGATCTAATACAAGAGACATTTCAATGGATTTTTTGACAAGTTAATTTGATCTCCAAACCCTGAGATTAATCCTATAGCCCAGATTTGGAGAGTGATGTTTCACATATCTCATACTTAAGCATGTCAGACCAGAAAGAAGCTCTTATGATATTGTAGTACAATTTGAACGAAGAGGAGAAATCATGGACTTCAGTTGAGAAGAGATTAAAGCCTGTTGCAAAAATTGGAAGCCCACACAGGAAAAGAAAAGTAGTAGGAATTCAATAGGTTCACTAGGCAAAACAAATCCACACTTCTCGTCTCAATCTCCAATACGCCACTCACCATCCCAAACGAAAAACTGAACACCTCTTAAATGAGCATACCATATTTTTATACACCCGACCCAGCCAACACTCAGCCAATGAGCACCCAGAACCAGGCAATAAAAATGGCTACAAGTGACACCACCACCTCTATCAGCACAAAGTGCTGTCCAATTCACCGTCCGTCCAAAGCTCATTGATTTGCTGTCTCTACACTCCCTTACAAAGCATACACATGACTCTGGCCCTTTTGGGTTGCTGAGGTAAGTCACAGCTACACTCCCCCCTAATCTCCTGAGAGAAGAGAGATAACTTCAGCATTACTGGTGTAAAAGGAACCAGCAAGCCATTACACTATTCTACCTTGAATGTCACCATGAATCACAATTGTGAGATGAAGGGAGTGGTTACCACAGCTGCACAAAATGTGTTAACTGAATAAATGAGATGAATGATGAATAATGAATAATGAGTAAATGTGTATGCTGTATCCAGTAGATATCAAAGTAACATTCAACAATATTACCATTTTGTGAATGTATTACTGATTTCAATTGATACTGAATATTCATAGTAACAATTTTAAAATTAAATAGGGAATAATTGAAATCTCATTAGAAACATTTTGGATGATGTATCATCTTTCATTTTAAACTATTTACTCCTGTCTAATAGTAAATCCAGCAGGGCTGACAAGTTAAGCTGGCCGCTGCTCTCAAAAAGGATCTCAAATCAGTGGTTAACTGGGGCAGGAAATGTCTTGTAAATTTTAATGCCTCCAAAACTAAACTGCTCTCATTTAACCACTGCAGAGAAACTTCCCTACCCACCATCAGCACAGTTGATGCTCGACTTCAGGACAGCGTCTCAATGTGCCTTCTTGGCCTCACATTTTCCACTGACATGAAGTGAAACAACTACATTGAATCAATCGCTGCATTCACTGCAAGGAAAGTTGGTTCCCTGTTGTGGTCAAAAGAAGTTAACAACTCTGGGTATTTTTCCCTCTACACCAGTCTCTTGGTATTTATTGCCATTTTTCTTCCCTGTATCCACTTCGTCATTTATTCCTCCTATCACAACTGTATATATAGCATGATGTACCCGAACAGAAGGCCTCTCATCTCCCCGTTGGTCTACTTATAATCAAGAATCACCAATCATTCGCCTGGATGATAGATATACTAGACGTATGGGCACCTCAGAATGGAGCTCTAACACAACCAGATGTCCCTCCTCAATTCTGCTCAACCACACTAATATTATACACGGTTGCTAATGAACCAATTTCTCGTGGTACAACAAAGAAGGGTCTCTTGACGGAACAATGTACTCGCATTCTCTCAAATTGAAGTCCTACATGCTAGACAAAGACAAACTCTCTTTCATCAAGAATAAGGCAAGTCCTATTCACCTTTTCTGCCATTCGACTCTGGTCACTATCTGCCAAATCTGTGTCATGCTAGAAGGTTTTTTTCATCAGAGTCCCATCTTACACATCTACCATTCATCCATGCATTAAATACTGTTGCCATATCTGGTCTGGTGCCTCTGCTGTTCATCTCAAAGTTCTAGACAAAAGCCAAAGGATCAGCAATGTAATTGATCCTGACCCGGCATCTCAACTTCAGTCACTTTCTCATGATGTGGCTTCCCTCTGTCTTTTCTACAAATATTTTCATGGCAACTGAAATGAGATTTTTCCCTCATGCCCTGACTACATGAATTTAAGTGTGCTACTAGATTGTATCTATGTCCCACTCTTTTACTGTTAAAATAGTTAAATGTAACTATCACTTCTACTCCAACAGTTTCTTTTCTCGCACTTCCCAACTGTGGAACTTCTTTCCATTTACTTGCTTCCCTGATAATGACAATCTTCAAAAATTTAAATGCAGTATCAATCACCATCTTCTGTTGACTTGAACCTGGTTCATCTTTTATCCTTTCCTCACCCCCCACTCTATACCCAGTCTTTTCTCTCACTTTTACTCTCTGTAACCACCTGCGTGCTAGTGGTACTCCTGCCTTTCTTGGAGTGAAATGCTCAAATAAAATAAAAAAAAAAAACAAAAAACACTACATCAGCCAAATATTAATTTCAGTATGATTACTATTTCATTAATATCCAAGAAAACTTATACAGTCCATTTTACTTTGCTTAAAAACACAGGAGTCATCCCAAAACTATTATTATACAATAAATTGCAATTTAAGATGCAAAATTACTGGCAGTCCAACTGAACTTCAAAGCAATTCAATTTTTAACTTCTCTCTCTAATGTGAAATATGAGATTTGTCTTTGCAACTAGATATAACAGCAAAATAAATGTCATTTATAAGATGATTTTGATAAGATAACTGATTAAAGGCAACTTGGGTAAGGGTGCAATTGAGCTGAGCAAGGTCTGGTACAGTGATAATTATTAATGATTGATCCTGATACAGTGATAAGAAAATCTAAGTCAAGTCACTGTGATATATGTCCGAGTCATTCAAGGCCAGCAAATGAATGAGTTGCAGCTACATAATAGCTACCAGAACATTAACTTTTCCTTCTCTTCATATATAAGCACTTTACATATAAGCTGCTGCTATGGTTACATCCAAGAAAAAATTAACAGGAAGGTTCAAGTAGAGCAATATAACTAAGCAAACTCCAGTCATAATCAAATATTTAAATGTATCATTCCATTTTTCCTCCTGTAATATCCTAAAAACAAGAACTAATTTGATGTTATTGATTTAATCTTTAAAAATAAGATTCCTATGCTATCATTATTTCAAATTTTCTGCTTGATACAATACTTTACCAAAATGTTTTTTTCTCTTTTCTTCCTTAGAAAGTTATATTACATTGAGAGAGATTTTTCTGAATATGTGAATAGCGCTCATGAGCCTAACCTTTTGTACCTCCAATAATGACAGCTTTCCTGGGATTTTTCTTAATATATACATCAATATTATTTTTAATCATTTCTTACGTTCCCATTATTAATGGAATAGTGGTTGTTCATAAACGCTACATTCTTGCAATTTATATTTCCTGTTCCTTATATTTTGAAAGTTTATCTTTTCTTTTTTTTTTTTTTCTTTTTTTAAATCAGACTAAATAGCCATGTCTATGAGATAACTTACATTTTTTTTTTTTAATGTCTTATTATTATGCCTGGTCTATTGGCTTGTATAGTGCAGACAGTGCATATGGTGAAGTGTCAGAGCACTGTAATATTTTTATCCAGCACTAGTAGTCGTCTGTGTTTATTTCTCTGTATGGAGGAGACTATAATGTTGGCCTATCCTTCAATGCAGGTAATTCCATACCCTATTATGTCTATATTTAAATTCATTTGAGGCTACAGTAAAGCACCCAGATATTAAAGCATGAATAGTTTCCTCTACTTTTGTACAAAAGCAACATTTTGAATCTGCCCTATTAAAATAGGTGCCTAGTAAAATCTTGTTGACAGGTTTTGAACTGATCAGCAAGTATGAATCAATCTCATTACAACCCAGAGCTCCACAACTACTGATGGGTAATATTTTTGTCAACTCCATGATCTTAAGCATGCAATGAGTACAGGTCATATAAGGGTTTCTCTTATTTAGTTTTCAGATCAGACATTTTTAATATTTTTGGCCTCTGCTTTTGGCATTTTGCTTCTTATTTCACATGGTATAGTTGTAGGCCTTGTTTGGATTTCTGGCTTGCTTTGATAAAACATACAAGGATCAATTAAGATACTGGTTTGAGGAGTGGAGAACTAATGAAGACCATAAAAGACAAGATTGAAAAAAAAAAAATGAGTTAATGGTGTGAGTTCACTAAAAATCAAAGAATGTAGCTTTTTGTTAGATTTATACAGATAAAAAACACTTCAGCATCTAATCACTGGTTAATTCAAAATTATCTTTCAAGATCTGAATATAGTCTGTATCTTAGTTCTAGATGTCATTTATATTGTTTATCATCATCATTTGATGCATTCATTTACCAAGTCTTTCACTTGAAACCTAAGGTAAACAAAGGTTTTTCTCAGGAAATTATTAAACAATATTGAATTGAAAGAGCAGTACTCACTGACAAAATCTTTTTGATTTCAGATAAAGAGAGATTTCCTGGTATTTTCTTAATGTGTGTAAAAGTATTCTTAATCCTTTCTTGCATGGCTAACACAGAAATAATGGTTCTTTTTAAATGCCACATTCATGTAATTTCTATTTCCATTTTCTTATATTTGATGAGTATATCAAATTTCTTTTGCTAAAATATTTGATCATCTTTGAAATCTTTTATCATTATATCTGATCTCTGAACTTTTATGATGCAGTCAATATGGTAATGTTCAAAGAAGCAAAGTAACATTAGAACCAGGGGGCAGTTTTTACTCGTACTATTTTTCTGTATGGGATAGGTTATGGCATATTTTCTCATTCATGAATTACTCTAGCCTAATGGTTTTCAAGTTGGTTAGGTCTTCAAATTTTGCTTTATGTTAGATTTTTATTTTGTTGACATTTCACTTAAGTCACAGATCGTTATTTTTTTTTTTTTATTGTTTTTTTTTTTTTAAATTTTAATTATTGAATGCGACTTTTTGATTGATAAACTTAACATTCACATATTTATCATTATTACTGCTGCTTTTGATACATGTAGATGGTGTTGTCTACTTTTTTCATGTCAGTAGTTTGCAAATAGAGATAAATTACCCCAGATAGGATAAAATCTAAATTTCTGGAGATAATAAAGGAGTAACAGGATCTTATTTACCTGAACAAATTTTTTCTAAAGTACATGACTACCAATTTGGAAATAAATATATATATATATATATATATATATATATATATATATATATATATGTGTGTGACTTTAAGGAAAAATAGGTACAGCCAAATCAAAGTTAATTACTTTTGAATTTTTTGTTATCTTTTCTTCATAGCTGCTGTTTTGTATGATTTGCTTTTCCCATGATGAAGACTATGCTTCTGTCAAAAATTGTAATAAAACAATTCAAAGCTCTAAATCTCCATTCCTATCTTAAAGTTATCTAAATTTCAGTCTATTGCTAGCCATGTTATACAACAATATGAGTATGCAGAATTTTGGTTTAATAGCAAAAAGTATTTGCCAATTGTTCTAAATATTCACTGAATTGCCCCCCCCAAAAATTTCAGGTTAAGGAAGAACAGAGTTTTTTTTGTTTTTTGTACACAGACAAATTTGTTTATCAATGTAAGATAAATCTATTTCAGTATAAAGAGAAAGCAAGGAAGTCATAAAACAATAGCATGGATGGCATAGCTTCTAATTGATGCATTTTTAAAACTTCCAAAAAGTGTTTTAAGTTACTTAAATATATTTCATTTTAATTTAATCTAATTAACATATGCTGTAGATAATTTTTAATTAAAGACTATTAAACAGTCAATTTTTCTCTGACCTACAAATTAAAAGCTAGAAAGAATAGCATTACATTGTCCTCATAATAACTGGTACTAGACCAATACTAAAGAGAAAAGCTTTGAATGTTTGAAAACAATTACTAAACAAGTATAAAGCAAGATGTCAATCCTACAAAAATTAAAAAAATACAGGTTATCATGACCTGGGTTTACAAGGATTTTTCAAAATCAAAATTCTATAAATAAAATAATTAAGTTACTTCAATGTGATATTTTTTTAAAATATTTTCTATAACCCACTTTCCTTATTGAATTTAACACACATATTCAAACTAATTGGCAGGGGGAAAAAATAACAGGAAAAAAATTTTAACATTAAATTTTCATTACTATTATTTTACTAAATATAGCTTTGTTTAGTGGTTTTACTCCATAAAGTGTACTACATTATTTTCTGCAAATATATATAATGAAGAGAAAATTTATTTATACTCTCTAGAACAAAACATAACTTAAAATTCCTTTTATTTCAGTTTATCTATTAATGTGATTACAAAAAAATAAAACCACACAAGAAAAAAAACACTTAAAATATAAAATTTGTTTTGAATACTTATATATATATATATATATATATATATTATATATACACAATATGACATTACATAAGGTTCATGAAACTTTGAATGATTCAAAATATTGTCATTACTGGTACAATGGCGAGGTTTGTTTCAGTCAAAATAATTACAAACAGATAATTTCTTTTTTAATGAACAAAAATTAAGTCTTCTTTGTATTTTTAAAATACATCTTTTTCCCTCATTATTTTTAGTACTGAATACACTATGTACACATGGAAATGTAATATACAGAATTTTTACTTCTTGGAGTTGTGAGCAGCTTCAAATTCTAAAAGCTTTTGTCTATATTTTTATTAATAAGAGGTTTTTATATTGAAAATACTGCAAAATCCTTTCTATAAAATCAACCAGTTCCATCCTATTTATCTTTTTTAATATTTCTTTTAACTTTAGATATAATTTCTGAGAAAATAATACAATTAATAAATTAGGCCTATAATTTAATAATAAAATTCATCAACCTAAAATCAAATAATGTTAGAAATTTCAACATTACAGAAGACAGTTTAAGTATGTTAATTTATACACCTAAGTATTACTTCCTTAATTATATTTAAATCCTTTTAAACATGTGTATGATAATTCATTTGCACTTTATGATTTAATTATAATGTAGTTTATAGCATTTATAGCATGATTCTAAAGATGTAAAATAACCAACATCAGACTTCTTTTTAGTTATTGGAGTAGGGAACACAAATTGAATTGCTTGTGTAATCAAAACTCATATTTACAGGAGAAAAGCAAATTTCATATTGAGGTATATATCAATTCAAAGAAAATTCAGTTTCACTTCTGAATCATTGTTTTGGTTATATATATATATATATATATATATATATATAAGGTAATTTATAATGAAAAATTTATACATCATACATTTGACAAACTATTATTTATGTCATTATATTTTGGTCAACAAAATATTTTAGAATTATAAGGAATTATCACTGGACATGAAATAGTCCAAGTATTTCAAGGATTTGAGATCAGAGCCAACAAGGTTAGTGGAAAGATATTAGAAACAAAAAAATCAAACACACCACTGAAGGAACTGAATCTGTTACTACCAGTAATAGTATTGGCATGAAGAAAAAAAAACAAAAAAAAAAAAAACACAGAGTCAACTTTTAATGTTGGTGACAGCTTTCAACAATGTAAGATAGCCACTGAGACTTATATCCTTAATACATGCAACCAACTCAAGTTTTAGATTCTCTAATTAGTCTATTGTTATAAAAGAGACCATCAAAAGAAGGTGGACACAATAATGTACAAGATGTAGCCTTCAGCAATTAACTAGACAAGATATCTAATCATTAACAGACACAGTTTCAGAAATAAAATGGTCAAGTTGGTTTCATCAAAGTGGAGAGTTCTGCTTCAGTATGTAGATGATTGGTGCACCAGAAGAGAGATTATAAGTACACTTCAGTGGCTATGCAAAGACAAACATTCTTCAAGATAGTCAATCATTTTTTAATTGCTCCCTTTCTTGTTGAGAAAGAAGCAAAATTCACAAATAAGAGATGCAACTCGTTCCTTTTCCAAAATCATATTTCAATGTGGCCAAGATTAAATTAAACTTTTTCAAATAAGTGCATATGCTCAAATGCCTAAAAAATAATTTGCTCTATTGGTAGTTATAAAACATCAGCTTACTCATTAATAGTAAACTTTGTATTTGTAACTTTTGAAAATAAACAGTAAGGGGGAAAATAGTAGGGAGTAAATGTTAAGACAAAACTTAAAATTAGTTTTAAATTGTGATCATTTAAATTTAATAAAATCCAATATTTGCATTTTATTTTTCCTTATCATTTATCAGTCTTTATTAGAATTATTTGTACAACTGGTTATTTTGAAATATTTACTCATCAAAAGGTGTTTCTTTCCAAAAATGTACATTACAAAATGAAGAATTATACATAAATAACACTATCCAATGATTGTCAAAATTTCAGTATATAGAATCATCCTTTACTTAGACAAAAGTGCTTGTATTCTTACAGGTGATATTGAAAAGAAATTAAACTGGAATGAAAATATGTACTGTTGTTAATGTATTCAGTCGACTGAAGATATTTTATCAACTTTTCAACCAATGTATCTCAGAACAAAAAACAATTTTTAAATAAAATTTCCCCAAAAAAGAACTAATAGCATAGAGAAGACATTCATAAAAACACCAAATATATTCCCTATTTAAAGAAAAATTGAAAATTAAACCACCTTTACAGATGCTAAATCCTATGACAAATATGGTAACCAAAAAAATGACAATTTCTCTTACATTTCCATACATCTTGAATATAAATCACCTAAACATTTAAAATAATTTTTATTTCTTTATCCATTTTTATAAAAAAATGAAATAAAATAAAAATAATAATAATAATCTGCTAAAAACATATATTTAAAAAAAAAAATTCTGCCATTATATTATTTCACTTCTTTATATTCTAAATATAAATTTGAAATATATTGTAATCCACAGTATTAAAACAAAAATATCATTGGTTTGGCTTGTGAGGAATATTAGTTATGAAAATTAATTATCAACTCTGCTTTTCTATATCTTAAAATGGAACTTAATTATACATGTAGAACAAATATGCAAGCTTCATGACTGGGCTCATTTTAAGTTTTACTTTTATAACAATCCAGTAAAACAATATAACCAAATTGACTTTAGATTTACAAAAATATTAGTATAGTTCCCTTAAAAAATGACAATATTACAGATGGATCAGCACTTCTGCCTTAGATCAGTATCTGTGTATTTGCTAAGGATCCATGTTATTCCTCAGTCTGACACCTACTATCAGCTTACTCTATATGGGTACACTGTATAAAAGGTGTTATACATATCCCAATAATATTGCTGTTTTAAGTCATACAAAAAGTTCATTGCATCATTCTACTCAAGAAACTTAGCTGAAACATGCAATATATAATTTCTCTATATTATCAAACAAACCAATCTTGAAATTAAACCGTTTCATTAATTCTCAAATTCTCTTATCTTAAATATCTCAAATTCTCTTATCTTAAATATCTTCAAATTGTTACACATAAGTGTTATTTATTCTAGCATAAACCTCTACTAGAACACAAGAAAAAATAAGATAGAACCCATAGTGAAATCAATGTAAAAAAAACCTCTTGTACTCTTTTACAGTGTTAATGTTGTTCAAGATATAGAGACAGAAAACTTATCAGTAAAAGAGTGAAGGAAATGGACAATCATACAAAAACTTTACCATTTCAAAATACTTTTGTTTAAATTCATTTTTCACAATCTAAAAATATCCTTTTGATTGAGTTAGAAATTTATTTTTCTAAGTGATCAAAAAGTTTCTCTTCAAAAGACATAAAAGTTTCTGATAACTGATTATAAAAGCACAGCTGAAATTCTGGTACTATTTTTAAGTAAGCCATTCCTAGCTGGTGCCAATGCAGATCAAATAGAATCATTCAACAGTCAACTGATGTTTCCATAACTCTTAAACTGAAAATAGCTCATCTATTTTTTAAAACCATTGATAATTAAGAATGTTTAAGTTGATATGCAGACTTTAATACTAATTATATTGTAATTTCATCAGGGATGTGATGAGGTGAAACCAGTTCCTAAACGAAAAAAAATTGAAAATCTTTTTCAACTGCCTTTTCAAAAAGTATATGTTGCCAATATTCTGTTTAAAATTATAACTATTGTTTTCATAAAACTATATGCAATCTCTCACAAAAAAAATAAATAAATAAAAATATTTTTCTTTTTTTCCTTTTGATTGAATACAATAATTATGCTGAAAGGGCTTAAATGATCTGAAAGTTACCAAAAGATCTATATAGAGTATTCACCCAATTTTGAAGACAAGTGATTATTTTGATTCACCACAAATATAAATATCATTTCTGGTAACAATAATAAATCCAAAAATCTATCACCAAAATGTTTAGCATAAGTTCAGAATCAGTTTGCCAATGGCTTATTTTTAGAGTAAAGCGTGACATTATGACCAACAGTGAATCCTTTAATAATTTCAAATTTTTATTTAATCTTCATACATGCAAGCAATTAGCTTCTCAATTTCTATTTTCAGAAACAGAAAAATATCAAAAATGTGATTGATAACTGCAAAGTTTATAATATATTTAGAATGATTAAATGCAATACTAACAAGAACATTGTCTAAGTATGCTTAAATCTTTAAACCCCATAAACTCTGATGCAAATAAAGTATATAGTGCCAGGCACCAGTCACCAATAGCAAAATGTAATGATGATACTGATCAATACTATTCAAACCTAATTGTAAGCCCACCCATAGCTGATCAGACAAGAAAGACATCAGAAATTGAAGCCAGTATTACTGCAGGGGTACTCATCCATTAATTCAAGTGAATTGAGAAAGAACAACTGCTGACATGTAGAAGTGATTGACAATGGAAATCAATAACAAAAAAAGAGAAAAGAAAAAAATCAATAGGATCTCAAGTGTGAAACATTGTGACTCTACAAAAGGTTTTATATGATGTTTAACACCCAAGGGCAGATGACAAACTAAGCAGAATGCTAAAAGTAACTCTCAATGTGATTCAGTTGAGGGTATATCTTAACAGGATGTTTAATGCCATTACAGAAGGCTACCTATAGAGAGGAATGGGTGTAACCAGCCATTTATTTATCTATATAAAAAAAAAAAAAAAAAGTTAAACAATCAATTGGAATATTAGTAAAAAATATTTTCCAAGCATATTTATGTTGAGAATTTTCCCAATAAATGAAATGCATATACATTAAGTAGAGAAAATTGCAGAGTTTGTATCAAAAAATGCTCTTTATTTTTTTTTATGCAAATTACAAAAGAAATCATCATTAACTTTATATTCTAGACAATATTGAATGTTGATTCAGTTATAAATAATATTCCTATATTTATTTGCATTACAAAAGCAAGTTAGTTTAATGTGGAATACCACAAATGTATATGCTGGTAAAGACAAAAATTGCCCAGTCTCAGTGGTCTTTGGTGAAGAGGCATCAGGGTGATCAAGGACCATCCTCTTCTAATACAAGGAATAAATGCTTCCTACAGAGTTGAAATCTCTAGAAATTGTGCAACATTTCATTTGTACCATATCATGCTCTAAAACGACTAGTCAAAGTATCAAGCAATAACTGAAAATAAGGCCAATTAACAGACCAATTTAATTTAGGAGCGAGATATTTTATGATTAAAAAAAATAAAATAATATTGGTCTATGAGAATTTAAAAAAAAAAAAAAGAAAAAAAGAAAAAAAAAGAAACATCTTCAGCAAATACCAAATATTTTAAATGAAACCTTATTACAATTAATTTTATCCAGAAAAATCATCAGATAAAAGTACTCAAACTAATATACACAGTATCAGATTCTGTTATGTGATTCAATGTTTTTGCCATTGGTATTGTTGTAACTGAGTAAGGGTTACTGAATGAGGAATAACCTAAACAGAGGTTGGAAATGAAATGGTAATCTTTATAACATCAACAAAATACAATACTTGCCAGTGGCATGAAGTAGGTAAACCACTGCTAGTGGTGGACTACTTAGACAGCATATTATTCCCACTTACAATAATGTCCAACATATTTATGAGGATTGGGACATAACCATTAGTGTTCATAAGTACAGTATATAACAGGTATTAACCAACTAATATCAGTATTTATTTAATTTATCTCATTGACAAATAAATTTATTATTTCCTTATTTATAAATCAACAAAATTAATTCTCCTTCAGAAAGACTATCAGGTATACTGATGGTTGCCAGTAACTTATATAAAATTAGTCAGCCATGAATGATAGTAGCCACTAATGGTCTACATTTTCCTATGCAGTGACGTGTGGTCAATATCCACTCGAGTAAAGCCTTCAAAATCATCATCAGTGTCTGAATCATAGAACTCCTGAATAAAGGCTTCATTGGATGTTGTTGCAGCCATTTTTGTTTATAAAAATTCACAAAAAAATTAACGTGGATTTAATCAATGTTACGCCTCATGTAGTATCTAGAATTCAAAATGGTGTCAGAAAATGGAAGTTTAGCCTTGTTCCAAAGGAAGTAGTAGGCAATTTCCAGCTTAAAATACTGGAAATAACACTTACCAAGTGTTTATTTACAGCAACCATCTCAAGGCAACATAATGTGCCTAGAGCAGCAAAGAGAGAGAATTCTATGGCAACAATTTTCACCTCCACCATGGTAAAAGGTTAATACAATCATCAAATTTGAAGGTTTTACTGCTGAAAATATACCTCCTCCTTATTGTCTAAATCATGTTGGTTAACTATTTCAATAAAGAAACGCACCTCTAACTAGCCATCATATCCATCCAATGTAGCTCTAAATTCATCACTAAAAATTACTGTTGCAAATCTAGTTTTTATGTACTCCTTCAAGCAAGTTTCTGATTGTGATGTTGACTTAAAGTGTGGTACTTTATTTTCATATCTACATAGTTTGTTTTTTAATCATTTAAAGCCACTAGGATGCAAGGGGTTACTGGGTGTGAAAGAGAATGAGAAGACTTTAATGAGGGGAAAGGACAATAAAAAAATTTTGAAGGCTCTAGGTGGCAGGGGAGCAAGAAACCAAAAAACAGTTCCAAAGGCAAGAACTGCAAGAAAAGCCATTAGAATAGAACTTACAGTTACATTTAACTAGTGCAACAGTAAAATGGTGAGACTTAATCATCAATCTAGTAGTACACTTAAATTTGTGCAAGTGAAGAGGAAAGCTCACCAGAACAATTACTGTGAAAATATTATAGAAAAGACACAGGGAATCCAGTGCTGGGAAAGTGACTGAAACTGAGATGCCAGTGACCATTACAGTAATACATTACAGACCTTTCATTGGATTTTGTAGAGAATCTTGGGATATTACAGTAGTTCCAATCCAGATATGGTAGCAATATTCAACACATGGATGAATGGTAGATTTATAAATGTGAAAGATGGATTCTGACAAAAAAAACATTGTCTGGCATGACAGTGAACCAACTTTCTTAACAGTAGACCTAGCAATTGACTCCATATAATCATCCCACTTCATATCAGCGAAAAACGTGACCCTCAAGAAGGTGCAAAGAGTTACTCTACTGGAGGTTAGCATTAGCAATGCTGATGGAATAAATAAAAATGTTCTCTTCAGTGATTAAATGACAGCAGTTTCGTTTCAGTGGCATTAAATTTTACATGTTGTTAAGATTCTGCATCTTTTCTTTTTGTTTACATTTGCAACATCAGCTTCTTCAAACACAGGGTGTGGCAGAAATATTAGTTTATTCAGGTGAGTATTACACCAACCATCACAGTCCTGCATCAAGATCAGAAGGATGGCATTCTGTGCCATAACATAGCTGGTCAATGTAGGTGGTTGCTGGGTGACCAACCCGTTTTGCACCATGGCTAGATGTCTAGAGCTGTAGATCACTCACAAGTTCTTGTTTTGCTTGCCAGCAGTGTCCTGCAAAGTGCATTCTGCATTTGTGTAAGATTGTAGAAATATCAGGGATGGGTTCATAGAGCTGTGATTTAGTTAGATGTTGTCTCCAAGAGATGTTAAGTATAGCTCTTACCATCAGAATGTAGGTTCATCAAGCTTAGATTCTAGGGTTTCAGTTAATGTCCAAGTAGAGGAACCAAACATTAACACTGCCTCTACAGTGGCTCAAAAGATTCTCTGCTTGAGGTTGGCTTGTAAATCAAATTTCCAGATTACATCCATTTTATTCAAAGTGACCTAGGCTTTAGTTATGTGAATTTTCACATTCTTTTCAGTACAATTTATTTCACTTCCTGGGAATGTAAAAGATTAGACAGATTTTATTAATTCATCAAGACAGTTTGTATTGAGCTTTGCTGGTTAACGCCTATGAATTCAATTTTAGTGGCACTAACATAGAATCCAATATCATTGGCAGCATTTTCTAAATGTAGAAAAACTGTAGCATTGATAATGGTACTTGTAGAAATATCTCCCACACCCTATATTTCCTTGCTTATTAATCAACTTTTATTACCCATTTTTAATCTTTTAATATTTTCAAGCCAATTTTCTTTTCTTAATTTTGCCAAGGTTTTCATGTTTTACAATTTCTAGTTTTGTTCCAATCACTAAATAAATTTAAAATATTGTGTTTCTTTTTTTTGAGTTTCTATCTTATGACCTATGGCAAGATTTATGTATCAAATCAACAACTTTTCTCTTTATATAATTTACAATATGAAGAACAAACCTCAAGTTGCATAAGATTTCCTACCACTAAATAAGTTAGTGTAAATATATCTAATAAAAGCATATGATAAAATTCATTTGGTATATTAATTATATGAATATATCCTGAAAATTTTGCCAACATTGGTTAGTTATTACCAATTTTATTGTGAAAACATTAACTTGCAAAATAAAATCTCCCAGTATGCCTGAATCAAGATTTAATATTTATAACAAGAATGCAGTAAGAAAAAAAAGAAAAAAAATGCCGGAAATTAAATCTTTAAATGTCCCCCTCACACACACCTCAAGCAACATTTATGTCAATAATTACGACAAACATCGAGGAGTTCTTACCCATCTTGTACTGGTAAGTAAGCTAACTACAGCGAGTTCAAGCTTCAGTGGATATCCCCAAACTTGTACCCCTATGCCAGCTAAACTCACTAAATACCTATTAATCAAGCTACATAGAGAAATAAATTTTATTATGGAGAAGAAAATAAAGCAACTTAAAAATAACATACTAAAACAGTAAATGTATATAAATATATTAAGAAAAAAATTTGAAAATATATACAATGAATAATTGAATTCATTAATCACCAAAACTATATGGAATATCCATTAGGTGAAAATCTCACCTCATGAAAAGAATTTTTCTAAATAAATAAAATTAAGTTGTTTAGACCTTTTAATAAATTTTCAAAACCATAATAAAAAGAATTGTTCATGTCATTACAAAATCTTCAGAGCTTATGTATAATTTAACTCAAAATATTTTAAATATTAGACAAATCAACAGTCATGATGTTCTATACCATAACACCCCCAAATGAATACTATCTTTTATTTTATATTTCCTTTTGAACTAAACACACATTAAAAAGATAAAATTTCAAAGAATTTCATACAAAAAAAAAAAAAAAAAAAAAAAATGTAGAGAAAGAAAGCACAAATTAAATTTTTATCTTAAATATCAATATCTAAATTGTTAATCCTTCCCCTACCAAAAAAAATGCTGCTGTACATAAATGATTATAAAAAAAACAAGAAAAATTTTACAAGCCAAATTTAATGGCATTTATTGAGTCATTTGAATGAAAGAAAAATCTAGGTCAAGTAAACTATCTCAACAGCACCCCAAAAATTTCAAAATTATCAGATTTTGTATAATGATCATACCAACACAGGGGAAAAAAATCTTCCAAAAATCATATATGATTGAAATTTCTTTGAAATTCGAAGTGAAAAAAAAAAAAAAAAAAAAAAAACTACTTTTGTGTTATAACACATTCATTTTTAAATCTAATTTTAAAAACGCTAGTATGCAAATCTAAAATGATAATATATAGATTTCAACAGGAGAGAAAATGTTATCAAGGTCTTTGCCATATTTCAAAGAAATTTCAAGACAAGCTTTTTATATAAATAACTTATGCATTTCCAAATCTTGAGATTGGGAAACTCCATAAAACCCATGTACAAAGAATCTGACATTTGATGAAGATGAAAATAAGTATTATGTACAGCCATATAATTAGAATAAATAAAGTTATTGCATGAACATTGCATTTTCATGAAAACTAGGTATGACAATGATAAATATAGTTTGTTTTTATATATATAAAAAAAAATTCAGTTTTACAAAATTAGTTCTTGAAGTATGGAAACTATCAAATGTGGAAAAAAAAAAAGTTTGTTCTTTATAACAACTGTAGAATGATTGGAAGCTCAACTGAAACTGCGTGCCTATATTCTGCTTTTACAAGTTTACAATGAACATTTGCTGAATTCAGATAATGCTGATACCTATACTAAAACTCGATAAATGGATAGTGTGTGCATACTTTTCAGGTTGCTACTGCCTTGCAGACAGTTCGATATAACATGTCACTCCAAAGTCATCAGCTATGACAAATACAGTGACAAACAACCAATACATGTGCACTTTGGTTTGATGTAATGAAAAAGAAGGTGGAGACTGGATATGGAAAATTAAAAGGCAAAGGCACAAAATAAAATAAAAATAAAAGCATTCAGTTGCAAACTGACTCATAATAAAAGCAGGCAACAGTCAGAGTTACAAATTGCCTGGTCCATACAGAGAAACCACTTATTAAATTCATGCTACAAAGCTGATTATGCTGAATGGGAAGAGGGGAAAAAAAGGGGGGGTCTAAAATTCCAGCAAGCTTTACAACAAAAGAAAAACAATGCAAAAAATTAATAAAAAAATTAGCACAGACTAAAGATTCAACAGTGAGAAGCAAATATTAATCACAATTCAGCATTTATATAATTTCAATATTATTAACTAGAGTTCTTTCTCCCTGTAATTACTTTATCAATTGACTTTTATCACATTTAAACTAATGCCAAATAAATCAATAAACAGAATTTAACAAAAAAAATTTCATATTTTACTATGGCTAATTTAATATTTCATTGAAATTTAAAATATCAAAAATAAATTCAAAATTATTATATATTTGTAAACCTCAGTACAAAAATATTTTAAATTAGCTACAAGTATGAATTTATTAATTGTAATAACAGTTTGTAAAACATTATCACTTAAATTTAATAAGCTTTTCTTATTAGTTAAAATGAGAAACACTTAAACAAAAACATGTTAAGTGTAAATTTACTCATGATATTGAGATAATGAATATTCAAAGACTGATGGGAAAAACAAACTTTTGAAGCACAATTGGTCTATTAGATATCAGGTTTGTTTATGTAAGAAGTACCAATACTAGAACATTAACACAAAACAAGTATTTCTATTAATTGTACAGAACATAAAAGCATAAATCAAAATGTCACTACAAAAATAATTAAAATACACACTATTTGAAGATAAAGAAAAAATAATTTGAAAAATAGTTTAAAAAAAATACGAATAATAAAAGCATATTTTTAAGATAAAATTACTCATGACAATGAAAATCTGTTATTCATATGATGAGTTCATATCACTAAAATTATGTTCTTATAAGATAAAAAGACAAGTTTTCATAAATTTATCAGTTCCTGTTAAACAATGCTCAAATTTTCCAGATTAGCAAAATTTTTAAAGAAAATATCAGGTTTGTAATTATTGATTATCTTCTGAACAAACTGAAATGAATAAGCTGCACTTAAGTTGGTAATATTTGTTTGGAAAAGAAGAAAAGTGCACTAAATTAACCTTTTCACTGATCAATTTATTTTTGTTCTTATCCAATAAAATTGTTTTCAATATAACTTAGCAAAAGTTAATGCAGTTTGAAATTGTGCAGAATTATTTCATAGCAAATCAATTAACCACAGCAAATTTCAAACTATCAATAATGCCTAACTTAAGCCAGAATTGTATGAATACTTCACACATTTGAGCAAAACAGCCACTGTTTACAAGCTGTGGAATGTTGAAATGGGAAAAATTTAACTACTCTACATTCACTGCTTATATTCAATTGATTTCTATTTCTGGATGCTTTAATGTTTCTCTATGAAAGATTAGAAAGCAGGTCTTTGCAATGCAGGATTTTCAGGATTTTGTGATTGTTAAGTAGATGATTAATTAGATCACAGAATATGAAATCATCTCCCAATCTTTTTTATTTTTTTATTTGCTTTTTCACTCCTCCAAGAAGGGAGGGGCTTAGAACAGATTTAAATTCCTCATTCAGAGAAGGAAGAAAAGCAGATTGAGTAAATTGAAAACAACTAAGTCATTATTTTAAAAAAAATTCAAAGTGGGTTGGGATTGGAAACAAAATGTCTTCAAAGTGTTCTAGAGTCAAACAATCCAGAAGATTGAAGGAATTATAATAGGGGATTCATATGAAAAAGGCAATGATGAAGTAGAGTGAGCAGCAGAGGAGATTGGGTATAAAAAATTAAGGAGATTGAAAAATAAAAATAATTTAGCAATAGGAATGAAACAAGAAAGCATTTTTATTATAAAGGCCAATAAAAGGTAAAATAACTGTATATAAACAGGCTCTTCTAATACTATATTACATGAGTAACAGATTAATTCTTTTTAGAAATCATCCAAGACTACTTTTTCCTCTACATATCAACACTTCTGAGTAAGATCTTCTTTCATGTCACACACATCTCAAACTGCTCTTACTTTTCAAATTCTAGAAGTGGAAACATTTTTACCTGATCTCACTAGGTTCAAAGAAAATTTAAACTTTTAGAATGGTCTTTTTTGTTTCTTTTAATGCTTATTATCAGTAAATAGAATATGCTCAATATTTTTATCCAAACTGTTAACTTTAACAGAGATACATTATTTCTATATGAAAATATGATTATTGATTACAATGTTTTGTGCTAAATTTTCAAAAATTAAAACTTCATTAATCAACCAGTGCATCACATTAAAATGGTCAATTGATATTCATTTTAACACTAATACAAAACAGATAAAAATAGTGTGAATAAATTGATCTATGTTCCTGACACATGATCTGCAAAATGTCAATCTACAAAATTGAATAGTAGTTTGATGTAAGAAAAACCAATTGGGTAATAGGTCACCAAGCTATTTGACATTGTAAGCATGTGAACTAAATATTATGAGTAAGTTGCTTGATGTTAGAGGAAATATAATGTGTAATACAGATACAAGCTTTTTATATCGATTATAAAGGTCTTGTTACAGTGTTACATTTGTAATCCTAATGGCAATGACCTCAACAACAGTGAATAAAAGCCACTTATATTTCTCAAAAGTATGAAAATTAACATAACATTCCAGACCCAAAGAAAAAAGTAGATGAAAATCTTTTCTTTTTGTATTAAGAGCATACAGTAGTAAAAAGTCATGAATAGAAATCTGAAATAGCTCTTTACTGAACATTACCTTTTATATTTATATAATGCTCTCATAGACAAAAATAATGATATCAGCAACTTGCCAACATTTATTTTTATTGCCATATTTCAGTATCTCTATTACAACAGTCAGTAATAAATAAAGAAATATAATCTGACATAAATAATGGAAAATTGTAACTAAAGGCCAAGTTGGTATGAAATTAGTCTAGCACCATTTATAGAGGCATGAAAATTTAAATGCTAGCCAAAACCATTTATCATAAAGTTACAACTATTAAATACAATAAGATCAAAAGGAATTTTTAACTTCTCACAATAAGAGCTGAAGTAAATAATCACTATGTATTCAATAATATTTTTAAATCTTTTCACAAATACTAAAGTGTGCTTAGTTTCACAACTATTCTGAAATATTTTTTGTTGAGGTCATTTCTAAAGTTTGATTGCAAAACAATTTAAAAATCTTAATGCCTAGAAAGAATATGTAAATTTCATTATTGACAATTATTGCTTACAAGTTAGATCAAGTAATAACTTGCTATAAAGATGTTACTGTGGCTTAACTCACACAAAAATAATGGATATGAATATCCACACCTACTACTGAACTGTCACAGGAATTCACAGAAACATAAAATATTATTAAGCCTAAAACTATAAAACAAGCAAAAATCACATTGAAAAAAAATATTTTGAAAAAATGATTTTTCTTCCCAAGGTAAAAATTGAAAGATGAAAATATGAGTACAATGTAACTTAACTATAGAGTTACATTTGTGTTTTAGACTTGGATAAAATGCAAACTTTATCTTTAAAAAATAAAATAAACAAGAATACTTGTGTAACTGGTATACCCTCAAATCTTTAAAATAAATACAGTGTAACCCGGATATGGTCTATTTTGTTTAGGTAAGTATGGCTCTAATTTGGGACCAGAGAAAATCTCTCATATCCGGGTTACACTGTAAATAAAAAATAAAAGAAAGTAAGATTGATATGCAAGAACTAAATTTTATTATTTTATCAGTGCATCAAAATTCTCCAAATTTATTAACCAGATAGTATGTGGTTCAGGCTGTCTGCAATTTTACTTACTATTGACTAATTTTGCTGATTAAGTTTCTGAACAAAATTCATAATCTTATATTAAATGAATATTTCTTCTTGATGCCGTCATGTTTTTTAACTTAGGAAGAGAAAATAAAACTAATTTTATATAGCAGTTATAAGTTATTTTATAAAGAAAAAAATCCACACTAAGAATAAGCATGAAGAAAGGAAATAACTTGGTCTATGAAAAACATGCAGTCAAGATTTAAGGAAAAAAAAGTTAAGTAGGTAAGAAATAAGAGACCGGAATTGTGGTCAGTGACATGTAAACAAAAAAGGGAGAAAAAAGAATTAGTGTTATAGGCACAAGATCTACATCAGCAATTATTAAAATTTTGTATAGGATGTAAAAAGAACCAAGCAGGCATAAAACAAGTGACATATAAACAAACTAATTAAGGCACTCAAAATTGGACAGAAACAATTGAACGAACAAGTCAAATATATAGAGATTTTCCTTTTCAAAATCAAATTAATGCTTGACCATTATTTTTAATTATGCTATTCACATTACATCAACCTCTTAAACACTGAATTCTTACAAAAGCACATTGATATGGCTTAGGTAATCCTCAGAATATACTCAAAAGCTTACACTGTAACTTAATGTTATTAAAGTACATAATTATTATATTCATTTTTGACTAAACTGAATTCATCTTGTCAGAGGCTACTTTATTTCCAATCCACACCAGTTACATAATGGTCAAAGAATGTAAAAATAACCTTAAAGTTGATAAGAAAAGCAACAATAAGATTATAGATAAACTAGTAAAAAATGAATAATAAAAATACACAAGTTTCATAACTTGAATATTTTGTGTGTTCAGGTTGAGTAGAAATTGTGAAACTCATGTTATAAACAATGAAACTCCCAAATGTATCAATTTATACTTCAGTTAACATAAGTAAAACTAATAAGTTCTGACATGTATAAAGGTAATTATATATATATATATATATATATATATATATATATACACACACACACACATTACATGCCATAACCGAATTGAAATTGAGAATGGAATAACTACTTCATTCAAAAAGGCCAAAAAATTTTTATGATAAGAAAGGTGAGCATATTCATTTGTGCTTCTATCAGTATATGATATTGAATTTATGAAAATAATAAAAACTAAAGAAAATGTCTAATGAGGTATAAGTGTGATTTCAGAAATTCATCCAGTTTTGTTTAATAATAAATGCTAATGACAATTTTGAACATAAAATTAGAAGGTAAAAAGGACATTGACAGCTATGTCAACACAACTGAATCCCTCCTACTCTGCTTTATTCCAAGTGCAACGGAAATTAGTCATTGCAAAGTGTCAAAAGGTAATATTCTGAATCACTTGATGTGATTTTGCTACAAGCTTCAACAGAAGCAGCAGATAGGAATGTTAATCAATAAGGAAATAGTTTACAACTGATGCAAAGGAAATCATTTGTTTCCTAAAGCATTCATCTTGTCTTCTTAAAACTGTTGATTCCATAGCTCAGTTGGTGAAGACATGTAAAGTACATGACATTCCAATACATAACAAGCCTTAGCAAAATATCTATAAATGGACACCAAATTACCATTCAAATGAATAAATCAAACAAATTTGTATTTTTTCTGGAAATCCTTTATTTTTCAGTATAAGGTTTATGCAAATATATTAACAATTTTATTAACTATTTAAATAGTAAATCATTTGATAGTATCAAACAATGCTTCCAAATGGAAGATAGTTGCATCTTTTTAAATTTGTTACTTAAAATGTTAGAATTTTTAAGAGATAAAATCAAATTATTTATAAAGAAATGCTGGGAGACCTACCAAATTCAAAAAGGAATAAAATATCTACAAATACATGTAAGTGTTTGGAAACTGTACATAAATCAGTAAGAATAAACTTTATTTTCTTAAATTATTTATGATTTCATTAAGGGTCAACAGTAGGTGAAACAGCATATAATTAGTTACCAAACCTAGTTAGATTTTTTTTTTTTTTTTTGACAATAGTTTTCCTTATTACATGCAATAAATGTTTAATCTTGGGAATACTATTTTTAGAGATGATGAAATTTTTGACATGAATAGTATGCACAATATTATCTAGTATACATTCAGAACAAACTTATTTGCATTTTGCTTTCCTCTTGTAATAAAAATGTTATCTTCCACTGTAAGTGTGAAAATAGATTTTGAATAAAAAGGCTAAAACTGACTAAATCCAAATAACTTTTTCATCAGTCATTATCAGTTATTCAGTAATGGCTAAAATCCCAGCGACATATTCAATAAAAACCAGTTCATTTTATTAGTGTGGTAAAGTAGCTGTTCTCATATTTGCAGTTTTGTAATTATTCTTTAAAACTGCATAGCTTATACAAAAGACTGTAGTATCATGATATATCAAGACTTTAGAAAAATTTACTCATATAGCAAACCTGAATTTCTAATGCACAACTAGAATCTCTAAGTAGAAATACTTCATTGAAATCTAACAGGAATTCAGGCATAAATCAATATTTCTCTGTATGGCTAATTTGGTAAATTATATTTAAAACCAGGATTTATAGGTTTTAAGCCAAGACAGATAGTTTCATGTTCTGTGCATCACAGGCAAATCTATCAATATTATATAGAAGCATTAAGAGCAACATGATATACAATTATGTTGGCCCTTCCAAAAGCATTTACATTTGCTAATATGATTTATTCATTACAAATATATCACTTTGATCAACAATCAATGGCATTTACTATAAATTCTGCTTCAGAAAAATCTCAGCCTACAACTTACTCATCACATTAACTTATCTTTCAATCTGTTCCAATTTAGATTCAATTGCTTGTACTCTTTTGGAATATCTTATCTACTTTGTGTTTTATGTGTAAAAGATAGCTATTCATCTCAACCAATGAAACAGCTTTAAAATGATGACACTTAGAAATGACATTTTATAACAGCTAAGGATTCATTCATTATAATCAATATGATGGTTTGTCATAAATTTTATTGGAATCTTAAAGTTTGATATCAAAACTCACTTTCATAATGTACAGACCATCATATCCGTATTTTACTTTAATGTTAAAATTTTTCAATACACTATTTTACAGTATACAAGATGCACTGGCACGAAATTTAGCATGAAATATGCTAGAAAATGAAATTGAGGGACATATCCAAGAGCCTGCCCTCAATGTCACTGAAGCAGATTCAAATAGAATAAACAATGATTTTGAGAAAAAAGTCATACTGAAAAATACAGTACACTATTTTTTTTCAATCAATATTTATACATATACAAGTATATATTACTTGCACACTTTTTGATTAGTTCTCAAATCATGATTGTATACAGAGAAAAATGTTTTTTCTGAGCCAAATAATTGCTGCCAATTTTAATTCACTCAAGAGTAACTAGATCATTCTGAATAAGCTGTTTTGGTCTAAAAATAATGAAATGTTTACAAGCAAAGGAGTTTCTATACCAAATACATTAATATAAGATTAAAATAGCAAATAGACAAATATGATATGATTAGTCAAGCCAAAAGAAGTTTGAGACAATGTACTTTTTAAGGATTCTGTCCTTTAACATTACAAGTGTAAGGGCATGAAGACAAACAGGAATATTAAGCAAGATAAACAGAGTATGAGAAAATTACAAACTATGTAAATTGTTTTTAGATTTGTCTTTTTTGCAATTAAATTTACAGATTTCACTTTTGATGACACTATTTTAAAATATTACTGTAAACTTTTATGTAAGCATACATTTTAATCATAAAATTATAAAGTTTCACTGTTCATTTTTGATAACATTAACAGTAATTTTGTTATCTAATTATAATATGGACATTTTATTTAGCCTATCAATGATATTAAGACATTACTTATTTCAACTAAAAACAAAGGAATTATCAAAGCATATTAACACTTAAATGACTGCATGTAACAAAATTGAAATTAACTATTTTTAGATATTACTCAATGTATTACATCAAATATATCAGGTGTTAATTTTGATACTTCATTCATATATTGAAATTGTGTAAATCATCAATACTGAATTATCACAGAAATATCCAAGAGTTCTTTTCTAGATATAAAGCATTTTATGCTCACACTATTCCATTATTTTCTTCTTAAAAGTTAACACATGCCAACTTGTGTGTTTGCTTAGAGTTTAACAAGAGTCTTAGCATTGGGGTATCCATAAGTCATTTAAATATTGATGCTCTTTACAAAACATCGAAGTGCTCAAAAAAACTTTTGTCTTAACAAACAAACAGGCAGACAGATACTCTCTTAAGTTCTGGACATTGAAGGTGATATCTAATTTATGATTACTACTTATCCTTAGAGATTCCAAGGCATTTTATCTCACACACAACTTTGTCTTTCTTTCATTCTAACATGAGAAAGCCAAAGTGAGCAAGGGTTCTAGCAAAACATGTCATTAATAAATTTTCCACTTTGTTTCAGATACTATTAGACACCATACAAAAGCACATCCTGTTAACATGGAAAATGCAAAGACAAAACAATATTCAATCAGAAAATACAAAGATCTCTTGCTTTTGGCCCACTCATACATAGATTTGCAAACTTGTCTGTTTCTTAGGTCTTATTAAAATATTAAAATTAAAACAAAATAAAAAAAACTCTTGCAATACTATTACTTTGTCAATTTTAAGTAAAAATGATTGTAAGAATAAATGGAAAGCTAGCATTTTAGTCAACAGTTTTACCAAGGAAAGATGATTTTTATTTAGCATCTGTGATGATAAAGCTACATATAATTATGTAAAAGTTGGTATTCATCAATTAAAAAGATGATTAAGAATAAGATTTAATGAGTGATAAGAAAACTTAATTTACCAATTCCTGTGCAAATATACACCATTTAATCTGGTATCTCAGTAATGCAGAACAATCTAATTTTTTTTTTTTTAACTAGCAATATACATGTATGCACAACAAATCAGCCAACTTGAACAGAGAAATGAAAACTCAACAATTGCAAGTCTCCCTGGCTCAGTTATGTTCTTATTTCTAGTTCCTGTTTTCACTCAGAGAAACTGTTTTTTTTATCAATTGATTCATTTTCTATGGCTTATCTTCCCTTTTCAAGTTATTTAAAGGCAGAAAATATTTTCAGATTGTAAGAATATTTTGGGGGAGAGATAATGATTTAATTGATACAGGTCTTACTAAATAACCCATAGATGAAGGAGAAGAGTTGGAGTCATACTTTGCCAAGGGTATTTGCACATAAGTGAATATTACAAAACCAACTGGAACTGGACTGATTACCAATTCTGAGTCATTATCCATTACACCATCTGCACATCCTCACTTACAGTACTCAGTATTCTCAAGCAGTTACCAATCCAGATACTGACCAGGTTTGACATTTCTTAACAGAGATCATCATGGACAGGTGTTTCAACATGATATGGAAGTAAGCCAGAAACTGTATTACTCTAGATTCTTCAAATGTGGTGTCAGAAGGGCACAAGTTCAATTTTCCACATTACACTAATTATCACTGACTACATTAATGAAATTAACTAAGAAAGTAACATTTAAATTCTATAGTTTCAAATATTTTATATCAAAGGTATTTCAAATGGATTATATATATATATATATATATATATATATATACACACACACGAAATATATCCAAGTTATTCAATAATGCTTAAGAGTTTGGACAAGAGCCAAAAAGTTATGCAAAATTTATTCTCAGAGTTAAAAATGCTCACATATATTGAACTGTCAGTTGAAAGAATGCTGCACAAATTTGACCAGCAATCTCGGCAGTCATAGGATCAGTGGCAATGATAAAGAAAATAAAGCAAGAATTTTACTGACCAAATTCTTTTAGAGGAAACGGGAACACTTTGGAGATTAGCCAAGAGATAATAGCTGTCAAATAGGAAGACACTGTGTCTAACCCTTAGACACAAAATACGATCGCCAAATAACCCGTCTTGAAAAATTTCTGCTTATTAACAGATAAGATTTTTTTTACCTTTTCACCCACTAGGTAAAAATCAATTTGTCTTTCAGCTTTTATACTTTCTTTTTTTCTATAATTCTGCTTTAATGTAAGCAATAAATTTTACAGAATGTAGAGGCAAAATATTGAAAGACGTTGCTTTTCATGTCTTAGCTTTGGAAGAATAAGAGTTCAAATCTTGTTACCTGCCAAATGACAGCTGCAGTAATCTTTTATGTACCATGTCCCTTCATGATGTAAATAATCATGATTCTCCACAATTTCCTAATCTTTGTAGCTCTTCACAATGTTCGTCTTTTCAATGAACCACCTATTTTCTGTTCTGCCATCCATTTACACAAGCTTGTTCAAAAGGTTACTCATGGTTTCCCCTCTGCCGTCAATATATCCTGTGAGTATCATTTACAAAGCCCTCTTCATGCATCTCAGAAATTTCAACTTTCTGATTGTAAATATATGTGTCCTAGTTTCCATCTTTTGTAAAACTTTCTCATAGCTGTAATAATGCAATTAATCTTTATTACATCCAGAATAAATATCTATTTTACAGTTATTCATTTTTTAAAGGCAATCAAAATCTACATTTTTTATTTAAATAGTCCATATTTTTTTTAAATTTACTTTTGAAAATTAAAATTGCTCAAATTATTTTTGTCACTGTGGTGGCAGAAAAAAAAGCAAAAACTCCATAACGGTTTTAAAGGATATCCTTTTATTTATCAAATAAATCTAAATGGGAAATAATCTAGAACAAATTGTAATATTTATTAGGCTCAAAATAGCATAACCATATATTTAATTCATATTATATAATAAAACTAAAAATCAAACAAAACTGAAAAATATCTTTAAAATGTCCACTTGTTTCATAAATATATTCTTTTTCAACAACAACAAAAAAAAAAAAAAAAAAAAAAAAAATGCAATACTATTAATAATTTGATTTTAAATTTTAACATATGCATAAAATCTTTATGTCTATATTTCTGAGATGAGGTATTATGTACACTATTTACATTATTTGGACTATTGTCCTCATCTTTGTCACCATATTATGGCGATAAAGATGACAATAGTCCAAATAATGTAAATAGTGTGCATAAAAATGGATTTAAATTTTCTTTGACTTTGCAATTTTATTAAATGAATTGAATGTATTTGTCAAATGGATTTGAACTTCATTCTTAAAATACCTACTTAATGTGATCACTTTTTGAACATCAATTAACTTCTATACATATTTAGAAATAATGAATAAGCTCAATATTAACATAATGGAAATCACATTGATATGTTGTATTCATATCAAATGATTGCAACAGACTTCAAGATAAGATAACTGGAAATTATTTCATTGTGTTCAATAAGCCAATAGTAAAATCTTAGCAAAAATGTTTAATACCATGTAAGTCAGTTTAGTATCTACTGAAGTGATATTTAGAAAAAAAAATAAAGAATTAGATATGAGATAACAGGAAAGTCTTCATATTCAAATTTCTGATGGGATTTCATTTTGACATTTGAGTGACTAAGTATTAATAATAAAATACAGTAGGGCAGAACAAAAGACAATATTCATTATGGCTCAAAGAATAACTACATGTTTCTCCCTAAAACTGCCAACTTCACAAAAGCAGGAAACAAATTCAAGTGATTTTTTGTATGGCAACAGCTGGCATTAGACATTTGCAAGTGAGTCAGCAGCAGTCTATGAAAATGGACCACAGCAACTAAAAAACTATCCTATAATGAAAACAGAATTTTTTTTCTTTCCTCTAGAACTAAAAGCAAAATTTTAAATATTTTTAAAAATATTCTTAGGGGAGGACTATCATCTTTTACAGAAACTAAAAATATAATTACTGATGGAGCTTAGTGAACTAAATACACATTTAGGAAAATCTGAGTACCTTTCTATAAGAACAATTATTTTACTGAAATTTAATATAAAGACATTTAAAATGTTATGTAAATACACAATTTGACAGACACACAATTGGCTAACAATGCTGATATCCAGAATAGCAATAAAACTTTTTAAGAGGATTTTTTTCTTTTGTATGTACAATATAAAACAGAGATCCAGTAATTCAAAATATCTCGAGCCAAAAAATATTAAAGCTTAAAACAATCTTAATTTAGAGCTTTCTAAATATAAAGTATTTTTTTTTTTTTTTTTTTTTTTTTTTTAAATGCTGACACTTTACAATTAAAAGGAATTAGATTGTAGTAACAAGCATCATTTTACAATTTTAATCATTAATTTTTTTTTTTTTATTTCTTTAAAATTTTGTGATTAAACAAATATATTTTATGAAACTTGCAGAGGTGAATTAACAAATTTTTATAATTAAACTTATAAGATGTCAATATTTTTTTTAAAAAAAGCGAAACAGAGGTTAGTAGATAACAATTGTCGAGGTGTTGCCAACATGAATACTTGTCTCAAAGATTAGCAATCCAAACAAAATCTTTAAATCAACTCAGCATTATAGATATTTGCTAAGCTTAGTTTGGTCTGGTACATGGATAGAGATAGGGGAATGATGGTTGTGTTGCACCAATCTTCCTGTTGTTTCAAACACTGAGCAATTAAACAGTATAAAACACAATTTTTTTTCTAGGTTAATAACTGCCACTTCAATGAAATGCCATTTTTACAAATTGAATAGCAATTCTTCAAATTTACATACTCTATTTTTTGGTTGCAATATTCAAGAAAATAGACTTCAATATTCTAAGTATTTTTTTTTATTTTTGTTCAGTAAAGAAAAATGGCAAGTGTGCTTTATTCAGATCTTAGCAAACTTGGTCTGTATGTAAACAGTAGAAATTACGAGTAGATAAGATTAACACTCTTAAAAATAAAGTAAAAATAAACCAGAATTAATACTGACATACCTTAGTTACATTTATTTCCTTAGGAAATGAGACAAAAAAAATGTTAAGGAATTGTTCTAGTGTTGGCAAGTTTAATTTTTTCAGACAATGTTTAAAATACAAATATAACTACTTGCTATCTTAGATTTAGATGTTGCAATGTTCTAAATATGTCTACACTAAATAAATATTAGTGATTTTATATCATGTACACTATAAAATAATGTATTGGACAGTACTAATCTATCAATATCTTTCGTTTTATAAAAATGATTATCTAAAACATTAAATAATAAAACAATTCTGAATAGGAATTTATAACATCTTGTACAAGCAAAAGTGTTTAAAATTAAATTAATTTTTAAATCTAAGAACCATGCATTATTCATTAAATAAATTTCAACTAAATTAACTTTTAGTGCTATGGTTTATTATTCTCACATAAATATTCATGAAGCCTTCAAAGAAAGTTAATTTCCATATAAAGCATAAACTATCAGAAGACTTAAATGTCATCAAAAATTTGTCTTCTCACTAGTTTAATTTTAGTAAAAATTGATCCCTTCAAAACATATAGAGGAGAACTTATTCATAAGTCTGATTATTTATTAGAAGGTTAAGATTTCTGAATATTGAAGCAAATAATTTTTAACAGGATTATCTGACATGAAATAGGAGTCATCAACAAAAGTTGACTGGGATTTTTCATTCTACAATATATTAATTGGCTATTCAAAGTCAATGACCTGATTTCTGGAACACACTCCTTAAAGCCAAACAGCTATATTTAGTACCCCAACCTATTTTTTTTTATCAAATATTCATGTAAATTTTTTTTTTTAAATGATATATTGAAATATCTGAATACTTTTTTAACTAATGATCATAATGATATGTATTTATTAAAGTTAAATTGTTAATTTAAATTGAATTAAAATAAGACAATATGTAAATGATAACATTGTTGGAAATTACAAAGTAGCATTGACTTTGTGAAATATATATATGCACAAAGTTCCTCGTTAAATAGAATAACTAGATTCTAGTTAAAAATAGACACTTAAAAAAAAAAAAAAAAATTAGTAAAATTTTCAAATAAAGAAAAGCTCTAAGATTTCTAAGATCTAAAAAAATAAATTAAAAAAATTTTATCCCTTGTTTATTTTATTTTATTTTTTTTTTAATTTTTAGATCTGTACAATAAAATTTCAAAGTGAACAAAGCAATGAACTGTTTTTCCATCTTATTTGACATCAATTGTCTCAGACATTCAATCCCCCCCTACACACATACCTTATCTCTCAAACTTGATGAGAATGTCTTGCATTATCCATCAATTTCCATAGATGTTTTATCATTAACATCATTTACATTCTTATCACAGTCTCTGAGAATCAAATTTTTTTTCATGTGAACCATTCAAAATCCTCTTCAAGAGCACAAAACAGACTGTTGGGGGCCGATCTTGAATACACTATAGTAGATATTTCATTACCAGGAACCAACATTTGAGAAATTATAGAAACTCAACTTTAATGGAAATTTTGAATAGTGAAAAAAAAAAAAAAAAAAAAAAAAAAAAAAAAAAAATCAAAACTAATTAATGCCAACATTGTATTAAAGAGAACAATCCTGATTGAAATCACAATAGCAAACAAATGTTGATTAAACATTTAAGCAAATTAGTTTCATTGTAACTGCTTTTAAAGGAGCAGAAGATTTTCCTGTCAAGGCTCATGACAATAGGACATTAAAATTCCCTTTCACAACAAAATTTTGACAAGTCTTATTTACAATAGAGTACTCAATTTATTTTGTGATACTTTAAAAATAAAATACAAACAAATTATGTGAAGAAATGTCAAATATATCCAATAGTGTCATTAGCAAGATATCAAATGACTTATAAATTTTAAGAGAAAACTTTATTTCAGAAATTCTACTTACTGATATACCGATCACAATCAAAGAAAAAATTTTAAGCAATTGTTATACTTACCATTTCTACTAATATCCAGCTCCATAAGATTAACGAAATTAGAAATGTCAGGAGGTAACCGTCCGATTTCATTATCACTCAAGCTCAATTTACGAAGTTGTAACAATCTAAAAAATCCCTGTAAAAAAAAAAAAAAAAAAAAAAAAAAAAAGTAAATATAGATTATTTATTAAAAATCTGAGCAACAGGTAAACAAAAAGCTTGTTTAATGATAGAAACAATTTACATTATTTACATTGTTCAGACTGCTGTCCTCATTGTTGCCATATTCACAACATTTTGGCTATGGCACGCTCCTCTAGGAAACATGGTCCAGTGGATAAAAGCATTGGTTGAATCCAATGACTTGACCCAAACAGTTGTGCGTTCAATACCTGTCTACAGCTGAGATGAACAAAAAAGCTTGGAGAGTTGATTTAAAAGGAGATAACTGATACTGAGACATCTGGAGGAGGCATGGCATATGGAACTAGAACAATCTTCCTTAGTGGACGAAATAAAGGGTTCAGTTCAAAATTCCACACACCTGAAGAAGGCCAGAGTGTATAATGGCTAAAACATCATGAAGTGGAAACAAAGATGAGGACAACAGTGAACAATGTAAATAATGTACATAATTACAATACCTCATCTCAGAAATATAGACCGATTTAAATTTCTGTTAATAATTCAGAAACATCAAACCACAACTAATTTTGTCTAAACAATAAATGACAAAGTTTATCATAACTTATTTTCAAAAAGTATCATTTAATTAAATTTTACAAAGACCAAATATTTTTTCAGAAAATAAAACAAAAATCAGTTCTTGATTTGACCAAAATAATCTTTTTTTTTTTTTTTTTGAGAGCTAAATAGTTTACAAAAACTATAATCAATATCTTTATTCTTGTTATTAAAAAATAG
This sequence comes from Acanthosepion lycidas, assembly GCA_963932145.1. Classification (NCBI taxonomy): domain Eukaryota; kingdom Metazoa; phylum Mollusca; class Cephalopoda; order Sepiida; family Sepiidae; genus Acanthosepion; species Acanthosepion lycidas. Next base: position 51,702,332 of record OZ010580.1, on the reverse strand, counting down.
AAAGTGTGTAATACTTTTTAATTTACTATCTCAAATTTACTAAGTTATATTAATACCAATAATCTACTCATATATATTTACTTTATTACATGCACATTAGCCTAAGTGGAACATATTAAGGATTTCAGATTTAGACTTCAGATTTTTAGATTTAAATATTAATTCAATGTCTTACATCTGTATATTTTTCATGCAACATGAAGGACATTTTTCCAGCAACCTAAATGACAAATCCAGCATAAAATAGGTTAGCATGCTCCTTTTTTCATTGGAATACCTGATTATCTTGAAATTAGATCTTAAAATTGCCATATACTGAATCATGAAACTATTAAAATTAAAATATAATCTCACTATCATCAGAAAAACAAAAACAGATGCTACAAGAAAAAAATTCATTATGAATGTAAGACTCAAACAGATCTTCCTAATGTAAGACTCATTTGCTTTGTTTCATTGTAGCAATAAATGTTAATCATTAAAAATCACTGAACAAAAAAACCTTATTTAAGAAAAAAAAAAAAAAAAAAAAAAAGTCATGTAGTTGTGTTACTATTTCATAAAATGAATATACAACTTCTAATATTTTAATAAATTCAGAAAATTAAGAAACATCTGAAATGAAGTTAAAAAAATAGTCAAGTTAGAAACCTATCAACTGGTTTCATAAAGCAGTAAAAAATAAATTGCACTTTTGTACAGCTAAGAAATTGTATAGAATTCACTTTGAGCAACTATATGGTTTGTTAGTACACTGAAAAAAATATGAGACCAATATTTAAATAAGTTGTAAAATATTTTTAAATATATTTTTTCAATGCTGAAAGTGTTTGTGAGGAAATATTTACAATTAAACAATTCAAGTTATTTATGTTCAAGCAACATTTTAATTGAGGTAATTTCAAATGAAATGCAGGTTTATTTTATTTCTTACTAAAATTTATTAATTATTTTATAATTTGATTTTCTGGTGCCAAGCATTTCCTTTTGAACAGAAATAATGAAGTAGCAGATTTTTTAGGAATTTGCAAAACTTGCATTTTATCAGATTTAGATTTACACAAGGACTAAATAAATAAACAATCAAAACAATTTGACAAAATCCAGGAAATTCTTTATATTTGCTCAATTTACATTGAATATAAACAACAGGTAAAGTTATCAGCTTTTTCTTGGTTTAATTCTTTGTAAGTTTTCTAAATGTAAGACAATATGTGCAGATAAGTATCTATTTGTACTTCAATTGCATGAATACATTTTGGGATAAGAAAATAAGACATTTTATTTTGAATCTTAATTTTGCTCGTTTAATACTGGGAAAAAATTCTAAGCTTTATTTCATACCTAACATGTTCAAATGAAATAAAAACATTCAGTCCAAATAAATGCTTCAATAAAATCTGTATAACAATTTCCCATACTTTCTGGAACTTTAGATTTACGGAAAATGCAATTTATGTATGTGATTTTTCAGATTCCATGAATGCGTGGATGACGTAACTAATTCTTATTCAAATTCTTATTTATTTTTATTGCTTGGAATAAGCAAGTTTCTATATTCAAAAGTTATAGCATAATCTATCAGATATTTAAAAAAAAAAAAAAATTATTCAGCTCAACTTTGACTTCTACCATATATATATATATATATATATATATATATAAAATGCTCTCTTCTGTTCCATTCTATCATATAAGAACCACCAGGATGGTGTCTTGGCTAACTGCCATAATTGGTTGCTTTGTGATTACTCAAGGAAACCTTGGCACCATCAGCTACATTTCCATTCCCAGAATAGGCAATATCTGGCTCTTTCTTTAGTGAAGATTTTTTAATTATTTAAGACATAAGTAGATGTAGGAGTGGTATCCAACATGACTTTCTTTCACTTTTGTACAACCACAGCAAATATTAACTCAAACTATTATCATAATGAGATTATTGTTCTAGGATTTGAATTTCTCTATGGTCTTTATACCAAGGCGGATTCAGTAAGTGATAGCTTTTGATTCTTTAAGTCATTCTCTCAAATTGTATGAAGTCATCAACCACTGGCATATCAGATGGTCTCACATATCTCTCAAACATGTCATATGCAATGAGTGCAACCTGATTACTATCTTTAAAAAGTGAGTCAAGCTTCGCATACAAGTTTGTCAACACTTTATCTACTTTCAGGTCATCAGCATTCACTTCCAAAATGGCTTCTTTGATTTTTTTTCCCAATCAATAAGAATACTATGATAGCCCCTTTTCTTGGATGTGGCCAACTCCCAGAATCTAATTTTTTTATGCTAAACTTCATAATCCTCAGGCTCAAAAGATTGGAGGGGAGGATAGGCAAAGAAATTCTTGGAAGGCATCTTAATAAACTAAAGTCTGCTATCAGTTGTAATTTTGACATGGAGGTCGACATACTGTCAACTCTCCTACCTTTCCATATAAAGTAGCTACATTCAATGAAGTTGAACCTGATTGGCCAACCACTCATTGACACAACTGCCATCTAAGTAAACTGCTAATGCTACATATTTTGACAAATTTCAAACTATTAAGAAGGATAACTCACACTTAACATTTACAGATATGAACAACACTTTTTGCATTAATAATTACGTAATAGTAAACCTTTTAGTGATAAATATAAGTACTTGAAATGTTCTTTTGTGACTAGAATTTTTTTATTAAAAAACAGACATTTTTCTTTTAGTAAACACTCATGTTCACAGCTCTAATACAATTGTATAAGTTATTATTCATATAGTATTTTTTGAAAGCAAAGGAATTTTTTAAATCTGGAATACAAATGGAACTTTAAGAGCAACCAGAGGCTACAATCAATAAGACAAGAGAAATATGTTTCAGCAGGTGCAGCTGCCTGAGATATAGGACAAAACAAAAGGCTGGCTTTTCTCAAAAATAAGAAATTTCTTTCCAAATAAGATGTCTGTCATTATATCAAATGCCAACAATATTTCTCGTAGTGCTGTATGAAATCTGAGATTTCAAATATTCCTTTACACACATACACAAAAGTTAAAGTGGTTAGTGTCAATTCCTTAGAAGAAAAAAGGATTATAAACCATAGTTGGTGTTTTTAAGTAAAAAGTCAACATAGTTTGCTGCTATCTGCTCTTAGACTACAGAGCCAAATAGCAAGAACAATTAAAGAACCTATGTTAAGCATTCAATTATTTTTACATGATCCTTAGTCTCTTGTGGAAAATGTTTTTTTTATAAGAAAAAAATCATTTTTCAGATTTTGGTAAAAAAGTAACAAACAAAGGAAATATAATTGTGTAAACAGTAGTATGTATATCAAGTTATATGCTAACAAGCAGGAACAGCATATATTCAATGAATCTTGTATTTTAAATTCTCAAATATATTTACTTTTCTATTTACTATTTTTTGCTTGCACAGATTATGTGTAACATCTTAATTCCATTAACATTTTATAGAAATATCAGAATCTAAGTAATAATAAGTGATGTGAGTCAATAATCAAACAAATATTTACAATAATTTCACTTTATTTTGCCTAAATTTTAATCTTCAGAGAAAATTTTTTTTCTTATTAGTAAATCTGAAAAAAAAAAAAAAAAAAAAAAAAAAATTTTTAACTTAATATAAATCAAATCTGAACAATTATCAACAACATCTAGCAAGTATTTTGCATCCCTTACAATAATTTCAATTAACTGTAGGCAATGCAAAATGAATTTATTTCAAACATTTGGATATTCTTTAATGATTTTCATAAAAACAATTTATACCATACCCATCTGATATAAAAAAAAGAAACAGAAAAGTATCTATCTCATGAGTCAAAATCAATTGCATTCTAATTATTATAGGCTGAACATCTTAAATGTTTGTTCCAAGAATAGGTCTAAATTGAAATTATTTAAATTCATGTTAAACTATATTCCAGCAAATATACCCCTTATAATATTCAGATATTTTCTAATTATATTTCATGCAAATAATCTAAAAGAAACTAAAGTCTTAAAAATGAAATTGAGATACACTTAGATTATTTGTAATCTAAATTAAAGTTTATAACACTTCAAATGAAAGTTTATTTTAAAGACTACATAAACTGTAGTTATAACTGAAGCACAAAAATGTTCATTTGTTTCTTTTAAATTTCATAAACATCTGACTACCATTCAAAATATTTATTTTAATCAAGTAACATATATATACATATTTATACAGACTGCTTGTATCCTTGAATTAACAGACAAAACAAAGTGATGACATTCTATTTAACTGAGACATAAGAGGATAAGATTTATTCCCTCAAATTAATATCATTATGAAGTTGCTTAATATAAAATTACTGATTTTCTTATAAATTTAACATATCTACCATTATGTTTTTAACAATATTTTCATTAATATTTTGTTTTAAAATTTATTAATCAGTGCTTTTGTTTTGTTTCATTAATTTATAAACTTAAACTAAATATGGAAAATATTCCAACTAATAACTTCATTACCCATTTATTATTTCAATTTATTGCCCTCATCTTCATCAATATAGATGTTATTATAGTGCAGCAAAATTCAATGGATCAATTGAAACTATTTTTAATTACTGAAGAGCAACTGATAAAACTGAACTTCCATACATTAGCACCATTTAAATTAAATGAAGAACAAATCATAAAAGCCTGCATGTTCAACAGTATGAAGTGGTAACATGCTGCCAAGGTACATTTAGATTTAAAAATATTGCTTAAATAAATATAAAATTTCATACTGAGCTACCTAATTAAATACTGCATAGTCAACCTAAATTATTAAAAGAGATATATATATATATAAATAAACGGAGGACAAATTATCAATACAATATGTAACATCATTAAGGATAAGACAAAAACAATGTTTCTAAAAGTTATCAATAAATAATAACAAAATTTGAGCATATATCATTAATGCCGGATGTTTCTAACTTCAAGATGGATTCAAATTTTAATTTCCTTTTCAACTATTATCAAGTCTTCTAATTTTTTTTTTACATCAATGTTTGATATTCTTAACACAATGTTTTATTTTATAGTAAAAACAAGTTTCTAAATTACCACTAAAATCCTTTCTTAAACAACTCATTAAGTTTCACTCCTGATCTAGAGATGACCACTTTAAATTCAATATAAAACTTAGCTACTACAAATAAACCAATATGGAAATGTTTCTATATTTAAACAGTAAAAAAGGTTTTATTTCACTTGATAGATTTTTTTAAGATCATTTCATCCCAAGAAAAGGCACTAAGATGCAAGGGGTTACTGAGAGTGAAAGAATCCAAGAAAAACATTGAAGAGAGAGGACATTAAGAGAACAAGATTCAAAGTGGCAGAAAATGATGATTAACATTGCAGTTAAATTTTTGAAGACCATAGTTAAGAAAACAAGAAGCCATAAAAGAGCAAGAGAAAAAACTCTTAGCAAAGAATTTACTGTTATATCTAGCAATTTCAATGGTAAAATGGTGAGACCTAACTAACAATCTAGTACTGTGCTTAAATTCATAAGTCAAGGTACCAAAAAGGAAAGCTCATAAAGACAATTATCTATAGAAAAGGCAGAGAAGCTATGTTATAGCAGTGGGAAAGTGACTGAAGCTAAGATGCCAGGTCAGGACCAAGAACATTGCAGATTCTTTTTCTGAATTTTGTCAAGAATTTCAAGGTTTTTTTTTTACTTATTTCACCCCAAGCAAGACAAAGCCACTAAGATACAAAGAATGAAAGAATACAAAAGGAAAAAGCATTAAGGTGCGATAACACGAACAGGAATGAAAAAAGATTATGATTGACACTGCATTTTAATTTTTGTAGATCAGAGTTGACGGAAAAGTTAGAAGATGGAAGAGTTTCACAAGTAACAAGTGCAAGAAACTGTTGGCATAGAACTTCTGGTTGCCTCTAGCAATTTCAACTGTAGAATGTTACGACCTATCTGCTAGTCAAGTACTGCATTTAAATTTGTAAAGTTGAAGTACCAAAGAAGAAAGCTTATCAGAACATTTACCAAGAAAATATTTATAGAAAAAAAAAAAAAAAAAAAAAAAAAAAAAAAAGGCACAGGGGAAGCTATGTTACAGTGGTAGAAAAAGTGATTTAAACCAAGATGTCAAGTTCTTTGGAATTTATCAAGAAGAATGGTCAACTTAGAAATGTGTAAAATAAATTTTGGCAAGAAAAATTGTTTAGCACAACAGTGTACCTACTTTCATGGCAACAGATCTGGCAGCAACATCGCACATGTCAAACATCTTCAATATATCTAAAGCAACAGCAAGTTTCACCATTCTTGTCTAAAGCTTGACAGTCACTTTCCGCAATAACTATCACATCAGCAGTTGACCTAGAGAAGCAAAAGCCATATTGTTTGTTTGAAAGACTCTGCAAGCAGATGCTTAACCAATTCAGAGTTGATTACAGCCTCTAGTACTTTGCCAAAAAGAAGTAGAAGACTAATATTAAGCTGATACTCCAAAAGATTAGAGGATTTGCTCCAATTCTTAAAAACAGGATCTAAAGAGCATTTCCAAAAGGCAGGAAAGTAAGCAACAATGCATTTATTGTAGAGCTTAGAACAGGAGCACATTTCTTTAGGAAAATACCATAGAGTTCACATGCTTTGTGGAGATCAAGTTTAGAGATGATAGCAGAAACCACGGATGAAGTTATATGCATATTGCACAGTAAAGACTCAGTTCTAAGTGGAAAATCAGGCAAAGCTATTCCAGTCAAAAGTAAAATTAACAGAATTCATAAGCAAAGATTATCAGCATAAGACAACAGTTCAAATTGAGTGAAGAGAGTAAGGATTGAGGACTTACCACACTATTAAAGAGTTGCCAGTAGTGATGAGTGCCAAACTTATGAGAGGATATATAGTGATTCATTCTGTCAGTGAACAAAGACTTAGCCTCATTGTGGATATATTTGCAATTATTACAAGTGGACACAATGAGGCAACTGTTGTGACCAGAGCTATCATGTTGGCATAGCAAGAAAAAGTGATTCCCGTGGACTATAGCAGCTAAACAAAAGAGAAGATCATGATTTCATCTGGTATTTCCAAGATGGCACAAAAGCATCTAGAAAGCTCAGTAGCACAATTCTCAGTAGGAATAAAAATTTCACTTCAAGTGACATTGCAAAGAAAATCAGAAAATGAATCCCAATTAATATACTAGTAACAGAAATAAGTCTTGTGAATAGAGGGTTTATATGTGATAAACAAGTCAAAAGAAATATCAGTAGACACTACTGCATGATCCAAACTGACAAAAGGACAGTTGGAATGCTAGACAAGAGCCAGGAGAGGAGGTAAGTATCAAATTGAGTAAATTAGAGGAAAAAAAAAAATTATGTCAACATTTCAAATTTAAAATATTATTACTACAATGTTCAAATTAAAACATTTGATCAAGAAAAAGAAATAACTGAAACAAGTAAAAAAGAAACTCTTCTTTGATTTCTTAAGTATGATCATGATAAATGATTAAGTTATTTACAATCCTTTAGATTATATTAGTAAAAATAAAAACAAAAATTTAAGCTTGCCATGAGTTCTGAGCAAGATACACTCCTAAATAGCAAAAATACCAAAAGAATATAAAAATGAAAATGGTTTCCTATCAACCAAAAAAAGTAAAAAGTGCTTCGAATGAATTAGTTTAAATAAACAGAAAAAGAGCAGAGAAAAAAAAGAAAAAGATATTTTTCATTATATATATGTATTTTTTTTTTTTATTCTTGAGTATTTTCTCTTAACTATTAAAAGTATTTGGTTAATTCTGATGATTTTTCAGATTCAAGTCTTTAGTAAAATTACAAAAACATTTTATTTTAAGGAAAAAAACTAAGAAAAATACATTAAAGAATGCTGCAAAGCATGATTATAGTCACTGTCCAATCATAATGAAAATAATGAACCACATAAAAGCAACATATCAAAGAAGCTAACATTGAGAATCAATCAAACCTGTTAATTCAGATTAATTATATGTTTAACAATCCTCCAAATAGAAAAATGGTTAAATTAACCAAAAATCTTGTCTTAAAATGTTTCAAGAGTTTAGAAACAAAAATATTACACCATTTAAAGACATAAAATACGAAAAAAAATTAAAAATTAACATATTCTTATTGGTATGTTTAAAGAGAGGTTATGTTCAGAGATTAGTCAAGCAAAATACAAAAAGATCTATTTCAGAAGATAGAATTCAAAATCAGATTTATTGTTTTAATCAAAAAAAGGAAATTGTGGTAAAGAAAAAAATTAGCTCATTTTAGCATTTCTTATTTGATTTTAGTGAGACTTAACTATCACCTTAAGTTGTATCATTACATGTACATTTGGAAATAAGCCTAATTCATAGGAGTTGAACATCTTAAATATTAACTAGTTCACAGAAATGTAAACTGAAAATATTAAAATTTTTCAGTAGTGTATACAAAATTATGCATCACTAAAATAAGTTTTCAAGTATAATATCATTCACTTGTAATATAACATTAAAATGTTTGATTCATAAATAGGTCAGTTGTCACTATATAGGAACTCTCATATTCAAGAGATCAAATGATTAAGAAAATATCAGTGAATTATGAAGTACAACAAAATGATACAAATAACTTCCCCTGCCAAGTTAAATTCCAACTGCAAAAACATACTTGTAGATAATTAGATTGCCAAAAGATGAAATATAATTGAGTTTGGTAATATCTCTGAATGAAATAGATCAAACATTGATAAATATATTTTTAAAGTTCATTGTTTAAAAATTATCTGATGGACACATTTTCTTGGATTTCACAAGGAACCTGTATTTCTGATAAAAAAAAAAAATAACTAGTGGTTGGTCTTCAAACTAGAGCTTAAATAAAATGTAGATCAGTGAAAGTTGGTCATGTTAGTTTTTTTTCACTGCTTGTCAAACAGTGCCAGAACATTTAATAATATTACTAATATATAAGAAAAATTTCTGAGCATGATTATTGCTAAGTCTACTTTGAATACAATAAAACCTAAAAAGACCAGATGATAGAATAAAACAGTATTACAACTATAAACACAACCTGAAGTTCCTAAACTTAAAAGAGTAATCAAACCATGTAAAATATTATTAAAGAAAAATGTATTTTTTTTTGTGTGTGTGTGCACACATCAAAAGCAATGGTAATTAAATTTTTAAACATTTAGTTTAATACTTCAAGACCAAAATCTAGAAAGAACATTATGTTTATATACATTTTTTCTTTTAAGAAAATATAAGTAAATGAATATTTTAACTTTAGACATTACTAAATATTGTTAATTATTGGTAATAAGAGAAGATCAAAACAATTTTAATAAGATGAAATGACTGATTTGAATACATCAATCAAATGACAAATGTCAATGGCTTCAAGCCAAAGACAATACTGAATGTAGATTTGATGTTTAAAATTATTCTATATCTACAAAGATTACTTTCAAGAATTAACAAACTTCAACATATTCTTTCTTCAAAACATGATCAATAAAAACTTTCACCGACTAAAAGTAAGGAGTCTGGAAAGTATGTAAATTTAATGGCCAATAAGCTACTATGTTTTTAATAAAGTTATTTCTAATAATTAATGTTTTACTTCCCTTTAAATATGGCAAGTAATGATTTGTTTAAAAGTGAGCTCTGAAGAAAACAAAATATTCACAAAGCAGTTAAAATTAAATCCTATAGGAACTTAAAGATCATCAATCATGAAAAAAAATGCTTTTTAAAATTAAGATTTTAAAACTATATTTCAGAATTCAAAAGTTGAAAAAATTTAACATTATTCGGATTAGTGGAAAATATGAATGTTTTTCCCTGATGTTTCAAAATATTGTAATATGGCATTTCTAAACATCAGAAGAGATACAAAAGAGAAATTATATTTTTGAGAAATATTTAAATCAATTACTGTGACATTATGAAATGTAATGTTTAATTTTATAATTCAAGAATATTCTCATCTTTTGTTTTAATATTAATTTTAGCTATAAACTTCAAATATTTGTTACAAATTAGATACAAATATTTGCATATCTTGAAAAAAAAAAAAAAAAGTAAATAATATATCTCAACATTCAATGAAGATAAGGAGGTAGGTGGTAGTTTATTTGAAATTAAACCTTTATGCTTTAACAAGTCATGGTAAAATAGCTGAATTTAACTCTTTGGACAAAGACCTCAGGTATTTCTTTCATTATGCAACTAATATAATTATAATCTATTGCACACCAGAATATAAACTTAAATGCAGTATCGTAAGAACTGTCATTTTCCTAATCCAAAGAGAATCAAACAAATGAATGTTGCAAAATTCCAACAGAAGTAATAATCACTGTTTAACATGCAAAATCCAGTATATGTTCTCCTCAAAACAGACATAGTAACATGTAGAAGCTGTAAGAAACAATTATCAAGAGCAGAATCTAAGATAATGTGAAGTGAATAATAGCTCCATGCAATCAATACAAACTAAGCCAAGCAGGAAATAGTTTTTATAGATTAACCTTGAAAACTCACTGATACAATTGCAACCTATGGTCTTTACAATCTGTCATAAGAACACTTAGACAAATGTTCATGAGAAAAAGCCACCAGCAGCTATTGAACTGAATAAATAACAAAAGATTTTAAGCAAAAATAAATAATTCAAAATAAAATAGAAATAAAAATCCAAATCAGATTTTACTGTCAAAATTCCTTAAATTTAAGAGTTGTAAAATACTAAGTCATTTATCATTGACTTTCTATAACCAGATATCTTTAAAAGTGTAGAAATGTAAACTAAAACAGGATTTTTGTCCTTTGCTAAACTAAAATTAATTTATAAAGTTACTCGTCAGTTTTATGGCTTTTTATATGTACAGATCATATTTTTCTTTTTTAATTTGCATTTGTTTTTTTATTTTAACTGTTTGTATTTATTTTACAATGACAAAACAATAGGTTATTAATATTTAGCTGCTACAACAATACTTTGTAGTGTTACTATGTAATCAGTGAAATATTAAGTAATTTAACTTTAAAAAAATCCAGTATGGCAAATTATTTTATTAAACTATTTCCATTATCTGCTAAAAACATGACCAATGTATATATGTTTATAATCCTAAACTCGGAAACTTCTTATTTAACAAATTTTAGATATTTATATCCAGACAACAGTAATTATATCTATGTATTAGTATGATTAAATGTTAATACATAGTAAAGGCTAATTATGAGACATGAGAATTAAAATCCATATTTTCATACATTACAGAAAATTTAAAGCAACTGTTAAAAAAACTATAAATTTATGTGATAAAATTGTCTTGCTCTTGGTGAAAGAATTAACATCAAGTAAACATGAAAATGCAAAGAAATATTTTTCACATTTACAAAGAAAAAAAGAGCACAGATCTTCAAATTATTTCAATAGATGAAATAATGAAACATATACACTGACTAATTTTCTTATCTTGATTGGTATGATCATAACATTTTGTCTGTTGGATGAGGAAGTGCTGATAAGTTTTCAACTCGAGAGACCTTTAGAAAAAGAATTGAGATTTGGATATTTGTTTAGATTTTGAGAAATGGATTGAAATGAGAATTTTTCACCATCCTCTTATAAGTCAATATTCACTGAACAATAGCTGGACTTGCATATCAACAGAATGAAGGGACTGCCCACAACAGAGTAAAACTCATGTGACAACTTAAGCCCATGCCAACAGATGATCAGCATTAGAACAGAGTAACAACAACCCTGAAAGCATATCAACTTCCATCAGCAGGGATATAAGGGTCGAGGGTAATAGAAAAATTCCACAGTCTGCCTACTTCTTATATATGAAGCATGTCAGAAAGATGCAGAAGATCTATGGTACGTACAACATGAGAACAGTATTCAATAGCAGTTACACCCTTTTTAGATCTCTTTTCTGAACCAAATCTCTCAGAAAACATCATGAGCAAGAATTTTGTATATTTCATTCAACTGTGGCAAGTAATACAAAAGCTGGAGGAACATAAAGCCATAATCTGGAGAGAGAGTTAGAAAGAGACAATGAAGTCAGGTATGATAAATCATGTGTAGAGATAATAGGAGAGGTCACTAACCCATGTGGATGGAAATTAGAACAAAGGCAATTGAAAGAATTATAGCATATGCTAAACTCTAATAACAACATTCTCGGTAGGCCCAACATGATCTAGGAACCTTTAAAGAAAATTTGGCTTAAAACTCAAAATTCCACTACCTAATTACTGTACAGATTGTCATATATTCTGATTAAATTGAAATGGCAGATAAACATAAGGTTTAAGGCAAAACATCTTGTAGCATAGACAATCTACACCAATGGATTGAATAAAGGTTTGGTTTGAAATTTCAAGAGGATTACTGATTATGATAGACACCTGACTAAGGGTAGCAGGTACAATAACGGAAATGTGATTCACAACCAAGATGAGGATGAAAAACTAAGTATATATAATTCCTCATTTCAAAAATTCATGCAAAAATGTTGAAACTTTATTTTCTGTGAATTTAACAAAATTTCATAGCCAAGAAAAAAAAAAAAAAAAAAAAAAAAAAAAAAAAATCAAATCTAAAAAATATAAAAATTCTTAATCTCCATTAAGATCAATATTCTCTAAAGCTCTGAACTCCTCAACAAATCTAACATATTCCTAACAAGATTAAATGTGCCAAACAAATTCCAGACTGTATCATGAAGGTCATACTTTAGGAGGAAAAAAAGAGAGAGGAGAGAGAGAGGGAGGGAGCAAAAAAAAAAAAAAAAAAAAAAAAAAACATAAATGGAGCTGCATTTTCTTTCTCTCATTAACTAAAAATTTAATTTGTCGTAGCAATAATTTGATCTTTGAGAATCAAAACATTTCTACCTTTTTTCAACCAAAGTTTTGGATATCATTTTGGTTGGGCTCCATATTAATCAAGTTATCAGATTTATTTAAGCTTTACTTACAGAACAGGCAAAAGAAAAAATTAGTAATATAGAACAAAATATTTGGGGGCTTTTTGTGAGTACCCACCAAATCAAAATTTTCATAACCAGAGAAATGAAGTGAATGCCTTTTACAAGTTTATATGAACCAATTTTGAAATTTTTGAAAATAAATAAATAAAACCCTTCAAAAGACATGTCTAAAATTCTAAGAATTCAATTTAGACTGGTTGAGACAAATTAAAAATACATCTTACAATTAACTTCATTAATAAAGAGGAAGTTTTATAAATTACAATTGATAAAAATGCTAAAAAAACACTATATTTATAAATATTTTACAAAAAAAAAAAAAAAAAAAAAAAAAAAAAAAATTATGGTCAAATTTAAATTTCTTTCATGAACATCAAATGAACTACCTAAATCAAAATCAAATCTATAAATTCTTACATCTTTTAAAATATTAAGATGATCATGCTAAAATAACACTTCCTATTTCCACAAAGACAAGGTCAGACACATACAGAGCACAACCACCGTTAAATGGAACAAAATTTTCAGCTGAAAAAAAAAAAAAAAAAAAAAAATATGCATTTTCTAGGCCCTCTTTATTTCATAAATCATCTATGCAGGGCAGCACAGAACATGGTTTGTCATACATATTCCCACTACTGAAACATTACCCACCATATAACTATGCTTATATCCACTGTTTGATTTCCATATAAATATTCTGCAAGAATCAATGGGTTCAATTTTTCCTGCATGGAGGAATTCAATAATGCACCTCTGCTTTGTACACACATGCCATTTTTCCCAACTGCTATTCATCTGTCAAAAAGCAAAAATAAGTACAGTTGATAGAAAGGTTCAGCCATATCCTCAACATCTACTTCTGAAATCACTTTTGGAGGGACCTGCATATATTTTTGCTTGTATAGATAACATATAAAATACATTTTCATAAAAAAAACCAAAAACAAAAAAAAACCTTACTTTTGAAAATTACAAAAAATCTAACTGCTAAAAAGAAACTTATAACAAAGAAAAGCTTAGAAATATGCTGTCTAAACCAAAGATTAACTGCTTTTTGGCTATATGGACAGGTAGTATATTTCACAAATGTATTATTTCATAACCTGATCTGTCCAAAAAAAAAAATTAAAATAAAAAAAAATTTAAAAAAAATAAAATAAAATAAAATGGCAAGATGTGTTCATGAGAGTGCAAAGGAATGCAGATGTTCACTTTTACTAGATAACCCAAACTCAACTTTTATTTTCACTATATGTAAAACCCTTTAATATGAGCATAGAGAACTTGATGAAACATCAAAAATGATATCAAATCTATCTTGGTAATTCAATTATCAACAAAGTTATGACCATTCAAAGTTCAGATTTCCATTATAAATGTAATGTTATATAGGTAATCTTTAAGTAAAAGAAACATAATACTACTGTAATCAATGATTACTAGATCAGACCAGCCTAAACATTTGGAAAAATTGCATTCTTAAAAACGAAATAGTTCAGACATGATACAGAAGGGCATTTTTGGCTGTGCAAATAAGTTTCATTTCAACAATTAATGCCTTGCAATTTCTTGCTCAGATTCATAACACAACAGAGATGAAGCTAAATGTTTTTTAGTAGTACATCAATATAAAAAAAAAGCCCTCATTTATACTATATAAAACAGCCAGAATTTCAGTTTGACACTAGGGCAAAAAACAGGTCAAAAGTATACCAGCTTGAAATTGCTAGGAATTATCCATTGGAGGTACATGCCTGAAACTTTACTAATTTTGGGATGGGGAATTCAGTAAAACAGTTATCTGTATCTTTTCTGATACTTTCTAATTTTAGAAACTTTTGTGAAATTATGCAATTTTTAATTTGTCAAAAAGAAACAGTAATGACTATAAAACTTAAAAATTTGTTTCATGAAATGAATTATTAGTCTGTCCTTAATGTTTTTTTTAAGAAAATGCATAGAACAGTTGAGGCAAAAAGTTATTCAAGCACAAGTTTAGACAAAATACAATGAATAAGTACTTTATGCAGTTTTAATATGCATCATTAAAGAAAATGATTTTATCAATGAAACAAGTTTGATTTAAAATGGGGTTCAATTGGTAATGTTTATTGACTCAGCAAAACAAATTTCAATGCGTTGAACCTGTTTTGCATGAAATGAATGCAGCATACTCTCTTTTTGATTTGTATGTGTCTTGAGTTGTATGGGCAGAGATATGAAACCAATTGATTATTAAAGACAAGACTTTGCTCTACAAAGAGATGTGATTTTCATTTCTTTTTTTTAAAGAATTGAATTTCTCTGGTATTTCATCCATCAAATTTTTCAACTTAGAAATCTTTTACAAAAAACAACTTCAAACCTTAGTTAGCCCACCAAATTAACAAGCATTCTTAAAAAAAAAAAAAAAAAAAAAAGGGACTATTTTCAGATGTGCAAGGAGAGAACTTGAAGTGCAACAAATATGAAAAACACTGAAATTGTCAACTTCAAAAATGTGGAAAAGCACTGTCCATAATGGAAATAGTGACATAATTTAAAGAGACGTGGAAAAACTAACCATACACACAAGAGAGATTTGTAACTTTAGAAATTTTTTTTTTTTTCTTTACATACCAATGTCCATCTTTAAGAGAATAACTCATTTCAAACTGCATGGACAATAACCAGCATGCATTATTTATATTTTGGCATTTTAGAACAGCAAAAATATTATTCAATCTATTCCAAATAAATTTTGGAGAGTACTCATGAGAATACCTGAAAGAAACAAATTACTTCTAAAGAATAACTCAAAGACTTGTTTATCCTACAAAAATTCAACCTGTATATTTATTGAAGAAACTGAGGAATCAAGTTTGGTCTTATGGTTCAAATCTTGCTAAATTGTTTCTGTTTTCTTTTACCTTTGTTAAAAAAATGTATTAAAAATTTTGAAAATACAAAAACTATAAACAAAGTCTGTTTGAAAACCATCAAAAATGTAAATAGAAACTTAACTGTCAAAGTAGTTATAATTTTTTTTTAAATTTTTTTTCTTTAAACTCCTAAATCCCATTATGAACCAAGCATCTGCATAAAAATACATTCTTTCTTATAGTTTTATATTAAACAATTTCATCTTATTATGATTAAAAGGTTATTAGTTTCATTGGTACTCAGTAATTATAAAGTTACAGGAATATTGACATAATTGCATTAGATTTTTTTTAATTCAGAGTTAAAATGTGTGTGCATATTCAGCTATTGAGTTACTTAAGCAAACCTTTTTATATATCAATGGCAATAAACAGAAAGATCCATTACAATGAGAAAAATTTGAATCCATTCATCATAGGTAACTAACTCGGACTTCAAATAGTATTAGAGAAAAGATTCTGAAAATTATATATATATATAAAGAATTTGAGTGCCATTTGCAATTTAAAGTCATAATACAAGTACTGTGTATAAAAATCTCTAATCAGTATAAAACTGAACACTAGTCTACTACAGAATATCACTTCTAGTTTGAAGGTTACAGTTTAATTTTTTTAACCATATGTGAAAATATATGCATAACATTTAGATGCATAAAGTTCATATATTCATGTTAACTGAATGTTTTAATGTGAAATCCAAGAGGATAATGTACCCCTAAAGTTGGAAAAGTGAACAGTCAAAGCAAAAGTTCTTCCCAAACAACACACCAGCAGAAATTCTCACCTTCATGATAGAAATCTTTTTACAATATCTATTCCCTTGTATCAAATATTTCCTGCTTTATAGTATCATTTAAAAAAAAAAAAAAAAAAAAAAACAAATGCAGTGAGATCACGTAATCATTTAATAATCTATTTCACCCCAAATAGATCACGTTCTATATTTTCATTTAATAGATTCTCAGATAATTTTCTCTTATGGTGCCAGATTTCCAGTTAATTAAAACATTAATGTCAACAATTCAAAATACTAAAGATTAATGTTAATATCAAAACAAATAAAAATGTATCAGCTAAATATCAATGATAAGAACTTTTGACCTGTAACCACATGTTTGGATCAATGATTACAACAGTGTCCAAACAAAATTACAATTTTATGTGCCAAGGTACCTGGACATAAGTTATTAGTGATTTCTCATTAGTAATATTTTGAAACAAGCATTAATTTGTTTTTAATACTGTGCAACATTTACACTTTGTTCATAAAGCATGCATGATAAAATGGTTGTGTCAGATGCACAAGTGAAAATAAATATTAGTACTCTAGACTATAAAAATATTAAACTTGCATATTTGTCTTTAGAAATTAAAATTCCAAGTACACTAGGAGTGTAGATTTATTTAAAAATCTATTATTATTTAAATTTAAATGAAAGAATTCAAAATATCAATTTAAAAATTCAAGCTATAGATAGAAAGGATCCATTATCTAACAATTCTTTAATTGCTTGAAAATAAATTGAGAATGATGGTTAAAATGTTCACTTAAAAAGTCTGCAAAGTATAAAAATAAAATCAAACTAAAATAGTACAGCCATGTCACACAGGAAAGCAAATGCTATTTACAAGTAAATGTCAGTTGGACAAAACATTAATCATGCTTCATGATTACTAACTGCATCATAAACAGAATTTGGGGAAAAAAGGAGCATAAATAACTTCCATCTGTTTCTCGTTGTAGCCTGAAGAAACAAAAACTGCTAAGTTGTTGCTTGTCTGGTTTGAGATTAACAGTAAGAATAGGAAGTAGCATTCAAATGAGTCACTCATAATGAAAATGAGATCATTCTTATAAGCATTGCTAGGTAATATTTGTAAAATTGCCAATAAAAATGTACTGTTCAGATTTGAATGCTGAAATATAACAATTGATACTAACTCGGTTTTAGACATTTTATACTAAATAAAATATTTTTCTGAAAATGCCAAGGACTGAGTTTGAATTGAAAATGTAAACCAAGCAATAGTTTAAAAGAAAATAATAAAATATTGGAATCACCATTTCAACTAAAGCTTGAAAACTAAGTTTGTCCCATAATCAAGAGAATTCATCATTTGTAATATATGAAATGAAATTGTTAATG
Source organism: Acanthosepion lycidas (assembly GCA_963932145.1). Taxonomy (NCBI): domain Eukaryota; kingdom Metazoa; phylum Mollusca; class Cephalopoda; order Sepiida; family Sepiidae; genus Acanthosepion; species Acanthosepion lycidas. The sequence continues at coordinate 51,684,207 of OZ010580.1, read as the reverse complement.
CATTCTTGTAAGTCACCAACGGGTTTTCATATTGTCATTGAATGACTGATTGAACTGTCAAGTGTTTGTGTGTATATATATTTGTTTAAAATTTGCTGTATTTATGAAGAATAAGTGCTCAATAATACATACAAGCACAGACACACATATATCTCAATGTTCAAAGTTGCATACCACACCTCAGCTCCAAAGATGAGTGTTTAGATGACCTGTAGAACTAATATTTTTAAAAAGAAACAAGCTATTTGAACAAAAACTAATTCATACAGTTAGATAAATTTAAAAAGGGAAAATTACCTTTTTTTTTCAGTTGGAACTTAAATGAAAATTACAAAAAAGGTTTTATCATTCTTGAAATTTAGATATCAATAGTTCTTGTATTAGAAAAATACTTTTTGTACAAAGAAATGAACCCATTATTATTTTCTGTAGAAGACAATTTTAAAAGAATAATTAATAAAGACAAGAATTTTATATGAACAAATGACAAAATGCGTTACAAATCTGATCTTAAGCATTCAAAATAGCATTCAATTTTAGCAATAGATCCTTTTTTTATTTTACATCAAAGAATCAAATAGCAATTTAAATACTTTCTATATAATAACACCCTTATAGACCAAGTATATTATTTTCCACTTAAAATTTCACTGCCAACAATCTTTTTCTTTTGACTTTAAGATGCCTGTACGCATGCCTTACAATTCATTGGCTTTGATTAAAATAAAGCCTACATAAATTGTAGGCAAATCTAACACGAGTTTCACTATTAATGTTGATTAACTTGATTTGTGGGACTGCTTTATTGTTGAAAGACACAAAATCTTGTTTTAAAATGCATGCTGAAGAAATAGTGGTGAGAGACAAAAGGCAAAATAGCATGCATATTGATTATACAACAAAATTGGGTCACACTATAGAAACTTTTTATTAAGGCAAATACCACATGTCAGAATGTAAGGAGAGGTTTGAAGTCATTACTGAAAGCACAATGACAAATCTAAATGCCTCTTATTCAAATGAGAAAAGATTTGTGGATAGAAACAATACAAGAGTAAATAATTCATTTTCACATTAAAAAAAAAAAAAAAAAAAAAAAAAGGAAGCCAGTTTATTAAAGAAAAAATTTCTTTTTATATTTTGTCTTTAATTGACAATCTGTATCTGGAAATTTACCTACAAAATAGAATTCATATTTAACCCGTAGATGGAATTTCTACCGCAATGAACCAACATACTAAACAAAGAAATGACATGAACTTCAAAAATCAGTCACATACATGAATATATTTGAAAATATACTGAAACTAGATTATTTAGCTGTGCTATTCAAGAGTGCTGCTTGAATAATTATAAGAACTTCCAAAATGATAAATATACCAAATTGTTTTAACATTAAATTACAAGATTTCAACTGAAACACTAACAATTTGGTTAGATAATTAAAATAGCAAATTGGCAAATACAATTCTGAGATGTCATATATTGAAACACCACAGCTTATTACAAAATCTGTGTGTGTGTGTGTGTGCATATATATATTATATATATATATATATATATATATATATATATAAAAAATTGTAAGACCAAATTGAAAAGTTTACTTGTGACACATTTCATCCATTAAGACTTCATTGGACTAGGTTTGTTGACATGGTTATGATTGTGCATGAACAAGAGATGCTGGTAGTTTCAAAATATTGAAAGAATTTTTTAAAATTTTTAGAACCTTGCAATACCCTATTTCATATTCAATGTGGAACAAAAGGTTCATAAAATATTCCAAAATAGAAAAGTAGTCCTTCCTGACAAACCCAATAAATAAAAAAATTTCTACCTACTATCACAACTACAACTGAAAAGAATTTATCTAATGGAATTTTTCACAACTACATCTAAAACAATAAAAGACAATCAATACAAAACCACAAGCCAAATCTTGATGGAGAAAGTTTAAACAAAAGTCTATATGAACACAAAAGGGACTTTTTAAAAGCAACAAAGCACAAAACAACATTAGTTGATCATTGTAACGAAACTGACCAAAGTTTTGACATAACAAATGCTACACTGATTAGAAAAGAGAAAATAATTCACTAAGATGAAAATGTCTGGAAAGTGCTTTAATCACTAGTTTTGCCACAGTAAATTTACATCCAGGCTCTTACAATATATCACCATCCTTGGCAGATTTTCTGTTATCATAATGTGGAATAGTTAAAAACAAAGATGATGGAAAGAAAAAGCATATAGATGAATTTGTCTAGATTGCAAAAAATTATTTAAAAATTTTGAAACTACCAGCATCTCTCGTTCATGCACGTGTAGTCATGACATCAACAACCCAGTCCAATGATGTCCTAATGAATAAAATATGTCACAAATAAAATTTTTCCATTTTCTCATACAATTCCCTCAATACTGTTTCTCAATATATAAAACAATATTCAGTTATTAAATAAAATTCACATTGTATGCGAGATACTAAAGATTTCTCAACCAAACTAAGAGTCCCTTAAAAGAAAAATATGCACACAATCTGATGTTTGGTCATATATTTAAGAAGCGAGTCAGCCCTTGCTTGTACATAGGAAAATTCCTTGCATTAACAAGATTCTTAAGAAGAGTTAAGGATGTTCCAGTTACCAATTTTACAAAAAACTGTAACATGTAAAAATTTAATTACCATCATGTTACTATTTGTTGAAATGATTTCAGTGTGTATCAGCACATTTCATAATTACTGTGGTAATATGGTTAAACATAATTTTGGTATGATAATCATATCAATTTTTCATACTGTTGAATCACATTAAGATTATTCAGCACTCACCTCACAGCTTTATAATTGTGTGTGTGTGTGTGTGTGTGTGTGTGTGTGTATATATATGTGTGTGTGTGTGTGTGTGTGAGCAGTTAGCTAAGTTTGTGGAATCATTTGAAATAGAGAAAAATAAGATAAAGTACTTGATTATATTTATGCATAAAGTTTAACTGCCAATAATGGTATAGCTATATTAAAATTTATTCTTATCATTATAATCATATTTTGAATTAAGAAAAATCTGAAAATTCATTGAACTTATCTTTGACAATTTAAATTAACAAAAGCTTCAAAAGTTTGTTCATATAGGTTAGCAGATGCTTAACTCATTTTAAAGCAAATAGATTCATTATGCATCTGAATCTTTTCAAACATTAAAGTTTTAATGTGATTAAATTTAATTAAATACAATTTCAATGAATTATAAAAACTTTATACATTCATATAAAAATATGTAAAGGTAATGTAAAAAAAGAAAATCAACATAGTAACATAAAAAAAGAAAGATTTCCAAGATACACAATTTAATAATTATGATAATGGCAAGAAATGCAGAGAATTGTGTATTCTTTGATAGTTAATACTATTAAAGTATGTGACAAACATTTAAGGAGTTTGTAAGAAAGAGCATGCTGAAAATAGAGCAACATGATAGCAGGTAAAATTGTTTGCTGTAGATAAGCTGAGTGATAGTCAAGCAAGTGAACAGTTCACCTAGATTTATTTTTGTCTTTAGCTGTTGCTTAAGAAAAGTAGCAGGATCCTGAACACAAGTTAAAAAAAACAAGCAAGCAATTGCTGAAACTAATTTGCAAAGAAGGAAAATGGGGAGAGATGCTTTCCATGGACAGAATTTATGCAATAAGACTAATTGGTATTGGCCAAGACTAGTACGGAAGGAAAGAGTAGCAGCATGTGCTTAAATGTGTTGAATACACACTTGAAGTGGGTGGTGGCACTTAAGTGACATAAGATCTGGGCAGGATTTTATATTTTCTCATCTCAGTACAAAAATTTTAAAAATTAAATGGGAATACATTTCATCTATTTTCACATAAGCTAAGACATATTAAAACAGGATAAGAAACAAGAAATCAAACAATGCTAGATTGAATTTCTTTGTTTGCATACACACCCATATTTTAAAGTCACTTAAAAGCAATGAGCAAGTGATTGACTGAACTTATATTGTACCATGCTAAAAACAGAAATTGTTAGTTAAGCATTGTTCAGAATTGTTATCTTTATTTTCTATTGCTATCAAGAATTGAGAGTAAATAATCATTGAATCTATTGACTTATATTTTACATATTCTGCAGATAAAAGTATGACTGAAAAAATAGTTTATTCAGTAAAAAAGTACTTCATAATTAAAGCAAAACCACTGACAACTATTGAGTTAAAATCTGAAATTCTTTTGGTAGCATTGTATTAACAGGAAAAAATGAATAAAGCATATGACTGTACTTTTAGCAAAATAACTATCTTTGATAATAGTTGAAGTTATTTTCCTCTTTAACTATAGTTTCATATCTCGAACTGTTAATCATGAAGCAAGGAAAACATTTTTGTTAGAAATCTTATCTGAAAAGAACAGAGTTAGAAGCCTACTATAAGCTCATAAACAGCCCATAAAAAATAGCACTGTTAACTAGGTCTCTGCAACAGGATTAGAGTTTGATCATTAAATTGATTTGCAGACCAAAATTAATCAACAAAGATATTTATTTCCAAAAACTTTTTAAATGTTAGTTATATTTTATGTGCTGATCAAATTCCTAAGAAAAGATTTACTGAATAGCATCATGTATTAAACCAAATATTTATGAAGAAAAATGAATCTAAATATTATTAATGAGAATATGGTGGATTGAGTCCATCAAAAAAGAAGAGGGTGCAAAGATGTGTGACTTCTCAATCTGACTAAATTATCAAATATCAAAGTTTTAGGGGAAAAGCTTCTTGCGCCAACTTAAAACTTTTCAGCACTCCTTGTAAAAGTCAATGTGGTAGCTTACCTAAATAGGTTAAAAAAACAATTCTGAGTATATTAGTCACAAATGACCAATATCTTAAAATAAGATTTTCTAAAGATTTAATAAATTGAACCAAACACGTCTTAAATAAATCTGAATAACAATTCAACTTTTTTAAAATCTTTTAATCTTTCAAAGGTATTTGTTTTATGAAAGTTCTTTGGCAAAATGGCTTAGAAACTAAAAATGGCACATTTTTCAATGTTAAATAATGAAAATGATTTTATATAGAATGAAAAAATAATTTTTGTACAAATACTGCAATCAATAGAAAATATCAATATATTTTTTGCAAATAAATTAAAAAGTTAACATTTAAAAAATGTTTGTAAACTTTTTAAATTAAAAAAAATCTCCAGACATATTTTTGCATGTTAACAGAACACAATCAGCTAACCTGTCTTAGAGTTAAAACAAAGAAAAAATAAATAGCCATAGTTTTCATACCAATAGATGTTAGGAATGTTTTTCTTTTATTAACTTACTGTTAGTTGTAACTGATGTCAATTGATATTTATAGAAGATATTTAATAACTTAAAATGTCAAATATCTAAATTATATTTACAAAAACTTGTAAATTCTATGCTGAGAATCTGCTATCAATCATTTAAAAATTCCAGAACAAGCCAGGTTGCTTGAGTGAGAGTTTGACATCAGATCCAAAACCTCTCATAAAAAAACTTGTTACAATTTACAAAGTGTTCAGCAAATGTCTGAGCAAGTTTCAACAGGTTCCAATCAGGTCTTGGTCAGCATTAAACAATTCCAGGCTTCAAAATGGTATCAATAAACAAATATAACTTGATTCTTGTAAAGATAAATTGAGAAATAAAAATCATCCTTTATATTAGTAAAGCTTTTGTCATCATAACTTAGAAGCAAAGTGTCGAATTTAAGCCATCATGTTTTAAGTTTGATTATACCTATTATTTCAAGTTAAATAAGTAGAACCAATTTTATATAAGTCTTTTCTATTAGTTGAATAAACATTAAATTTTTCAATGCCTAAAAAATGGTCTGTGAGTAGTAAATAGCAGCCTAAATGAATAGGCTAGTCACTGGTGCAAATGTTCAGTAAAACCCGACAAAACTTCTATAACCGATTAAAACACTTATCAAACAAAATACTTTAAGTAGCTTAAAATTGTGTTAATACACCTGCATGTTTTATAGTACTGAGCTTGTGATACATAAGTATTTCATGTTTGAAAAGGTATCAGTAAACATTAAGCATCAAAACAGTGAAAGAAAATATTTCAAGATAAAATGATCAAGATTTATTCGTAAGATCTATCAAATTTGCTTAAAATGAAATTAAATAAGTTATTCTTATTCCTAAAATTAATTACTAGTATTACCAGTTATTTTAAATACTAAGATAATTAAGAATGGAGTCATGTCAATTACATTAAATTTAACTTTTCTGTAAAATATTTTAAGCAAGTGAAAATATTTAAAAGTTCTAGAAAAGAAAAGCTGAAACATAATATGACATGAATTCTTGGTGTAATTAAACATTGACAAAAATCATACTTAGAATTTAAAAAAAAATTTAAAAAATAAGAAAAAAAAAAACAAAGCAAATTGAAAAAGATTCAAAAATCTAACCTAGGGAATAAATACCTAAGTATGTAAGATTTATTTTTGCAAATGTATCAAGACTACTAACATCTTCAAAATTATATTAGAGGATTAAGATAAAATCATTATGGAGATTTTGTGGTGATTCAACCACAAAGTTTAAGATGCAAATTGGGTTTGTTCAGTTATATATGCAAGATTTTTAATTTACAATCTGATCTTGATAAATAAACACTTTTATTATATGCCTTTAAATTTGGAGTAGGAAACTTATCTTGGTTGTTATATTTCCATTTCAGCTGTTATACCTTCTAGGCTTCTTGATGTCTATCATATTTTGCAACCTTTTCTGAATTTTGAACTAAACTGTTTATTCAATATGTGGGGATAGACTGTTTTCATTCCAGGTTTAGGAGATATATCAGTTAATTTTGTCTGTTCACCTTTGTGTTACTTGTCTGTTTCTTCCACAAACCCAAAGTATATGATTTTGCTGCAATCAGTTAAGTGCCACATGTGATACATGCTTGGACGATACATGACTGTCAAAGCAGAAGATTTTTCCCCCACAGTAAGTTGTCATTTCTTTCTGCAGTAGACAGGTTGCCAACCAAGGCTAAAAAACCCAGTCTGTCCTGCTATTCAATCCATAGCTTAGAAGAGATGGATTCATACCTTTCCCAAGGGTATTTGTGTGTAAATGAATAACAAACTCAACTGGAATTCGAACTCGGCTCTCAGAGTTCTCATTGCAAGTCAATATCCATTACACCACAATGCCCAACTTAGAGATTGAACTCACATGTGTTTTAACCAATGCTTTCATCCATCAGGCCCTGTATCTCTATGACAATCCAGTAAATCTAGCTTGAAGATGAATGCCATCTGGGAGTCTCTGAAGAAAGGAAACTCAAAACATTTCCACCACTCGAGTATAGAGATTAGGTTTAAGGCTCCAAATTTCCACCACTGGATTTTACAAGACATCTGAAGAAGATCAGAGGGCACAATAACCAAAATATTATTAGTATAATAGTAAAAATGAGTTATCTAGTTGGAATGTTGCATATAACAATTCTTCATCGTGAAAATTCCAACAACATTCATTTTTATGTTGTTATACAATGACAGTAACACTAAGTGCAAATATCAAGAATGTTTTAAATCAAAAACACAAATAGTAATAATGAAAGTATAATTTATAACATACAATTCAAGACTATATTATCAAGTGACTTAACTGGAAATAGATTTTCTTTTAAAAAATTACCCAGCCAGTATTTTACTCTGGTAAAAAAAAAAAAAAATAATTCTTTAATGTCAATTAAAATAAACAGTACTGTCAACTTGTTTTCACTTAGAGAATTTTGGGACTTTACAGAACAAAAAAATCTTAAAGTTAACAGCTTACAAAGAAATTTACTATAAAACAAATTTGATTAAAATATTTTTGATAAAGTACTTTTCAAAGTAACTATAAGTTTATTCAAACTTTCAGTTGCTAAATAAAAATTACTAAGTAACATCATTGCTCAAGTTTCTTAACACTTGAAATTAATTAAATTATAAAAAATAAAATAGCTTGCAATACAAAAAATGCTGTGTTATCAGAAAAAAAAAAAAAAATATTTCAAGTCTGGTATCAAGAAAATTACCGAACTGTGAAATTAATGCTCCAAAAATTTACTAACCCATTTCTGAGCAAACAGACAAATACATATTTATATATAAAAAAGTATAACAGATTTTTTTTTTTTACTCTTCATAAAGAGAAAAAACAGATGTAACCAAATTCATCAGCCACTTTCTAATCTTCAGAACTTGTTATGAGTGAAATTGGAAACACCCAAACCATGTGAAACAAATTAATCCTTGAAACAGCAAATAATAATATCCATGAACATGTTAATATTTTTATTTGGTCAATGAAAATACTTAATATTTTCTTGACTGAAATATACATTTGTAAACTAATAGTTTTAACGACATAAATGCAGCCTTGTCAGAATGTTATCAGTGATATTTCTACCAAAAAGATTAATCATGTAAGAAAACAAAAAAAAAAATTCTTATATATTTTCTAGATCCACTATTTTAACCTTTGTACCAAAGTAGATGACTCTAGATAAACTTCAGATCACGAGAAATAGAACTTGAATGATTTCAATATAAATAACATTTACACTTTCTTTAGATAAACGTTCCGAGCTCAATCATAATGACACTTAGAGCCTCTGAAGATTCTGTTATACATTCAAGAAACTAATATCTTCTATTAGAAAATTATGAAATTTAAATAAAGTAACACTTTCTGCAGATGTCATGATAATCATAATTTAGCAAGTAAACTTCTTTCAAACTGTTTTACAATGAAATGTAAAAATTAGCAAAAAGAATTTCTTTAAAATTAGAAATTATGTCCGACTTAATTAGAACACTTTTCTTTCAAATTAAAAAAAAAAAAAAAAAAAAGTCATAAATGAACTTGATCCATGTTTAATGACTGGCATGTCAAACACCAAGTAAGTTTTGCTCATGCAAATTAAACTTATACACGACATATTTTTGTCTATATTAAAAACCATTGAGGAATAGTAGATAGCTGTAATGCAATAATCAGAAGAGTAATCAAACTACTTAACACTTAAAATGAAGAAAAATGTAACTTTATTCATCTAAGCTTTAAATTTGTGAATCAGAAACAGTTTACTTCATATGAAAAGACAGCCCAAAGAAATTACAATTGAAAGGACATATGTACTGAACTCTAAGTTTTTAATCAAACAGATAGGATTTCTTTTAAAAAGCCTCACATACTTTCTTTGAGTGTCATTTTTTTAAGTTTACTTCTAAATAAAGGAATTCTCAATTTACATAGAATATTCTCCGGCATACAAAAAAAGCTTTCAAATTAATCATTAATTGATCTTTATTTTTATAAACAAAAAAACATTGCTCTGGCCTTATGGAATAAAACTGTTCAAGTAAAACATACATCAGTTTATTATTTAAATTACTTTTGGGAGCATTAACATTTATATGGGTCAAACAAAGTCATGTTTCAGTTACTTTTGGTCAATACTTTGTCAACACATACATCATAAAAAACTGGTTTTAGAAGTTTGCACTGACAATAGCTATCTCATAGGAAAATTAAATCTTGAAATCATTGTTTACAAGATATTTAAGGTTTCATGACAGTTCCCAATCTCTTGACAAAGTATCTTCAGAGGCGCTAAAGTAAAATTTCTAGTCATTCTTTAAAACATTGGAAGACTATTTTTGTTAAAGTTTAAAATAATTCAAGAAAATTGATGAAAGTGTTCAGTTAAGGAGAAAGGAAGTGTAATAGTTTACATCTTGAATCAGAACAGTAGACAGTCTAACAAGGACTTTGCAAAACATTGGCATTTATAGGAGTTTTGATACTTTTAAATATTATGTCCCTTGAAGGACATGGGTTATTACAGCACTCCAGTTTTGTTAATATGTGAACTGCCATGACATTATTTTGAATATAGTGTAGTCCTTCTGCTAGACTGGCTGCCACCTAAGGCTAGAAAGACCAATCTGCCTTGATACAATACCAAGTATTTAAATAACAACATTGTCTTAAAGATATTAAAAAAACAAATAAATTGATGGGCATGTATATTCACTCTTATTCTCAATACGGAATTGTTTAAACATTTTCTTGGTACATTTAATAATTTATTAATACTAATAATTTATTTTATTAGTTTTATAAACTTGATCCTCACACTTTTAAGTGTTATATGTGAAGGAAATACAACCTGGAGGCTCAATTACAAAAAACTAATCAACAAATAGGCAAAGATTTTGTGTTTAAAGGAAACAAGTCATTACATGCAAAGGGTGATAAATTTTGATCGTCTTTTATGCAATTTTAATGTTAAGCCTTAACAGTCAAGTCAAAAACAGCTACAAGTAGGTTCAGAATGACTGAGTGTCAAGAAATAAATGCATTTCAAAAGGTATTACCAGTCAATAAATAGGGGAGAGAGTAAAGAGTTTAATTACGATATCAGGTCTCCTTGTTATGACGGCAGACATAAGCAATGAATATCTAAGTGAAAAGTTGTGACATCACATTTTTGTGCTTAAAGACAAATTGAAGCATATTTCTAAAACACAAAAATGACTATATCGGTCACACAGCCTGATTTCTCCTACTTACTAGAGACTTACTAATGAGAGATTCTATTGTTATGGTAAGTGTCATTACTCAGCACCAACAAGCGAACGTGCCCAGTGTTACTACGATAACGAAATATCTCATTAAGTAGTAAAAACAGGTTACGACATTGCTCGTCCACCACTACTTTTGTATTTGTTTTGCTGTTAGATTATTTTGGATAGTTTTTTACTTTGATTTTAAAAGGCAGAATTCTTTCTTATATGCGATAACAAAGTTAATATAGGCATATAATTAGTCACGCAGAAAATATAATAAAAATTACTTATTTCCGTTATTTTTTTTTTTAAAGAACAGGTAAAGTAGTTAAAATAAATTATGATAATTCTAGATCTGTCAAGTTAATAATTGATAAAGATTTCGATACATTAAAAAAAAAAAAAAAATTAAAATGTGCTACTATTCAAATCAAATTCGGGTGCATTATGAAGAACAGAATTTTCTGGGAATACTACAAAGAAAGTGAACGTAAAGAAGGTTCAAGTGATGTTTAATTTTCACTTGTTAAAAAGGATCAAGAAATTAAGCCTTAATTGATTTGACTAAAAGCGTTAATTTTAAAGCAGTCCTAGCCAAGTCAATTACTTCTTAGGAGGAAAATAGGTTCATTCTTGAATCTTGAATAATGAGATTTTTTATTAATTCAGGTAAAACTAAGTCAGTAGAGAGAGGTAATTTTTTAGTTTACATCTCCAACAATTAGCAAATTATTTTCTTCATTTATGAAAATAACTTTAGTTTTAAAAACTTCAAAGTTTCAATAAGTAAATGATTTAAAACATTTAAAAATTACTAAATGTACGTCAAGTAATAATGATTATAATAACTGATCAGAATATTATGCAGCAGTCGTCATCATAGTACCGAACGACCGACATCAAACTGGAAACATCCAATTAAACTTCATTTAAAAATCAAATGTTTCTATTTTTCAACATACAATTCCTGCTGTTTTTTAAGGTAATGTCTATTGCGTGGGAACCAATTCTCCCAAACTGAGAAAGACCATATGTCAAATAGTTAACTTACTACCTTCGAAATCTAACTACAAACATTTTAAAAACCAATAGTATTTTTTTCATTCAACTGTTGCATTTATCATTTGTTCAATTCAAAGTCAAACGTTTTTAATAACGTGCAACATTTTCAATCACGTTAAAAAATAAATAAAAAAAATAAAATAAAAACAAGAGGCCATATAATAATTAAAAAAAAAAAAAAAAAAAAAAAAAAAAAAAAAAAAAACAACAACAACAACAACAACAACAAAATCACAGAAATTATTTTTCAAGTAAATTAGTAAGAGGATTTAATTTCAAGTCACTGTTGCCAGACGTTAAAATAGCGCGCAAGCCGCCGGCATTTTTTCCGCTATCATTTTTTTTTAATTTTTAAGAGATCCCCTCTCCAACTATGACCCCCCACCCCCACCCCAAAGTATGTGTCTCCCGAATTTGAAATTTTCGCATAACGTAAAAAAGGGGGGGGGGGTAATTATAAAATAAAAAGATTGTAAAGTTTCTTGGTGGGGAAAAATCTCTATACATCTTTTTAAAAAGTTTGTTTTAATCTGCCTACATCATACATGATCAATTGCTGTAATTTGTTGGAAGTGAAAATACAAGGTTCGTGAAGTGAAATAAAACAAAGCGTAGTGCTACATTAGGTAGCGATTTAGTAGTGGCAACCGAGAAGAGTGTTTCCGTTGAAGTCAGAATCCGGTGAAAGGGGAACAAGAAGCAACAATGGAGACGAAGATGACAATTAGTTAATAAGAAAAAAAAGTTGCTGGTTAATAGCAAAAAAGACCCGACACAAAACTCCAGTCAAGCAGTATAAACACTTAAAAATGTTTGCTCGATAAATTTCAGGGCGGAGTTCAAGTGTTAATAATGTGGATACATTTCTTTCCCTCCCCACTACACATGAAAGAGAAGAGATGCAAAGTAAATTCTTAAAAAAAATTAATAATAATTCAATTCAATAAAAAAAAAAAACTAAAGAGAATTATTTTTAAATTAGCCAGGAACATATTTCAAAAGAAATGCAATTTTCTAATCAAAAAAAAAAAAAAAAAAAAAAGAAATGGGGGAGAAAAATTAATATTGCTACACAACACAAATGACGAATTGCTAAAATACAAACCTTACAATACATATCAAATTCTTAAGTTTGTACAATAAACTAAAAAAAAAAAAAAAAAAAAAATATATGGTAACTGAACAGGAACAACGAAAAGATATTATAAATCGAGTATGATGCGATTATATACCAAATATAATTTAGAGGCAATAGCCCCAGGAGAATTGTTGATTTACCTAAAAATAGCAGTAAATCAAACGAGGGTAGCAGATTTATGTCAATATGGTCAGAAATAGTTTTCTACTTTTCTTTGAATGTTAAGAAAAGAAACGATGAAAGAAAAAATGCGGTTTAGTATTTGTAAAACTATATACATTCTTCTTTATTCCAAGAACTAAAAGTAAAACTTATCGTTTCCCCCATCTCAAACTTTCTATACATTGACATGTTTATTTTTGTTTATTACAAAAATTAGATTATGTTCAATACAAAATAATAATACAAAGCAGAAAATTTTTAAAAGTATTTAAATTACTACTTTTCCTCCTTACCTTATATATAGTACAATTTTTACGATAGTCTGTCACGTGACCAAACTAATTTTGTAGTATTAGTTGTAGCATTCCGCCTTTAATTTTAAGTGTTTTTTTGCTTTTTCATTTCTCAAGCCAGAACACTCGTGTTTTTATTTCTATGAATGCTACAACATCGAAAATATTAAGGTGTGAAACTGTACCCAAGTCAAATAGATTTTAATTTAAAATAATGTTGAAAAAGAAATGGAAACCTTAGTTTTAAAAATAAAATGAAAAGATCTTTTCTCAAGTAAGTCAAGTTTCTTGTCAAATGGCTGGATCTTACGAAAGTGTTTTCTTTATTTCCCTCCTACTAGTTAGAGCAAGACTTCTTTTAATTTTAAACTAGCACCCGAGTTTGGAGGGGTTCGTTTTTTTTTTTGTTTTTTTAAAAAAAAAAAAAAAAAAAAGTATGATTTTATCAATATGGCCGATTTACCACGTGACAGAGTGAGGTGAAAATTGAAAATGAGAAAATACTTTACAATTATTTTAAAAAGATACAAAAAATAATCAGATGAAAGGTTCTTTTTATGTTTTGGCATTTCCAGTAGCAGTCACGTGACAGCAGTAGCCATATTGACACCTCAACTTATACTTTAATTTTTTTTTTCTCCCCTCTCTCTACGTGGTGGGGTAAATTTTATTTAATACGTACCACAAGAATCGTGCACTTTCTTTTCCAATAAAAAAAAAAAAAAAAAAAAAACAGTATGAAAACATGTGTTTATTACTGATCAGTGTTAAGCTTATTGACGTCTTATCAAAAATACCCTTTAAGAACATTAACAATTAAAGAGAGTAGTTTGAGCATTTTTGACTGAGTTTTCAAACATTTGTTTTGAATTATTTTGTGCATGCTTTAGTTTTTTTCCAAACAAAATTTGCTAATCTTTTATAAATAAAAAGTGTCAGCTATTAGTATTTGTAGATCAAAAAACAAATGTATTAATAAAACAAAATTAAATAAATATATGATCTCCATCTCCAAATAACCTGAACTATACATCAAGTTAGTTAGGCAGAAGCTGAAGCATCAAGTTTCTCAGTAAACTTTTTATTTATTTTTTAACTTGTGTTAAATTGTTAAGCAGATCGTAATTCTATACATCTTAAATGTTTAAAATTAATTTGGAATCCAAGAAAAAAAAAGTTAAAGTGGTCTTTATTCCAGTAACATTTCATTTTTAATATAAATCAACCTGAACATAGGGCTTCTTCATAAGTGCAAATAGTCGATAATGGCTATAATTCAGTCAGTGTCACAGGTACACACTGTATAACTCAAAAGAATAGAATGGAATGGAGAAAATAGTAATATCTCAAATGATTTTATAAACAAAAAAAATCTGAGTGAAATTACGAATAATGAAGGTGAAAAAAAACGGATGTTACCTTAACTAACACAAAGCGGAAAAGGAAAAGACGAGTGTGGGTGGGTATAATTATAAAAATGGAACAGTGGACAATCCAGGTAAATGAAAAGTTATAAAAGCTTCCAGTTAAACATCGGTATTATTTTTCTTAATAGGAGGGGGATTAAACAAAAAAATAGACTCTTAAGTTCAAATTGACACTAAACAAACATGAAAGCGACCCAAGAACAGTAGAAAAAAATCTAACTCTCTCTAAATGGTTGTATGGGTGTAGCAGTTTTTATTTTGTTGTTGCTTAACGAGAAAAAAAAAAGTTAGATAGAGTTTTAAAAAATTTTTTTACAAGGAACTACTAAACAATTTAACAACACAACAGAAGAAAATAGAAAACTGATCATTTTTTAATAGCCATGTGGAGATAGTAATTTTTTGCCGTACCCGTGGTAACTCCCGGATTTGGTTGGCATCCAAAAGTAACTCCTCTAAACTCCTGGAGTATCGAAGAACATCATCAGGTACAGTGATGAGGTTCCAATGTCGCCGGTCCAGGTACTCCACTTGCCTGTTACACGCCGGGAACAAGGGTATACACTTGAACATATTTATGTCTCCTCTGCTGGTGCTGGTCGCCGCCGCACCTTCTTGTCCTTTTTCTTCTCCTTCTCGACTCCTCCTCGCGGACGGTGACGGAGATTCCTCCTGCCGCCACTGTACAGCCGCCACGGTCTATGCTCAGTTAGTAGACACCGACACACACAAACCCCACCCACTTAAAAACAAACCACTTCCGACCAAATAGTTTCCTTTTAAAATTAATAACAACACAAAGTGAAATGGCTTAGTTAGCTACAAAGCAATTTGCAAACTAGTGTAACTTATTACAGTGTACACAGTTTGCCTTAACACATTTAGTTCATGTATTGTATACGTTCAGATCAGACTGTATGTACTGAAATGTGACTGCTTGAATTTGAAATATTGTCTCTTGTCAAGTTGTTTTTTGGTGTTTTTTTTTTTTTTACTGTTTTTTGTTTGTCATTTAGGTGTTACTGTTAGTTTTATTTCCTCAAAGTATTTCCCCAAGCAAAAATAGTTGACTTTTTTTTTTTAGTAGAAACAGCCTCCAGATTTCTGAATAATAATTAAAGAATTTTAAAAATAAATCACACGCACAAAAAAATACTTTTTTTTTATAAGTTTTTTTTCTTTTTTTTTTTTTTCTTTTTTACGTGACTTTTTTTATATACATGTGGTTTGGATATTAAAATATCATACTTTTTTGAACACCCCCAAACTTTTAAAACTTGACCTTTTTATCTGCTTGTTTCTTTATTCAAGATGAATTCAAGGGTGTTGTTTTTTTTATGATACTGGCGTATTGATTGACGACAGGGTGGGATAAGCATTAAGTTGGATGAGGAGCAGACTTTGGTGGAGGTGAATATTGGCGACGATGAGTGATTGATTGGGTGTCGTGTACTTTGATTGCACAACACACATTTACAAACAGTAGCCGCAACCAAGTTCCTCTAACTTGGACTTCTCCCTTCTTTCGTTTCCTTTTTATTATTATCCTTCGTCTTCTCCGTCGTCTTCGACTACCTCGTACGTGTATGTCTGCCGCTACTAGACAAGAAGAGACAAGAGACAGGCATGATGATGATATACAACGTGTGTCCATCCATATTTGCTGCTGGCCTTCAAAGCTTTGACTCGGACTATTGGAACCGATTCTTTTTTTCTGATTTTGACTGGTTCTGTACGGAGAAAGAAACATCCATCCATCCAAGAAACGGCTGCGGGAAACAGAAGATGAGGACGACACGACGACCAACAACTTAAAACTATTATTTTTATAATTATTAGTATTGCAGCCGTGGTATGCCCCTTTCTCCTCTTTCCCGTCTCTGTTGTCGTGGTCGCCTTCGTTTTTGTTATATAATTGTGGTGACGTTGTTTTAGTGGTCGTTGGTAGCTGCCTGTCTGTATTTTTTATCCTCCTCCTCCGAACATCGATACCTAACCTTGTTGGCCTACCCCAAAATCAGAAATAAAGGTTAGGTATTCTTTATCTTTTCTTCAAAATCTAACTTTAAATTTTTTGTCCCCTTTTTTTCATAAAGGAAAAAAAGGCAGATAGGTTGTGTTTTTGTTTCTTGGTTTGTTTTCTTTTCTTGTTATTGTTAGTAGCGGGAAGGGCACGGCGACAATCGTACGTACATTACGTACGCCGATGTTTGGTGGTGTGGATGTGCGAAGAGGAGAGATACACTCAAAGAAAGCGCAGACAATTTACATGGAAGGAGGAGGATGAGGAGGAGTAATCAATCAAATGGAAGAAGGAGAGAGAGTAGGAGTAGATGATAATACTGAATGACGAGTAGCAAATGATAACGTGGGAGTAGTAGCAGAAGTAGACATCATAATCAGAGTAGTTGCAGTAGACGTGGCTTCAGCAGTTGTAGTTGTAAAAGTCGATCTCCTAAATAATAAAGGCCGTTTTTTTTAATCTTACTCCTACATTCCCACTCACTACCTACTTTCTCTAAAATAGTAGTGCTATTAGTTGCATTGGGGGTGTAATAAAAACAATAGTCAATGTTATTGTTAAAAGATTAAGAACGCCGTAAGTTAACGTAACACTAACAGTCTAACAGTGATAAACCGAAACGCCTTCCTTTTTTTTTTTTTTAAGTTTTCTTCACTAATGATTTCTTGTGCTTGTGAGGTTATGACCTGTAGTTGAATGAAAGAAGTAAAAGTGATTTTGCAAATGGGGAAATTGGCCATTAACAGCAAAGGTATTGCTTTGAATGTCAACATGTAACTTACTTAACCAACGTGAGCCACGCATACATTTTGTTTTTTTTTTTATTATTATTTTTTCATCGAACCTCTTTACCTTCAGCTCCCTAGCATACCGCTGAGCCAAGGTCGATTTTTGTAGTAGTTAAAGTTGCACGCGTTTTGTCAACGATTTGCTGTTAGATGAAAAAGTAAATACAATAGATACCGCATTTTGTTGTAATATTACTTAGTCATGTATAAATGGTCTTTAATGAAAGATTAATAATTGAGATAAATTGTAATTTATTTATATAAAAAAAAAAAAAAAGTCATTCGTTTGAAATGGGTATTATTGATTGATTGATTGAGGTCGCAAAAAAATGGTTACCCAGAGTTTATATTTCTTGTATAGAAATGTTGGAATCGCCCTTTATTTCCTTTTTTTTTTTAGCTTTTGTTGTGTGTGCTTTTTTTTTTTTTTTTGTCAGCAGTAAGGTCTTCTTGTACTTAAGACCATGTGGTTTTAGTTGAAGAAGTATAGATATAAAAAAAAAAAAAAAAGCAGGTATTGCTGGTTATAGTTTTCATTTCTTCTTGCTTTGGTTTTTGGCCCGTTTCTAATAATTTGTACGGTAATCGTAATAATTATTGTTTCACTTAAATGACTCTTTCTAAAATAAGTACAAGTATGCCTTTCTTCTGTCCTTATTTGTTCAGCAGACCAGGCGAGCAACAAGTCCTGTATCGAAGGAAAAGTGCTTTATTTCCCATATGTTTTTTTAGTTTACTTTTTTATTTTTCATAATACACTTGATTTAAATTTGTTAATTTACTAAAAAAAAAAATTGTTTTATATTTTTAAATCAATTTGTTTTACCGTCTTTTTGCTCTTGCTTTAAAAGTCTAATAATTTATCTGGATAAATTTAATTTCACGCGCGATATGAATTAAAAATAAAATATGAAAACTGGTAGAGTGTATGACTGATGAGTTTTACTTTTTTTGACAATTAAAATTTTAAAAAAACCTGCGTTAATTAAAGTTGAATTAAGGAGCGTGAAGAACAAGTACAGAAAAAGCTGCCCACGCAATGAGTTCTTGAAAGATTCTCTGCTTTCAATCCGCCTACTACTGGTTTCTACAGATATTTTTAACATCTAAGATTACAAACTCAATTCTCGGTAAGTCATTATAATTTCTAAGATGGAATCTCCTCCTTTCCCTTTTTTTCAATATGCAGTTTGCGTGGTTCACTGGTTGTCGTTCCTACAGTGGGCACTTGAAGTGTAATTTTTATTTTTCGCCCAATTTTAAGAAGATTAATAAAATTGCGAGATAGCGAAAGAACGAGTTTGAATTTGATTATGAAACCATAAAAAATTATAACTTTTTTTAAAAGTTGTATTACGGTTAAGAACATAAATTGAAGTTCTAACTTTTTTCATCACGAATAATAAGTTAAGATTAAGAAGAACATTTTTATTTTTAAAACTTCTGTAGCTTGTCTTTTTCAGGGCTGAAAAAAACATTAAGAAACGATCATTTTTATTTTAATAAAACAGTGTAGAGAAACATTTTGTAAAATTTTTCCTTTTCATCTTCATTCTTGAGTAAAAAAAATAAAATTATCGATTAAGATCACCTGACTTAGCATATTTCCTTCTCTCCTGAGTAAAAAGAGTTTGGTTGAGTTCTTCAATGGTTGTTAACAGCCGTTTTCATTTCCCATGGTATCATCATACATTTATAAAAAAAAATATCTGAAAATATTTAAAATTTTACAGTGCTTTTTTTTTTTCGTTTCGATAAGTCAAAGTGCTTCATGGTAGCCGCGTATCTTTCTCACCATTGTTAAATGATGTTCGAAACCAAATAATAAAGTTCAAGAATTCAAAAGCTAATTTTAATGCAGGATCTCCTCACGGAGAAAATTAGCGCAACATATTCTTCTTTCTTTCACATCCATGCTGTACTGGAAAAAAAAGTAATAGCAAAAAAAAAGTCAGAATGTACTCTTTGATTAGGTACAAAGTCCTAAGTAAAAAAAAGTTTGGTAATAAAAATATTACATTACTACTTGAACTTGAATTAGTGTAAAAATTATTGACAATACAACATTAATTTAATTTTAATTGAATTATTATTTATTTCATTATAACTTTTTTATTTTATATAATTTTATTAACTTAAAGCAATATTGTAATATTAGCAATTTAAAACAAAAATCGCTTCTCAATGGATTTTTGATACTCACAATCAGGCGAAAGCAGGTTACTTTTTCCTACCCTAAGTATGATTTTTCTTCCATGATGCAGTAAGCCTTCTTCAGTAACATAAAAAGTTATATAAACTTACCTCCACAATATCAGAATATGTTATGAAGATTGCTTCACTGGCCAATCATAAGTCTTCAAGATTGGAATTTGTTTGAAGTTTGTAAAAAAAATAATTTGGCAATAAAGAACCAGGTGAAAATATACAAACCATCACTTTTTAAAATTTTAATTTCTTACAAGAATCACCAAATATTTCATAATGGTAAAATATTTAAAAAAATAAAAATAATAATTTATTGAGTTTTTAGCACTCCTGAAGAGAAGATAACACACATTTCCAACTAACACATGACCTTTTAAAACCACCTTGTCCATCACGTGTAATAATAATATTGTTTGAGAAAAACGTATCATTGTCTCTGAGGTGCTGAAAAGTTCTTGACCTGAATCAGAAATTCTTTCAAAAAGAATTTGATGTTTTACTATTTGTTCAGATTTTTAGAAAATGGGTCAGGCCAAGAATTTCTCAGCATCCCGTGTACATGTAAACATGAAGAATATTTGTTCTTTAAAAATTGTAACCTGATGAGAGATTTTCAACTTGAGATATTTTTCTTGGCATCAAGAAATCATAATGCAAATAAACAAATGGATGTAGGAGACTAAAAATTGTTTAAACAAACACTAAACAGTAATTGTCAAATTTTAATTTATAATTTCTTATCTATATAATTCTAAGGATTTTTTTTACTAGACAATGGCAGCAATTTTTTAAATGTCAAGTTGAATTTCTTAGAAATAATTTTTATATTTGATAATCTGTATATGTCTTACATTAAAATTTGAATCACATTTTTTAACTAGAACCAAGATTGCTTTAGGAGTTTTTGCATTTCCTGAATAATTTTGCTCTTTAATTTGAAAAATATAAATCACGGGAACTTTTATTTTTAATTTTTTGTCATTAATGTAGTCTATTTCTATCAGAGTAAATCTTTAGTAATTCAAAAATTTGTTGAAACCTATTTTTCAAAATTTGGAATCTAATTTGAGCAAAATAATATTGTAAAACTTTTACAATATTATTAACATGTAAATTATTCATTTTAAGCTAATTTTAACAAAACAGTCATAATTCTTTTAAGAATTATGACTGTTTTGTTAAAATTAGCTTAAAATGAATCATTTATATGTTACTGCATATATTTTTGTTTTGTGAAGGTTGAATTAAATTAGAAAATGACAAAAATGTCAAGATCATTGTATGTGGTTGGTTCAGACTAATTTCTAGACACAATTCACTCCACCAGAAATTTGGAAATGGCATGCCAGAAGCTCCAATACAAATATTTCAGAGTGTTTGGGTGTCAATCTGAGGACAGTGCAGAGAATTCAGAAAGAGTTGGATGAGTCTAATGGTGATTACAAAGGTACAGCAGCTTGGAAAACTCACTCTGGTCATTCTGATAAAAGAACTTCCGAATTTGTTGGTGAGAGCATCAGATTCAACACAGTGGCCTACATCAAGTGCCTTGAGGAGGTAGTGCTGTCAAGAGAGTGTCTGCTGGAAAATCCTAGGTCTGGCAACAGGACTCTGCACTATGTTGCACAAGCAGGAGAACCCAGTTATGGCTGTCAGACCATTTCTGCAATCACATCACTCCTTACATCTGGCCACCTACCTCCCCACATTGCAACCCTCTCAAGTATTATGTTTGGTGGTGTAGTTGAGCGAGAGACCAGCAAAATTCCTTGTAACACCAAAGATGAACTAATGGCAAGAATTATGGCAGCAGTCACCAACTTAAACAAGGAGACTGTCCAGAAGAGTTGCAGGAGATTCCAAAGACATCTTCAGGTCATGGTTTAAGCCAATGGTGATTTTACTGAATAAATTTACTCTTTAGTATTTCAAGATATTTTTGTGTAATTTTGGTAAATACATCTGTTAAAATGAGATCTCAGTGTTTTCATTTTTGCATAATTTGCACGACAATTTATCCATCGCACCCTGTATAATATTCACTTTGTAATTTATAAATCCTTACAACACACTAGTTTAATGATGTGGATATATATTTCATATGGCCTCAAAAAGATTCCATATACAATAATTCTCAATACTTCAAATGATCAAAAAAAAAATATGTTCTTTAATGATATTTTCTATTTTTACTTAACCTTCAAAGCAACTGTAATTGGAAATCACAGAAAAAATAACATGTTCATATCAGTTACATGTAAGGACTATACAAGTAAACTAAACACTTAAAGGCAAAGAAACTGTTTGAATAAATCAATGTATAATAGTAAATATATCTAAGTATTTTTTTCAAAAATGTAACTCTTTCAGCCAACTCCAGACAAATTCTCTCATCACAATCTTATCTTGCATGTTTATAAATCTATCATTTGTCCAGGTATTGAATATTTCTGCCATATGTGGTCTGGTGCTCCTGCAATATATCCCTAGATTCTTGACAAAAATTTAAGAAGTGTCTGTAATGTAATGAATCCTGACCTAATATTTTCACTTCAGCCACTTTCTCACCAATCTAACATGGCTTCTTTCTGTCTTTTCTACATGTATTTTCATGGTAATTGTTCTGATGAGCTTGGTGTCTTGACTGCATGAATTTATGCATGCTACTAAATTGACTAGATCTGACCATTTTACTGTTGAAATAGCTAAATGCAGCCGGATGGTTTATTCTAATAGCTTCTTTTCTCACACTTTTGCCTGTGGAGCTCCCTTCTAATTTCTTGCTTATCTGCTAACTGCAATCAATCTTCAAAAATTTAAATGCAATGCCAATTGCCATCTTCTGTCTTCCTGAACCCTGTTCTTTTCTCCTCACTTCAATTTTCTCATTCTCTTTAACTCCCAATAACCCCTTGCATTCTAGTGGCAATATTGAGTTGCCTAGGATGAAATGATTAAAAATAAATAAAGAGAATATAACCTATTCATTTACAACATTAAACTGTTCTGAAGTATTTAAAAAAATAAGTTCTACTCCTGTGCAAGCCATATAAGATCATACAGACCTTTGTATGTTTTAACATTGCCCAGTCATTTCAGTTATAAGTGAAATGGTGTCTATTAGTATGAGCAAATGTCTGTATATGTGTGTAACAATATGTGAGAACTTGTGTATAAAAAGAAAAAGTATGTATCAGCAATCTTCTCAAAAATTATTTCCTTGTAAAGAATTAAAATACTGGGCAGAATAAAAATAAATGTGATCTTATATAAAGTTTATCCTGTGGGCTTCTACATCATTACCCCCAAAAATACTAGTAATTATAAACCTATAGCAGTTTTTCATAGCTTCATATGAAAAAGAATGTGGTAAAAGGTTTAACTTTTGAAAAAAATGCCATCATGACCTCAGTAATAACCACACAATACCCTGACTCTACCCTTTAAATGCACTAAGAAGATGTCATAGAGAAGATCCTCCGTGCTCAAGTGAGCCACACTTTATGATTCTCAGTCAAGAGCAAGAGCTGAATATTGACAGGACAAACCAAGCATTTATCTACATTCTGCTGGGATTAGGAATGTATCATATGGCTTATGTGCCTTTATTTCAAGTTGAGTTTCAGTTAGTTTTCCTATTAATAATCTTACCATAAGGTACACAAGAGGCTAAATAGTTGAAATAGATTCAGAAATAAATATACAGTTCTTCTGGATGCTCAGCCATAAGCAGCTACTGCTGGTAATTCCACGATATATGTTTTTTTCTATTTCTCATGTTACTAGTTACTTTCTCAAATCATTCTGGTGACCATTATTTGTTCTGTGAAGATTTGTGGGTGATGACACAAGTAAATTATCAAAAAACTATCACCTCCCATTCTTTATACTTAAGCAAAAGAATGTATTTCTTATACTGTCAAATATGAGCATTTTTACTTCTAATCTTTTCGTTTTTTTATTTATTATTTTTATGGCAAACTTTTGCCAATAAAATTAAGTAGAATATAATTATTGTTTTAATCAAGATTAAATGGCAAATTGCAATTTATGACAGTAATTTTGAAGGTTCAGGTCAAATATACTAATTTTCTCTAATGTTTCAGAAATACAAAAATTCAGCCTACCTTTTTATAAAATAAGATCATGCATCACATATGTTTCATCTTTTTATTATTTTATTTATACTATGTGGTAATCAAGAATTTTACAAGCATTAAAAGAAGTGAATTGTAAAGCAAAAATCTCATTTTTTGCATAGTATTATGTTGGTGCAAAAACAATGTCGTTTTTTGACGTTCAAATTCAAAAGAAAAACGACATTATTTTTGCACCAACCTAATAGTATTTTATTACTGTTAATAGCTTTTGAAAAAGTGATATCAAATAATTATATAGTATAAAATGAACAAGAGAACTCATCAAGTAAATGAATATCTTTGTTTTTATTATTGACATTTATATAGAGTAATGGTTTTACAACAATTAAATAGCAAATTGTTTTCTTAGATTTAAAATCAGTTTTTTTTTCTTGCTAATTTTCTAACATGTGTCAATTATGCCATACAAAGAATATAAACTCAGAATTTTGGGCTTTATTCAATTTTTAGATTAAATTTTTGTTTGATTTAGCAGCAAATTTTAACTGGTTATCATCCAATGGATATATTATAAATATTTTATATCCATCAGGGAGTATTTCATATTTTGCATCAGTTGATCAGAGAGAAAAATATAAAATACATGTTAATACTAACTAGGTAAAGAATTAATATCTGTATCTAATTTAAAGTCTACAGCAGTTTAGTTGATCAGTTCTAGATGATCAAGACAGTTTTAAGCCAGATAAGATGTTAAAGCTCTTTCTGTATGAATGTTTCTGACAAGGCCCAGCATATGGTTTACAGTTCTATTTGAATCTGGAATTAACAGAGTTGTAATCAACTAGCAAAAATTAAGAGTTTTCTACTAGGGATTTTGTAATATGATTAAACAAATTTAATATCTGTTATTTTGCAAAATTATTCACTAACAATGTTTTTGTTATGTCATTTCTTAAGAACAGTTTGTATTAAAGTGTTATTTAGCAAGTCCAGCTTGTTAGCTTTTCAATAACCTATTTTACAATGAAATTATAAATGAAATGATGAATATAAAATCAAATCAAAACAGTCATAATAGGTAGTATAATGAAATAGATGGAGAAGTACTCACTTTGTACTTTATTGTATTTTTTATCTATCTCTCTCTCATCAAGTTGTAGGCCAATTTTGTAACTAGGAAGCTGAAAATTTACATAGATGTACATATTTTTAAGGTAAAGGTCATCGGCTATGTGACTTTTTCTGTGTATGTGAGTGAGGCATTTTTTGGTCAAATCTTACTGAATTTTTTATTATTTTATTAAAACAATTTATAAAAAATTTATTTAAATTTTAACTGTTTAAGCTAATTCTTCCAAAAAAGGAGTGAATAATAAGATTCAGATTTTATGGTGACATTTTGCAGGTGATTTCAAGTATACTTGTCTCTTGTAGAATGATGTCTGGATTCTCAAAAGATAGTTAATGAACCATCTTTATAAATGGTACAATTTATTATAACATGTAATTTATCAGTCATGCTCTTAAATTTTAAGAAATACTAACATCCACATATAATAATGCTACATTTTTATATATGTATGTACATATGTTCATTTTTATTTTAATATTATTTTTTTTAACTTATGCATATTTATTTCTGTTTAGTATTTGTGAATTTCTATAAAGGTAAAATAAAACTTTTTTGTATTGCTTGGATGCAACAAATTAGATTGAATCCACATTCTCAGACCAGGTGAAAATTGTTGGTATCTTTTTAAAGCAATTTGTACAAAGTAAAATGAAGTCACAGGATTGTATTTATGTTAGGTATTTATAAATTTGGTAAAAGGTGGAGTATTTCTGGTAGTATTTTATATTTCTCTCCTATATTTCTTTGAATCTTTCACTCCATTTTTACTTATCCCTATAAATAAATAATGAAAATTACTTCCAGGCATGTTTTGAGTGTGATGTAAATAAATATCAAAATATTAACAACATCAGTCACCTTTTCCTGTATATTTGGTGAATATTGATTACCATATGCTTTTCACAATTACTTTCAGCCTTTGTACCTTAAAATTATCTGATGAACAAGGATTTTGAAGAAGAAATATATTTGAATATTAAAATAAGAAAGAGGAAACCTTAGGTTAGAGAAAGGAAGTAGATATTATTAACATCATGATCAGAATTTTTGTGAATGATTATTATGAAGGTGATAAATCATTTTTCCCCTCATGGCAAGCAATCCATCACTCCATCTTTTTTTGCTAAATAACAACACAATTTTTTCTTATCAGTGTTGAATTTGTTACAAAATATCCTTCATCTGAAAATGATAAATTTGTGAGTAACTGGAAGAAAAATTGATAAAAACAATCTTTTTATAAATGAATATAGATAAAAAGTATTTATTCTTATTTTTGTTTGAAAGCTAGCCACAGATCTCTCTCCTTTCTTCGCTTTCAAACACACATTGTTAATGCAAGATTTTCATTTATTTTATGTTCCTATCAACAAATAGTGCCCCTTCTCACTACCTAGAAAGTCATGGATTGAAATATACAAGGGTTGCTGAAAAGTTCTGAGTCCAACCCATTTCCCAAAATCTGACCAAATGACGAAACATCATTTATTTTATTTTATTTATTTTTTTAAGGCTTCTTAATTAGGCTGAGAACTTTCCAGCATCCTGTCATAAGAGAAAAAAGACACCACTAGTTCTTTATAAACATACATACACACACATACATAATTATTTATATATATACACATACTACAGGTATGTGCTTAATTTATTAATATAAATTACAACAGTTGTGTAGTCTAAATGAATAAATTTAAACAGATTAATTTATGTATTAATAAAAAGCAAGAAAAGTTTGTTATATATCATAATTGCTTTTTTATTTTTTTCATTTATAAATATATCAATTCAAATAACTGCAAAGCAAATAAATTTAATTCATATATAGTATTTAAACCTGTAGAGAACAAAACCAAACCTTAGAATGTCATTTATAACTATTGAAAAATATTTCTTCAGCTTGTCAACCATAGTGTTTATTCTATTCATTTTTAAAACGCTTGTATATATAAATAAAAAATGCATCAAATTCTCATTATGCATAAGTCAAATATATAATATTTCTATTTAATGACAATAACATCATGTGAGATACTCCTTGCTTAAAAATAAATCTTTTGATTGCCTGTTTAAAATCGTTCTTTTCCGATTATAATTCATCCTATCTGCAGGTCTAATCAACAGATAAAATAATGAAAAGGTTACTGTCAAAGGAGGTTTGAAATCTGAATCAATTCTAATGATTTTTTATTAGAGCTGATATCAGCTGACTGAGCTAAACCGTGCCCCAGCACGTGAGTCAAGAGAAAAAAGGGAGATAACAAGTGCAATTTTGTTCACATTCTCTCCAGTCAGTGCATAGTGATCGTTTTATTGCTGCTCATTTTCACCCTGCTCAAAGAAACATCGACCAATCATAGTTTACTTCTTTATATATCTATTTGCTTATCATTTGTTTATTTTTTTCAGTTTGTTCACAGTTCTCTATCTTGGTTTGTATGTTTCTTTCTTTCTCTCCTATCTTGGTCTTAACTATATTTATCTCTACCTCTTGATCTTAACTATATTTATCTGTCTATTTCTATATTTCTAAATATTTATACATTATATGCATATCAATAAATATAATTGTGTCTATCATTATTTTCTCATAGTGTTTCTCAGTAGCTAGCTCTCTTATACTAACTCAAATATAATTATTTTATAAATTTAATTCCAGCAATCTATCAGTCATTTTCCAATCTGTGTGTGTGTGTATATATATATATATATATATATATATATATATATAATATTTGCATATCATAATCTATTTAGGCCAATCTATTCTATCCACATCTACTTCAAATATGTATGAATATTTAGATGATGTTTAGCACTGATAAGTAAACATTATCAGTGTCTATCTCAGTCTGCATCTACCTGTCCTGCTTATTCAAAATCCAGTTTCCACTTATTTATCCAAGACAATCTGTCAACTTCTCTTTGTTGCATTTACATTCTTGACTTGACTTGAAACTATCAATGACACTGACTGTTTTTAATATAAATCTCATTTACACAAGCAGCTTCAGAAATAAACCTGTAAATCCTTGATCACTACTTTCAAGTGTCCTGTATTTTATAGCCTTCTTTTCATTAAGTAAATATCAAAAGTTGAATAGTCTACTCAGCAACACATTGCATCCATGTTTCCCTCCAGAAGAACATTTTCCATTTTTATTTATCTGAAACAATGCCATCTAACTGAATAACCTATGTGATTGTGGACTCTAAGTCCATCTAATTTAACAACCACAAGTGGTAAGAAGACCTACATCAGCTCTGTTATTAATATCAATCTCTTCTCATTAATAGTCTTCCACTTTATTCTGTAATTCAATTTTCCAAGATATTTTTCCTTTTTATTCTGTAAGTATATAACACTCATTTACTGTATCATGATGTTGTATTATTTTATATTTGGCTTATTTGAGGATGGTTTTATTCTTAAAAGTTATCATAATTTATAACTTCTGTTACTATATGTCCTGTTTTATTTTAATAGTAAAAACTGAATACATGTTTCTAAAAAATATGTATATCATTATAGTAATATCCTTGGTGTTCTTTATGTATGCATAAGTGTGTGGGTGTATGTGTGTATCTCTAAGATGACTCAATCTGCTGAATCATGAAAAAATGCTGAAATGTGTTAAAATCTAAAGATCTGCCAAGAGGAATTTGTTGGTTTTAATACCACTTTTAAAACACTTCATTTCTAATTATTGTTTGACAAATGGATTGTAAAACATAAAATCAAATTGCAGTAAAATTCTTAAATATGCATTTTTACATTCTTTTGGTAAGAGTTTTATTGCTAATATTTTTTATTTCTTTTCTGATGTTGATGAATTACTTTCTGAAAAACTATGTAAGACTTTATTATATAATTCATTATTTTCACAATAAAATTGATATTAGATGATTTTGGTGAATTTCTCAGATATGTTTATATGAGCAATATATCATGTAAGTTTCATCTTATTAAAAATGTTGATGATAACTTATTTTATTACACAAACTAAGTTTGCTTAACTTACAATAGTTAAATTTTTATTTATAAATAAATCCAAATTTGAATATACATTAGTAAATTATTATTTTATATCTTAATATGAGTTCTTATACATTCTATAACTTTTACCCAACTTTCATTCATTCATTGCATCCTGGGTATGACGTTAAACTGCATCCAACAGCAAGGTCTCTGTTCAGGAGGTTTTGAAGAGTGTGGAGCCACCTCTTAATTGCTGGTGTTCCCAGGTCCATCCTGACCTGGGGTGGTAGCACCTATTAGGGTCCCAGCTATGGGCAAATAGTGAACTCCCAGTTTAGCCCACATCCTGGGTATGACAATAAACTGCATCCACATCCATGGGTTTGACAGTAAACTGCATCCGTGTCCTGGGTACAGTGATAAATTACATCCACATACTGAGTATGGCGATAAACTATGTCCAATAGAAAGGCCGTTTTTGAAAAAATAAGGTTGTCAGATATACGTTTTTGGGAAAATAGTATTACTAGCTACACGTTTTTGAAGGAATAATGTTGCCAGCAGCGCATTTTTGAAAAAATATTACCAGCTATATGCTTTTGGAAAAATAATATTACCATATATATATTTTGGAAAAATAATATTGCCTGCTATACGTTTAAAAAAAAAAATAAAAAAATAAAAAATAAAAAAAATTTTACCAGCTATACATTTTTTAACAAAACCTTATTCAATGGAACTGTAACTGGGGTCAAAACACTGAAAGTGTAAAAATGGTTTTTAATACCAGAAACTCTTTGTAAAAATTATTACCATCAATACTTTTTTTGAAAACCAAATGTTGCTAGCAATGCGTTTTTAAAAGGAAAAACCTAAAAAAACCTTAAAGTACAAAGTAATCCAATGAACCAAACAGGAAAACAATGATCACAAATATACATAAGATACTTCAATGGAACTGTAGAGGAATAAATAAAAAATTATTACCAGAAATAAACTTTTGAATAAAAAAATATTATATATTTGTTTTTGAAAAGATATGCCAGCTATATGTTTTTTTGGAAAAATAATATTACCTGCTATATATTTCTGAAGAAAGAGATATTGATAGAAATGGATTTCTAACAAAAAAAAAAAAGTCGTTGGCATTAAATGACCCATTGAGGTTCATATGCTGTAAAACAAAACAAAAAACAAATCATTCATTCATTTTATTATAACTTTCTACACTTTTGGTTTTAAGATAACTTGGAGAATTTTTATTGCTTCTTAGGGAGCTTCTTTGCTTGAATATTGTTTTTCATTCTTATAGGCATCTCTTTTCATGATGAACCAAAACTTTTCTATTGGATTAAAATATGGAGATTTGTAATGGGGGGGTAGGATTTCATTAATTTGGTGTCTTTGAAACCTTTTCTGGCAATATAAACAATAGTCAACTTTGCGGAGTGTATATGAGCATTGTCTTGTATAAATATACACTTTAGTTTACAGCATCTTGGTTGTGACCAATACTACTCAAAAAACATCTTATTCAAGAACTTACACTTGTTACAATCATAAAATTTGAAAGGACTTATAATCTTACTTCCTAAAATACTAGACCCAACTATTACCCCACTTCATTTGTTATATTCTAAGTTGTGTTGATTAATTATTTCTGTGAAGAATCCAATGTAGCTTTACATTCATCAGTAAAATTTATTGTACTTCTTCACTTTAATTGAAGGTAGTATTTTGGTATTTATTTAACCTATACAGTGATATAATCATAAAAGAACTAAAAGACCTACAAGACATTATTATCTGCAGACAAAATCTTAACATAAGATACTTAGATAAGTGTTAAAAAGCTTTTAGGCAAGGTAGTAAAGGAAAGTCAGAAGAAATGACTATTCACTCTAAGAAAACAATGCATGGTTGCCAACACAAAATGCACTCCAAGGTGTCGACTAAGTATTAGGGACATCAAAATGCAGACAGTACAGAAATTTAAAGGTAGTTAAAGTTAAGTTAAAGGTAGTGTAACAGATAATAGAAAATGTGACACAGAAATATGAAGTTGCATTGGAATAGTGAAAAATGACTTCTAGAAACTAAGTAAAATATTAAGAGATAAAAAACTTTCATTAGAAATGGAGAAGGAGTGCAGAACATTTTTATGGCAATGCATGCGGGACAATTTCTTCAGAGACAGGCTTGGAAGTAACAGTGATGTAGTTCTGACAGATGCTGAGGATGTCGTAAACAGAATATGTGTGAGCAATAAGAAAGTTTTTTTTTTATAGAAAACAGGTACAACAAGGTAAGTTATATTTACAATCAGAAAAGACAGTTGAAATTTCTGGGACACACAATGAGAAAAAAGAGCCTGGAGTGTAATACAGGATATATTCAAGGCATGAGAAGCAAGGGGAAGCAGCAAGTAATCTATTTAACAAGTTTATGTGAATAAATGGAAGAACATGGACAAAGAAGCATTGTAAAGAAGCAAAAGTTATTTAGAACAACAAATGGCTGATTGTAAAAAGCAATGATTGCTTATTTCCTGAAGAGACATTGTTTTCATGCCTTTAGCCAATATTATTAACATTCTGAATTTTTCTTTCTATTTTTATTAGCAATGCAAATTTCTTGAAATATTTTCTTGCTAGTCAGTCCACTTTTCTTGTTTATTACGCTTCTAACTTTTCTTACATTTCTTTCTTATGACATTGTTAAAACCAATGTTTTTCTTGTTCTTGCCAATGTTTTCAATTTCTTTTTTGACTGTTCTCTTATCTCTGTTCAACTATTTCCCAATTTCCAATGTAGTGTTTCCATCATTTAATAACATTACAAGTTCTTGTTTCTCTTTTCAGCTTATATCTTTTCTTATGACCTGTGGCAGTCTTTATACATCTGAAAATAAAAAATATCAATAACTATACTATTATATATAATTATTTACAACATGCTGAACAACTCTTGAATTTCATCATAAACTCTTGCACATAGTTATAGTACATATTTTTGATAAAATATTTATCATATGAATATAAGCATATCCTGAAAGTTTTACCAACATCTGTTGATTAATACCAATTTTATTGTGAAAACAGTTACTTGCATAATAAAATATGACATAGTGTATGGTTACCCAAATAAAATAATAAAAAATACATTTTATATAATTAACTAATAGTCAATTATTACTAACATTAGTGTTTTCATGATATTGTTATGTAACAATAGTGTTTTTAAGTATAGTTAAATAGCTTTCCTCTCATATTTATTCTTTAAATCATTGAACTGAATTTTGAATATTTGCATCTGAAAAATAAAGTTTCAATGTACAAGATTCATCTGGAATGTATCAAACTTGAATATCTTAAGAACTGATTATGCAGCCTTCATATTACTTGGTAACCAATCAGAGATGACCATACTGAGCATATATAGAGTTATTATGCACTGTGTGACCGGCATTCACAGTGAACAAGTGAGTAGATTCTCTATATCTTTTGTAAGTTTTTGGTAAAATATTATTTTGTTTTGTGACTTCTAAATTATCTCAGTACTAAAGGATGAGATTAAGGAGAATGTATCATGGCAACAGTTGGTAGTTCTAAAAAAAGAACTTTACAAATTGTTCTGAAAAGTGGAATGGACACTAGATTAAGTGTGTGAAGTCCCACCAGGAGTTCTTTGAGGAGGATTAACCTGGCATTGCCCTATTTTTGTAATATTTAATGACTGGATACTTTGTATATATATATATATATATACACACACACACACACACACACACCTCGTTGAGGTATGTCCAGGAAAGTTAATAGCCAGTCTTCTAATACCCATGAAATCAATTCAGATATCAACTAAAGCTCACTCCTCAGTTCTACCCTCTTTCTGCTTTTTGTTAACAATCTCCCTAGGAACATTCTCAGATTTTATGTAAATATCTATGCAGATGATACCACAGTTTATGGAAACACCTCCAAAAAACAAGATGTTCAAAACATGGCAGCTGTTCTCTCCTTAGACCTAGCTCTAACATGGAAATGGAGGAAAAACTGGTTGTAATTTTGAATATCTCAAAACCCAAGCCAGTATCATTTTACCATTACCAAGCAAATCCAGAATTTCATCTAGTTATGATGAACAGTTTCACTCTCAATGGTGCGCCATGCTTTGAACAGCTTTTGGGACTCAAGTTCACCCCTGACCTCAAATGGAACACTCATACATACAATCTGTTGCTGAAGATACTAGAAAAATAGTTGGTTCATTGTATCCCCTACCCTAGAAAGTATCTGACTCTTTCTGCTATACTTAATCTTAACAAGAGCCACATCAAACCAAAAATTGCTGCCAGTCTTTACTTTTGACCTTAATAGAGTTCAGGGTCATTTAAGTGGCCCTGTGGAAGATGATTTATTTTCCACCATGCAGTACCTTTCCCACAGAGGCAACATCACAAGCCTGTCTCTATTCTATTACTATTTCCATAACAAATGTTCAGACAAGCTCTATTGTTTAGTGCTACCAATTCAGACCTTTACACATCCTTGATACTTCCATAAGACTGAATTACTCTCATTCCCTTCATATTCTATTGATAAGAAGGAAGTTCCATTTGGACAGCTTCTTCCCGAGAACTGCTACACTATATTGAACAGACTCATACAATCTTAACCTCTTCAACTGAAGAGTCACTCATTATCTTTCCTATATATTTTTACTGCCTACTTCTTCCTCTTATGTTCATATCACACACCTCATTCAATAACCCTCTACCTTGATTGGCTTTTGAACCTTTTATTGGGTGAACATAAGTAGAAAAAAAAAAAAAAAAATATGCAATTGGGTAAGAAAAAATCAAAGGAAAATTTGCGATGTATATTATAAGTATATCATATTAGTTATGGTGCCAAATTTTCTGGTTCATAATGTAATTTTCATTTCATACAATTGTCACAGTATAATTTTCCTTAAGACCTTTTATAGCATTCAAGAGTTTAAAAGGAAACATTGAAAATAAGTCAGAATATTCAACAGAACAAATAGAAGCTCACAGTATTATAAACTGTGTAAACAGAAAGTCTTCAAACCCAATATTAGACATGAGAATTGTTTCATGCAAATGCTTTCAGTAAAGATATTTAACTTCAAAATTCTTATAGCTGATTCTTTCAACATTTTAATACTTTCCATAGCAAAAAAAGTGTATGTGTGAGTAGATCTTCTATTACTTTATTGATAACATTCTTAAGTTAGAAGGATTTTAAAATTTCTATTTATCTGTTATTTAGAAAGATGATTGCAATGATTTTCAACAGCTATTTTCTACCCAGTAAAATGAAAAAAATGCTATCAAGAGTTTAAAGGGAAAGTCATATCCATGACATGAAATAATCCAGCTATCAACTTTAAAAACATTTATTGAATAAAGGCTAACAGAGGATGGCAAATACTTTGCAGGATTTTTTTAGGAAATTGATTTGTATGGATTCTTTATTTTGCTACATTGTCAAAGTTTCTTAAGAAAGCCTCTTTTTGATGCCATATAATCCTAAGATTAACCTAATTTAATTATGTGAAGTAATGACTGAGTCAAATTCTGGTTAGTGAAATAAATGCATAGCAAAAAAAAAGGATAAAATATCAATTGTAATTTGAAGATGAGTTTGATTTTTAAAACATGACTAAATGATCTAAAATCAGAAAAAGTGGCATATTTTCAAAAAAAAAAAAGATTTTATCTTTAACTGCTATTTTTTTCATAAAAACAAACATGAAAATTCATGACCAGATCCTTAGAAAAATAACAAAAAATAAATATTTTTGGTCTTCTCAAAAAACAATTTTTTTAAGAGCCAATTTTTCTTAAATAGTTGATCAAATTCATATTCTTTCCCATGAATAATAACAATACTTAATGAATACTAATTCAAAATGAGAGACGAAGCGAAGTAAAACATTTGAGACATTTGACTCACTGTTACTTTGTATGCTTGTAAACATACATACAAAGTAATTTTTAAACAATTAATTTTTTTAAATCCTACACTATTTTTATTACTATAAATGTTATATTTAATGGATATAACAATATATATTTTTACATATTAAGTACAATATTGGGGAAAAATGTATGACAAAATAGAAAAAGCTCTCTTGTGACATGTTTTGATGAGCTCCTTAAGGACAAAATGTGTCACAAGAAAACTTTCCCACTTTGTCATATATATATATATATATATATATATATATATATATATATATATATATATATATATATGACAAAGCGGGAAAAGTTTTCTTGTGTATATATATATATATATATATATATAGAAAAAGTCTCTTAACGAGTGGACTGAACAATTACAAAATGGTGAAGTGTTGAATATTATATCAATCAGCTAAGTGCAAAATTTTATATTTGTATTATCCTCTCTATCTATCTCTCTCTCTCTCTCTCTATATATATATATATATATATATATATATATATATATATATATAAGATGGTGGTTATATTATATTTATTAGGTTGGTGCAAAAATAATGCCATTTTCTCACATGTTACAATGTGAGAAAACGACATTATTTTTGCACCAACCTAATATATAAAAAAACAAACCTTTTCTTAAGTCCTTTTACTTAGTGCTCAAATTGAACTCTAATGATGCCTCATGAAGACCATTTCTTAATATGGAATTATTTGATCACTAAGTAAAAGGACTTTTACATTTCAAAACAATCTGTGAAGTCCTTTTTGGGGATTGCCATCAGCCACTTTATGGTATTCTTCTTAATCTTAATATTGTTCATGGTCTGGACAGTAACTTGAGTTTTGAGAAAAAAAAAAACAGAAGTTACAGGCAAGCAGATTTTGACTGTTGGGGTGCTGTAATGTTGTGCCAAAACTAGTCCTAAAGATATTAGAAATTACTGGATATATTTTGTTTTGAATGGTTAGCTGTTGTTTTTGAACTTTTGTTCACTTTGTATTTTTCATCTGTGCTTTTGCTTTATTTAATTCTATTTTATAATTTATAACATTTTCATTAAATGAATGCAACTTACAGTCATAATATTTTGAAATGGTTGAAATATATAAAAAAGTCAATTATGTCTTCTTTGTTATAAAATATTGATTACTAGTTATGTATTTTAGAATTCATTGAAGCTATCAATTTATAATTGCCCTATATTCCAATACAAATAGACATACTATGTACCAATGCAAACATATACACTATATCCCAATACAAAAATATACATTTTAAATAAAGAAATAATTCAAGAAATTAATGGAAATAACAAGGAGTTGGTGAGATTTCATTATATAATGAATATAGTGATTCTTTTAATTTTACTTTGGCTCTTAGCAAATACATAAACATGCTTATCTCAATAATCAGTAAAAATAAAAGCTAATTGTTTCTTTTATAGTAAACTCATTGTCAAAATGATTGTGTCTAGATGTTGTCTTCACTTCATTTTCTCTCTTTGAAAGTCTTTTGCACCTTGCACCCTCACATACACATAGTTTATTAGAATCAACATTTACTACAAATATGATACTAAACACAACATAATAGGACAGTTTATTATTGCTATATTTGCCTATACAATCAAGATGATATCGTAAGATTCATAATTCTTTATTTATTCTTGAAGCCTATTTAGAAGCCCATAATGGCTTAATGATAGTTACAGATTTACAGGTTCATAAACTGACTTGTTTCCTTGGAAAGATTAATCTAAAGGAACAACATGTCGAATTAGTTTGAGGATGAAAATTGTATATAGTGATAATTTCTATTAAAGACTCTCTAATGGTATAACTCCAGCTCTCCAAGATTTTTAAAGAAGCAACAAAAAAAAGTGAATATATCAGTCACTTTTTAACAAGAAACTTGATCTACAATTAATTTTATAGCTGTGTGGTATCCATGCAGATGTTGTATATTAACCCTGTCAACTCCCCTGTAAAGTATAGGACCACAGCCTCACCACACTAGCTATTACTGCTGCAGTTTCCATAGCAAGTAGGTTATTATAGAGTGGAGCTGGTAATTCCATACCCAACCAGTTTTATATTCAGAGTGGTCCTTCTCTCAGACTGATTGCCAACCAAAGCTAGAGAACTTAGTCTACTCTAATATTAAACCCATCATTACGTGGGGAAGTGATGGATTCATTCCTTTCCAAGTGTATTTGTGTAAAAGCGAATACAACACCCTTGGCTGGAGTTTGAACTCAACATGCCAATCCCACTTTCCATGTCAATAACCACTATTCTAGGCACGTATCCATTTGAGAATCCTTTACTCAATATAAATTATGTTACTTAATTTCTTGTAAGTAATTTCTAATACTAAAATTTTTAAAGCTTCTAAAGGTTTCTGAAAATAATGTCAGTAATGTCAAACCACAACTTTTAAATATCAAAATTTTAAGAATAAAAAAAAATCTTAAATAAAAAAGAAATGGAAATAAGTCATTAAAAATCATTATAAGAAATTTTTCATTGTTTATAAACATAACAGAAATTGAATTAATTTCAGTTAATACAATCATGAAGATTGGTTGATTGATCACTCTATAACTTATAACCTGATAAATCATTTACCTGTCTCCAAAATAGCAAACAAATACCATAGCCCAGAGGATAAAGGTGTTGGTTAGATCCAGTGACTAGACCCAAAGAGTTGTGAGTTCAACACCTAGCTACAGCAGTAGTGAACTTGGAAAGTTTAGTTAAAAAGAGAAGTAACTGACATATCTGAAAGAGGCATGGCATGTGGAACTAGAACAATCTACCTGGTGGATGAAATAAAGGGTTTGGTTCCTGAAGAAGGCTGGAGCATACAATGGCCAAAACATTGTGAATATGGCAATGAAGATGAGGATAACAGTTTGAATGATGTAAATAATCATACCTTATCACAGACATATAGACAGATATTTATGAATCTACTAAACTAATAATCTATGTAAATATTAAGCAATAATATAAATTATATATATTTGTGACATCACTTGTTAAAACATCAGCAAGAATTTTTCTTCCTTTTACTGATAGGTTTTTGAGTATATCTTGACTTGATTTTCTTCACTATGAAGATATCAATAAATATCTATATCATTAATAAAAATAAAATACTTATATTAACATTAATGAAGAATTTATGTGCTAACAGCACATGAAATTATGAATAAACAAATCATGAAGTGGCTCAATATTAATAATTTCAGTTTATTTTATCAAAAATAAAACCCACTTTGAGGACCATAGACTGGTCAGAATTAGAACTCATTCAGTCCTTAATCAGAAAAATCCAATTCACCAATTTAAAATTTACATAGGCTCAAATACATCCTAGTTTGATACCAAAATGAAAATAAGTTAATTACTGTAAGAAACTTGTTTGTACTCATTACATATTTAAATTAGGATTGAAACATTTTCGGTTCAATTTATTCTACATTTATAAAGCAATAAATGTCCATATCTGCAAGAATATGAATTTTAAATAATTTTCTGCTTGTTGGAACTTTGTGTATTCTTGTACTTGGGCTGAATGGAGCTGCAGACACAAAGAAAAGAGGAAAAAAGGAGATTGAACTGTGGATTTATGATAGTCAGCAATTGATAATAAAGGAGACTTGAAACTGTGCTTTCGTAATACTGAAATTATCTTTTGGGTTTTATCATTGTCTTGTAATGTTAGTGTGGACTAAGCTCTTCGTAACAATTCAGTCAACTGATGGATGCTTCAAAATTTGGTCTTTGATCTGAGGAATTTAGGATGGTAACAGGTGTATTGTTTGTACATGTAAAAGAGAGGGAGAGGGAAAATAGAGATAGAATATTACTAGATGAAAGGATACAGAGAAAGGAAACAAAAGGAAAAGATATGTTACAAAAGGGTAGCAGGGTATTCATGAAGATGGCACCTGTAATTAATCCCCTCTCTCTCCCTCCCTCTATCTATCTATCTATCTATCTATCTATATATATATATATATATATATATATATATATATATATATATATATATATATATAATGTTTAAAATGTACTATATTTATGGTGGAAGAGTGATCAATATCAGAGAGAGAAAGAGTATGTTTGTAGATATAGACAGTGTTGACATAAGAATCAATACTGCCTAGTGACTGATGGTCTCAAAATCACAAAGCATGAAACTAACTCACATTGCAGTGTTGGTACCCCCCTGCCTCTCTCTTTCTATCACATGCCAGAGAATTCTGTTAA
Organism: Acanthosepion lycidas; assembly: GCA_963932145.1. Classification (NCBI taxonomy): domain Eukaryota; kingdom Metazoa; phylum Mollusca; class Cephalopoda; order Sepiida; family Sepiidae; genus Acanthosepion; species Acanthosepion lycidas. The sequence continues at coordinate 51,644,979 of OZ010580.1, read as the reverse complement.
CCTGTACTGACTGTGAACTGTTAAATTTGGTTATGTGGCCCATATTAAACTTGGTTGTACACCTCCCTTGCAAAGTCTTAACCCAGACAATGTATCCTATCTTGTATGCTACTCAAGCATTCCATGGTTCAGGCAGAGGCATTGCATAGATGCCGCATACGTGGACATGATACTTATGTAGCGTATCTGTCGGTGCTGTAAACAGTGAGAGGTTGTCCTTATGTGTTACATTATGCCAGTAGACTGTCTCTGGTATGGAGTATAGCTTTCTAGTCTCAATGGTTTTAATGCTTCTGTGACTCCTTTCAACTATACCATTCCCAGCAGGTGCATAAGCACATTGGAATCGATGCTGCATGCCGCAGTCACTGAGGAATTTTCTGAAGTGCCCACACATGAAAGATGTGTCATTTTCAGTTAAGATTTCAGTCAGTGGACCCTGCTCTTGATGTTAATTGTTTAATGACACTGGTGGAGTCTTGTTGACAAAGCAGTTGCCATATTGCAAATCAAGATGGACCACAATCAATAAGGCTTAGGAAGTGATCATTGCTGCATTGTGTGATATCCATTAATAACCTACTCCATTTGTTTTTCACTCACAGCTTTCCTTTCTGCCAGTGTACTGTTGCCAGGTCAATAGATTGGCAAGCTTCAAAATTCTTGATGACTGACTTTGTGATTGTTGTTGATACTGAATGGTTGACAGACCTGGCAAAATACAGTGTCCTCTTCATACCCAGGTTCCCACTTTGTTGGCAGTTACCTGACTTTCACTCAACTTTCTTATGGATGTACAGGTTCGGCTACTTCTTTGTGTAGCTCTAAACACCTCTGGGGCGCTCTGGTGTGGCAGTCTGCATGATTTAGTGCTGATTTGGCCAGCTTCACATCTGTTGTCAATGTATACTCATCAACCTGTAAGCGAAGGGTTTCCTGCCACATCTCACTGGCTGTTCTCATTTTTACATGTGCCTTCCCAGTCAAAGTGTCTGATAGCCAGTGATGAATGCATGCAAAGTTGGTGACCAGGTGCAAGACCATCATCTGCCATTGGAGAGCCAGATTGATGCCATTTATCTTTGCATCAAGTTCTGCTAAATTGATATGCTTAGCATCTCCTACTAGATGCAACTAACAAGCATCCTCAACAATGCCTCCATTCACTTCTAATGCCACTCCTGTAGCCAATTGGACTGGAGTCCATGCATACCTTTATTTCATGGCCACTTACACACCAGTTTCCACTTCTTGTACCCTGCTTACTGCTTCAGCATGTGGCAGATGGAGGCATTTTCAATTGTATTGTCCCATCCCTTGGACTCTACACTTGCTTGTCGCTAGATATAGGTGGTTGCTATTCTTAACCAGCCACACATGGGAAAGTGTCCCACAAATCATAAGTCATCTACAGAGAGAAAACACACTTCAATGAGTAATGACCTCTGGAAGGTCCAGTACTTTACTTCCTCGCCTCCACTGGAGAGTACCATTCTCCCAACAGACATACAGGCCCAATATCCTGGTCCAGTCTTTCAATCTCTTTGGGTTTTTGCAAGTAAGTCCATAATTGGATAGATGGTCCCTTTACTCATGTGGTAGAAACTAAAGCTTTGGCATCCTGGGTATGATGATAAACTACGTCCAACAACAAGGCTTCAGATAATGTTTTCGGAAAAATAATGTTGCCAGCTATACGTTTTTTGTAAAAAATAATGTTGCCAGCTATACGTTTTTTGTAAAAAGTAATGTTGCCAGCTGTACGTTTTTTGGAAAAAATAATGTTGCCAGCTATACGTTTTTGAAAAAATAATGTTGCAAGCTATACGTTTTTTGGAAAAGATAATGTTGCCAGCTATACGTTTTTGAAAAAATAATGTTGCAAGCTATATGTTTAATAGTACTGTATATTTAATATATGTATAGGTATATATATATATATATATATATATATATATATATATATATATATATATATATATATATATATATATGCCTTGATTTGGCATTAAATGACCCACAGTGGTTGATATGCCATAAAACCCAACCAACCAACCAACCTAAAGCTTTGTTAACAAATATGTCGTCTATATAAGCTGATATGGCCTTATTGATTGACACATTCCGGGTCAGGATAAGTTTATGATAGCCCTTATAGTGAGAGGTGCAACATTTAAACCAAATTCCAATCACATAAGGCAATACCTCTTGCCCTTGATCAGAACAGTTTGAAAGAGCAACAATGCCTTGTCAGCGTGTATCTATAGGTAAGCTTTTTGCAATCTAATAGAGATATGTTCACTCCCTGCCACTGCCATTTTCTAAACTTCTAGGCACACACAACTACATCAACTGTGAATGCTTCCACAAAATCATTCAATTCCCTGTAATCAAGCACTGGCTGAACCTTCTGTTTGTTCTCTTGAGCTACTGCCACCAATGGAATCAGGCCCTTAGGTGGACTGAGTTCACTTTCAGTGTATGGCAGCAGCCATTCATTGTCTAACCACAGCTGCAGTTCTTTGACATATTTGTCCTGGACAGTGTCAGGCATGATATACTCCAGCACACTGTTTTCCAGTCTTTTGGGTGTCCAGACATTGATCAAATTCAAGACTCTCCCTTCCCCTTCTAAATACAGCTGCCCACTTTTGCACTGTTGGAGCATCATCCCCTAATGTAGCAACCATATCAGTATGAATGTCCATTAGGGCTAAACACTTTTTTTTGCAGGTACTTGAAAATACAATGATGCCAAATTTTGTCCATTTTCAAAAGACGTAGCTACTAGTTACTTTTTGAAGTCCTCTTTGAACATTGAGATATTAGTTTACCCAGAAAGAAACAATACAGTTACTAAAAAGAAAAGTTGAAATTAATGCATGCAAGATTTTACAGCTCTAGTGTTTTTCCTTCATTGTCAGGCTATGAATTTTTCAGCCCACCCTTGTGCAACTACATTTAATACACTTCAATAATGATTGTCTTGTTCAGATCAAACAGTTTCCAGTAAATGATACCATGCATACTCCACTAACAACATTTTCTTCTAACTTTGGTGTGGTTGTATTGATTATAATCTAGTCAGTCCAGTTTTGTTTATGCATCATTTCTCTTCACCTGTATTGATGGTATCTGTTCATACATGTGAGCAATAAAAAAGATTGACAATGTTCAGTTTTGGTTGTCATCTGTCAATGAATATGCTGAGCAATTTCTGATTTTATAGATTTGGCTGATTGCAGTCAAAAGACTCTGGAGATTGGATGGGTGCAATTATAATGCTATGTTACTTCCCAGCTGAAAGCTATAGATCACCTTGCACCACACTGCCTTTCATCATGATCCAGCTAGAATGGTCATCCACTTTGAGACTTATCCAATTGTCTAATTTACTGGGCTGTAACTTGGCAAACCACTTTTAAGCTACTATACAGTTAATAGTTCTTTCTTAAAATGCCTGGTTGATTTGCTACATCAAGGCAACTCAACCAAGCCCCATTTGAAATCCTGCAGCAGATGCATTCTCAACTGCCTTGAGAAATCAATTCTTTCTCATTGTGAATACTCTGATGTCAAGCTCTATTTATACAATGAATTGAAAAGGTTTGAAAACATTCTATGTCTGGAATTGCTAGAACTTTTATTAATACTCATTCTTCGTGACCTTTTATATATATATATATATATATATATATATATATATATATATATATATATATATATATATATAAAGAAATTAAATGAAATTGGCTATATATATATATATATAGCCAATTTAATTTAATTTCTTTTTCTTTATGTTCATGTTTCCATCACTTTTTTCATTAAATATCCCACATTGTAATAATAGATCTGCCATGCATATTCCACAGATGAAATGTAAGAACCCGAACAAAAATTTACTATGGTTGACACAATGATTAAAGTACTTTCTATACATTTTCGTCTTAGTAAACTGCTTTCTCTTTTAATTAGAGTAGCATTAATTAAATGAAAATTATGATCATGCTCATTGCAGTGATTAATTAATGCATTTAGTATGTTGTTTTGTAAAATAACCCTTTTGTGTTCATATTATCTTTTATTTATACTATTTACATTGTTCAGACTGTCTTCATCTTATATTCATGATGTTTCGGCTGGTGTACACTCCAGCCTTCTTCATTGGAATTTTGAACTGAACCTTTTATTTCATTGTAGATTGTTCCTTTAACTCAACTCTCCAAGATTTTGATAACCACTGCAGTAGCCAGGTATTGTATTCACAAGTCACTGGATCCAACCAATGCTTTTACCCACTGGGTCATGTGCCCTTGAGGATATCAGTGTGTGAATTTTTGGGACTTATAAACTCAATGTCTCAGCAAACGTTTTTTACCACAGCTCATATTACAATTTTTGTTGTTATTATTGCTTTTCTCTAGTACTCTGTATTACTGGTTCCTATATTGTATACATTTCTATGCTTGAACAGCTTAGGAGATTTTTGTGGCCTAACATATGTCCTGATTCCTTAAGTTTTTGTATTTTCCACTGATGTTCTCTGTCTATTATTTTAGTCTCATTCCAACTGGGAGGGTGATCTCTTTTTTTCCTCCATATGTTGTCAGATATGTCTGATTTTTCTATTTCCCCTTATGTTACAGCTTTACAATGTTCTTGCAGTCTTACCTTAATGGGATAGCCTGTTTAAATTTCTTACCACAGCTGCATGGGATGGTGTACACACAGTCTTTAATCATGTTCTCCTCAATGGAGGGGTCTTACTCAAAAGAGGTGTCTGTAAAATGTTGAACCACTTTTGAAAGTCATCCTGATCTTTTGTATTTTTTCCCCTTCACATAGGGTAGGCAGACTGAAGATGATTTCTGACTGTTATTATCCCCCTGTACCCTTTTATCCCAGATTTTTGGAGCTACTGCCTTGTACCCAGAGTAGTTTTTATTTTTTTTCTATTTTTCCTTCTGTTACAGCTTTATGATGTTTTTGCAGTCTTACCTGTTGGATGAGGTTGAAATAATAGAAGGAAGGACTGCAAAAACATCTCCCTCCTAAATTTATAGAAAAATTTTATACATACTTGGATTTCTTTCTAAGCAATAAAAATGAACCACTTTTTGGTTACATCTGCCATATTTTTGTTCTTTCTTGTCTTGAAGTCAATCACGTGACTGTGTACACCATTTTTACTTTGTGAACTTTTTGCCTTATTGCTTTACCTAGTTTTGACTTGCATATATATTGTTTGCTTAGTATTATTTTGCTCTGTTCTTTTTCTTCCTTTTCTTATTGTTTATTGGAAACTTTGTCAATTCTGTTTATTGGGCATTTTTTGCCAATTGCACTTTACCATAGCCAATTACTCTGCAGATTTGTTGTGTTTATCAGGAAAGTTTGCTTTTGTTTTGAAATATTTTATGAACCTTTTGTTTTGCATTGAATAATCTGAAATAATTAGGGTACTGAAGGAGCTTAAAACCCAAAACATATACTTAAAAAATATATAAATTTAAAATTCTTAGTATTCCCCTTCCTTCATGTGCATGCGTAGTCACATTAACATAAACATCACTGTCCTGAGTATGATGATAAACTACATCTACATCCTGGGTGAGACGATAAACTACGTCAAACAGCAAGGCCTCTGATCAGGAAGTTTTGAGGAACATGGAACCACCTCTTAATTGCTGGTATTCCCAGATCCACTCTGACCCAGGGTGGTAGCTCCTGTTAGGGTCCCAGCTATGGGCAAATAGTTAACCCCGAAACTGGGGTAAAAACACTATGAAAATGCAAAAATAGGTTTTCATACCAAAAATACTTTGTAAAAAAATTATTACCAGCAATAAATTTTTGAAGGAAAAAAATATTACCAACAATGTTCTTGAAGAAAAAATATTACCTGCAATACATTTTTGAAGGAAAAATATTACAGTGTAACCCGGATATAAGAGACCTGGATATAAGAGAAACCCGGATACAAGAGAGATTTTCTCTGGTCCCAAATTATTCCCATACTTACCTAAACAAAACAGACCAAACCCGGATATAAGAGAAACCCAGATATAAGAGACTTCTTCTCCGGTCCCGACAACTCTCTTATATCCGGGTTACACTGTACCAGAAATAGATTTTTGACAAAACAAAATATTACCAGCAATAAAAAAATTTTCAGCATTAAATAACTCATTGAGGTTGATATGGTGTAAAACAAAACAAACCAAAAAAACCATAAGCATCACTTTTAGTCTGATGAAGCCCTAAAGGCCAAAACATGTCTCACGTAAACTTTTAACACTTTGTCATAGTTTCTTCCTTAAAATTGTTCTTCGGATATATATGAAAGTGATAATTTTGGTATTTGTGTATAATTAAGAACTATTATGTATCTAGGCTTTCTTGGAATTTCTTGAAATCAATGCCAAAAGCTTTTTCCTCATATATGCATATTAGCCATTTTTTATTGCTGTTTTATATCACGAATTTATAATATTTTGGATAAACTTATATTTATTTTGGATAACAATGTGTTTTACCATCAAAAAATTACAACCAGATTCTAAAATTGTATACTCATGTCTAAATCAAGTATATCTGTATTTGTCTGTGACGTAGCATCTCAACCAGAAGACAGTGACTAGAATTCCATGGCCTTATATTTCATCTTATGATTCATTATTGTGTCAATGTGTATTTTACATTGATGCACATACAGCACACTAAACTGTGCCTCATTTGAATTATGTCATTATTTCACTTTTTGCGGATTGCTAGTTATTAGCATTTCCGATGTCATTCAATCACTAGTTCCGATTCCAATTCAGGCTTTATGTGACTCTTTTATGGGTTTGGGAAATCGTGCAGAGAAGATGGCTGGCTTCTAGCAATGATGCTTTGTGTATTTTACTGAAAGTTTCTTTCATAGTGCACTTTTATCAAAGATGTCTGTTTCTTTGTGTATAGAGGATGTGGGGATGGAAGGAAATAATAAAGAATGAAAGCAACAAGATGGCCCATTTCTGATCAAAAGTCTTTTTAGAAGTTAGAAACAGAGAGAAGGGTAAGTAGAAGAAAAGTAGAGAATAAAAATAGTAATAATATATATATGGCAAAAACTAGTATAGATAATTAAATACATTGTTGGATTGCTATTTAAAATATGTGTAAAAATCATTGGACACACACACACACACACACACATATATATATATATATATATATATTGGGCAGCAACCTTTCTTTCAAACATTTTTTGATGAATTTTTTATTGAGTTTTTCTAGTAGTCTTCAATTTTCCATTAAGTGAGGGTAAGGGAGTGTAAAAATTGTCCATAGTGTCCATTGTCCCAAACATTTCAACCAATTCTTTAGCCATTTTCAAGGGGTTTGTTGTTAATTATCAATTTCTTTGCATTGTTGTCTTTTAATATGTAATATATATGTATATGTGTGTGTATATAATATATATATATATATACACATACACACATGTTGAAAGATTAAGTTACCTTTATAGATTAGTTAAGAACATCGATTTACTTATATGTTTACATATATGAGTGGCCACACACAGAAGTATAAACATTGACAGGGAAAGAGAAATAAAATGAGGTTTGTATAAAGAAAAACCTTAGTTTTTTTTTTAAACAGGATGGGGTTATAGTTACCAGTTGGTTTTGTATTTGATTCTATTACTTCATATATTTGAAAAAGAGAGTGTGCATATAGAAATAAATATATATTTGTGTGTGTGTGTGTGTGTGTGTGTATATATATATATATATATATACACACACACACACACACATACACACATGTATTGTGTTTTATAATTTATTTATATAAAGAATTAATGGATTAATTTTTAATTTAACAATTTTATTACTTCAAACAATATTTTTTTAGTGTATGCACATGTTTGAAGTAGATGCTTCATTTTTATTTTAAACAATTCATATTATATCTATCAGTCTGCACTCTCTCCCTCAAAAAATCTTAATCAAGAAAAGGTGTTCTCCAGCATGGTTCAAACATGCATCCATCACCCTTTCTAGGAGAAACCACTGTTTGATCCAGCATGCTTCAAACCACTTGGCCACAGAGAGCATCAGCAAGGTTCTATTTTCCGTTTTAATGAATGCCTACTTCCTCATTTAGATTTTTCTCAAAAGTCTGTATCTGCTCATCTGTAACATAAACAAAGCAATTTTTAAAGAATTAATGGATTCATTTTTAATTCAAAGATTTTCAGTGGATACCCATGTTTGAAATAGATGGTCCATTTTTATTTTAAACAGTGTGATACAAATCTATATATTAGTGGGTAATTGAATGACAAAATAGAAAAAAACTCTACATTATGTGTTTCATCCCTTGAAATGACTTCTACTCTGAAGAAGGCTTTTGAAGAACAAAACATCTAACAATAAAGTTATTTTCCCATTTTGTCATTAATAAATTATGTATATATATATATATATATATATATAATGAAATGAACTAAGTATGACAATTATTTAATATATTTTTTGTTTATACATTATTTTTATAGATACAATTATTTAAGTAAATGTTCTGTTTATAATAAACAGTATTAATTACATTTACTGGCCTGAATGTCAAATTTTGTAGAAAATATGTGTCTTCCAACATTCAGGCCAGTAAATGTAATTAATATTGTTTATTATAAACAGAGCATTTACTCAAGTAATTGTATCTATAAAAATAATGTATAAACAGAATATATATATATATATATATGACAGTATGACCTTTTCTGTTTCTCCTTCCATACCATTAAATTTGCCCACTGGATAATGTTCATCTTATTACTGTTTAATGAGAAAATCCATTGTTATGGTAACACAAAGCATGCTTAATGGCACTCAAAGCAAAAAGTATCAGAGTACCATAACAATGGAACTGAAAAGAATTAGAAAAATTAAAAATGTATAAAAATAATTAAATCATGAAAAGTAATGGAAGGCACTCAAAAGGCTTACTTTCATTAAAGAATTAAAAAATTACAATATATATATCACAGCATTCAATATCAGAGAATGAAAGTTGAAAAATGAAAGCTTTTTACCTTCTACAGATTTTATAAAGATAAAATTGCTGTAAATATTCTTACAAATATGTTCTATAATATAATAAATTTGTATACAACAAAGAACTTTTCATAAAGAAAGCTATAGAGAAAAACCCTTGGGAAAAGTATAAATCCTCTTCCTCTCCCCCCAGTTATGGGTAAATAGCAGGACAGACCAGGTTCTATGGCCTTTCCAAGGCTATAGAACCTTCGCAGAAAGAAATGGCAAAAAATCTGCCTCGTCAGTCATGTATCAAAAGATATATGATCACCTAAGCATGTATCATATATGGCACATAACTAACTAATAGAACAAAAACTGCTTATTATAAAAAAAAAGTGTTGTATATAGAATCAGAGAACAAAAACTGTCATTTGTATTTATGAGCAACTTTAAAAAACTATAACTCCCAACAAAATAGGGCATCATTGTAATTCTAAAAATGTTCCATATTTTTCCAAGTTATGATGCTGGCAAGCCATTGCAAATTTGATGAATCACTATGATGTCCAGGTTGTTATACTAAAATCTCAATGAATTCTGCTGTTACAAAAAAGTTAATAGATAATTTCTAGACTATTAAAGCTTTATGATGATACTGGCTACTTTAAGTGAACTAAAACACCAAAACAGCTATACAAAATAACTCCTTGGCAGAAACAGGCAATTCAAAAACCCTCCATAGTGGACTGTTTTGACATAGCAATAGGTATTAGGCATCAGGTAACCAAAGAATTAAAAATTAAAGTGTCTCAGTAGATAGTGTTGTGTCATTTATATGATGAACTTCATGCATGTTCTCCTGCTTTCAAATTCCTCATCAGCAAGAAAAACCAAAAAGCTAGAATAAATGAAAATGAACATGTTATCTGCACTGATGAAAATTGGACAAGAGTGTTCTTTAGTGATGAATGTAACTTTAATTTGGTTGGCTCTGATGAGAATTAGTATTTCAGACAGTATAAAAGAGAGAAATTACTTCCCAATTGTGTGAAAAGAACTATGTATTGGTGTAGTGAATATTCTCTGATGCTGTTATTGATTCACTCATTCAGTTACATGGCAAAGTAAATGCTGCAGTTTATAAACATATTATTTTACAGCCTGAGAGCATCTCTTGTACCCAGGTTATCTTTACTACAAAAAGGATAAAATATTTCTTTGAAGCTGAAAATGTTGAGGTTATGTCATAGCCTGATCAAAGTACAAATCAAGTTGTTAAGGCAATGAAACCGATGTCACTGACGTGATTTTTTTTCCTTTCACCCCAAGCAAAGGTATAAAGCCACCAAGAGACAAGGGACTACTGGAAATCACCAACAGTGTGAAACAAGGCTGTGTCCTAGCCCCAGTTCTTTTCAACAATTTGTTTATGTGCCTGCTGTCTCATGCACCTCAAGGTCTTGAGGAAGGGATCTACATTTGATACCATCTCTACATTGCGGATCATGGGTTTGGGAGGAGGGTGCAGAGCAAGGCAGCCACCCTAACGCAAACCATCATGGAGCACAAAATCACTTGATGATTGGCAAGTTTATTAATTGCAAGCAAAATGTTCAACTTCCAATATTTTCACAAAAAAACATGTAAAATCTCACCTAACTCACTCAACCCAATCTAACCAAACTTATTTATGTGGTGAAAAATTAAAAACAGGTTAGGGTAGACCAAGTTTTATTGGTGAAAAAGTCAGAAAATTAATATATTGTGGTAAAAGAGGACTTAAAATGTCCTCTTTTTTAATTTCTGTAATATACTTTTATTTACCTTAATATCCTTTTTGTAACTGCCCACAGATACTTATTTCACTAACAGTGCATCATGAATTATTTTGGTGACAGTGTTCAGTAGTTCTTCAAACATGCACAGTGTGGATGGAAATGCATACCAGCCAAAACATGAAATATGATGAAGAAACAACAAAGAGTGTTGTTTAATTCTGTTTTCCCTTGGTTGTGGCACAGATTGAAAATTAATCCATATTAATGTTTTGAGATGTATTCCTGGTAAACCCAGCATTTCTTTGCAAAATGATAATAATGGTAATTTTTTCTCCTCACCTGAATTGATAGATCATAACATTTCAATGAATATATAAAAGATTTAGACATAATGATCTTATTGTAACTCAGTGCCATATATTCCCATATACAGGATTTTGATGTGAAAAGATTCACAAGTTTTAGGGCACAATTTTGATTGTTGTTTGCAGGGTGTTTTTTGTAGCCTTAACTGCAATAATAATAATATTATTATGATTATACTGTGCCGAGAAACTCAAGGAAGGTCTTTGATATTTATTACAGAAAACCATGCACTCCCACTGAGAATATAGGAAAAAATGCTTTATTGCAACATATATATGTTTTCAGCTGTTAAGTTAGGATTGATTCTGATATTGACCGCTTTTGTTTATTTCAGTCTTTATAGTGGTGTTGTCACAGTGTTATTTATGGTGAAACAGTCATGGTATGGCATTTTCCCCATAAGGCTCCATGTTGCTGTCTTTCAGTTAACAATAAACACCCATATGAGACAACGAGGGGGACAGCTATACTTCTATTTGAGGCAAAAATTTTAAGAATTGAGCAATATGGACAACAAAAGAAAGAATCTGGTGCTGAAGGAAGAAATCATAGGAGATGAGAATTCAATGATCTACAGAAAACGAGTCGAGTTATGAAGAAATTTTTAAAAATGCCATATCCAGATGGAGATGATGACAATCACGTTGTTTCCCCCATTTGTTTTTGCCACTGGTTCTGACTACACAGACACAGCACCAGACTCAGTAGAGTGTTGCCAATCTGATAAACATGCACAATATGATGAAATTAAAGATGTAGGTTGCTTAAATTTTGATGGAAATTGTGATAAATCACAAATTTCTGATGATCTACATGTACAAATGGTGAAGATGAGTGCTAAGGCTTTTCAGAACAAAGACGGCCTTTTCAAAGTTACAAAAGATTGGAAAGTTATTGAGAGCCGTCAGATCAAAGAAGCGATGAGAAGTGAAACAAGAACAAAACATATGGGTGTCAATGAAAGCTTCATGAATTACTGGTTTAGAAAAAACTACAGGATGGGTCTAGGATTCCATGTAATTGGTTGTTGTACTCTATTAAAAATTATGCAGTGTATTGTTTTTGTTGTTTATTGTTTTCACCAGCCCCAGTCAATCAAAGCATGGTATTTGAAAAATATTGTGGATTCTAAAAATGGAAAAAATGCAACAAAAGAATACCAGAACATGAACAGGGCACTTGTCACTGTGCATCATTTCTTGCATGGAAAGACTTTGAGAGATGCATAACAGAAGGGTTTAAAATTAACAGGGTAATAATGAAGGATATGGAGGAACAGAAGCAATTGTGGAAGGATCTTCTGCATTTTGTAGATTGTATTAAGTTTTTGGAGACTCAACATCTGGCATTTTATGGACACCGAGAGGCTATTGCATCAAGCAATAATCCCAGTAATTTTCTTGCACTTCTTATACTTCTTAGCAAGTATGGCCCTCTGTTGCAGTGTCACTTGGATTACATCAATTCATATTCACATTCTGCAACATTTTTATCTGGCAAGATACAGAATGAGTTTATTGAGCTACCAGGGTAATGAAGTACATCAGTCTATCTTACAAAGAGTCAAAATAAGCAGATACTATGGGATTATGTTCGACACAACTCCTGACATTTCTCACAATGAACAAATGTTTGATATTCTCAGGTTTGTCGATGTTGACAATGAATCTAAAACTGTAGTCAAAGAAGTGTTCATTAACTTTATTAAAATTTGCAAAAAAGACGCCATGAATGTTACAGAAGAAATTACCTCAAAATTGGAACAAGATAGTCTTGATTTGAACAATTGCCATGGTCAAATATCTGACATGCTGCAACAATGGCTGGGAAGGTATCCAGTGTCCAGAAGCACATATAGAGAAACCCAAAAGCATTCTTTGTGAATTGTGACAACCTTTTTTTGAACCTTGTAGTAGTGCATGCAGCATCAAAATGTTTTTGCTATATCATTTTTTAGAGTTTTTGATTAATTGTACAATTTATTTTCCATGTGGTGGAAAAAACTGAAGGAGACACTAGGGACAGCTGTAAAGCAGTCTCCTGATACAAGATTGAGTGCTAGGTGTGATGCTGTTCACATTGTAATGTCGAAGTTTGATGACATAGCTAAATTGTTGAAGGATGTGGAGGGTTGACACAAGAAGCAATGACATCTGCTTGCTGCACAACATGCAAACTTTCATCTTTCTAAAAATGCAACCCTTCTGGAATGACATCATTACTGCCATTGACCAAGTACAGAAGAGACATCAGTGCCTTAGAATGAAACTTGAGTTGACATTCAAAGTTTGTGACAATCTGTTATGAGTGAACAGGATTCTGTCTATAAAAACTCAATTGCAAAAGGTGAGGAAAAGTGATTAGAATAGGTTATTGACATTGGTCAACAGAGAAGGGTGCATCATAAAAAAAGAATAGCTGGAGAGGAGATGAAAGATGTGCCTCTAAATGTGAGAGAAGAAATGGATGTTACCTTGAAGGCAGTATTGGATAGGTTGAATACAGCACTGAAAGATCAATTTACAAGGTTGAGTCAGTTACATGAGCAATTTCAGTTCCTCTTGGATACTGAAAGCCTCTTTGATTTGAACAAAGACAAGATAGAAAAATGTAAAGTAGCATATGTGGGTGATTTTGATGGAATAGAACTCAGTTGTGAAATTAGACTGCTGAATGTTTATACAAAAAGAAAAACCAGAGCCTTCGGTAAACCAAAAACCCCAATCAAGCTTTTCAACTTCACAATATATTATGGTAATGAGGTGTTCCCCAATTTACAAATAGCATTGTGCATTCTGTTGGCTGTTGTATCCTGTAAGTGCTCTTTCAGCAAAGTAAAATTAATAAAAAAAACCATCTCTGAAGCACAATGGGTCAGGAACACCTAAAGAATTCGGCTTTATTAAGCATCAAAAATGAAGAATTTAGGCATATAAATGTGGATGGTGCTATTGACAAAATTTGGATCACCAAGCCTGCTTTAATAATTCAAATAGATGAAATGAATTGTTCTAGTCTTGACATTTTTTAATTCAGGATTTGTCAATGCTCAGTGCTTATTAGTAGTTGCAGATTAAATAAAAATGTATTTGAATTGTATTTAAATACTTTTTCAGAGCATTTGTGTGAAAAAGCATTTATATTTAGATTTTTGCCTATTTTTTCTTTGTTTTTGTATTTTTGGAATCTGGAATAAAATTATTTTTATTTATATTTGTATTTCCAATTATATCGTGTCAATAATCACAGGAAGTATTTGCATTTGAATTTAAAAGTTTTAGTATTTGATCCAAGCCGTCTGTCGGCTACTGGTTGTGGTAGGGAGTGCTGAGTCGAGCTCTTGCACACACACACACACACACACATACACACAAATAACCACAGGTTTTTATAACTAGTATTTTATATCCAAGTGGGCATTCACTCTTAAAATTCAGGTGGAAAGAGTTTCTGCTATTGGGCTTTCTGGATAATGAATTGGTGAATGTGTTATTACTGAATTGCATCTAAGAATGGGAATTTATTTTTTTGACTAAGTTCATAGGTAAAGTTAAGGGCAGTTTTTCGAATGTTGTTTTGAGATTATAAATTTCTTCTTTCAAGTTTTTTGCTAAAATAAAAATATTGTTTACATAGCGAACATATATTTTGGGTTTAGTAACTTGTTTAAATATCATGTTTTCTATGTGGGACATGTAGTAGTTGGAGAAGCATGGACTGAAGGGATTTCCCATACTAACACCATTAGTTTGGGTGTAGATATTGCCATTATGGTCATAGAAAGGGACTTAGTTGTGCAGGCATGCAATAATTTTTGATAATGCCTAAAAGAATAGCCAAAGGTGCTCGGATATACAGAACTTTTGGACAGTTTTTACACACTTTGTGTCCAGATTAGAAAACACTTGTATACACACACACACATACATACATACATACATACATACATACATACATACATACATATATATATATATTATAGTGTAGACCAGCATTTCTCAGTGTTTTTACTCTTGTGGAACCCTTGAAATAGTTTTTATGTCTCAGAGAAATCCTGTATAAAAATTATTATATCTCTTTTATATTTTTATTGTAGTTCATGTGATAAACATAATATAGGGACACTGTACATACGACCTGTACTCAAGTAGGTTGCTCAATGATACACAAATCTGTCACATACAGATCCTGTCTACTAATCAGTGTAGGCACTTTCACACTGACACCATATAGATATCACTAAATACATTTCCTATGATTATTATAAATTTAAATAATATACGAGGTTGAAACCTTTATTATAATAACCAAGTATGTTCCAACAATATGCCGTATGTGTATAGTAAAATTATGAATGTAAAATTAAACAAAAATGACTAAAAGATGAATTAGCATACTTATCACTGTTCCTATAGAAATCCTAACAACCTTTTGTGGAACCCTAGGGTTCTGGAGAATACTGACTGAGAAATACTGATGTAGACTATAATATTCAGAGCATTATGTTATACATAAATCATAAGCCACCATATTTCATTGTTTCATAAATACATCCACTTCTAAGCAAAACAAAATATGAGCCAGGCAGATATCATTAATATTTTTCCCATAAATTGAATCCCATGAATGCTCTTATAATAATATATAAATGCATACAAACAATAAACATAAAGACAAGGTAGATTAATATTTAATCTGAACACTTTTAGCAAAATTCAGCTGCTCAATATGAGCAATCATTCTGCTTAGGCAAAAAATCAGCAGGTAGATGAGAATCCCATTGTTCTTAGCATTCCAGAAACTATCTTTGTTAGAGAATTTTCTACATGTTATTTTTGATTATATAAATTCCATATGGGTTCATATCCAGTGACTGGCCAGCTCAGAAGATTTCAAAACTGTTTTCTGTAAAAACAGATTTTAGTGGATCTAACAGAATACTAAGGATAATTTTCCTGCTTGAAGATATTTCCATTAGGAGAGAAATAATTCATAATGCAGAACATTCTGGTATTTTGCAAATATATTTTTACAAATTTTACAAATATTTTTTTTTACTAATTCACCATGAAATCCCCTTGGTTGAGTAATTAGGATATGAGTGGCTGGCCACTCATATCCAAGGATGCCCATCTACTGGGGTGGTTATCTAATCCTCATTACAGACACATCCTCAGGCACATTTGTGTTTTTTTCAACACCCACAGAGCCTACCAGTGGTTAATACTGCAACTATGCTAAGCAGACCTTCGTTACAGTTTCTGGGAACGAGCACATTATCTAGCATGATCAACAATTTGAACAAGGCCAGCATGCTCAAACCCTCAGTCACAACAATTTGTTATTTTGTGCTAGCACAACCACCAATGACTCCCCAAGAGTTCTGCCTACACAATTTCACTCACAAAGCTTGGGTCAACCCATGATATGTTTTTCAGGTATTTTCCAAAGGTGCTGCACATTGGGATCACCTCCTTCAGGCCAATAACATCAAAAAGTTACCTTCCTGACAAATCAGCACTGGTAAGATTTGAACCTGGGTCTCATAGTCAAAAAAGCAAATGTTCTAACCACTCGGTCACATGACCATTACTTCATACCAATGTAATTACTTCATACCAAAAAGCCTTCCCTATGATGTTTAACAGTCAAAGACAATTCAGATAACTATCTTCTAATATTACATCTTTCAGGAGCATTGTTGATCAACTCAGACTTGTTTTCATCATAAAAAATCATCTGGAAAAATCAATCTTTGTCTTATATAGACTCAAGCAAATGTTTTTGGCAACTAATGCTAAGTACATTTTAAATTATATATAAAATTGTGATTCTAGATTTAGTTTAATATTTAAATAGATAAATGACAAATCAAAGAATATATATTTATCTAGAACTCTTGCTATGTATTTTGAATATATAATAATAATAATTGAGATTTTAAAAAGAATGACAAGAATTTTACTGAGTAAATATTTTAGGCACTTAAATATAACCTAGTAAAATGAGAATTTAAATTAGATTTATATTGCTTAAAAACAAATAAAATTCTCATTTTAATCCATTTGCATAATTTATTGCTAGATGTTATGTGTTTCAGTTGATAAATGCTGAAAAGTTGAATGCAAATTCTATATGGAAATTGCCTTTATCCAAGGAATATTGCTCGGTAGTATGCGACAAATTTATAAATGGTATTCTCAGAAACAAGGTCTTTCAGATAGAGCAAAATCTGGTCAGAAATACAAATTATCCAAACGAGATAAAAGAAAAAACATCATTGAATTGAAGAAACACTTGAGAAAAACAACCAATCAAATTTGAAATGAAGAAGAAAGTGAAGATAACTGTCCAGAAACTATTGATCAGGAAAAATCAGACTGAGTGGGCAAATATTGATCATTCCTTTATTTTGAATTTCTATTCCTCACTGCCAAAAAGAATTTTGCCTGTTTCAAATAAAGAAGTTAGTATGAAGTACTAGGTAATTTTTATAATTGTAATGTGTGTTATTTCTTTTGGAAACATGATTAATTTGTTATTTATCATAAACTTCCTGAAACATTTGCTCACTAAAACATTTATAGTTCTTGTTAAAATATCTATTAACTATTATATATTCAAAATATATAGAAAAAGATTTAGATTACTATATTGTTTGATTTATCATTTTATCATTATTTAAATTCTGGATTAAATGTAGATTCACAAGTTATATAAGTTTCAGTAAAGTATTTGACACTTCTTTTATATAACAGCCCTTTCTGGGCATTCATGTCTTTTGTTGCTCTAAGTAACTTTTAACCTTTTACAATCTCTCTTTGTCCCTGTACTGTCCACACAAATCTTCTGACCACTATCTACCTAGATGGTTGACTATTTCTGTTTTAAACTTCATAGTCAAATGTGTGTTTACACTTTGTTCCTTAAAACCAGTCTTCTGATAAATCCATCATCTCTTTTATTCTCCTGGAACATTGTTTTGTTGTTACATTTCCTTCTCTCATATCTTTGGTTAATTCTCTTCAAAGCAGACAAGGAAGCAATTATTTCTCTGCAAAAGCTGTAGAATAGTTTGATATGTTTTATCAGTTTCTCAAAAATCCTACCATACAGTTTGTAAGAGTTGTGGCAGCTTTGAACATGGAATATCTTTAGAAGCATTTTCTTATTGGAAATTAAAAATGATATGCTAAATTAGCTTTAGAAAGTAGATGCAATCAAATAATAACTGAATACAATCTTTATATATCTGAAAAATATTGTTTTTAAAAATATTGCTTGACCCAGGTAATGATTGTGGTGAAGGCAATCATAGTTGTCTCTCTTTCAAACTTGACAATGAAAGAAATGATCAAATCTCACTTATGGACAGCAGTCAAATTTCATTGAATAAAGCTTCACTACAAGGCTAAACATTCATCTGTTTTTCTTTACAATGCCATACTAGTTATCTATAGTTAGAGGGAGAGGTGGATTCATGTCTTTCCCAAGGG
Organism: Acanthosepion lycidas; assembly: GCA_963932145.1. Lineage (NCBI taxonomy): Eukaryota > Metazoa > Mollusca > Cephalopoda > Sepiida > Sepiidae > Acanthosepion > Acanthosepion lycidas. The sequence continues at coordinate 51,626,301 of OZ010580.1, read as the reverse complement.
TATGAGTGCGAAGTGAGTACAAAATTTCCTAGCCAAGTTCATTGATTGCATTCTCCATATAAATTAACCATCAAGCCATGAGCATCTCCTTGTTCTGAGTAGTGCTCCTTTTATTTTCATCATGAATTTAAATTCTTTTAAATTGAAATATACACAGGCTGCTAGTAATTATTCCCCTAAATTTCAGTAAAAATTTCATGCTTCATTAACAATTTCATTAGGAAGACTCAACAAATCAAAAACTCTATGCTTAATCATGATCTTTAGGGGAAAATAATTAAAAAAAAAATAAAGCAAAAAAGTGTATTTTACTATCTATTTCTGATTTGGGTGCAGCCATCATAGAAACAATCAAAAATTCTTTTAATATTTTTTAAAGTGCTTTTTTTCTGTGTCATTAAAGTAAATTATTGAAAGTGTATCTTTGAAATACAAATGTCACTTGTATAAATCATCTGATTCATAAGGAAGAGAATCTTAAAAGTATCCAAATTTCAAATATTTTTATTTTTATTAGGTTGGTGCAAAAATAATATCGTTTTTTGACGTTAAAAAATACGTCAAAAAAACGATATTATTTTTGCACCAACCTAATAATTTATTTTGTGAATGAATTTGTTCACATCTGAAGTAAGTTATTACTTCTTTTAACTACTTTGATCCAGAAAGCCTTTATGGAAGGTTGAGGGGGTGAAAATTTGTTTTTGTCAAGATATTTAACTTGCCCACAAAGAAAAAGAAAAGGAAAAGATGAAAACAGATAAAATGTAAATCCAAAATTTTTATATTCTGGAAATTGTTGAGTTGTTTTACAAAAATTATTTTTTTAGTTCAGTTTTTCTTATAAAGACAATTTTCGTACAACAGGAAGGATCTTCGATGACTCCTCTTACTGAGACATTTTCTAAGATAGTTACTTGGACTACTTGATATGTTATTTTCATTTACATAGTAGTAAATACATGAATACACATGCATATTTAAATGAAAAATAGGCGCTATTTAAATTTGTGTTATTTGAAGAGTATAAAATTTCTAATAACTTAATAACTATATATGCTGAAAACTAAAAACTGAAATTAATGATTTGATATAGGTTTTAAACGCTGTGTAAATTTTATATTTCTCTATAAAGTATAATTTAATTAAATTTTATTATAAGTTGGTATCTATCTACTCAGTAGAAAAGGATATTGTATCTTATTGATAATTTTCAATAAAAAGCGGTTTTTACTTTGTTTGAAGCTGATTAATTAATAGAATATGTTCTAATAATATGTCCACTATAATTTGAATCTGTCTAATTTGATCATTTTTACCAAATCTTAATTTATACAGATTTAAAAAATTTTCTTCACAAACAGTACAACTCTTTGGTTTTTCTGCATTCATCACATGTTAACTTGTTTGCTATCATGAATATGATTATTCATCTTAGCAAATCATTAGTTTTGTGCCACTGACAAGATAACTTATTGTACAACAGTGTATTATTCTTTCACAAGATGGCAACTGTTTTGTGAAAATAAAGAAAATTTACCTGGGTGATATGACAACTAGTGAATTTTTTTTTTTTTTGGTAGTTAGAAATTAAGAAAAGGATTTTGAATTTTTTAATATTTCTGAATTCTTAAAGTTATATCAGTGCATACAAAAGCAAGCATGCCAATTAAAAAGATATACAAATAGATATTAAGTTAACAAATGTGTTATTTGCTTCTAATAATTATAATTGCAACTCTGAAGGACAATGTAGAGATCTTACATTTTTGAAAACAACTATTTCCCATGACTTATATATAAACAGTCTCTCTCTCTCTCTCATATATACATACCTGAGCATAACAGAAAAATTGTTCATCCCACAAAAAGTTTAATACCTAAAAAAAAAAACACTAAACTAATTGAGTCTCTTTTTTTTTTCAGGCTTTCAGATAAGACATTTAGCCATCTTGACACCATCTGTCATAAGAATCACTGAAAAACACTAAATTATTCAGCTAGAAAGAGAGCAGGTTAAAATCGTTTTGCATCTTCTCAACTGAGCAATGGTTAGAGGAAAAAGATCATTCAGGCCTTGAGTAATCGTAAGAACATTCATACACTGGCATCCTCAAAGTCCATTCAAGAAGCATCAAGAGAATGTTGAATAAGTTTAAAAAAGAGGAAACTGTAGAGAGGAAAACTGGATCAGGAGTTCAAACAGCAAGAGTGATCATCATTTCAACTTAGAGCTTAAGAGATCAATTAGAAAAGATCCAACTCAATTCATAAGATGTTTAGCTTGTGAGAAAGGAGTTTCAGCTATGACAGTCCAAAGAGCAGTGAAAAAAAGACTTGAAAATGAAATTGTACATGAAATCTGTAAAGCACCAGAACAGAACATTAGAAGGTTAGAGAGAATGAAGACCATCTTGAACAAATTGGAAAATGATCCTGGAATAATATATATACATTTGAACTTTATTTCAATCCTTCATGAGCTTCCCAGCCTTAGCTATGATTAATTAATGATGAACATGTCATCAAATAAAATAAAGATTTTGTGTTAAGGGCAGCAGTACAAGCAATGCTACAAAAACACAGAAATTAAGTGCTCAATGTAAAACAGTTAATAAGAGAGAAATGCCAAATATAAAATATGCTTGTCAAGGTTTGTTTAATCTAGGGCTCTTCAGACTGCGGAATTATGTTATAAATATATATAATGTTCATAGCCAGAAGAGCCTAGTAGATAGTAGATTGGACAAAACTTGTGTAGCATATGAGGAAAATATTTCATATATAATTTTATATGTGTTTGTTTGGATTATTTCATCAATCAGTTTTTCTGGATTTTAGATAATTTTATTTTAACATTTTTGTCTTAAGATTTAGTTCTCTTACAACCATTTTTTAATCATTTCAACCCAAGCAAGGTGATAATGTCACTAAGGTTACAGGGAGTGAAAGAGAATGAGGAGATTTTAGTGAGGACAATAAAGGAACAGGATTCAGGAAGACAGAAGATGGTGATTGATGTTGCATTTTAGTTTTTGAAGATTGTAGGTAGAAGGGAAGCAAGAAATTAGGAGGGAGTTCTACAGGCAATAAGTGCAAGAAAAGAAACTATTAGAATAGAATTGATTGAGGCATCTAGCTTGTTCAACTATAAAATGTTGAGATCTAGTTGCCAATCTAGTCAATGATGCAGTCAAGGGACTAAGGAGAATAGCTCATCAGAACAATTATCTTGAGGATATTTGTAGAAAAGACAGAAGGAAACCATGTCATGACAATAAGAAAGTGACTGAAGTCAATGTGCTAGACCAAGATTGATTACATTACAGACCCTTCTGTGAATTTTGTCAAGAATCTCAAAATATAGAGTAGAAGCTTTTGCAGTTTTGTACCTTATTGTTTAAGATATTGCATAGACATTTAAATTATTAATATATTTTATTTTAATACATAGGTATATGAGACAGTTATTTTGATACACTTGCTGGTTGATTTGTATGAAAATAAAACAATTTTAAATATACAATGTCAACTCTCTTCTTTCAGGAATTTATTATGAGAAAGACTCAATGTAAGAGTTAGAAAATTAAAAAAAATATACTTGGCAGTGAACTGGTTGATTATAGCATTTTAAAAATTAATCTTTAATTTTCTTCAGTGAGGTAGATTGGTTGCCATGTTCACATTTCTTTTACCTTAGATCTGAGATTGCTAATTGGCAGCTCTTGATTCATTAATACAACCTGAGGGGGAAGAAGAGGAATAGGTGAAGGAGAAAAAAGATTAAGAAAATGGGGATTGTTAGATTAAGTAACATGACAACAAAATAATTAGTTGTATCTACAAGTATTAATAGCAGTAGTATTCAAAGAGTTATCAATTGAAACACTAGTTTTCATACACTTGCCAAAGTTAAGCAACCTTGAGCCTGGTCAGTACCTAGATGATTGACCACATGGGAATACCAGATGCTATAATCTTGAATGTGCAGGTAGTGTAATGAATAATGGCTCAGAATTGGAAATCAGAGAGCCGAGATCCAATCCTATTCAGGTTTGTTATATTCCCTAACACACACATACCTTTAGGAAAGGTATGAATCCACCTCTTCTGCCCCCAGTTATGGGTTAATCAGTAGGATTTATATCAGTAAATCATTATTATTTCAAAAAAATTCTTATAATCTAAAAATATTTTCTCACTTTAAATAACCTGCAAAGGGTTAAGCCATACAAACAAATCAGTGTGATCAGAAGAAGTATTCACAATGATATCAATGTAACAAACTGACATATGTAGACAATATAGCTTCAGCCTGTTTATATAGAAAATATATTTCACAGAGTGTTGCATTTTATACTTAGTTTGCATATATTTTAATACATACATATATGTATAAGTATCACCAGTTACATACAAGTTTATATTCTAACACTCCACTTAAATGTATAATGAACATACTCCAACAACTTCCACAATTAAGATCTAAACAATGCAAAACACAAGTTTGAAGTTGGATTACTATAAGAGCATTAATAAATTTCTTCAGTTAAACTCCACTCACAGGTTTTATAAATATATCTGCTACATTTTGCTCATCTGAATATATACAAGTTGTATAATACCTTTCTGCACTTCACCCTAATGAAATGATAGTTTATGTTAATATTATAATGAGAGCTAGAGAAGAAAGATTTATTCTCCCAGTTATATTTCTCCTGTTATAGGCATTGTTATATTCATGTTATAACAACACTGTAGCTCATGGAGAGGACGGAACAGAATGGTTGAAAGGAAAAAAGAGTGACAAACATACTTTGTTCTCAGAGAGATATTTTATATACTACAACATACACAAAACCATACATATATACATATATACACATGTCCCACCTGGAGAACTATATATTACATATATCTACATAGCAAAGTATAAGGTGGAAAAAAAGAAATGGACTTACATATAATTTGAAGATATTCCTGACCTGAAGAACCTATTTTTAGGACTCCAGGTTTAAATGGGCCAAATTCATCTATGTCCCAAAGGGAAATGGAATCATGTGCTTGTAAACTTCTGTGGGAGGCATTTTTAACCTCAGTTTTGCCCAGGCTAGGAGAAAGTAACCTTCTTGTTTGGTTGTTGTTCGTGAACTGAAAAATGACTGCCACTTTGGTCACTATATGGAATGATGTCATTAAGCAGCTGTCAAGCACCTTCTGCATCCTTACAATACCTTTTATGCTATACAGAGTTTTTTATAAGATTGTCACAATATATAGTAGCACAACTGAACAAATCAGAATTTGTTATAGTCCAGTAACTATATTAAGAACTTAGACTTTTGTGTTGAGACTACTAAATTTGTGTCTTCACTTTCAAAAGTGAATAATGCAGCAGTTTACTTTGCTTTTTCAAGATATCAATGAAATATTTGCTGACATTTTGAAACTATAATCAGTTATACTTCAGCAATGTTTAGAATTACTCCTGTTTGCATCACAGAAATCAATCAAAGACAGGGGTTATGCTGACTTTTTGAAAGTTAAGTTTTTATCTTTTGCATGTTTCAGATAACCTAAGACATGTTTCTCCTGAGTAAAATGAGCAGGTTTTGTCAGGTTTTGTCAGGTTTTGTAACAATTTTGTTACAATCTATCACAAATTTAGTTACTGTCATAATGTAAATTAAACTTTCAACTTTTTTTCTTTACAATTTATCATCAACTAATTCATAATCATCTTTATCTATCTTATTTATATCCATTTTGCAAGAAGTGGATTTGAGTTTACTATTTGTAAATTGGTTATCAATTTTTCTTTTTGGTTATCAATTTTTCTTTTTATCTAGTCTGGTTCATTCTTATTACTTTGCCTTCATATATGAACTGTAAATCAAGAAGACAAGTAATTTCTTTCATGTTGAACTTAGACCTCAAGTATTTCTTTGCATCAACATGTACAATAGGTCTAATGGTTTTCTGATATGTCTTGGGTACATTAACTAATGAGTAATAATAAGGGAAAGTGTATTTCACACATTTGTCATGATTATTTCCATTAACCTAATCTAAATCTTTAGACTTATTATGATTTCAACTTGGACACCAACTGACACCACCTTCTCCAACAGGATTATTTTCAGTACATTTAAACCTGTCACCTGAATCACCAATATTTTCCTTTGAAAGAAGGACCAGTTGGATCTTATTTCATCAACCAGTAATGGATGTGTGGATACACTACCATTATTCACACTTTCGAAGTTATTAGTGTAGCAGTGTTGTGCTAAAGTATTGAAATGAGAAGTTTTGCCACCAGTTTGTAATGGGAGGTGGATGAATATTTTCAAAATTCATCATTTTAAAAAGAATTTCAACACATGGAGAGTGTATCAAAAACACTTTTACAAAATTTTTGGGTGGGTTCTGCATGCCAAAACAATGACAAAAGTCCATGTAAATATATGCCCACAAATCCTTCGTTTTTAAGTTAAGATTAAAGAAAGTTGGCAGTAGATGGCACTGTGTTGTCATGTAGACTAGATTACATGTGTCATTAGTGTACATTTATGGCACTTTTGTCTTCAATATTTAGCATGTGTAATAGTGAGTTAACCGAGAAGTGTCCCATTTAACAATGGCAGGATATTCGTATTGTGAGCAGGCAAATATGATTTTTACATATGGCCACATGAATGGTAATGGATGCAAGGTTGCACAGCTGTATCAAATTGTGCTTCCAGACCAAAGGCAGCTGAGTCATTCAATCTTTGCTGCTGTTTATCATCATGTTGCTGAGACAGGATCCATGGCATCACAAACCATGGATCAAGGAAGACTGAGATCCACTTGTATGCCTGACCATGAAGAACATATTCTACAGGCTGTCAGAGATGATCCAAGTATCAGCACACATCAAGTGGCCCTAACAAGTCACACATCTCATAGTACCACATGGAGGGTAGTTCAAGAGCAGCCCCTGTATAGGTACCATTTGCAAGTATGCAGGGTCTTTCCTCCTTTGATCACTCACCACAGGAGAATTTTTGCCGATGGTTTATTGCTGAGCCGTTGTTTGTTTCTTCAGTCTTGTTTACAGATGAGGCAGCATTTAGAAGAGATGGAATAACAAATTTATATAACCAACATTTGTGGGTGCATTGGAATCTCCAAGGTACAATATAGGCTAGACACCAGTAAGTTTGTGTTTAATGTGTGGGCTGGAATTATAGGTGACTGTCTGGTAAGTCCATATGTTTTCCCAGCACAATTTACAGGAATTGTATTTCGAACACACTTCCAGACCTGCTAAAGGATGTACCCCTGCTAATATGAAATGTATGTCATTCATGCATGATGGGGCTAACATTATTCATGATGCACTGGCTGACATTTACCATGAAAGATGAATAGGTAGGAGAGGACTGCACATTCCCTCAACCACAATCCTTTGAATTTTTACCTGTGGGGACACCTAAAACAATTGGTTTATGTAGAAGACATGTCATGGGGGCCTGTTAAACCATTCAACACTGTGTGGATGTATTTGAAAGGGTCTGCCAGTCAATGATCCAATGGGTGCATGCATGTGCAGAAGCAAGCAGGGGATATTGGAACATATGTTATGAGTTGCTGGATTGAGGTACAACAATGGTCTTTTGGAGAGATATGTTTATATGAACATTTTACCTAGTTTTAGTGTCAGGAACTTGCCACTAATGTTTGTAAAATTATTTTTTATAAACCCTGTATATTTATATCAAGAATAATATAGCTAAAGAAAAGGGAGAAATATATTTAGGAGCATAGATTTATGGACAACTGTAAAAAAAGGAGAGAAAATATTTATGTACTTAGAATGTGTGTGTGTGAGTAGGTATAAAGTGTCACATAGTGGTTTGGAATTAAGTAATTGGTTTCCTGGGCAACAAAGTCTTCCCAGAGGGAAACACTTAAAATGTTTGTTACCTAATGCATCCTGCTTCTGAGTTAGCAAAAAGATAGAGAAAAAGTTGATGCCATTTCTTTTTGAGTTGTAAAAAGAACAACACCTAGCAGTTGTCCTGACAGACAAGGTGGAGTAATCCCTACAAGATCAATACATTTGTACCTTATTTTATGGATACACAGCCATCATTCACACTTTGGAAGATATTAATGTAGCAGTGTTGTGCTAAAGGATTGAAATGGATGTAGTTAAAACAGGTAGTTAAAAAACGAAATGAAAACATGTTTAGTCATAGTAAGTGTGCATGTCCTCATGGTTTGTTTGAAATTAACTAGTTGATTTGCTTGGGGAAAGAAATCTACCTCAGCAGAAACATACTATTACTATTATTACTATTCTATCTTGGCACATTAAAAGAGCGAAACTGTTTATATACCTTCATTATATTGTCTTGAATAGAATGTCATGTAGGTGTCCTGGCAGACAAGGATGAGAATTGTAAGCATCACACATCTTATTTTTTAAATATAAAAGCTATGCTGGGTTACTGTTGTCATAACCCACAAACATAGCTTTTATTACTATTGGTATAAGGCTTTTTTTTATTCTGCATGTAGGCTTCAGACACTTTCCTACTGCTATAACAAAGCTTCCTTGTGCCTTTTCTATAAATAATTTTCATGGTAATTGTTCTGATGAACTTTCCTCTATGGTACCTCAACTTAATGAATTTCAGAGCTGTACTAGATTGGCAGTATGGTTTCATCATTTTACAGTTGAAATGGTTAGATGCAACCATAAGTTCTATGCTAACAGTTTCTTCTATCACACTTCTCACTTGTGGAACTCTCTTCCGGCCTCTTGTTTCCCAGTCAACTTTTATCTTCAAAAATTTAAATAGAATGTTAGTCATTTTGTCTTCTTAATTCTTGTTCATTTACTGTCCTCTCCTTAATCGTATATTTTTCTCATATTCTCTAACACTCAGTAACCCCTTTATCTTAGTGTCATTATTGCCTTTCTTGGGTTGAAATGATTAAAAATAAAAAAATAAAAACAATCATAGCAAAAATATGTATGTTAATATTTGTTTTAGTACCAGTGAACACTTCAAATGATGCTTTCTCAGTTCTGGGATTGTAACACCTGTTTCAAATATATGCAGCAGTCATTGCAACATACAAAACATTTCACAAACTACAAGCTCAGTAATAAAATATCTTGCCATTTCAAAAAGAGGTCACCAAACTCTTTCTGCAATGCCATTTTGATGTGATGAATTGCGAATGACCATTAATAAGAGGTGATTTGAATGCTTCACAAATTTTGTACTGTGTTCACTCCTAATATGTTCCAATACAGTGCAATATCAGCTTCTTGACTCATAGTGTATAATTCTTGCCTTAGGAAATAGATTATGATCTAACTTGAACAACTGTCCACAAAACTAAGTGTGTATCCTACTGGAAATTGCCTTTAGCTATAGAATCTAATAAACCAGTTGAATAGTAATGCATAAGTTCCTAACTGAATTTGTATGTTTATCTAGTTTTCTATTTGCAAATTGCATCATTTTTGTTCTGTACAAATTTCACACTCAAAATTGTTTTTATTTAATTTTCATACCTTCAACAATACCTTGGAGTTTAATTGTATTTTTGTGTTAACAATGGTTTAAAATTTCATACCATTCTGCATAATACTTTCATCAATGAAATTCTATTGTTGAGAAAGTTCAAATGCCCTTTTCTCTCAGTATTCATTCTTATATCAAGTCATAACCTGAATTCAGTAGTAGAACCCTTCTCAGTAGCTGTTTGTACAAAACAAAATAATCTGTTTAAATGATGTTATCAAAAGTCAGGATATACAACAAAGAAATATGAGCACTAATGTTCTTCAAAACAATATTGTTCTGCTATAATCTGCCAACTGATTTTGGGAGTTAAATTGTTATCAAAACTTTCAATTTTTTCATTATGATGTGTGTTGTCACTCTGCAGTCAACCAACAGACCACTATTTACATTATATGTTATCCATTCCTACTGAAAAGGAAAAAAAATGTTCCATTTTAAAAAGTTGTCAATATATTTTTATGATGTCATTTCACATTTTTAGGTCCTTGTTTACTGCATACATATTGTTTCTTAATTTCATATTTTGCCATTTTGTTCCTGTTCTCATTATATTTATTTCTTTTTGGTCTTGTAGCTTTCTTTCTGTTTCTTCAAAATTTCTTAGGACAACATTGAATTCATTAGATGTTAATGCTTTTCTTTTTTTAGCAATAACAGTGTAATGGTAGGTGGTTTGAATTCTGACAGATGTCCTTTTAAGAGCAAGGCTATTAATAGGCTGTTCCTGCTCCAATTTTTTAAGATATGGCAGCATTTTCTGTTCTTATTATATCATCAGTAATGATTTCTGCTGCTGGTTTACTTAAAGAACTTAATTCTATGTATAATAAATGAATACAAATAGTGTTCCCTTTCTACTATCAAGGAAAGACTCCTTGCAGCATTGAACTATCTTAGCAAAAGGTTTGGAATTATTTTCTCTAACTTTCATTATCTTGCACTGATAACTATAAGGTGCTATACAACTTATATATATTCCATCTGAGCAAAATGTAACAGATAAAATCATAAAACCTGTGATTAGAGTTAAACTAAAAAAAATATCATTGCTCTTTAATTTTGTATTTCTTAGATCTTAATTACTTGAGATGTCTCACATATCAAAGATATTTAACTGCCTATAATCTATACTTTTTTTTCCATCACTGTCAAATATTAGACAAGTTCTAGGCTCATAACCTGTTAGACTAAGTACCATGATAACAAAATGACATGAAATATTAATATTATGAGCAAGTATTACAAGTAGTTTCATCTACAGTGTTATCAGCAGTGATATGCACACAGGGCACAATATAGCTCAACTAGCATATTTAGACAATATGGCTTTAGTCTGTTTATATGGAAAAATACATTTCACAAAGGGCAGCTTCTTCTTCTATATATCATGTCCCTTCAGGACTTGGGTGATCACAATTTCCTCTCCTGTGTAGTAGCTCTTAGTATTTTTTTCTTTTTGCTATCACTCGTTGGGTCAGTTATGCACTGTTTTTCTTTTTTTTTTCTTGCCTTCAATATGTCCTGTGGGGGTCATATTTTCTAAGATCCCTTTCCCTTTTCATTATGTGCCCTAGAAATTTTAACTGTCTCTTTCTGGTGTTAATTATAAGTGTACTTTTTGTTTCCATTTTTTCTCTAAAACCTTTTTATTGTTCATCTTCAGTCAATAGTATTCTCAGTATCCTTCTGTAGAACCATATTTCTATTACTTCAAGTTTCTTCTTCATCTGTGGGGGATTGTCCAGAATTAACTGCCATATAGTAGGACTGATATTACACAACAATTCAATATATATGGTAGTGTGTACACCCATGTGCTTTATCAGAAATGAATTATCATATATGTTTATATTCTAACAAGGAAGGATAAGAAAATGGAATGAGAGGACAAATGATAGCAGAATAAACAAAATACAAATTGATGAAGAACAAAAGATAAAGTAAGAAATAAAATGAGGAACAGAAAAAGAATGAGATGAGAAAGAAATGCTGAAAATAGGAGAAAAAGAGAAAAATAATAGAAATGTATTTTAGTTTCACATATTTCCTCTGAGGTAATATTTTTAATATTTCTTAATTTTTGAGCACAAAGCTTTTAAAACCCAAATTATGCACTGACAATCCGAATATGACATTGACATCAGCCATATTGGATTGTTGACAAAACAGCTATCTTAGTTTTGTGGTGCAGCTGTGACTACACCAACATTAAAATGGTGACAATATATAGCAGGTGATTTGGTGGTACAGTGTTCGCAGTTGACTACCTCATTAGTCATCAACAAACTTCACCATCTATCTTCACCGTTATTGCACCATTCCCTGGACAGTTAAGGAGAACATTTATGTAAATCTTCATGCTGCTTTCTAAACACAGCTCAAAAGTTATCAAGGGGTGGGATGGATATGCAATCTATTTCTCTACTTACATTTCTTCAGAATATTGTGAACTACAGGATGGGATTGTTAGGGCTTGATCAAATCTTGTTCTTAGTTTTTTAGTTTTATTTTTGGTTGATGCTGATCGAGAGATGTGTGTGCTAGATGGTTAGATAAACAAAAAGCAAAAGAGGAAAAGAAGAAATACCAGCCAAGGAATGGTAGTATTTTGTTTTTGATTCTTTGAAATATGAAAATTATAGATATCCAAAAACAAATTGAAAAATAAAAACACAGAATCAATGTATGTGTTTATGTATCTCAAGATGTTTCTGTATAAGTATCTTTTCTATTTAAGTAACATAAGAGGAAAACGTGCAGATTATGTGCATATATAGGATAGATAACAGTTGAATCTAAACTTGAAGAGATTATGATTGTTATGATCAGAGAAGCATCCTCTTGGGAATCTGTTCTACAGTATAACAGATTTCTCTATCTGCATCTGTTCTTTATCTATCTCTGTCTGTCTGTCTCTCTTTACACATATATATATATATATATCCATCTGTTCATTACCTAAATCTACAAATACCTTTCAATCTAGTTACATATTTCAGTTTATATAAAGGTGTAAAAGTATTTATACTTTACCATTTCTATGTGTTATTTATGCCTGTGTGCATTTATTTATTCATATATGTATATATATATTAGGTTGGTGCAAAAATAATGACGTAATAATGTTGTTTTTTGATGTTAAAATACGTCAAAAAACGACATTATTACGTCATTATTTTTGCACCAACCTAATATATATATATATACCACAGTATATCTCACTTTTTCTTTCTCTTTCCTGAATCTTTTATGTACAGAGCTATCTATATATATTTTTTACTCCTCTCTCTCACTCTCTCTTTATATATATAGTATTTTTTATTTGTGACACAGTGTGTTGTCCTGCTGGAAGTGACCACCAAAGGATGTGTGTAGCATAGTCATAAAATTGAGGTATACGGTCAGCCACAATACCTAGGTAGATTGTAGCATTTAAACAGTCTTATATTAGTACCAAGCATCCCAATGTATGCTAATAAAATCTTCCCCATACCATTATACCAACACCACTACCACCAGCCTGAACCATTGATAGTGTGCTGGATGAGACATATTGTATCATATTGTTTACACAAATTTCTTAACCTACCATTTAAATGTTGCAGCAGAAATTAAAACATTAGATCAGGCAATTTTTTTCTAAACTTCTATTGTCCAATTTTTGGTGATCCTTAGTGGTAACCTTGTAACCTCAGTTTCTTGTTTTTATCTGATAGGATTGGCACCCGGTATGGTCTTCTGCTACAGTAGCCCATCCGCTTCAAGGTTTTTCATTCAGAGATGCTCTTCTGCATACCTCCATTGTAAAGAGTGGTTATTTGAATTAATGTCAGTTTTCTAAACTGTTTCATAGAACAAATCTACCAGCCACGCCAATTCAGCATTACCTTGACTATCAATGAATAGATCTATCACTGTGACCTCGATCAACCAACACATGCAAATGACCATACCATGTGACCTCAGTTAAACCAACACAAAAAATAGATCAATTCCTGATGCAACCCTTACATCTGATCACAATCCTGATGATTGGCAACAGAAATTGATATTTCACTGATTTTCCGACAACTCTGTAAGACACCTTATGTATTAAACAAATACATGTTGTTCAAAAACCTAATCAGCATTATTCCTCTCCTTTCACAACCAAATGCTTATTATAACAATTATGAGATGATTGGTTTTAAAAAGTTTGTGCATAATGCCTGTGCTAATGTTCTTTGGTTTGTTGAGAATAAATATCAAGACTGGTTTGACAAAAATAAAAATAAGATGTAAGTCCTGCTATGTGTAATGACAAGGCAATGACAACCCTGTATTTATTCTGCTGAAAAATACACAAGAGTGTCCATTGTGTTTAAGGAAATTAAATCTTGTGGGTCATGATGACATCATAATATGCAAATAAGTGAAAAACAAAAGTTAATGAAATTTAGTCTGCTACCATCTCTTACAATGCAAAGCTGTTGCATAGTATACAGGAAGTTTAGGGACCAGCTGTGCCAACCTAAAGAAATTCTGACAGAAGGACCATTTCAATGAACTTGTTAGTAGACCATCACAAATTCATAACAGGTTCATCAGTTTTATAGAATAATTTTTTTTTCTGGTAGAATCTGCCTCTTATGTAGAGGTTGAAATAGCTGTTGGCAATTTAAACAGTAGATAGTCCATTGGCTTAGGTGGTTTGTATGCAGAGGTTTTGAATTTTGTAAGCCAGAACATGATGCAATGTCTGACCTATTTGTTGCAGGTTTAAAATGAAGAATTTATTCCATAAAATTGGAAAACAACTTTAATAGTGGTGCTTTATAAGAAATATGCAAACACAGATGATTGTGAAAACTATGGTAGAATCTTTTTATTTTTTATGATTGGGAAAGTATTGTACAAGATCATGTTTGAAAACCACATATTCCTGATGAGTTCCTGCTAAAGTCTCTAAAGCTAATATTGATGTGATTTTTCAGCAAGACAATTTCAGGAAACAATAAATGGATAGGTATTAGGTATTTGTCAATTTCATAAAAGCTTTTGATTCATTTAACATAGAAATCTTTGTGGAAAATCTTTAAAATGATTAATTGTCCTGATGAGTTTGTGTCGATATTATGCTTTTTCCATAATGATATGGCGGCATGGGTGAATGCTGGTAGCTATCTGTCAGAAGTAATTAATGTCAAAAATTGTGTAAAACAGATATACCCACAACAACACATTTTGTGATCTATTTCACTATAGTATTTCAAATGACATTTAAGGGCTGCTCACATGGGATCTATATCAGGTATCATATAACTGGACAGTTAATTTGAAACATTTCAGAGCTAAAAACAAAAGTTTCATTATCATTGATCAGCAAGCTTTTGTACACAAATAATTATTTTCTTGTTGCACAAACTAAGATTAATATGCAACATTTTGTGGATTCATTTTTAAAAGCTTGCTATACTTTAGGACTAAAATAAATGTTTTCATGTATAAACCTGCTCAAAGAAATGAATATTCTAAACACAACATTAAGTTTTATGGTAAAGAGATGTGAATAAGTTTATATACTTAGATGTCATGTAACCTGAACAAAGAAATCATTCTACAATTTTAAGGCAAGTGATGCATTTGGCAAACTGGAAAACAGGTGTATCCCTATTGAAACCAAAGTGAATGTTTACACTGTGTATTTTTTTGACAACTTTAGTGCATGCTTGCAAAACCAGGATGATGTACAGAAAATACTTGAGGCAACTCGAGTGTTTTCCCAAGTAGTATCTTAGGTGTATTTTAATATATATATATATATATATATATATATAAATATATATATATATATATATATATATATATATATATATATATATAAGGAATATATATATATATGAGTGATGTTAAGGTTCTACAAAGAAACATCAGAGTATTGAAGTTATCGTCATTTAATATCATGAGGTGAACTGGCCATTTAGTGAGAATGTAAGATGTTGAGTTTACCAAAGAAAAGAGGCTTGTGAATAAACCAAAATGGAGATTTAAGGACAGAATGAAATTGACTCTGGATAAATTGAAAATCTTAAGAGACTAGTCGGAGGATGTAGCACTGGATCAGGGTTAATTGAAGAGTAAAAAGTTTCTAATAACTTAATTATACCTGCTTAAAAGGAGGAAGTTTATAATTACCAAGAGGAATTTGAAATTGTGTGCCAAGAGCATGAATAAATGAAGAGGAATTTGTGAAAAGAATATAAAGTTGATTTTTCTGAAACTATAAGTTATATTAAATAACTAACATGCAGTAGAGTTTGCCTTACTAAGGTAGGGTTAAAAAGTCATCAGAAGTCAGCATCATGGAACTGGTGTGGACTATAGGGCACTACTATATGTAAGAAATACAGCAAGGTGTGTAAAAGTGTTAGTGTGGAATTCTGGACAATCCTCTCAAAGATGAAGAGAAAACTGAAGCCAACTGTTGTAGAGTGGTTTCACAGTGGAGGCTTGTATTTGTACTAAGTCGGTCCTAAAATAGGTTCGACGTACAAAACATAAGGAACTTGATATAATAGGTAATGACGCAGTAATCTAGTTGTGGTGGCTGATACTTTAATATCTGACTAACGGTCATCCGACATCGACTGACTGACCAACTCCCTGAGCGACTCCTACTACTCCTACTTATTATAGGTGGGAGAGTCTATTAACAATAGAATAGGTGTGTTCCACTATAACATCAACAGAAATGTGGTTCTACAGAGTGATGCTGAGAATATCATGGATGGTATTTGTAAGCAATCTTTAAAAAGATGGAAACAAAAAATCACTTATACTCAGAATCAAAAAGCGATAGCTGAAATTTCATGGGCACATAATGTGGAAGGAGGGCTTGGAGAATTTGACACACAATATCTCAAAGGAAAAAAGGACAGAGAAGGTCATAGGCTACCTACCTGACAAGTGTAAATGGATGATAGAATATGGGTTTAGAAGCTTGGCAAAGGGACAAACATTGCTACGGTCTACAAGGAATAAGAAGTAGTGGAAAACTATGATTACCCACATCCTGAAGTGATATAGCACATAGAAGATGAATGTGTCATTCCATCCACATGAGAATCAACATGTCTCTATTTGTTTAGTATCTATCACAGATTTTCTTTCTCCGATGCAGTTCAGTTTTGATGTCTTTAGTTTTGATTTTCAATGCAGCCACTTTTTATTTGTACACTTGATTGATGTTTTCTCTCAAACTGTTGTGCAGTCTGAGATTTTAGTTCTGTTCTACATTTTCTGTGATGTCACACATTCTTATGGTTTCAAGAAAGTGACATGGCCTACAAAATAATGTTGTCTACACTGACAAATATATAACACTTCCAAAACATTATATATATACACACACACACACACTCCCAAATACTTAATTACTATTTTAGTCATCTCATCCATCTATCTATTTATCTACTGACTAAATTTTAAATTCTGATTTTCAAGTTTCACAGAACTTTCTTTCTATTTGAATTTGGTAACATAGTAATTATGAGTTTGAGTTCAATCCCTGGGCTAGACTCAGACTCAATGGAAGCAATAACTGAACAATAGTAAAAAATATAGACAATATCCATAGACATGGACAGTGGACTGAGAATAATCTACTCATGTAGATTAAGTAATATATTCAGTTCAAAATTCTCTGAAGGTTACTTGGATCAACAAATACATGAAGAAAGCCAGAGAGCACAACAGCCGAAATATTGTGATAGCAACAACAAAAATGAGGACATTAGACCAAATATACGTAGTGTTTGTGAAGAAAGACTTAAAAAATCCATACAAATTAAGATTTAGTAAAATGGATAAATTAGATTTGTGGGGATTAACCTACCTTGTTTACTAGGACACTCGTGCAGTAGCGTTGAATTCCAGTTGGTAAAAAGTAAAGAACTCGCTCTTCTTCCAGGTAGACACTCCCTGGGCAGCTTATTACTTAATTTCAACACAACCACATGGTACTCACACTCTTTGCTAATCCCATAAACATTTTTTTCTTTCCTTTGTGTTTGAGTTACCTGTATATATACATGTAAATATAATTTCCTCTTTCTTTTTCTTCTGTGAGCTATATTGTTCTTTCTATAAATATATAAAATCTCCTTTACATTTCTTTTGAAAATGTTGAATTCATTTATTCTGAAAGTCATTCTCCTCATTGCAACAAGCTGTAATTTGTTCCACTACAAATTGGTAAGCAACAGTAACCTCTTAACTACAGATCCAAATTATAGCATTATTAGAACATATTCTTTTAACTAATCAGATTCAGACAAAATAAAAACCTCTTTTTAGTGAACATATGGTATTCATACTGAGAGGATAACAACTTAAAATTTAACTAATTTAATTTTAATTAATTTATGAAGAAAGATCAAATTTACACAGCATGTCAAATATATATCAAATTATTAATCCACAAAGTTTCAACTTTTAAGCAGGTGTAATTAATTTATTAGAAACTTTTTACTCTTCAATTAACACATATTCAAATAGAGCCAAGCATTTTTCTGTTAAATATTTGTGTATATTGTTGTTTGATTGACTGACTTGTTTTTTTTACGACTTATCAACTATTTTGAAGTTATTTAAAGCTAAAACATATTTGGGAATTATAAGAATTTTTAAAGATAATAATGATTTTCTGTATCTAAATTCTCTTTGGATCAAGTCACTGGATTCAATCAACACTTTTATCCACTGGGCCATGAGTCCTAGAGGATGGCCCAGTGGATAAAAATGTTGGTTGAATCCAGTGACTTGACCCAAAGAGTTGTGAGTTCAATACCTAACTACAGCAGAGGTGAACATAAACTTGGAAAGTTGTGCTAAAGGGACATAACTTATACTGAGACATCCAGAAGAAACATTTGGAATTTGAACAATCTGCCCCAGTGGATGAAATAAATAGTTCAGTTTGAAATTTCAATCACCTGAAGAAGGCTGAAGCATACAACGGCCAAAACATTGTGAATATGGCAACAAAGATGATAATAGCAGTCCGAATAATGTAAATAGTGTAAATAATTATTTTCTGACACAAGTCTTACTATTTATCTCATAGCTGGAGGAAGAAGACGTGGATTCATACCTTTCCCAAGGGTATTTGTATGTAAGTGAATATAGCAAAACCAATTAGAATTTGAACTCAACTCTCCAATTTCTCATTCCAAGCCTTTATCCATTATACACCATCTGTACAGCACCTGGTATTCCCAGCAGTCACCCATCTAAGTACTAACCAAGTTCAACATTTCTTAACTATTTTCATGTGCTAGCTATAAAGGACAACGTATCAAGTAGTCGGTCCAAGCAGCAGTTGAAGTATGTGTTCAAGTTGCAGTATTGAGAGGAGTCATTAAGAAATCTTCTCGTGTTTAGTCTATTAGTGTCATGCAAAAACTGTGTTCATAAGAAGAAATTGAACAAAGACAAAAAAAAAAAAACAGTTTGTAAAACCTCTTGGAAATTTCTGGAATATAAAAATTTTGGATATTCACTCTATCTACTTTCTCCTTTTTCTTTGTATGTGAGTTGGGTATCTCTACAAAGCCAATTGTTCACCTCTTCAACCCTCTGCACCATCTTATCCCTCAATAGTTATTATATTCATTTATGCGTAAAAATCCACATGCTTTATACTTTTAAACAGTATTACTCATCAATTTTTGAATTGTACACCAACACAAATATACAGATGTACTGAATTCATCTTACTTTTTATCTATTATTTGTTTCTGGTTAGAATATTCACTTCTTTCTAAGTTAATATTAGTTCATGGAATTAAATTATGCTGAAAGATTAACCTTACCTTCCATTTTATATTTCATTTTGTTCTACCAATAATGAAAAATTATGCTGAATGAAAGTTGAGGTTTATGCTTTCCCATAGACATGAAAATCAGGTTATGGCCAGAACTTTATAGATTCAATCATTTTCCTTACTGTCTAAAAATAAATAAAAAATTAAAATAAAGATAACTGACTTAAAAAAGTAGGAAGAAATATATATCAGTTAAGTGCAAGAAAGGAGATTATGTTGAAAAATAAATATCTGCTGTGTAAAATAAATGATTTTACATCATTTGGCTATGAATATTGTGACATACCTATATACATATACATATCTAATAGATATCTTAAACTAAAGATAAAAACATTCAAATAAATCAGTTCCAACTTGATTTCCTGAAGAGAATTAGTAATCAAACCATTTAATAATTTTCAGTATGTATTTATTTATATATTTCCTGCCTCATCTGTAGTGGAAAGGGAGGTAAATCAATAAAATTTAGTAAATATATGAGTGATTACTTCCCTTAGTCATTTTAATAATCTATACCAATAAAATATTTATTTGCATTTACACAAAATTAGTTAAAAAAAAAAAAAAAAAATGAACCATTTAATTAACTAGTTCCTTTCCTCTCATCTTTCTTAGATTGCATTCTTATTTGTTCAGGCCTTTCATGTGAGGCACTCAGATACCTTTGTCTTTCAAGTGATCATCTTGCTTCAACTTGTTCCTGAAATAGGCTTTGTCATCTCTGTCTTTGTTATTCTGTTCCTAATCTTTTTCTTTCAAGAGATATTTCCATTTCACTGTTATATTAAACACATAAAATTTATAACATGAAAAGATATTGGGCAAAAAGATTCATATAATACCAGGAG
The DNA here is from genome assembly GCA_963932145.1 of Acanthosepion lycidas. Taxonomy (NCBI): domain Eukaryota; kingdom Metazoa; phylum Mollusca; class Cephalopoda; order Sepiida; family Sepiidae; genus Acanthosepion; species Acanthosepion lycidas. Next base: position 51,606,000 of record OZ010580.1, on the reverse strand, counting down.
TAATCAATGAATCATAGATACCACTGAATGTCTAAATCAGTGGTTCCCAACTGATTTTGGGCCATGCCCCACTTTGGTATTTCTAAAATTCTGGTGTAAAATTTAATTTTTACATGTATGCCAATTACAAATGTACGTACATGCATACAAAATATTTTTATGTATGTGATATGTCCCAGAAGGAATATATTTGTTTGAAGTAGCAAAGTGGTGTTGGACTACTGTAACCAAGTAGAACAATCTAGCAGGTAACCGTAATGGACTGGTCCTAGTCGTAGTGGTAGGCAAGAGGTGTAGGCAATAGGTGAAGACTATAGGTGTAGCCAATAGGCATCTTCCTGTACCTCCACATCAGTCTGTATTCATGGCTGACACCAGCCAATCATATTACTGTGAGGGGGTACCAGGTGTATGCCTATTCATTACATCAGAATGCATACTGTATACACATCATATGTATTAACACACATTAACACTCACACTTTCACTCAGACTCACTAGAATTCAATATTAATAACTCATTCTTAAATTGCCCCCTTATTCTGTTGGTATAATAAACCAAAGGTTGCACATCCTACACATGCCCCACCAAAATATTACCATGCCCCACCGGTGGAGTATGCACCCCATGTTGGAATCATTGGTCTAAATAATATAAAGGGAACAGTTTAATTAAACAGTTCATTGGCCTCTATTTTAGTTATGAATTCTCTATCTTCACTTTATTGAATCTCAAGTCATAGTTTCAGACTTGTTTCATTGTATCTCATTATTAAAACTTTCTAACAATTGCCATTATTTTGATGGTATGGTCATACTAGTAATTTAATAGCAGATAAGAATGTTTTTATTGACAAAAAGCATAAAGAGCTCGCTACCATTTTATTTAAATATGATGCCTTCATAAATAATGTAAATCAGCCTGATGATGTTTTCTGTTTAAAAGAACTAGTTTAACATACAAATTTATACAATGAACCAGCATTTTTATTTGTTTCTAGCTTATCTTATCAATGGCTGTTTCCAAAATTGAAACTATTTAATTAAGATTTGTGTATAATATTGCTGACCAATCTCTAAATTAAATGACAGAAAATTATTTTTGCTTACAAATTATAAGAATTCATATTCAAGCAGTTTACAAGAAAAATACAGATGTTGCATATCAATATCTCAATGTGAAAACATGCACACACACATTCTTTTTGTTCTATTTGATATTTAACTGAGGCATTCCAGTGAGAATAATGGCTTGCTTTTGTATATAAACTCAAAGACTTTGAACAGTTTTTAAGAAGAATTTCTAAAAAAAAAAAAAACTTGCCTAATTCAATAAAGAATTTATCAATTTAAAAACCAAGAATTCTCTTCAAGCATTAACCAAAAGAATATATTAGGTTGGGGAAAAATTAATGACATAATAATGTCGTTTTTTGACATTAAAAAATATGTCAAAAACGACATTATTATGTCATTATTTTTGCACCAACCTAATACAACTGTTACATAAATTTGGATGAGAATCTGATGGTATGATGTAAATATATAAGACAATTTAGAAAACTCCTATTTTGACATGTTTCACTGACCAAACAGCAAATCATGTCAAAAGAATAGTTTTCCAAATTGTCTCATTTACTAGAACAGATATAATTGTCTCCAAGACAAACTGAATAACAAAGTTATAATCATTAGAATTTAACTCATTCAGAAGGAACTCATAAACTGAATTAATACAAATTATTTACGTTAAAGTTTGAAAAGTAAAATTTAGATTTAAGTTAAATCTTAGACCAATTTTTGGCTTTTATAAAACATTTTATTCAATAATATTATAGAAAGATTGGTGATTTTTCTTAAGATTGCTTTGTTGAAATGGGTAGAAAAACAGATTCTTTGAAATTGCTGCTTCATGTCCTAAAGAGGAAAGAAAATATGGCTGTCATGATTTAGTCTTTTTATATCTTTACTTTGAACTAAATTCTGTCTTCCTTACCTGTAACAGTATGTTAAAAATACAGTCAAGTTTGATTTTAAGAGTTATTTTCTTTTTATTACATTGACTACTGAGAGACAATAATTTATTGTATTTTCTTCTTTTTTGCAAGTATAGGTGTGTGCGTGTGTGTTCAGGTCTCTCTTTCTTCTTCATTTTTCATGATATCAACATTTTTATGTCCAATCTCTATCTTTGGGAGATGTTCTAGTTCACTTGATAAAGTGGTTGGTTATTAAAGAAGACATATTGATTTGTTTGTATAAACATGGCTGGTTTGAAAGCTAATATAGGCCTGTGGGAATTCTTTCAAATCTCACTCAGTCTATTTGTGTACTTGTAAAGTCTGCCATATCAAAGAATATAAATATGCACAAGTTATATCTTATTTTCCCAAATTTTCTGTTTATCTATTCTTTAATATCAGAAAACCTTCTACCAGTCTACAGATTACTGAACTCTTGAAGTATTTGGATATGTTTTATTGAAAAGTGTGGGAATATGGCAAACAGGTTTGTATATTTTAACTGATTTTTTGTAATGTACAAATAGGTGTGCAGAAACATCAAGGTATCTTAGTAAAATTACCACATGGCTTCCCTTGTCACCAAAATAGTTACATATTTGTGCCCATTTCAAGCCCAGAGGGAAAAGTCGGCATTCTAGGTAAGCAATGCCTCCCCACATAGGGTCATATCATCTTTCTTAGTAAATATCAAGTTATTGTATTAACAGTGTAGATTGTGGCAAGAAAAGTATATTTCCATAAAAAAATTCATTCTCAAGTTTTATTCAAAAAATGATATAAACAGTTTCAGATAGTTTATTACAAAGTGTTTAAAATTAAATGTATTTCTCTCCTAAAATTTCAGTTGTCCAGAAAACTCATAAAAATTACAGTGGCAAATAATATATATACTAATGTACCTGTGGCAGAAAAAATGACAGCAGTTGTTAGAAAGTTTTAATAGTGAGATGCAATAAAACAAAAGTCTTGAAACAATGTATTGAGATTCAATGAAGTAGAGATAAAGAATTCACTATTAAAATAGAGGCCAATGAACTGTTTAATTAATCTGTTCCCTTTATATTTTTTAGACATTCAATGATATCTATGATTCATTGATTACTCTTAGTCTAATATAAATCACATTTTACTCAATATCATGTGAAAAATCTTATGTTTAATATCACAGTGAAATGGAAATATCTCTTGGAAGAAAAAGATTAACAACAGAATGACAAAGATAGTGACAACAAAGCCTATTTCAGGAACAAGTTGAAGCAAGATGACCACTTAATAAACAAAGGTATCTGAGTGCTTCACATAAAAGGCTTGAACAATAAGACTGCAATCTAAGAAACATAGGTGAAAAGGAACCAAATAATTAAACAATACACTTTGCTTGGAAAACTAATTTTGTGTAAATTCAGATAAATATTTTCTTTGTATTGATTATTAAAATACCTAAGGGAAGTATAATCACTCATAAATTTATTAACTTTAGTTGATTTACCTCCCTTAGCACTACAAATGGGTCAGGAATTATATAAATAAATACACATTGATAATTATATGGTCTGATATATATATATATTCAAAAATTATAACATAAACATGTTATAACATCACTACAAAAATAGCCATTTTGTTTCAACACTTCTGGTGTCTTATCAAGTGATAGTGTTGAATGTAGAATAAAGAGTTTTAAAAGGTTCAAATCAACCCAACACCACTTGATAGGGGAAATGCTGTTACATAAGCTATAATGACCAATTCCAAGTATATGAAAATTCAAAAAACTTGACAATGGACCTTGATTATGATTATTAATGCCTTAATGTTAGGGTTAGACTAAAATAGAAAGCATTCTGATGAATTTTAAATTTTACTATAAAATTGAAAATAAAAAAAATAAAAATTACTAATTTTAAAATATTATGAAATTATTTAAAGAAGGAACTGAAGAAAAAATACATATATTTTATTATATATTTTGTTCTAATTGAAAAGCCAAAATCTCAGAGCAAATGTTAATCTAAGGTGATACAAATATTGTAAAAACTTAGATACATTTGAAGTGATGATATGGGTAAAGAAATTTTGCAAATGACAATGCATACACAATATCATATTATATTAAAAATAACAATACATACACAATCATATTATGTTGTGTTGCAAATGACAATACATACACAATCATATTATAATATTATAATCATATTATAATATAATTGTGTATATATTGTCATTGAGCACTCTTTTAAGAATAGTATTTTTGGTTAATGAAATTTATTCCGTCTACACCAATATCCTATATCTGTGTGTGCGTATATATATATATATATATATATATATATATATATATATATATATATATATATATATATATAATGGATGACTGCTCATTTCTGAATATAACTTTCTGCTATGGTAAATCCCTGTTGCAGATACCCACTCAGACACATTTGTGTTTATTTAAAGCCCACAGACCCAAACTGTTTTTTATACTGCAACTATGCTGAGCAGATCTTAGTTACAGTCAATGGGAGAGAGTACATAACCTGTAGTTGAACAAGGCTGGTATGCTTAAACCCTTAGTCCTGATGACTTGTGATTTTTCATCTCCCTAGTTTCACTCATAAGGCTAGGGTCAACCTGTGGTATGATTTCAATGGTGTTGCACACTAGAATCAGCTCTCTAGCTTGATAAAATCACCTCCTTTAAAGATTGACCAAGGTTAGGTTCAAACTCAGCATACTAACCTCTCAGTCACACATCCAAATATACACACATATGAGAAGGTGCTGAAAATTTTTAGTCTAAACCTCTTCACAAAATCTGACCAAATGATCAAGCATCATAATTTTGTAGGGAGGAATCCCTTCTTAATTGATTAGAGAACTTTACAGCACTCACTTGTATATAGTATTTTTCTTTTTAATTATCTTTGTGCTAACACTGTCTATTCTTTGACTATTTACTTTGTTCTGTTTGTCACTCTCTCCAGCCTTCCCATTTCCTACATGTTTTCAATCTCTTTAACTTATTCTAACATATCCATTCAACCCCTGACCCCAAGAGATCAAAAAGTACCACCTGACTTGTCAACAATATTTGGCCAAAATCCATTAACAAACATCACACAACTTCACAGACAATTGAGGCTGCCGTTATCATTTATCTGTTTGTTTCTCATCTTCATCCTTTTCCATATCCAGCCAACCAAAATCTCTCAGATGTTCTTCTATATCAATTACTCAGTAAACTAGCAAGGTAACTCATCACTGCCTGAGTAAAAATAGTTTACATTATTAATCTTTGTTTTTTATTTTGTTTGATCTGCAAGTGGTTGCTGAAGAGTTCTTAGGCTCCAACCAAGAAGCTCTTCCAAAAAATGCTTATGTTTGGTTGTTTAGTTAGATTTTGGGAAATGAGTTAAATTAAAACCTTTTCAGCACCCCTTGCACATTTAATGTCAGTAGAACAGAATTAAAGAAGTGAGAGGGGACCAGTTAAAAATGTTAACTCTTTTACATTATTCGGACTATTGTCCTCATATTTGTCGCCATATTTATTACAATGTTTCGGCTGTTGTCCACTCCAGCCTTCTTCAGGTGGTTGGAATGTCGAACTGAACCCTTTATTTCGCTCACTGGGGTAGACTGTTCTAGTTCCATGTGCCATGTTTGATGGATGTCAGTTATCAGTTATCTCCTGTTAATTTCCCTCTGAAAGTTCTCAACTGCCTTAACCAGGTATTGAACTCACACTCTTTGGGTCCTGTCACTGAATCTAACCAATGCCTTTATCCACTGTGCCCTGAGGACTTGAGGACACATGGCACAGTGGATAAAGGCATTGGTTAGATCCAGTGACAGGACCCAAAGAGTGTGAGTTCAATACCCGGTTAAGGCAGTTGAGAACCTTCAGAGGGAAATTAACAGAGGACTGACATCCATTAAACATGGCACATAGAACTAGAACAGTCTACCCCAGTGAGCAAAATAAAGGGTTCAGTTTGACATTTAAACCACCTGAAGAAGGCATGAGCATACAACAATTGAAACGTTGTAATAGATATGGCAACAAAGATGAGGACAATAGTCTGAATAATGTAAATAATGTACATAATACCTCATCTCAGAAATATAGACAGTTAACTCTTTTACTTCTTTCTATGACCAATTCATTACTTTATATTACCTCTACTATCATTTTATGGTTTATGAATGCATTAATGATTCTTTTGATATGGACATTTGACTGCAAATTCTTAACATGGTTCCACAAATATTATTTAGCCATATTGCTTTGTCTATTGCTGGAGTATTGCAAAAATATAAAAAATGAAGACAACAGAGAAAAATAATGAAGCAGAAAAAGAGAACTAATTATATCAAATAATAATGTGTAACATTTTAGAAAATCTTAGCTAATATAAAAATTATATTTAATAAAAACAATAATATAAAAATAGTATGAGAAAAAATAATTAAAATGTTGTGATTGTGTAAAAATTAATATAGAAACTATTTTAATAAAAAAGATATTAAAATTGTATGAAAAACTAAGAAAATGTTGGAATGTTTAAAAATGAATATAAAAATATTTTTAATGAAAAAGATAATATTTAATTATATAAAAAACTAATTAAGAAAACTATAATGTTACTAAACATGGTTTCTTTGAAAAAGAAACCATCAAACTCAAGCCAGACAGTTTATTAAAAAAAATATGAATAAAAATTGATGTGTAAAGATTTGAACAGAAAAAAAGAGGCTCCAAACTGAAGTTATAAAAAGCTGTCAAAATCAAACCAGATGGTTTATAAAAATAATATCAAGATGAAGCCAGATGATTTAAACATTTTATGGCAAATATTTATAAAATGAGGCTCACCTTTGATATTGTCAAAAACCAATGAAATTTAAATTTGCAAATGGGTGCAGTTTTATTGGATAGCAATACTCAAATTTTTAACCAATGGAGATAAAATTATAGACCTCCCCACTAAGTAGTTGGGTCTGATCCAGTTAGAATCACTTATTTACTATTTGAAGATAAAATTTTTCCATGAAGTCAGAAAGAAATAGAGCACATGTGGGCTATGATCTAAAGAGAAAGGATTGACCATTCAGGTAAGAAAACTGTGATCTGGGAACAGAATGAATTCAAACACCCAATTGAGAAAAACTTTGACTTTGATGAAAATCTTGCTGCAGTGGACAAGGAGGGAATAAACCATACATGGGTGAGAAAGCTGTGATCTGGGAAGAAATGATTGACAATTTCAGGCATGTAAAGTTTGTTTCTGTTGCTATTACTGCTACTGCTATAATCTTCTGGGAGAAAGGATTCAAGCATCCTAGTGAGAAAGCTGTAATCTAGGATGATACTTTTGCTGTTGAGGAAGAAGAAAGAAGAATTGTCTAAATTTGATATATGAATATCTTTTCTAAAACTACGTTTTTATCCCATATAAAAATGTATTTTCTACACCTGTGAGAGTTTATCTCATTCAAATTCCCTTTCTAAACCTGTGAGAGTTTATCTCATTTTTGAGAACACCTTTTCCAGAAATCTGAATATTTGTCAAAGGACCAAGAAAAGCAGCTTTGCCTGAGGTAAGTCAACTTTTTCTCAACCCCTTGAACCTTTGACATTTTGAATTGTGAAATTCTAGAGGTAAGTAAATTTCTTTTATTGTTAAGAAATTTATTTATATGAATTGTTGCTCTAAAATGAAGTGGTTAAAATTCTTTTGTTGTCAAGGAAAAATTTTTTTTCATGAACGGTTGTTTTCAAAGACAAAAAAGGATTTGTAGTTCAAAAGATTTTTAATCTGCCTTGATAGTTACACAAGGGAAATTTTGTGCAAGACATATGTTGTAATTTTCACAATTTGTATATTGTGAAAATATTTTTGTCTCATTGATAAAAGTTTGCTTATCTGTAAATTTTGATTGGCATAAGAATCTTATTGTCTTTTTTATTAGCACCTTCATAAGTAGTTATTAAGAAAAATAAGAGATTTTAAATTCCCCTCCTTTTAAAATGTATCAGTCTGTTACTATTTATAACCATAAATAATATAATTTATTTCTGTATTATCTACAGATTACTTTATGTGAAAATATATCACAGAATTTCCATCGTTTTTACTAATTCACATTAACTTTAATGTGTTGAAATCAGCAGGCTCATCTATAGATGACTTTCAGAAAATTTAACAAGCATAAAACCTTCTTGATATTAGTAACCATCCACTTCAACTAATTCTTCTTTACAATCTAAACCATAATATCTGCAAAGCTATCCAAATTTATAAAAAGGAAAGGATTGCTATTATCAATAAATTGTTTTGTCCTGTTTAATGAAACATGATTTAAAACCACCACAAAAAAACACAAGTTACTTTATATTTTCTCTTTACAAAAACTTTAGTAAATCAAGTCATTTGTATAGCAGTACAAACAAAGCATAGAAAAAGGAGACATGAATTCCCATTATCTTTGAGTCTTACTGAAGCAAAAAGCAACCATAATAATTTTATCGTTGGCAAATGTTAGTAATTACAAAGAAAAAGAGAGAAACCATAAATAAACTTGGAAACAGAGAAATACAATTGATGTGTGCATTGAGAAAAGTTATTGCATTTAAGAAAATGAATAGGTTGCAAACTAAAAGGAAAGTTGGGAGTCAGATTAGGAAAAAAACTTTATAATTTTTCTTTTCATTATTTTTTTTTTTTTTTACATAATTTTCCTGGTAAATAAATGATGAAACTTTTACAGAATGTATAATGAAAGAATGGAAAACAGCAAATCTCCTTAAATCTTTAGAACTAATCATAATCATGTGTGTGTGTGTGTGTGTGTATTAGATGTGTGAAAAATTTCCCAGCACTCTTTTTTGAAAATTAGAGGCCAAATACACTGTTGAAAATTGTTTTTCATGGGAAACTTTTGCACAATTAATATATATCACTTTCAATAAAATATTTT